>CM068961.1:722153-735161 GCA_035128595.1 Eptatretus atami | reverse complement strand
TTGAATTCCAAAACGACAATAGTAATAGTATGATGAGGTCGCGCTGGGAGGAGTGGATGTAAGGGCCAACGGATCGGATTTGGAGTTAAGTGCATAATTAAGCACTATTTAAACGCCTTCCTTCGCTAATAGCCAAGCCTTACATCTCATATCGATTAAAAAATGATCGCTTTACATATTCACATCACTCCCCATGCCGTCCTCATTAATATCATGGTATATTATACATATATTAAGTATAATCCATATAATATATAATTACGACTATAGGGTAATAATTATAATAGGTAGTAATATAACATGTAAGAGTATGTATGGATTTAATATATGCTTTATATTATAATAATGATATATGTTTTACGTGTATAATTAAGTACGGTCTCCAGTGTGTTTTTAATATATACTGAATTAAATTACTTTGTATTGAAGTAGCCGTTATCTCACAAAAGTCGATACATCCCTTTAACAAAGAATCGTACACTATTTGTTGTACCTTCACCTTTGATTGAAATAAACACAAGACTAAAAGAATTTATTTTACTAAAGAAGGTTGACATTTTCTTGTATCCTGTACAGCGCACAACAATGTATTCTTGGTGGAAAATGTGGCATACTGGGAAATATCTGTGAAAGGGGGGGGGGGGGGGGACCACCAATAGTGAGTAACAAAAACCTCAAAATTACTTTTCAATTTGAAGCTAATTAATGTTTCAAAAGTATTCTGTAATGTCATCCAGATCTGTATTGTGAGTCACGTAGCAGCTATCTCTAACGCGGTATGGAGTTGAACAGCTGGTTGCCGACATGGTCTTGGCTGGGATCCGTCCATTTTCACCTCTGCATATGACTTCTCGAAGTTGCGTTGATGTATGGACCGTTTCGGCGCCTCAACATTACCATCTCAGAGATGCCACAGGTGTTTATTGGTGTTGATACGCGATGGACATGCTGGCACTCCACACAAGTGACTCCATTGCCATTCTTCAGAAAGAGCAGTTTATCTGCTTGGAACGAAGCATTTTCCGATCAGTTTCCGGCTGAAGTATACAGCGTCTCTTAGGCAAGTTTTCAAGTGGGATTGGTAACATATTCCTCTCAGGATGTACACCAGGACATCGGTAGATAGCGCAATGTATACCCTCCGTATGAACTTGGAGCTCTCCAGTAGGGACGCGGCCATAAGCATAAATGGCACCCCACAAACAATGATCCTACCAACCACTGAATGCTTGACAGTAGGGATAGAGAACTTGGCTTGGTAAAGTTCCCTACTCAACCAGATCCGAGCCGCGTCCACAGACTTGCACTCACATCAGATCAAGACAATTGATCCGTCTCATCAGACAAGGACTGTGCCAGTAGTACAATACCCGCGGTGTTTGAGGAATTCTGGTGCTTCAGCAAACTGTGTGCGAGTTTTTCTTGTGGCTCTGCAGTCAGGAAGAGGTTTACGGCTTGGTAGCGACTGCCGCACAATAAAATCGCAAACCATAGAGCGAAATGGTGTGTGGCCGACGTATAGGTTTGCGCAATAAAGACATAGACGGCAGAAGCTGTAGAATCTGTTCAGTCAATCTTGGCGGCACTTTGTCTTTGTTTGGAGGACAGATGTCCAGCTGGCTAACATAACGTGCTCAATTCTTTGCTGGTCTGCCCCTGGTGAGTCAAATAATTGTTGTCACCTTCTTGGAGAACGCGGATGGACCTTGGCCGGTGTTATTGGGGCTTAGAGTTCAAGAAGCGCAGGACTTGTCTTCGTGTCTCGGGTAGCGCAGGCCATCTTGATTATGGATTTGGGAAATCAGGATTAGATTGTGTCTTGACTCATTTGGAACGAGCTCTTTAGCTCCGATGGACGAGCATGTCTTGCCGTATTCTCATGGCATTCGTAATTGTATTTCCATGCAATATTCTATTCAGCAAGCAGATAGAAATACTACGCATTGGGGTCACTTCTTCACTGTTAATATCAAAGGTGGGAGGTTTGCAGTTAAATGGACATGTCTGTGTATTGTTGGTGCATTTTTGTACTAGCCTCTTGACTATTTCGTGAAAAGATGAACACTTGGCAGCTGTTGTTCCACTAGCTTGTACTTACTTCTGTGGGTGACGGATCAATAGCATGGGGTTCTCACATGTTTGGTTGCTCATCTTAATCAGAATATGGTAATAGTGCATTTTGTTGTATATGGAATGGTAGTTTGTGCTGCATACACGTAGTTGCTAGAATGTCTTCTCCTGTCATCAACTCAAGGTTTTGCTTCTCACAGACTGTTAAAAGTTTTACAACTGAATGATTTACATTATTTTAGTCAGCAGGGGATGTATCCTTTTCCTTCGTGAAGTGATCTGTTAATTATACAATTTTATGAATATATATATTTGCTGATAAGTAAAGATTATGGTGTATATATATACTAGCTATATACAAAACAGGTTAACTCAAGTATATATATATATAACTATATATAGTAGTATATATTAATATATAAGTATATAAAGTAGGGTGCTATATAGCTGATTCTGGCTGCAATTTTCCCCATGTAAATGAATGGGGGATTTTCAGCGCTTCACTTTTTTTTCCCCTAAACAGTAACTCTCCTTTTTCGTTTTTCCCTGGCTTGTGGCAGGGTTTTAAGCTTATTGTGAGGGTAAGTTTATGGCGTGTAGCCATTCGTGAGCCTTTGCAACACAGGGATATGTACACCTAACTGCTACCGGGGCATTCACGGAGCCCCATACACTGGTACCACTCGCCGGCTCGATTATGATGACAGGCTGAGTACACCGCCCTGTGTTATTCGCAGTCTGAGCGGATGGGATCAAGGACACGGACCAACCGCACGACTACATAAGCAATACTAGTGACTATCATACAAGGGTATATTATATTCGAGCTTCCCCTTTAACTGGAGTTACAGGCTCACCCATTGAACGTTATAAGATTTTCTCTCAAATCCTTCAATTATTAAGTTTTCTTTGGAATAGCAACTATCTCAGCCTCTAACCATATGTCAATTGAATGACATTATTAAAATCAATATTTATATTCCAAGAATTACACTCCTCTTGGACTATTATAATGATAACTTCTGTAATGGTCTCAGTTGACACATTGTCGAGCCACATATATTCTGGAAGCTATCGTTAAGCTGTTGTTGATCCATTGTTCAAGATTTGATAACCATCGGATAGTTTCGAGAGTTTGCCCATTTCAACTGAGATTCTGATATTTCCCACACATTAATCAGATAGATATAAAGAGAGACAATCACCGATTTTTTGATGTCACCGATAGTCGAGAAGGTTTAGGTAACCATTATATATTTTTTTCTCTTTTTCAAGCACAACATTAGTTAGCTAATATAGTGGGATAAATAAAATGTTTGTGCAGCAAATAACATCGTCTATGGGCTGGTATAAAACTGTGAGTCATACTGCCCGGTAGTGGGCTCCAAGAAGGTGCATTTCCGTGTGGACACACGACGCAATGAAACATTTCCGGAACATATTTCGAGTCAAGGACCATTTCCGTCGTTTTTTATAAATCGAGCAGCCGACGTGCGCGAGTACCTGAAAGATGATCTGATTTGCTTATAATAGTTTCATTCGACTGTGTCTGTTTGAGAAACGACTGATTGAATATGACATCTGTACTGTTTATTCGCTGGGAGATAGAGAGAATCCATTAAGATATCGGTATAGTTTCGTCATTGATGGTTCTTTCACTCTTGAGCAATACATGAAGCAACTGTAATTATTTATATTAAATCACTGTCAGGATGGACGAATTATATATTGGTTTTTTTCAAACAGATGATCTCTCAATGAACGAACACTCGGTATGATTGCTCGCGATCTTAGAAAAACTGATTATTAGATTATCTACTTCCTGATGTTGGGTCAGAAGATGGTTTTGGGTATTGCTTGTACAGCGATCTCCGGATTTGGGCCAGAGGGGAGAAATGAGAGATGGATAACTCCCGCAGGATTATACATCATCGAGGTTGGAAGGGACTGGAACATATGTTAACAGGCACTCTCATCGTCTATCTAAACCGGACCGACGTCTTAAGGTGAGAATTCGCGACTGATGTGTGAGTTTGTGATGAGTGTCTGTATGGAATAAGTCGCTTGTTATTACTGTTCTAATCTAATAATCATCTGCCTAATAGTCTCGTCTTAATAATCGTCTTTCTGTATAATTATTGAGCTGGCATCACGTCTGCTATAAATCTGCACATAGTTCCCCTCTGTCTTGTCTCAATACATGTATGTTATTCTACGGAGAGGTTTGACACGTATTTATTTTAATTTTCTATTTAACACCTGCCTGGATGAACCGGAGATGTCAGTATAATATACGATCATCGTTCGGAAGCTGCACATAACAAGAGGGACATTTGAGCAGACTGCTGGATTACATGTTCTTATGTTTACGAAGCTGAAGTGAATCATTTTGTAATGTTGATAGTTTATATCATGCGTTCCTCAATACGATTTTGATTAAATCAAAGCAACGACTCAAGACTAAGAGGGTAGGTGGTCTCTCGTTCATGTGCTAATCTGAAGATTACTCGTTCCCGATTTGAACTCATCCCATGGGCTCTCCGTCCCGCTCTTCTCTGGGGTTGGGTGAGTGGGGAGAAGGGTGAAGGGGGGTTGGGTAGAGGAGGGGTGGTTCCAAAGTGTGGCGGGGCGTCGGCAGTAGTCAGGGGGGAAGAGGGGGAGTGAGAGCATGTGTAGTGGAGGAGGGCGCATTTGTGTAGGCGTCGGGCTCAGATTGTGGGAGGGGCTGTTGATCGTAGGTGGTCAAAGTGGATGCAGGGGGAGGGGCGCTAAAAGTGTGGAAGCGTGGCTGATCGATGGGAGAGGTGGGGTGATCGGGGCATTTGTGTGTGGCGGGGTCAGTTTCTTCGGTGTGGGAGGGTCTTGTGTTGGGGGACGCGCTGGGAGTGAGGGGCTTGTGTGGTGTGCGGCCTTGTGGCTCGGTGACGTAGAACTGTAGATGGGCTGGTCAACGGTGAGATGAGGGGGTACGGGCTTGTGTTGCGCGGGGCGCGCAGCTGGCTTAGGTGTGGGAGGGGCTTAGATGGTAAGGAGAAATCTTATGTGTGGCTAAGGCAGGACGAAATAAGCTGGAATGAAGGTTTGGCTGCGGTGACACCTGGATGGGTGGTGGAGAAGAATTGGGGGACTGGGAGGTGTTGCATGAGTGGAAGATTGTGAGTCGGATGGGTGAGTATTATGTTTAAGTTAACATAAAAACCATCGGTATTGTTGGTGGGGAACTAATTTAAGCGATTCACTAAATTAAATTGGTGATAGGAGTAGAAGATGCTGGGGTGTTGGAGACGCTTGATTGTGTGTAGGTCCTTGTGGGAGCTGGAGATTTGTGGGTTGCTTCGTCTGTTTGTGGGATTATTCTGTGTGGGGTTTGTGTGGCGGGGCTGTGTTATCGTGGTTCCAGTCAACAAAACCCTGCGCCGACGCGGAAACTCTAATGAAATGATTTATTCCAAAAATTTAATATTGGGAGTTGTGAGGTGGTTGGACCTGATCGTGGGGTTTAGTGTGGGTGGGGCTTTGTGTGAGGCATGGGGAGCTTTGTGTGTGGGGTGAAGATTACTAATAAAGGGAGCGGGTTCGAAAGAAAAAATTCAATATATCTGGCTCTTGTTTTTGCCTAATTTCTTGTGAAATAAATGAACGTAATAATTCTTATCCCGTTCTAAATCATTGTATAATCTAATAAGGCTCCTAGAGGAACCACGTGTATCTTACTTAGACTAACATGTAAAAGTTTTAGTCGGGATCATCTCCGTTCTCAGCGGAGTAACAACATTTTATCAAGAATTGAGAAAGGTCGCGACACTGATACAGTTATTCTTTACAAATAGAACCCAATCTGCTTGAAAAACTTAGAGTTTTCAATGCACATTATCATATTTTCATATTTCTGAAGACTATTTTTGTAAAAATGGTTTGATGTTGATTTGGGCCTTAACCGATATTAAATTGTTTTAGGGACGTGCTATTGATATCGTGTTATTATAACTTAATCCACAATATCCTGAAATAAAAGATAACCATATGTTGTCAACCGCAGGGTGGTGAATTTTTTATAATAGTCCTCTCTTTTAATGGAGATGTAAAATTTCGACAACACGGCTTCCTTCAATTAAATCGGGACTGGTGTAATTAATGATAATATGTTCATTTCTTTAAAAATTCATAAATGGGTTTGTTATACAAACTCTCTACCTATCAGTCCACAATTTTTTCGGTTTTCTCTTGACGTTTAATGAATTTTGAAAGGCTCAATAAAGTTGATGTTTGGTTTTTTTAATTATATGGGCACGAACACTGTCATATCTCTCCCAATCAATAGCGGTTAAAGCATACTTGTTACCCCCCTTATTATTATGAGGAGTTTCAATCAATAGCGGACAGAATACTAATCGAACTGTCCTTGAATAACTTCCTTAACGACGCTAACTATGTGTATGGCTTTATGTAATCATCAGGCCATTTGTTCGTCTAAGTCTTATGACACATCATGAGCAGACAGGCTTTTTTTGAATTGTCCGTCAAGATTTCAATTTAGCAGCTGATATGATCACTACCACGAAATATAACTTTTCTCTCAGGTTGGATTCGGTTGTATTAGAGAACAAAATTAACAACATCTTACGCTTATAGCTTTTCTTCCAGTTGTGAGGAAGCCAAATGGTCATTGTGTTGTTCTGACATCATTGAACTCTATGATAGGCTATTCCGGATTTAGGAGTGGCTGCCTCAAATCTAATATTTTATTAAATTTGTTGTGGATCCAAGAGAATACTCTGGAGATATATACCAACTGGTATTCCTCGTAATGAATTTACTTCCTGAAGCAAATTTGTATAACGCCTATCCACTGGAGTTTAGCGTTGTTTAGGCAGTAAACTTGTATTTTTTTGTTTTGACCACGTCATCACGGAAACATAGTACTAGGCTTTTTTGGTTACGATCCTGTTATTTTTAGCCTTTCTGAATATATGTATGAGCACACTACTTTTTTAGTATCTCAAAGTTGTTTTTCTTTTTTTATCATTCTGAGCAAGATAATCGATTTATTTTTGAGAATAAATTCCTGAGCAGTAGTGCAAAACCTTTTAATTTCAACATGGCACATTTGAATCTTAATTTTCTAAAACATTAAAACCTCTAGAAATGCCTTCACTCGTCTCTTCCGATTCTTAATTTTACATAGAAAAACGAACCATGAAAAAGTGATATTTTAAAAGGGACTTATACTTGGATTGACTTTGCCCTGAATGTCTTGTAGAAAGTTAATGTAATAGACGTTGTTAAACGTGTTCTGTTTTCACATCCCTGTGGGGTTCGAGTATATTGATTTCTGTAATCTATCAAAAGCGTCTTTTTATAATCTCACTCCCGGGCCTATACTCTTGATTATTTTAATCTCCTTTCTTTTCCTCCTCTCTCCGCTTCTTCTGCGTATTTGTACTCGTCTATCTAAAGCACATTTTCATCTTTACTACCCTCCTCATATCCGTTCTCTTCTCCTGTCTCTCTCTCTCCTGTCTTTGGCGTTCGCTTTCATCTAATCTCTCTTTCCTCCCTTCCCCTTCATTCTGTTCTCTCTCGCCTCGTCTTTTCTCTTCTGCACCCAAAGTTTTATGCCTACACCTAGCATCGGCTATACACAGAAGATAGTACATATATTTATCATGGGCATTGATTGAGAACATACCAGATTGCACAACCAAGTCGCCAGGAAGGAGATCTATATTTCAAAGGCAGAGTCTGATACTACAGTGCGAAGCAGAGAAAAGCCTCCAGCTGACTGTAAGATTCTGGAGACCCTCTCTTGGGCCTTTGGAATCGTACACTTGGAGTCGAAAGAGTGACAAAATATGAACATTGATCTTGTGCCTGTTACGACTTTTACCATAAATTTCCATTTTCTTTTTTCCAAGTAATTACAGTATGTAATACCTCCATCTCCGCACATAATATCCTGGAATATTTTTTCTCATCTGCAATGCGTGATCTCAGTCTTTCTGCGTTGGGAATTCTTGAAACCTTTCTTGCGTCGTCTTTAATTCTATTAAGAAAATCTATTCTTAAATTATATGAATGATTAAGAACACTTTCTGGCGATACTTCCCATAGTTTGAGCCATGATAGTGTATTCCTAAGCTTATAATATAATCACGTTTTTTCTGTTTCATGAGATAAATACACAGCAATACCATTATTATATTTCTATAATTCTTTAATGTGTTACTAATCGTGGCTCAAAACTGCAATTTCTAAACAAGTGGATAATATCTTCTTACGAGACTAGTTATTGCCAAGGTCGAGGTTAATTTTAAATGCCAATACCTCTAAAATCTATAACATGTCTATTCAACAACGCTTTTATAAAATTCTTTTAATTAGAACTGTGAATTTCTATGACTGGAGATAAAACAACATTCTGTAGACTTTGAATTCACAGCGCTATTAATTTAAGGATATTATTGCGTGATAAATCGCCACGACCAAGTAATTCGCTCAGTCCGGACTGGATATTTTTAATTTATAAGCATTTTTCATATTAAATTTTTGGTTATACACTATTATTTATGTCTTCGGGCCTGATCATTCTGTGTTGTGTAATACATTCATGAATAATAAATATCCCAGTTCTTGGGATATCAGTGAACTTTGAGTACGGCACAAAATTAGAACATACTACGTACACCAAATATAGTCTATCAAGATATTAGATTAAACAAAATGTATAAAATATGTGTATTTTGTCGAGTTAAATACACACGATAAGACAAAATTGACCAAACACTAGATTATCTTGGACTTGCAGATTTGATAAACACTATCTGTAAAAATTTAAATATTACAACAGGTGGTGAAGACCGAAACTATCAAAATGAATATTTGTTCTTGATATTAAAATACAAAACACAATAAACCGTCTCATTTTACTTTCTAAGTTTCATATAATTTTTGTATGTTTTTAGTGCACGTAATGTTAATTTAACATGCTCCTCATAAAGTAGATAACACACTATGATAAGTTTAATTTCTTACAATATTTAAAGTTAAATTTGATGTGTGCATCTCTATTGCTCTATAGTTTTTCCAACCATCATGACAATGCTAAAGACTGGTAATATATTTATTAGAAGAAGATATAAAACAGCCATTAACCTATCGTTTATAATTATTTTACTTGTTTGGTGCAGGAATAAAAGTAAAGAAGTCTTCCACTTGAAAATCTTTTATAGGAGGGCTTCCAACTGTGTTTTCAAGGCAAAGCTATTTAATTACATCCTATTTACACCCCCACCTATTTGTTTCTTGCCATATCTCTTGTTATGTTTGCCATTCTTTTGACCTCTCGGATGAGTCTTCTTCGTTGGCAAGCTTTTTCCATCATACCGATGTTGATAATAACCACGTCATGCTCCATGACCGCACTTAAACAGAATAAAGGACGAGAGTGGAGAAAATTCCATCGATACTCTCCTGAGTTGAATGATTTCACTGTTTACGATCATTTTACTTTAAAGTGAGACGAGTAATCAAGGATGTCTCACACCTGTTAATTGCCTTGTGAGCCAAAGCATCAATTTCTTAACTGGCTCTTTTATGAATTGTAATTAACGTTAATCGTCAAGAGTTTTGATTTTGAACACGAAGAGAAAGTTTCTATGAAAAATGATTTGAATTAGACACTATAGAGCAGTTGTACTAGCTTATAAATGCGACTCATAGGAACTATAATCTTAAACAAAAAACGTATTGTGAGATCTAATAACATTTCAACATTATTGTATTTAAAATCTGCAAATTGCCTGTTTTCTTTCCAAAGCAACAATGTAGTTGAACATCTATTCACGTCTGCTCTACCTACTTTAATGTAGAGTACGATTATTCTAACGATAAACGTGTTTTAGTGTGCCCTTTTGCGCGAAAGTTTAGGAGCAAAACATAAGGATTGTATACGCACTTTCTAAATGCTGTCACTACCAAAATAGGCGTTGTTATATGCCAATAAAACTGTCTAGAACACCTTTCCTGGTAAGAGTCTTGGTTATAGAACTCGAGCACCATCTGTCAAAATATTTATGACAATTATTTCCAAGTCTTATTCTCGTGATATATACGTTTTCATTAGAGCACGGAAAATTTGTTTACTTAGTCTTATTATACTAATTGCAGTTATTATCAGTCTAGTTATCAACATGACACGATCTGCTTTTGTTACAGAAGAATCACAGTCGGTTTTTCCTCAGAAACCAATATTACGGTAGTAAGTCTTGTATATGAAGTATTTAATCAGTGTTGAACAAGCATACATATCTTTAGTGAAGGTATAAAAAATGAACAACTGAGTAAATGCGATTTTGCTATAGAGTGATGATTAATCTGGATTTTCACAAACCATACGGTTTCTGTTTAAGATTTGGAGTATAATCATCCTGCATGAATTATACAACGTGTCATCTTCCAATCAAGTAGACAAATTATCTGTCACAGAGTAACAAAAGCAGGTACACACAAAGAGAAATGTCAGATCAAATGTCATTATTCATTCTTTATAGTGTTGAAGATCTGAAGTTACTAGAAGACCATTGAATCCAGACTTTCTATCATTGATACACAAATACAATATCATATATCTTAAGAGATGGGGAAAGCTGCTGACATATAACAAGTAATTGTCTGCTTTATTATAATCATCAAATATTAGAACATCCTGCCTTGCTTTGAGTATTACCGTAGGCTCAGGTGTCTGTAGTATATTGTTTCCTGGATAAATTATTATTGGGAATAAGAACGTTTGCGTACCATGAACCTTTTGCCTACTATTCCATATTCTTATCACTTGAAAGTGTATAGAGTGTTGATGAATTTGTCATTCATTTGCAGTATTCTAGGCAGAAGTCTGTATACTCAAAAGAAACGCTCAAAAGCGGTGTCCCAATGTGTCAACAACGAACTCATACTGGAAAAAAAAGTATGCCCAGACAGCCATTCAATTCGAGTTGAAGGCGTTGTTGGAATGTTGATAAGCAGTGAAACCGGATTCTGTAGGGTATTTTAAATTACATTCAACAAGTAGAACTTGTGTTTCTGTTAGTGTGATTTAATGAGGTGGGTTCGGGTTGATTTTTATTTAAACCTTTGTACGATTGCATTAGTTGGAGCGGGGTGGAAGTCTAGTTCAGGCATCTTACATATGAAGTAATTGTCTTTTAGAGAGTGGACGTGAGGATTAATGATTAATATCGAGACATCAGATTAATATAGAGATAGTAAGGTAATGGTCAAATGATGTATTATATCAAAGCGAGATGATTTAAAAATATCAAACCGTGACATTATATCAGATATAGTTTATTGTGTGATTTCTTAAGGGGACGAAACATATATTTTGCTTTAATTTTTTTTAGTTGGCTTGTAAATGATCAGCTTCTCTTTCGAAGGAGCATCGTTACTCATTTCATGGCAGCGACATATTTTATCTCTTCGAAGTGGATCTTGAAAGAAACAAGTTGGACCTGTTTCTGTCATGAAAGAGTATGAATAACCGATTAGTATCCACAGATGGTCATTATTAGAGATCATATCTAATCTTCCTAAGAGTCGCAGACCAGCACTCTTGTCTTATGGTTGTAGTTCTCTAACCAAAGATCTTACCTGTTAAAGGGAAAGGAACATCCCATCCGTATTTTATTCCCACTCGTGTTTCCATAATACATCGATATTTATTAGGAATCACGTCGAATTTCCAGATATAACATCTCCATTGAAAACATTAATACTCTGAAAATTATTTGGTCGGAACAGGATTGCAATAAAATAGAGTCTGTGTAATGGCTTTTTTCACTGAACAGGGGATAAACGCAAATTGTTAGTGGTATATGACGTTAGAACAGGGTTGAGTATTGCAACAGAATGATAAAGTGTATTGTTTTTATTACCATCATGAGTTAAGACATCAATACAGTTGAATGTAATACTGATTATTCTGAGGATGATGACATTACTGTACGTCCATTAGTATTATCTTTTGAGGAAACTAACCTCTATGAATATAATGGTGAATTAAACTTGTATTATTTAGAGTTTAATACGTTGATTTGAATATGTTTGAATATAATAATTTTTTGGTTCATCACTGCTTCAATAACGACAATTCAGAAGATTATTGAGAATATCTAAAAGCGTCCCGGGTGAGACCGTATAGTTATTGTATCCACTTACCGGATATGAAACTATGTCATTATTCTCGGTATATTATAGGTTAAGAATTTCTAGCCATATAAGATGCTCATAATCTTTGTGTTCAAGTTGTAGGTGGTAATGGGAATGAAGAAGTGTGGTGCGCTTGGTTGTGAAATTGGAAATAGGATGTCTCTCACTTATTTAATAGAGATAATTTTTATATGATATTTATTATTTTCATGTTTAGTGCAACTGGTCTAAAATGGCTGATGCTTCATTAAAAAATTGTTTTTCATTCTTCTTACTTTGCCTAAAGTATCAGTCTTAAATAAATGTGATGGGTATTTGGGAAGTAAAACTACACCTAAAAGATACTTAAGCTCGTAATGTGTTGTCTTCATTTCCTTTTTCAAAAGATCAAATCGAACAGAGTTAGACAGATAAGTATCAACTAGACATCATTCATATCTATGTTTATCAATACTGATTCATCCCCAGTGTGAACTGATTTCCATTTTTGTGAAGAAACATAATATCGAGGTAGTTTGACTAGAGTTGATGCAAGAACGCAAGAAATTAATTCATCTAAATATCAATTACTTATGTACACCCTTTACAAAAATGTACATATTTTGTTGTAACTTTTTACTTTGATGTATTATAAACACAAGACTAAAAGAAATGATAGAGGTGACATTCTGTCATACATGTACAGGCCCAAAACATTTATTCTGTGGAAACAATGTGGCATACTGGGCATAT
>CM068961.1:666588-688832 GCA_035128595.1 Eptatretus atami | reverse complement strand
TAATCCTGTCCCGCCTGCGGAGCCCAACATCGGGATTTGGCCTGGTCTGGTGTACAGGCCAGGCCTGGATTCGCATACTGGACCTTGTGAGAAACCAGCTGGAACATACCTTCGATCTTCCTCTCCTGTGCCGTCGACCTTACAAGGGCTGGACGCTCCGAGGCTGGTGCGTGAGCGGTGCCGACAAAAGGACGTCGTCACCGCCATCTTGCCACGCGGCATGCACGATCGATGCCGATAGGAGTACGAGCGCCATCTTGCCACGCTGCATGCTCGAGCTGGGCACTCGAATCCGACACCATCGGCTTGTCACGAGCCGCATTCGTGCCTTCGACACTTTTCCTCTCGTCCATGAGGCACCACAAAGTACCCCGTGTCTTGTATGCATGTTGTCCAGGCCTAAGGATTATTTTGCTAGGGCTCCCTTCGAAACCCGTATCCGTAGCTCCCTAGTTAAAGCCCTGTCACACCTTAAGATTTATCCAACGTATGCCTGACGTATGCAAAATTGGGCTAAAACGCCGGCACACGTCGAATACGTTATGGGTAAGTTTGTATACGTTAAGAGCACGCTGAAAAACACTGCCAAACGTCGTAGTACGCTGGCTTTCATCGTTGTATTTGCGGTTGTCCTCAAATTTTAGCATGCTTGAAATTTTATGACGTATGCCGGCGAATGACTCACAAGTTCCGCTACGCTGGCCATAAGTTGTAGGCACGTTATGCGATCGTTACACACGTCGACACACGTTACTTGTAAGTTAATAATAAGTCGAAACACGTCGAGGTAATGATTAGCGTACCCGAAACTTTATTATAACCTATGAGTAACGTGTTGGAGGCACGTTACACGATCGTTGACACACGTCGAGGCACGTTATGCGATCGTTGACACACGTCGAGGCACGTTACTTGTAAGTTACTCATAAGTCGAAACACGTCGAGGTAATGCTTAGCGTACCCAAAACTTATTTCTAACCTATGAGTAACGTGCTTCGAACCATAGTGTAACGTACCTCAAACGCATATTGACGTATGTAGACATATTTGATTGACGTCTTCCGGACGACCACAGAACTTACTGAACGTGTTTCAATTTACAGCTACCGTATAATGGCGTATTGGCAGCGTTAAAAAAACAACAACAACAATAACTTCCGATATTTCGTCACGTGCCGTTACGTCACGTCGATTGCCTCTTCAGTTTGCTCATGTCTAATTCTTAGTTCCTCCTCTGTGAATATTTTCTGTTCGAGGATATTGTCACGTCGACGTCGAAACTTAAAAGCAAATGTCCGAATATATTTTAAAATTCGTGATAGACTAAAAAAACAAAAAAAACAACAACAAACAACAACAACTTCAGATATTTCGTCACGTGCCTTCACGGAGCCAAGGAGAAAAAAAGAAAATGTGCCTTGACGGAGAAAATAAGTTTCGGGCATGCTAAACATTACCTCGACGTGTTTCGACTTATGAGTAACTTACAAGGAACTTGTGTCGACGTGTGTCAACGATCGCATATCGTGCGTACAACTTATCCCAGCATAGCGGAACGTGTGAGCCATACGGCGAGTACGTCGTAAAATTTTCAGCAGCTTGAAATTTACGACGTACTAAACGTACCACGAAATATGACAGCGTACTTCATCGTTTTTCAGCGTGCTCTTAACGTATACCCAACTTACCCATACAGTATTCGACGTGTGCCAGCGTTTTAGACACATTTTTCATAGGTCGGCATACGCTGCTAAATCGTCAAGGCGTGACTGCGTGGTTGACACTTCCAATTCTCAGGCGGTTATATTTAAATCGGCGTGCGGCAGGTTTTTAACAGGCTACGCCACGAGTTCGTCGGCGATACGTGCAGTGCGCTATGCCTAAGTTAAACTATCGTTGGGCATAGGTTGTGAACGCCGACAACAGGCTAAGCATTAGTTGGTATAAGTTATCTATAAGACAATGAAACGTTCTGTGCCCATTACTAATATGTTATGCATACGACCAACACATTATGAATACGACCAAAACTTTAAAAAAAAACATCAAAATTTCAGCGTACGCCAACGTTTTACATACATTTTATACGTTGCCATTGCTGCTAAATCGTCAAGGTGTGACAGCGCCTTAAGAGCGGGTTATAGATGAATGATAACGTTATCGTGAATGCTTTGCTTGTGTCGTGTTCCCCGATGTTTCCCCAATAAATCTGGCTGATCCATACGAAATTTGCCGCCTTGAATTTATTTGTGCCGCGCTGAAGAATAATCGCTCGATTTGTATTTAAAACCAAACGGGTACGGACTGGCAGACTTCGCCGGTCTCTGACAAACCCAGTCTGTAACCGGGGTCTATATCCCCAACTGGTAAGGCCCAGGTGTACTTTGGTATCGTGATCTTAGGCGCGTGACCGGAGACCTGTGCCGAACAAGCCGGCGTTATAACCCCTGAGACGGCGTGCTGTTAAGCGCCGCCGAATCTTCAACAGTATGAGCGTTGTTTCCAGACTCACCTGTCCCATTGACATCACCATGCTCAACAAACAGCTCCTGCATCTCACTGGAGGCCTCTTCCAGCTGTTTCCATGCTGCAGGGAGAAAACCACACACCTGTTGGGGTCTCTGGATTACTTTATCCCTCTGCTGTTCTTATTGTCGACTACAAGATATTCCAGTTAACAGAAATACTTTGACACGAACAAAGGTAATTATCACTTTCTTTCTGACCCACCGACACCCATGAGCAAAAGGTCCTTCGGGATGCATTGTGATTTTCCTCTTAATATGGACGATTCATTCAATCATAAATTGTGATTAACACCTTCATCTTGAAGGACAAAGTCAGTGATCAACAAACTCTTTCATCTGAAAAAACAAACAACTAACGTCATAACACCTTAGCCCACGCAGTGTTCAGGTATACAACTACATTTAAATAAAATAATGATTGTAAAGGTCATACAAAAAAATTCAGGAAGTTTACCGAGCTGTTGTGCAGTGTCTTATACACCACCTTATTTACCATGTCCAAGCACAGCAAAACTGGAGGGGTTTGAATGTGCCAAAAAGGCCATTTCTGTTCGACACTGTTCAAGTATATAATTGAGGTACCAAGCCTTTCAGCCTGGGTAACCAAGCTGTTTTTCTTCTTATTCTTCTATGTTATTAGCACAACTGGAACGTATTTCCGGGAGCTTATGGGATGGCGCGTCGTCCGTCCGCCACAAAATTTGCAACTTCTCTCAAACTACACATACGATTTCGATGAAACTTGACCACAACCTTTATCACCTGGTATGTACCAAAGTTTGTTCACGGCATGAAATAAAATCGTGGTCTGACGGAGTTTACGGAGGGGTTGTCCCCAAAAGAGGTATTTGCTTTCTCTTAGAAACTACAAATGCAATTCCGATGAAACTTGACCACAACCTTCATCACACGTGATGTACTAGAGATTGTTCACAACATAAAAAAAAAAAAATTGGGGTTAAAGGAGGTTTACCGGGGGGGGGGGGCAAAATAGGTATTTGCTTTCTTTTCCGAAACTATCCACACAATTCCGATTAAACTTGACCACCACCTTCATCAACCACGATGTGCCAGAGATTGCTCACGACATTAAGAAAAAACATCCGGTTCAAAGAGAGAAAACAGGGGGGGGGAAGGTGGGCCCCCAAAATATGTATTTACTTTCTTCTCCGAAACTCCCACACACAATTTCAATAAACTTGACCACAATCTTCATCACCTGTGATGTACCAAAGTTTGTTCATGCTACTTAAAAAAACATCAGGGTCAAAGGGGATTTATGATGGGAGGGGGATTTCCCCCCAAAATAGGTATTTGCAACAACATTGGTTCATTGGTACATTTTGCTGATTTCATCCTTGTTGATTTCCTCCTCAATATCATTCCACCAGGTGAGTGCACAGGGCTAGTGCCCAAACAGAAATTTTTGGTTTATTCATTTTCTGTGCCCCCTTGCGGACTGAGACGAAATTTTCACCATAGATGCGACTACTCATGTATAATGTTTAATGATAATTATGACATCATAGGTCATGTGGTGTGGCCAGCCGTTGGAAAAATGGAAAAACTTTGGACCTCTGTATCTCCGAAACCACACCATGGAGAAAAAAATCTGGGGAATAAGCATAATTTTCATGACGTCATCGGTGAAGTGGTATCACGGTCAAAATTCGACATGTAGAATGCTGTAACTGATCAGTCGGAAATTTGAGGGTCATATGGGGATAAATTGATCAACGGGGGGGGAGGGGAAGAGAAAGAAAGATGCCACATCATCAGTCACATGGCTTGGCAGCCATATTGGATTACCATAAAACCTATAAAAAAAATCCCTTCTCCAGAACGACTGGACAAATCGAGGTGAAACTTCACCACATGTACCCCAAGACTTGGGGATACCAGGGTGTCACGGATAATTAATGTCACATGGTTCGGCAGCCATATTGGATCGAAGGAAAATATTAAATAATGTTTTTTTCTGGAACTGCTTCCTATCAGGTGAAACTGCACAAGTATCATCGAACACCATTGCTGCATATTGGGTAAAATGATGACTCATCAGGGCACATGGTTTGGCGGCAATCTTGGATAGAAAACGCACCTGTCCGATTAACATGAAACTTCAGAAGCGTGATCTCTACCCAATTAAGGCAGAATGTAAACTTATGATGTCTAGGTCATGTGGTTTGGCAGCCATATTGGATTGAAAATATAAACTTTTAAAACTTCTCTCCAGAATGGCTTACCAGATTGAGGTGAAACTTTACAGATATGACCACCTATCCAAAATGAACAAAAAGTTCCTCCCGTTTTTGAAGGAGGTCACATGGTTTGGTAGCCCACATTGAATTGTAGGAAATATTAAATGTTTTCTCTGGAACTGCTTCATCAATGACCATGAAACTTCACAATATGATCTAATAGATATGGGAACGTACGTTTTAAATTTCAACCCAAATGGCCACATGGTGTGGCAGCCAAACTATTTAATTGTTTGATTCTGAGAACTTTTTGAATTTTTTTTTTTTTTGAATAAGGCTCAACTTGGCTGCACCTGGATGGTTTGAGAGTAGAGGAGTAGCAATTCAATGATACCGACGATAGCCCCAGGAAAAGAAAAAAAAAGTCAACTGCGTACATAATAAATAAATAGATGGAATGTGACCTGTTACTCGGGTCCATAACTCATCAATCCCACGAAGTAGAGAGCCATGTGGGCTTTGTATGACTCGCGGGAGTTCCGGTTACTCTGTGAAACCATGTTGCGAACATTTATTATTTTTGTTCAGGTTATTCAAATACCAATTCAATGGATTCCGACGATGTCCCAGGAAAAATGGTCAACTGCATACGTAATAAATGGATTGATCGCAGCACGTTACGAGGTCCGTAACTCGTCAATCCCACGTTGTATCAAAGCGGGTTTGTATTAAAACCGGATGCCTTGGTACCCGGTCATCACTACCAGCAGTTATAAAGTGGCAGTTCCAGTTATATTTAAATGAAATAAAGATGTTAAAGGTGGTAGAAAAAATTATTTAGTAAGTTTACCGTCATTGATGCAGCATCTTTTGGAGCACCTTATCTAACACGTTATTTTAGGTGTTTGTGCCTGTTGTTTGTGTCCATTATCACGTCCTTAAAAACAGTAAGTTTCCTGTTTGGAATGATTTTCAATTTTGTTTGACCACCAGACAGGCAGAGTAAAAGTAATGTCTCACTCCTCTCTGCGCACGCACGATCGGATGAGATTCAGAGCCAAACTAGTGATGAACTACACGTTTGTTTTCCGATTCATGTTCAAATAAAACATTCTATTTAAATAACTTGTTCCTCGTTCATAAACTGACGTTTGTAGACGACGGACGGATGGACAGATAGATGGAAGTGAACGTGTTGTGTAACCCAGCATTTCGCTTCGCGTAAGCCTACAAGGGGTAAAAACCAAATGATTCGTACCAACACATCCCAGAACAACCAGGGAGAAAGCAGGATGAAACACAGTGCGTAAAGAACAGCCACAGCCACTTTGAGTCTCCACCTGGCCTGACAGCGAGGACAATTTGAAACCAACTGGACACCTGCAAACAACCGCAAAAAATTCTCATCATAGGATGTCCTGCCACCACCAACAACTTTTCAATTGTCTAGATGTCAGAGAAACAATTGTCAGCATGAGTCAGTGGGGTACGGTGGAGCCCAAAAGTTGTTGTAAGGCTTCAAGGAAAGCTAATGTTTGTAATGGAGACGCTGCGAGGAACATGCCGTGATGAAACCACCCATGAGACAATGAAAAGGCTGTTCAATCACGGGCTGCTGCTGCTCCCTCAAAACACATTCCGTTTTGATGCAGGATTTGTAAAAACGCTCATCAGATCAAGGAGCCTTTTAAATGAAAACCTATTGTGGTGGAAAACACCCTCACCTCCACCCACCACACAACCACACTCCCACCCCAACACCACCGCACATCCCCACCACTCAGCACAAATCGGCAGAGCATTATGAAGCTTGAGGATGTGTGTGAACTCACCACTCACTCGTGCCCTCATGTGTGAACTCACCACTCACTCCGCCTCAATGTGTGAACTCACCACTCACTCTGCCCTCAATGTTGAACTCACCACTCACTCATGCCTCAATGTGTGAACTCACCACTCGTGTCTCAATGTGTGAACTCACCACTCACAGCGTGCCCTCAATGTGTGAACTCACCACTCGTGCAATCAATCTGTGAACTCACCACTCGTGTCCTCAATGTGTGAACTCACCACTCATGCAATCAATGTGTGAACTCACCACTCGTGCCCTCAATGTGTGAACTCAACACTCACTCGTGCCCTCAAGTGTGAACTCACCACTCACTCGTGCCCTCAATGTGTGAACTCACCACTCATGTCCTCAATGTGTGAACTCACCACTCGTGCAATCAATGTGTGAACTCACCACTCGTGCCTCAATGTGTGAACTCAACACTCTCCCGCTCAATGTGTGAACTCACCACTCATGCAATCAATGTGTGAACTCACCACTCGTGCCTCAATGTGTGAACTCAACACTCACTCGTGCCCTCAATGTGTGAACTCACCACTCGTGCCCCAATGTGTGAACTCACACCACTCGTGCCCTCATGTGTGACTCACCACTCATGTCCTCAATGTGTGAACTACCACTCGTACAATCAATGTGTGAACTCACCACTCGTGCCATCAATGTGTGACTCACCACTCACCGTGCCCTCAATGTGAATCACCACTCACTCGTGCCCTCAATGTGTGAACTCACCACTCACTCGTGCCCTCAATGTGTGAACTCACCACTCACTCGTGCCCTCAATGTGTGAACTCACCACTCGTGTTCAATGTAGGAACTCACCACTCGTAAATCAATCTCTGAACTCACCACTCGTGCCTCAATGTGTGAACTCACCACTCGTGTCCTCAATGTGTGAAGTCACCACTCGTGCAATCAATGTGTGAACTCACCACTCGTGTCATCGATGTGTGAACTCACCACTCGTGTCCTCAATGTGTGAACTCACCACTCACTCGTGCCCTCAATGTGTGAACTCACCACTCACTCGTGCCTCAATGTGTGAACTCACACACATCGTGCCCTCAATGTGTGAACTCACCACTCACTCGTGCCTCAACGTGTGAACTCACCACTCACTCGTGCCCTCAACGTGTGAACTCACCACTCAATCGTGCCTCAATGTGTGAACTCACCACTCACTCGTGTTCTCACCACTCACTCGTGTCCTCAATGTGTGAACTCACCACTCACTCGCCCTCAATGTGTGAACTCACCACTCACTCGTGCCCTCAATGTGTGAACTCACCACTCACGCGTGCACTCAATGTGTGAACTCACACTCGTGCCCTCAATGTGTGAACTCACCACTCGTGTCCTCAATGTGTGAACTCACCACTCACCGTGCCCTCAATGTGTGAACTCACTACTCGTGCACTCAACGTGTGAACTTACCACTCGTGCCCTCAATGTGTGAACTCACCACTCGTGTCCTAATGTGTGAACTCACCATTCGTGAACTCAATGTGTGAACTCACCACTCACGCGTGCCCTCAATGTGTGAACTCACCACTCGTGCACTCAACGTGTGAACTTACCACTCGTGCCCTCAATGTGTGAACTCACCACTCATTACGCCATCAATCGGTTGCATTTCTTGCGCCTCCACCATGTCGACCAGTGATTGCACAGAACACAAAGGACAGTTTCCCGAATTAGAGCCAATGGCACGAGATTTTCAGCGAATGCAAATGAATGGTAAACAGTTTACTCCAGATGACAAAACGCGCAACGCACACAAGGCACAGCACGAAACGCCCACACACGGAGGAATTCCACGGGCGGCACCGATCCAACCGTTGGAAAAGTTAACACAGAGACATGTACACATGCACGTTGTCTGTACCCTCACGTAGACACCGAGACATGTACACCACACGTTGTCTATACCCTCACGCAGACACCGAGACATGTACACCGCACGTTGTCTGTACCCTCACGTAGACACCGAGACATGTACACTGCACGTTGTCTGTACCCTCACGTAGACACCGAGACATGTACAACGCACGTTGTCTGTACCCTCACGCAGACACCGAGACATGTACACCACACGTTGTCTGTACCCTAACGTAGACACTGAGACATGCACACTGCACGTTGTCTGTACCACACGCAGACACCGAGACAGGTACACCACACGTTGTCTGTACCCTCACGTAGACACCGAGACATGTACACTGCACGTTGTCTGTAACCTCACGTAGACACCGAGACATGTACACCGCACGTTGTCTCGTTACCCTCACATAGACACCGAGACATGTACACCACACGTTGTCTGTACATCACGCAGACACCGACATGGACACTGCACGTTGTCTGTACCCTCACGTAGACACTGAGACATGCACACTGCACATTGTCTGTACCCTCACGCAGACACCAAAACATGTACACCACACGTTGTCTGTACCCTCACGTAGACACCGAGACATGTACACTGCACGTTGTCTGTACCCTCACGCAGACACCGAGACATGTACACCGCACGTTGTCTGAACCTCACGTAGACACCGAGACATGTACACCACACGTTGTCTGTACCCTCACGCAGACACCGACATGTACACTGCACGATGTCTGTTCCCTCACGCAGACACCGAGACATGTCACACCGCACGTTGTCTGTACCTCACGTAGACACCGAGACATGTACACCGCACGTTGTCTGTACCCTCACGTAGACACCGAGACATGTACACCACACGTTGTGTGTACCCTCACGCAGACACCGACATGTACACTGCACGATGTCTGTTCCCTCACGCAGACACTGAGACATGTATACACACGTTGTTCTGTACCCTCACGCAGACACCGAGACATGTACACCGCACGTTGTCTGTACCCTCACGTAGACACCGAGACGTGTACAACGCACGTTGTCTGTACCCACGTAGACACCGAGACATGTACACCGCACGTTGTCTGTACCCTCACGTAGACACCGAGACATGTACACCCGCACGTTGTCTGTACCTCATGCAGACACCGAGACATGTACACTGCACGTTGTCTGTACCCTCACGTTGACACCGAGACATGTACACCGCACGTTGTCTGTACCCTCACGTTGACACCGAGACATGTACACCGCACGTTGTCTGTACCCTAACGTAGACACCGAGACATGTACACCGCACGTTGTCTGTACCTCATGCAGACACCGAGACATGTACACTGCACGTTGTCTGTACCCTCACGTAGACACCGAGACATGTACACCGCACGTTGTCTGTACCCTCACGTTGACACCGAGACATGTACACCGCACGTTGTCTGTACCCTCACGTAGACACGGACATGTACACCGCACGTTGTCTGTACCCTCACGTTGACACCGAGACATGTACACCGCACGTTGTCTGTACCCTCATGCAGACACCGAGACATGTACACTGCACGTTGTCTGTACCTCACGCAGACACCGAGACATGTACACCGCACGTTGTCTGTACCCTCACGTTGACACCGAGACATGTACACGCACGTTGTCTGTACCCTCATGCAGACACCGAGACATGTACACTGCACGTTGTCTGTACCCTCCACGCAGACACCGAGACATGTACACTGCACAGAGTGTGTATTTTCGCTTCTTCGAAGCATCACAACACATTTTGCACAGAAACCATATTCATTAAAAACTAAAATGGTTAAATTTGCCGAATTTCCGAATAGAATCTTTTTAAATACAAATAAACCTTCAGTCGAAGTTCGTGGGGATCTTCTTCTTCCGAGCGTCACCAATTGAGAGATGGGACACAAACTTAATCATAAACATGAACGCCACATTCGCGAGCATCGAATTCCTCTTCTACGGTTACACTTTGTACGCCGCCTCTTCTACGGTTACACTTTGTACGCCTCTTCTATGGTTACACTTTGTACGCCGCCTCTTCTACGGTTACACTTTGTACGCCTCTTCTACGGTTACACTTTGTACGCCTCTTCTACGGTTACACTTTGTACGCCGCCTCTCTATCCGGTTACACTTTGTACGCCGCTCTTCTACGGTTACACTTTGTACGCGCGCCTCTTCTATGGTTACACTTTGTACGCCGCCTCTTCTACGGTTACACTTTGTAAGCCTCTCTACGGTTACACTTTGTAAGCCCTTCTACGGTTACACTTTGTACGCCTCTTCTACGGTTACACTTTGAAGCCTCTTCTACAGTACACTTTGTAAGCCTCTCTACGGTTACACTTTGTAAGCCTCTTCTACGGTTACACTTTGACGCCTCTTCTACGGTTACACTTCGTACGCCTCTTCTACGGTTACACTTTGTAAGCCTCTTCTACGGTTACACTTTGTACGCCTCTTCTACGGTTACACTTTGTACGCCTCTTCTATCTACTGTACACTTTGTACGCCTCTTCTACGGTTACACTTGTACCTCTTCTACGGTTACACTTTGTACGCCTCTTTCTACGGTTACACTTTTACGCCTCTTCTCCGGTTACACTTTGTCCACCTCTTCTACGGTTACACTTTGTACGCCTCTTCTACGGTTACACTTTGTACGCCTCTTCTACGGTTACACTTTGTACGCCTCTTCTACGGTTACACTTTGTACGCCCATTCTACGGTACACTTTGTACGCCTCTTTACGGGTACACTTTGTACGCCTCTTCTACGGTTACACTTTGTACGCTCTTCTACGGTTTACACTTTGTACGCCTCTTCTACGGTTACACTTTGTACGCCTCTTCTACGGTTACACTTGTACGCTTCTACGTACACTTGTAGCTCTTCTACGGGTACACTTTGTACACCTCTTCAATGGTTACACTTTGTACACCTCTTCTACGGTTACACTTTGTACACCTCTTCTACGGTTACACTTTGTACCCTCTTCTACGGTTACACTTTGTACGCCTCTTCTACGGTTACACTTTTGTACGCCTCTTCTACGGTTACAACTTTGTACGCCCTTCTACGGTTTACACTTTGTACGCCTCTTCTACGGTTACACTTTGTGACGCCTTTCTACGGTTACACTTTGTACGCCTCTTCTACGGTTACACTTTACGCCTCTTCTACGGTTACACTTTGTACGCCTCTGAGGCCAATAATCTACAAGGGCCGATCACCAGAGACCGGATTGAGGGGGCTTCTCCCAAGCTTCATCCAAAGCCCTTACGGACCTTCGCCTGACATTACGGAGCTCGAAAGTTTATCGACAGTTATGTGCACGTGTACCATGTCAAGTAGTGGCTAAACGACGTTCCGAATGACCACGACCCCGAGAGGCTTTTCCTCCCCATATTGCAGGAAGAGCGGCCGTCAGACAGTTTTTTCAGGGTGCTAATGCCGTGAGAAAGGTCTGCGACACCCCTGGGACACAGCAATACCAAACGTTCATTAACATGGCTGCGCGAACTCCGCTCCCTCCAGATGGTCATGCGGAATGGGCTTGAGCAGAGTGATCGGGCCCGCGCGAACTTCATGTTCTTCAGTGGGCGAATGGGATGACTCTGGCAGAGCAATATGGCCGTACAAACCCGCTCCTGATGGCGGATGAGCGGATGACCCTGGTCATAGCAACATGGTCGTGCCGAACTCCCTCCCCATGGTGGATGAGCTGGTCAGCCTTGGCAGAGTAAATGCTGACATGAGTACTCCGCTCCTAACGACGGAAGAGCTGAATTGCCATGGGAAGACCAACATGGTCGTGCGAACTCCCTCCCCATGGTGGACTGAGCTGGTCAGCCTTTGGGCAGAGTAACATGGCCATGAGTACTCCTCTCCCTACGACGGAAGAGCTGGATTGCCAATGGGAAGAACCAACGTGCTGTGCGAAACCCCCCTCCCCTCAGCAGATGAGCGGGTCGTCCTTTAGCAAAGCTGTAAAACATTTGATGGCAGACAGTCAAATTCTCTAAGCTCGCAGAAGGTGTATATGAACAAAGTGGCTCCTTGGACGCGCCTTAGTCAATTATTACAAGAAAGCATACAGGCAGCACAGGATTACAGATGCATGGCAATATAAAACTTAGCTGTGTCCGGTTTTTCAGCAGCCATTGTAAGTGGTGCCGGCATAGGCGATGACAAACGATGGGCGGCTGGCAGCCACTGGCAGTGTTGCTGAAGCCAGTGTTGATATCGACGGGGGCTTGGTGCGCACAGGTGGTGCTGCAATTTCTAACGATGACGGTGACGTGTGTTTTGGTGGCCACCGGGATGGCTTGTCTCGGCTATTATTCCTCTCTGCTCCAAATATCAGCTCACAACACAAGGAAGTGTTCAATTCAGTGCCTGTTATGCAATTCTTATTACCACTAATCATGTGTTAAATTGTCTGAGCGTTAAGCGGTGGTGCTTATGTCCAACTGGTCATGTCCTCCTGTCTTGGGATAGCACGAAGGCCCCCCTGGGCTATCTCGGCCAATCAATGGACTTTTCCACCTACTTATTGAGTATGTAATAATTTTCGGGTACTCCGTAACGTACCCAAGGGTGCTCGTATCCCTGTCACCAATTGCTGTGGCAAACAACTCCGTGACGTTGTCCTCAAGAACCAGGACCCTTGGCCTGGTATCGCCTCCTTGCTTTTTGTTACTTTGGGCCTTAGGGTGCCTGATAAAGAGGCTCCGGAAAAGACGTGTCGAGCTGTCCAGGGAGTAAGGACAGTCAGAGGCTTCGTGGCTGGACTCAGGATGAACCTATGGATCACCTGCAAGCTGGATCCATGGCCGAGGAGGAACAGCCGGCCAAGCCACTCTTCACGAAGCAGATCGCACACTCACTAAAGCAGTTCCTCTTGCCTTTCGGGGCGTGCCTCTCGGACCGCCTCCGGGGACCCGTGATGGGTCCATCGTTCGAGATTGCAGCAGCTCTCCGCCGATGGGTTGCTGGCACGTCTTTGCTGAGTGATTCTGTCAGGGTGCTGGTAGGGCTCGTTAGGAGGGGGAAGGAAAAAAGAAGAAGCCTCTCGGTACACCACCACTGTACGAACACTGGACAGCCTGCTACACCTCCGAACACATGTAACGTCCGATTACCAAACAACCTGGCTAAACATGCATTTCAGGGGGGATCTGGGCTAATCCTATATTTAATAACGCACTAAGGGCCCATTTCCGCAACAATACAACATTGTTAGGGGCATTGATTAAAGGTGTGAATGCAAAGAAAACCGAATGCAGGGAAAAAGGCAAATAGGACCATCGTGCCACGTGACAACCGAGCAGGAAGCACCTTAAAGCTATCCACATGTTTGTTGGGTGATGGAGAAGTTCATCGGTCAAAAATTTTTTTTCATTTAAGTATGTACATTTACTTAGATAGGGAGTAGTTAGAGGTTCTACTAATCATCAAATAATTATTAATCAAAACTAAAATGATTGGTCTTTTGGTGTGGGGGGGGGGGGGGCATTATTTATTCTTCTTTCGTGTATATATATATATATATATATATATGTATATATACTGCCTCTGATATTAACAGCTTGGAAATTATTCCACAGATACCTGCTCTCATTTATGCACAGATTAAGCACATCTCATCTTCATTTATCTTAGCCATCAGTCCTTCTGCTCTTGGTACACTGTATCCTGCTGTGAGGCAGTTGCCATGAAACAACTTGCCTGCTCTTCTTGAAAAGCAAAGCCGACTGAAGACAATCTCAGATGATTCCCCAAATCCTGTGTCAAGTTTGCGTCCACTCCAGGAGAGCCAGAAATCAACATCTGTCCAATCTCAAGATTGAACTTTCAAACTTGTCTCCCTCCTTTAAAACCTGGTGTTGCCTTGTTAACTCTGTCTCTTGAGTATGCTTCTCTTCCACCCCTTCCCTCTCTTCAAATGGTACCACAGCTGACTCCACTCGTGAGAAGGCCGAATGCCTCAATTCTGTGTTTACTTCCAAATCTTGTGCCCCTAACCCCTCACTCTCTCTGTACCCACCCTTCCCAGTTGTACCCAGATGCTCCTGGACTCTGTCTTTTGCACCTGACAAGGGGGAGAAGGTTCTTTCAACCCTCAACTGATTCTGCAACTGGAAAGGATGGCATCGGCTCGTGTGTCATAAAATCCTACTCTGCTGCTCTTTCCCATCCTCTTTCTGCCCTTTTCACCTTGATAGTTATGCTCGGGCATATTCCGTCTGCTTAAGAATTAGCAAATATCACTGAATTACATAAAAAGTGGAAAAACCGATCCCCTTAACTACAGTCAATCAGTAGCTAGATCATGGAATCTATCATCGCAATTGATATGAAATCCTTCCTTTTCTCCAAAGACCTCTTCTCAGATCATCAATTCAGACTCAGATCAGGTCACTCTACCTTGTGCATGCTGCTTCTTCTCACCCAACAATGGATGGAGGCTCTCAATATCAGATATGAGATCATGGCTCTCTCTCTGGACGTATCTTGTGCTGTTGATACAGTCCTTCATCCTGCGTTGCTCTCCACACTCTCTGCCTATGACATCCAAGGCCAACTCCACTCTTGCGTCATTGACATCCTCTACCCTTGTGGCTAACGTGTGGCTCTGAATGGAATCCTTTCATCTCCTCTCCCTGTCAAGGCTGGTGTTCCACAAGACAGTGTTCTGGGCCCAGTCCTATTCCTAATCTTCATCAGTAATCTCTCTGACTCTGGAAAATCCCCTTTTGATGGATACACACTCTGCCGTGACATCCTTCATCCTTCAGACAGGTGGGCTGCAGCCTCTTCCCTCTCTTCAGACCTTGGCACAATTACAAGCTGTTCAAGCAGTTGGAATATGTATTTTAATCCTGACAAACTCTTCTCCTCTCTCTCTCTCTCTCTCTCTCTTCTCTCTCTCTCTCTCTCTCTCTCTTCTCTCTCTCTCTCTCTCTCTCTCTCTCTCTCCTGCTCTCTGAAAGGAGCGTATGGCAAACCCTCCCATCTACTTCCTTAACAATCCTCTTTAGGAAGTTCAGTCACTCAAACTGTTGGGTCTCACTTCTAGCCATGACCTTTCTTGAGCCACAAGCCACATTTCAAAGTTGGCCTCAAAAACCGACTGAGCATCCTCAATTGTGCAAAGTCCTTCCTTAGTACACCTGAATCCACCAATCCACCAAAGCCTTCATCCACAGCTTGATAGAGTAGTGCTCTCCCCTCTGGTTTGGCTCCCCTGCCTCACATCTTACTCAGCTTGACGCCGTGGAAACCAAGGCCTTCATGATTATTTGAATCTTCGGTGATGAAACTGAGTCGATGGGCCAATAACTGTGCCATCACAAACAGGTCGGTGGTCTCACTGTCTTCTTTCTGACTCCTTTCTGGAATTGCACCACTCTGCCCTTCAATGCTTCGTCTCCCCCCCCCCCCACCCCAACTTTCTGCGGACGCACGCAGGCCACCATCAAGCCTTTTGCTGAAATCCACGATTACTGCTCACTTCCACTCATTTGTTTCTCTTTTCTCCTACCTGTTCCAACTTCCACATCCTCTTCAATCTCATTTTTTCCTCCAGGTCTTCAGGACATCAGGTCAGGTAGGGAGCATGTGCCAGAGCAGCGCGTCGCTGCATCCACTTTCGCCGGTACTCCAGGGGCCTCCGTCTGGCCATCCCCAAGGCAGATGCCTGGCCCATCCCCATCTCCTTGAGATGATGATCAATCTGCTGCAACCACAAGTCACGTGATCGGCCCATTGGCCTCCTCCACTCATGAAGCTCCCTCACTGAGAGAATCTGGTGAGCTGGATCAGCATCAGGAAAACGAGCCACATGTCCATACAGCCTCAGCTGATGCTGACGGACTATGGAGGTAAGAAATCTCATTTGAGTCTCTCTCAGCAACCGCTCCTTGAACACAAAGTCCGACCAGCGATAGCCAAGGATTCTGCAAACAGACCTGGTACCAAAGGAATTAAGACTCTGTCTCAGATCCCTGGTCAGAGTCCAAGTCTCACATCCGTAGAGCAAGACTGGAAGCACCAAGGACCTGAAGACTCAGACTTTCGTCCTCCTGCACAGGTGCTGACAGCACCACACCCCTTGATCCAGTAAATCCATGACTCCCCAGGCCCGACCCAGACGTCTGTTGACCTCTGCCTCACAGCCAGCAGAGACATGAATATCACTGCCAAGGTAAGTGAATCTGTCTGACCTCAACATCCTCACCACAAACAGGTACAGACAAGATAGCAACATCCAATATGTCATTGAAAGCCTGGATCTTAGTGTTGACCCAGGAAACCCATAATCCCAGCAGCTCTGACTCCTCATTTAGCACCTTGAGGGCCCCCAAAAGGATATCCAGAGTCTCTGCAAAGAAGACTGCATCATCTGCGAAATAAACGTCAGAGATCTTGACATTCCCAACCGATGCACCGCAGCTTGATCACTCTGACATCCTCCCCAGAATCCAGTCCATACAGCGCTGAAAAGTGTGGGGGCCAGTACACAACCCTGACGAACTCCAGGAACAACTGGAAATAAGCCAGAGAAGGTATCACCACATCTCACAGCACTCTCAGTACCAGAGTAGCATTCAGACATCAGATTGATCAGTTTTGGTGGCACCCACGAAGACCAAGAATCCTCCAGAGGGCATCCCGATTCACTGAATCAAACGCTTTACACAGATCAACATAGGCTGCAAGCAGCCCCTGCCGAAACTCTCGTCTGCGTTTAGTGAGGACCTGAAGAGCAAGGATACAATCACTCGTTGACCTCTTTGTGTAAAGCTGACTGCTCTGGGCGCTGGTGCTCAAGCAGATGGTGCGAACCCTATCAAGAATTATCTGAGCAAAGACGTTACCCAGCACTGAGATAGCGTCACCCTTTGGAAGTTGTTGCAGTCCTGGCGATCACCCTTCTTTTTCCAGAGAGGGACAACAAGGCCCTGTCAGTTTGGATGATGCCTGTGTTCCAGGCAGAGCACAGAACTACATGCGATGACATGAGTGCAGCATTTCCACCAGCCTTGAGAACTTCAGCATGGATGCCACAGACCCCAGGAGCTTTACCCCATTTCAACCGGTTCACCGAAACCTGTGTTTCCACAAGCGAGGGTGGACCACAGTTGATTAGAGGGTCAGCAATGGGGATAGTAACACTGCTGACATCCAACTTCACAGCTGGTGGGTCAGCCTGGTACAGCCGCTCAAAGTAACTTGGCCATTGGGCCTTCACTTTGTACTTCTCTGTCAAGAGCCCACCACCCTCTGCTCTAACTGCAGTACAGCGAGGGATGGGCATGGATGAACGCAATGCTTGAATTCCCTTATAAGCAGGATGAGAATCACTTGACCACAAGTGATGCTCTACCCCTCACAGATTCCTCACACATAGGCCTCCTTGTCCACCCTCAGCACACATCCAGTTTTTGCGCCTCAACTCCCTGAACAGCTCAGCCCTGCCATTCAGCCTGGCCCTGCGACTTTGGTCATTGGTATCCAGTGTCCCTTGACAGGCAAAATTCTTCTTCGCCCCATGGTGAGTTCGAAGACATCTACCGGCAAAATCAAGGATGGTGGTCTTGAAGGCACTCCACAACTCTTTAGGATTCTCCCAAAGGACCCAGACCCCCCAAATCCCGACTCGGCCTGTTCGCAAACTCCTCAGCTACCCTCTCATCCTTGCCAACATCCAGCCTAGGCTGGGATGGTACCTTCCCTGAGCACTCCGGTAAACCCTGCATTTCTTGGTCATCCTCCAGCAACTATCAACGAGCACATGGACAATCTCCTTTGCCTCATGACCAGTGTTGGAATACCAAGTCCAGCGATGAGCCAGTTGGTGCTGAAACCATGAACCAGCTACCCACAGTCCATGGCTTTTTGCAAAGTCATGGAACTTAGTGCTCCTCTCGTTCACAGTTCCAGACCTATGGGGACCAACACATGTCTCATCACCATCTTTATGAGTTCCAGTCGATGTATTGAAATCCCCTAAGAGGAGAATAGTATCTCGCCTAGGGCACTGATGAACCACAGACTCGAGCGTGGCATAGAATGCGTCCTTCATGGTGAGATCACTCGCTTCAGTCGGAGCATATCCAGAGACCAGGGAAATGACACCCAATTGGTGACGAATCCTTAGTCTCATAATACGCTCGTTGACTGGTGTTACCTCAATTATCATTGTAGTCAGCTTCTTGGACACAGCTACAGCAACTCCTTGGGCATGGTAACCATCAGAGCGACCAGACCAATAGTTGGTGTTACCATCAGCCATGATCTCGCCGCAATACGGTCTCCGAACCTCAGAGAGTGCTGCAATACCGATGTTCCAACGCTTGAGGTCAGATGATAACAGAGACAGGTGATCATCCTCTCTTGGGGATAAGGACATCCAGGCACTCTCCCGAAGGGACTTTCACAGGTTAACCGAAGTAGACTGCCGTCTGGTGGACTACACGTCAGTACCACCTTGACACACACCACCGCAATCTGACCCGGGAAGGTTACCCTGTGGTTTTCCTCCAACCATCATGGAGTGGGGTTCCCAAAGGCTTTGCCCCAATCCCGTCATCCGGTGAGCTGCCCTGCGGAGGGAAGCTGCACAGGAGGTACTCCCACGGAGTGGGTTTTCAGATTTATTGGCGTTTTTCTTGTGTTTTGTGGAGTGAAGTGTTTTATGGTGGCCGGAGTGCAAGTCCTGCCACCAACCTCCTCATAAAAAGTCACCAAACTGCAGGAGGACGGCTGGGGACACAGTTGGGCATGAGATGTGGATGGCCGTTGGCTCACAAGGAGCTCCTCCGCCCTTTGACAGGTTTTGTTCTTCATCCTGCTGGGTGTCCATATCCAAACACCCTCCTCATCGGGAAACTTGGTGGGGGAGACTGTTTAGTTGCCGACAACCCGATCATGAAACAGGTTAGTCCAGGCTTACATGGTACCTGTAGAAAGTTCCAGATCTCAACTGGCTTTACTTGACCTGACCTGACAAGGATATTTTCAAGACAGCTGTTCACCATCATCTCAGGTCATCCACAATCCAAAACCATTATCTTTTCTACCCCCATTAAACCACCCCAACCTCCCAAATTTCCAGTTTTTCCTTCCTGAAAGTTTGCTTCTGTATCCATGTTTTTCACCCACTGCATCCTTCCCTACCTCTCATTTTCATCCACATCACTTGGTGTCAGTAGTCCTCTATTTTCTCCCTCGGACCTGCTGTTTACATTTCCCCCTTCTTTTTCTGCTGTTCCTTTTGTTCTCTTGCATCCTGATTGGTTCTGTGTTCTTCATCTTTCACGAGCCAATTGACTCTGTCTACAAAAAAGCACAAAGCTGCAGGTTACCATCATTGGTTGAGGGTACTGCTGTGCGACTGATGCAATGCCCTTTGCTGGTTCGGGCAGGAATTTGTGATTTGTTTAGTGTGCCGGTTATAGCTCGCCTACTCTTCACAAAATATACCATGGGATATTTAACGTCCAGCAAATAATGCCGGCAGATGGGACGCCACGTTTAATGATGGTACACACATTGATGATTCACCCTGTCTGTGAAACACCGAGATGGCAGTTTATAGCTGGGCTGGGATTCAAACCGAAGCTAGACAGCTTCTAAGTGAGTGTGCACACCTCTAGGCCGTGCTGCCAGCGCACTCCTGAACAATAATACCCAACAATTGTTCCACTACAACAGTATTCCTCCCCCCCTTTCTGTCGCATGGAGTATCCTGCCCCCCCCCCCTCTTGGGGTACCCCCCCCCTTCCTCACCTCCATCCCCTCCATCCTTGCTTTCTGTCTAAATCGTTTTGATCGATGTTCCTGTGTACACCATTGAGTGGTAACTTTGTCATATGACAACGATGTTCATTCCACCAAGAAAGACAGGGGTTGTTGGTTTTCAGGTTGATGTGATAGCGAGTTTGCAGTTCATCATTTGATCCTTTTTTTGTAGATGACGTACAGATTTGCTGTTGGATCCGCTGGGCTGATGTCAGTGCATGGGATGTTCCAGGTGAGGTCACGAAAGGGGAATGGCAGCGGGAAGTGGACACGTTGGCGGAGGTTAGAGCACTGCTTGACAAAGTGCGGTCGAAGATGGACGAATCGAACAGAGATTTAATCTGGCAGACGAGTCAGTTGACACAGCTTCATGGGCAACAGTTGGCTCTGAAGGGCTCCCTGAGCGAGATGCATGGTGACATTCTGCAACTGAAAGACAAATTGGAGATGTTTGCCAAAAGACTGCAAAACATCACAGAGACTCACAAGGACATTTCAGGTATATACATATATATAAAAATATATGATGGCGGTGACGTCACTCACATTCACATATGAATCATGTAATGATGACTTTTCACTCTCTGAAGCTCATGAGCCTCAAGCTAGGTGCTATGAATACGTCATGCGATGCTCATTGTCCGTTTCCTCATGAAAGTATCAGGACATGGCCCAACGTGCTGCTCCGGCACATGCTCCCATACCTGACCTGACATGGCCTGAGTGCGTCACAGGCCATTCCTCCCTCTTTCTTACCTCCTGTTCTTCTCCTTGGCTTATTGCCTGGCCTTCTGCCTCCTTCCCTCTCACTCCCCGCCCCGCCACTAGCAGGCTCTTGCTCTTCCCTCCCACTTCTTCTCCCCCTCCCCCTCCTCTAGTCTCCCTGCTTCCTTTCCTCCTTGCTGCTCCTTCTCTCTCTCTTCCCTCCTTCTTCTTTACTCTGCGCGCCCTTGGGGCCTACTACTTTCCGCTCCGGCGCCCCATGGCTACCACGCCCCCTCCTCTCCCTTCTTATGCCTCGCTTCTGCCTCTTTCCCCTCGGCCTTCATCGCTTCTCTCCCTCCCGCCTCTTGCTGCCCCCTGTCCTTGCCATTCTCTCCTCCTCCTTACCTCCTCGTTTGCAGCAGCGCTACCTGCTCTCCCTGTCCATACATGACCTGACATGCCTGACACACTGCTCCGGCGCATGCTCCCATACTGACCTGACATGCGTCCGACGCGCTGCTCCGGTGCATGCTGACGACATACCTGACCTGACATGTCCGATGGGGCTGCTCGGTGTATGATCCCATACCTGACATGACATGGTCTGACAGGCTGCTCCGGCGCATGATCCTGTACCTGACTGAACATGGTCTCGACGCACTGCTCCGGCGCATGCTCCCAATACTGACCTGACATGGCCCGACGAGCTGCTCCGGGCATGTTCCCATAGCTGACCTGACATGGCCTGACGCGCTGTACCAGCGCATGCTCCCATACATGACCTGACATGGCCCGACGAGCTGCTGCCGGCGCATGTCCCTACCTGAGCTCTGCCGACGAGTGCATTGGCGCTGCTCCACATACATGACTGACCAGCCTGCCCTACTGCCTACTCTGACGCTGCTCGCTGCCATACCTGACCTGCCATGACATGGTCCGATGGGCTGCTCCATGTGTTAATCCCTTACCTGACATGACATGGTCTGACACGTGCTCGGGCATGTCCTGTACCTGATCTTGCTGTTCCGACGCACTGCTTCCGCTGCTGCCATACCTGACCCTGACATGAATTGGATCCGGATGGGCTGTCAGTGTATGTCCTTGATGCTGGGTCTGACACGCTGCTCCGGCGCATGATCCTGTACCTGATCTGACATGTTCCGACGCACTGCTCCGCCGCATGCTGCCATACCTGACCTGACATGACATGGTCCGATGGGCTGCTCCATGTGTATGATCCCTTACCT
>CM068961.1:597931-599112 GCA_035128595.1 Eptatretus atami | reverse complement strand
AAGGAGAGAGATCTACTTTCGCTCATTTCTATCCTGTAGTTTTCCTTGACTGGGTCTCGACTTTTTCCAACCATTCATCGGTAATCCGCTCTACTTTAATCATTCTCAGCACGTAGTTCCACTGCCTGTGTTGGCTAAGTCCTCCTCTGCCCGACTCGCTCCTGTGCATCAGCCATTGTTGTGATTCCCTGTGCACATAATCGCTCCTGCATGTTCGTCTGCCTGCCGTAGTGCCCTCGTCGCAATTTAATTTGCAATTCCTATAATATAATTTTCCATCACCCCTCCTCTGCTCGGCAGGGTATCCTCCAAATCGTGCATGAAGCTCGTCAATGTACGCTTTGTCATCCTGCTTTGCCTGCCATGTACCACGTGGTTTGAACCGGTGGGCAGGAGCGCTTCCCCCGTGCCGTTGGCGGCTCGTTCACTATTAATAGCAACCCGCTCACTGCCCTCGTGCCGCACTGAGGTGGGGCCGCGCCTGCCATTTTGCGACTCCGAGTTTGTGCCAGTAAAGTTCAATGGCACAAGGCCGCTCGGCACTGATGCATTCGTGGTGCGGTTATAATAAAAAGAACGTCCTGGACATTGATTCAAACATTAAAACCTATTCACCTGCCCCTGCCCTGCCTTGAGCTGCCATTTGTGAATGCGGGAATAATTTGAGCTCGTAATTTAATGGGAAGGAGGGTTGCTTTGCACACCCTTCGTCGATTCCCGTTAATGTTTGTGTGGAGGCGGATGAGTTTGAATTCCGCTCCTGAAACACGAGTGTTGTGATTCAAACCTGCAAATTTACGGAGGTGGATGGGTTCGCATCCCATCCTGACACCAAGTGTTGTGGATTTCCGCCGGTTGCGGCGTGCGACTGACCGTTCCAGCCAAAATGGGTCGCTAACGTCCACCCGAAGGCGCGCAATCGCAGTCGTGACTTTCCGGACCAACCCCAAAATCCAGTCACCGGATGCTCAACATCATCATAAACCAAGCCAATTATTCTGTCCATGCGCTACAGGGTTGATCGCCGAATCATCGATGCACTAATTAATTCGCCGGACAGAATACCGGGGAGTTTATACCTGATGTGACCTGCACGAAAACGAGCCGCTTAAGCGGCTCGTTCGCGTATGCGAAGCTGAGCGTTTTAATTCGCCAAATCCCGTCGACGCATGATTTACGTT
>CM068961.1:587931-592931 GCA_035128595.1 Eptatretus atami | reverse complement strand
CGGATTTCCGAGTATGAAATAATGGTGATGTCATGGAATAGAGAACCTTTTCTACTCTTTGAATTCTATCCAAAGATGGATATTTTCAGGACTTTCCCTGTATTCATCAATTGAATCTAGTACGCATTAGCTTGCCTTTCTTGCCTCGCGGCTAAATTCAGAGTACTACGGTTCCTATGGCCGTGATTCAGGCACATTCGAATTGTCAGCTTGGACAGCATAAGAAGAGAAGGAAAATCGGTGTTTTCACTTGGAAATCAAGTTATGTCGCTTGGAGGTGGGGATCAGAAAATAGGGAGACAATATCTTTGTATTGGGTCATTAAGGGATTTGACAGACAAGAATCAAGAAAATGACAATTATTGGAACAAATCAGGACACTGCAATTTAGAATTAAAGAGTATGAACAACGAAAAAATACGACACTTGTGACGAAAAAGCATGGAGAATGTAAAACCGAATAATCGTCATTCGTAGTACATGTTTGCTGGTATCACACAGATGGGATGAATGGCGTCAAGCGATGACGACCGCGGTCAGAATGCGGCTATTGATGCTTTGGAATGGATTATCCAAGCATTCGAGCGATGACAGTGGTTACGGATGGTGTCCGTATCCCTTGCGTGCTCGACATGAACACAGTCGAAAAGTCAGCAGTAGACAGAGAATTTGAAGTATTTTTCAACTGATGACATGCATGGCCCACACTCTTAACTAAACGAGTTCGCCTGCCAGAATTTCGAGTCCTGTAATTTTCCGGCTTTCGATGTCTTGTTACTTCCACGCAAAGATGTAAGCCTCACGGTGATAACATTTCGGAAGCTTTTATCCTTCCTATTCCCGGCAGGATCGAATAGGAACAATCAGGACTGAGGTCATCAGCTGCTCAACTAGTTTTCACCAATGTTCTCTCGATTCCTTTTCGCTGGCATTCGACCCTCTCTAGTAGCGCTCTCCAGTGTGAGGTTTCATTCCTGTTGTCCGAGCAATGGGTGAGAACGGCCCTTCCTTGTATTTCTCTTGAGCACAGTCAGAGGCTGTTCAAATTGGGGGGCAACATGGCCGCGTTTTGGACCACACGCTGCGATTGGCCGCTCACAGTGTCCATGGAGAAGAACAAGATGACCAGACTTTTTCGGCACTGGGGTTTATTCGAAGTTCGTCGAAACAACAAGGTATTAGAACGCATGGGTAATCGAGCGTTAATTTACATAAACGTAAATTAATAAAAATAAAAACAGCGTTGGTGTGTTTTTTGGAACATCCCCATATTGGGGTTAACAATCCGTGACAATGTGATGAATTGGTTAGTTCTGAATATAACTGTGGTGGAGGTTGAACATGGAATAAGAGGTGTTGGTTATGCTTTAAATACACGTAAAATGTGTGTTCCAAATTGCGCTGTTCATGCTTTAAAAGTTGCTTTACAATGTGCGTTTCCAAATAGCCCGTCACGGGATTTTGGTAGGCAGGTTGTGACCACAATGCAGTCCATTCTTGTCCGAGAACACAATGTACCTAGAATGCACCTATTTTATGTCTCTGAAGCTTTGTTACATAGTACAGGAAAACAATGGGTAGGTTCAGGCTACTATATTTACTTTCTATACCTTATTGGCCTTCAAATTCAGCATAAGCTACAATGTTTTTTTAAATGCTGCAGAGGATAATGACACTATGCTCAGAAGCTCTTGAAAGTGGAATTAGAAATTGGGTAACACATTGGTGCCGCTTCTGTGATTGTCAGAGACAGCTTGCTACGCACAACACCAATGATGCAACAATTGTCGTGATAATTCCTTGTACTCCAAACATGTTCAACTTTTGCGATTGTTGTTGAGAGGCTCGTCAACCGCCGCACATTCCATGACTATGAAAACTTATGCTATAAAAAAAACCTGTCGACGACAATCTTGTTGCATTGTGTCAGCTGTGTGTGGTGGCCATTCGTTAAAAAATAAAAATGGAACATTTTTCAAATCTGTTCACAAAAACCATTTTCATAATTTAATAATTTATGGAAAAAAAAAGGTTTTTGGCACTTTTTCAACAAACTGAGTTTCAAGGTTGTGTCTTTACGTGTCATTGCTTTGGACAGGTGCAGAACCATCGAAGCGGACGGAATGGTTATGACCTGCATTTACGCAGCTTGGACATTTAAACTTGCACAGCACGACCAAAGGAGTTTTTGTGGAAAGATCGACCCATGTGGCTATGCTCTTGCACAAGCAGCCTTTGAGGTGCGCTCTGGCATGAACGGTCCTGCGCATAAGCGGCAGCAATCGGCTGTGGGAGCGGTTTTCAGCGATGGTGGGACCTTTACGTAAGCAGCTCAGGAAACTACGACTTATTACAAAGCGCAAGCTCTCAAGTCGATAGGCTTGACTTCTTTAAAAGGCGAGGTCGTGCCGGGCCTATGTGGAAATCGCTTCCAATAGATTAAGGTGGAATCTGTATGCTAGTTCAAAAGTTGTTGTGGGGCCGGGTGTCGGTATCGAGCACGAACTGGCTAGGGGGGGGCAAGTAGAGTCGGCTCCAACCGAACCCCCACACTGGAATTTGGTCATGACCCCTCGATAAGTCCGGAAAGGCAACGGGTCCCTTACAGGACGCATGAATCGCCAATAATTTCACACGTGTGGGTAAGGGTTATTGCCCAAAACTTCAATATAACTAAAGTACCCACGCGGGAAAGCTACCGGGAATTCGCACCAACTCGACAGTCCTCGGAGCGGGACGAGCCGTTACGCAATGCTCGAACCAGTGTGTAACCCGAGCGGATGGTCACCGAGGCCTGTTAGTCCAAATGCACAATTTTCTGCCTTGCTATTTTTCTCACCACGCACCGTGCTAAGCCAATGGAAAGAAATGACAGGGAACGAGCTGGACATTCAACATAGGGAAATTTTATTTATAATAATAATCGGGGAGGAGAGCACAACAAAAGAGCAGAGTTATCCGAATAAGAAATGTAATGTACAATGAGCAAAAGAAAGCAACTTAACACAATTCTACTTTGAAGACGGGCCACTAGTCAGGTCAATATACAGTTTAAACGCGCCCAAAAAAATTGCTACAAAAGGTTTCTCACTGATTCTGGGTAGGTTTTAGTGTACTTTATAAACAATACCTAAAAGTTTACCAAGTATGACCCGGAAGAAGTGTTTTTTTCAAGATGGCGTACAAGATGGTTGCCGAAACCTTTTAAATGATCATGAAACTGTAACTATCAAACTCAAATTTGATGATCTGGTGTCTATTCCTAGGTTTTTTCGGGGCAAGAACACATTAAGATCATAAAAAATGATGGTTGGGGCCTAATTTTAACACAAAAATCTAACTTTGTCCATAGAATAAAAGTTTCAGAGCGTTCAGTTATTTTTGAGTGTCAATCCTCCTCCTCAAGTAATCGACCCTCGTTGAGTGTTGTTTGGATTGTCAACAGTTTCAGTTTGGCAAGGGGCCACATGCAAGGCAGTGCAGGGGAGTCCATAGCGTCTGCAGCTGCTTCGAGAGGATTTGCAACCACCCTCAACAGTTGAATGGATAAATTTTCAAGAGTTCGTGAGGCGCAGCTATTGTTTGGGTCATGATTGGAATTAACTGAATCATTTTTCCTGTTTCCCATCCCGCATTCAGTTTTGGGTCAATTTTCATTTGCCAATCACCATCCAATAACAATTTAAAGTACACACGTTGGCTAATGGAATCTTGTTGCCATGGTGATGTTGGTGACGCCGTTCAAGGAGTGACAAATCTTGAGCAGTTGCCACTTTCTTGGTGAAAATGAATATGGCGCAGTGATGATGCGTATCATTAGACTTGCCACCAAAGAGATGCAAGCATTCGGTCTTTTCCAAGATCTGAATATGTCTCTGAGATTTGTTTTGAAGGATGAATGCACTAAGCACAGGACTTCATGACAGATCAAGATTTCACCTAATTCGAAGGTCTGACTTTTTTCCGATGCCAAAAAAATCCTTGAAGTTGAATCACAGCCTGTGTAGGCTTTGGATAACTGAGGCAACTTGATACTGATCGTCCACGGTAGAAACGCTGAAATTTTTTGATATCACTTCTGATTTAACCTAGCAGCAGTTTCAATAATAGCGCGTTTTTTGGGACTGCATGCATCGCCTTCATGACACTTTTTGCTTGTAGTATGATTCTCAGAATCTTGCGGAGGTTTGTTCTCTCCATCGTAACAATATGTCCAAGCCCTTCTTCAGAAAAATTGATTGAGTTCTTAAAGTGTTTTTTAAGACGCTTTTTCAAAAGTGTAAATTGTCATACGGTCCCGAATCAGGATTGCAAAGATAAACCCCTTTCATTAATGAGGCCAAGATGTAACAGTTAGTTGTTCCTCATTGGTTTCAGTTCTAGGTAAGCACACATTTTCTGAAATGCTTCATATTTATCTTCATCTTTAGGACGACCAGACTTTCTGCGCTTGGCATCGGGGGCATTCTGGAACTCTAAAGGCACAGACTTCAAGGACCGGAAATTTCCAATACACGAATGATGATAAAGTCCGTCTGCTGCATGTAAATCTCGTAAATAGTATTCAATCCGACTGTTTACAGCAAGTCCCCAATCATCTGAACGCGATTCACAGACCTCCAAAATTGTCTCCACAAAATTGTCCAGTTCCAAGTACCCAGCTAAAGTGTCCCTTGTCCAACTCAATTTTACATCCACAGAATATGCAATCCTTTCTACTGTCAAAACCTCCACTTGATTGTCTTTTGGTTCTCTTTGCTGGCACAGAACCACTACTTTTCTTTGCAATGAGCTTTTAATGTTTTTATCATTTATGTACTGTTGACGACAGCTTTTATGCACTTTAGTACCGGCTTCAATTACAAGATCGTCCTTCCGCTTTACACTGGCTTCATTTATTCCCTTCGCCCCCTTCCACTGAATTGCAACTCAGTTATCACTGGAATCCTCGATCTCCTCCTTGCAGATAGGACAAAAAGCTTGACTGGCTGTGCTTGCAC
>CM068961.1:544447-564579 GCA_035128595.1 Eptatretus atami | reverse complement strand
ACTGCTATATCACCAAAAGACAGAGTCCCAAGTGAAAGTTAATCAGCTACTTTATCCAGGTCTGGAGAAGCAATGGAGCACTCAACTAAAGTGAAAATGATTTGGATGATCATTAGGATGTTGACAAAAGAACAAACCACAGGTTCCGGCTGGGTCAGGGACATGGTTGGGAGGAAAAGGATTGTAACCTTGATCCTCTATGGTATGAAGGAGATGTCCTCCCATGGCAACTGGTGACATTGCTGAAGTCACACCTGACGACACTGACTCTGATGAAGATTCAGATATGGATTGTTTGATGATATAGAGCAGGCATTGATGTTGAGTCCCAGTTTATTCACTGTTACCATATTGAATTCATGCTCAGGGGACCCTAAGGCTTCAGAAAAATATGAGGTCGAAGGGGTTGTGGGGGGAGGTGCACGTGGACCATATCTGGCCCATGGCCTACTTGTGTCTCTGTTAATTTTTTCCGTCTCCGTTACCTCTTTTAATTTTTCCGTCGTCCCCTCGGCCTCACCCAACACATCTCCCCATTCAATTATGAACGTCGCTCGTCATCCCGACCTTACTCGTCTCCATCGCGGGCCGGACACATTGCAGCACTCCGTGTTGGTTCGGTCGCTCCGCCAACATGGTGCGCCATTTTGAAATCCGTTGTCCGCATTTTGCCTTTTACCTCGTCCAAGCTCGCCCTCATTGCCTCTTTCCCGCCTGGAGACTCACCCCATGCTCTGCATGTCCCCTCGGACTACGTCTTTGTATATCGCCCTCAGTCGGTTTTCCATGCTCTGCGCTTTGCATTCATTTCTTGTATATCGCTCGATCAGTGCCTGAGTGGTTTGTCTTCATTCCTGCATCAACGCCTCAACATCTGCCTCATGTCAAATGGCGGAGCCGATCCGCCATGATGGTGGTGCGGAACCGGCAGAAATCGGGGGGGGGGGGGGGGAGCCAAAGTTGGGGGGAGGGGATCTTTGACGGAGGGGGGGGTGTCATATGCCGCCGCCCCGCGCTCCATATGCGACCTCTGGTGCTTCGGTTGTGGGGGAAAGTTCTTTGCATGGGGTGGTGTCCTGGACCAGGATTCTATGACACTACTACAACTACCCACCCCTGCTTCAGCTCGTCTTGGGTTCGACATGTTGCGTGCTGGGAATAATTTTAATGTCGCTCGCAATTTGGGGGAACGTGGGGGGTTTGCTCTATACCCCTGATCCGAATCCCGTGAATATTCTCTACGGAGCCGACGGGGCCAAATCGCACTCCTGACTCACCAAGTTTGTTGCAGATTCGAACCTGTCAATTTTGTTAATGGAGGCTGAGGGTTCGTTCTCCACGACTTGAACCAATTGTTGTGTAGCCGGGCGTCGTGTGAGTACGACCGCGAGGTGGAGCAGTAGGGTCGACTCTGCCGAACACCCGGAATTTATAGGTCGTCCCGCGGATAACTCCGGAGCCGACGGGTCCCTTATCGGACGGAAGATCGCCAATAAGTCGGTATATATACATATATATATAATACTGTATATATATATATACAGCTAATATATATGATATATTATATATATATATATATATTATAGACGCATATATTGGATTCCCTATATATGCTAGATATCCCTTATTGTCGGGTTTTCCGTGTGTGGTGTGTGTATGTGTGTCTGCAACGCGGGCTCCACAGCACGGAACCAGCGAACCGATTTCGATGAAACTTTGCCAACAGGTGCCGATATCGTGCTGGGAAGGTGGCGTTTTGAATTTCGTTGTAGGCAACCACCCGTTGCTGTGCAGCGGCCGAAAAACCGCGTGCAGTATTTTCAATACTTGTCTTCAGTTTTGAATGTAGAGAAACGAGACTTCGGAATAAACACTTCGAGATTTTAGAAAAATTTTACTCAGAGCGATTTTTGATTGAGGTTTTATTTTTCAAATGGTAGTCCTTCAAAAGTCGCGGTGTCTATTTACCGTCATTTTAGGTGTGTATACAGTGTTTATAAGAAACTACACCGTCGTATCCACCTTCGATCTAACCTCGATCCAAACGTTATTAGACCAAAGTGAAAAAAGGATCCAAAATAGAATGGAATCACCGGCATTTCTGTCTTTTGGATTTCTAATAATTAATATAAATGTTTATTTATTTACCGAAAACGATTCCACGACCCACACTACCACCATCCATTATTTATTTATTATACCGAAAACGATTCCCCACGCCACACACCACCCCCAATTATTTATTATACCGAGAAAACAATTCCCATCGACCACACCACCTTCAATATTTATTATTTACTGGAAAACGATTCCACGACCCACACACCACCTCCAATTATTTATTTATTTACCAAACAATTCCCACGACCCACACACCACCATTTAATTATTTATTTATTTACCGGAAACGATTACACACCCACACACCACCTTCAATTATTTATTTACTGAAAACGATATCCACGACCACACACCACCTCCAATTATTTATTTATTTACCGAAAACGATTCCCACCCACACACCACCTCCAATTATTATTATTTACCGAAAACGATTCCCCACCCACACACCACCCCAATTATTTATTTATTTACCGAAAACAATTCCCCACCCACACACCACCTTCAATTATTAATTTATTTACTGAAAACGATTCCCCACCCACACACCACACTCCAATTATTTTATTTATTTTCCGTAAACATTCCACGATCACACCCCACCTTCAATAATTATTATTTAAAGTGGTGAGTGGTGTAGAAAGTGGGCGTGGCTTATGAAAAATATTGTGTGTGGCTCAGGCAGGTGTGGTCAAACAAGAGCATTGAGAGAAGTTTATCTGGTTTTCCGTGTGTGTGTGTGTGTGTGTGTTGTGTGTGGTGTGTGTGTGTCGCAACGCGCGAGGCTCCACAGCACAACAGCAAACGATTATTTTTCAAATGGTAGTCCTTCAAAATAGGGTGTCTATTTACCGTCATTTTTTTATGAGGAGTGCCAGTTGCAAAATACCGAATAGGAAAAATGTTGCCAGGCAGAGGAACAATTGTATGTGAACCAAAACGTCTTGGCAATGAATCTTCGTCAGTGGATCGGTCAGAATGAAAAGCATCGTGATTCCAGCGCTTCGATCCCAGCGAATCCCTCGTCGCCTATTGGCTTGATGTATATAATATTATATATATATATATATCAAATATATATATATAGTATACATATGTATATAGTATATATGCATAGTATATATATATGTATAATATATACATATTTACATATATATACATGTATACATATATATATGACAACATGATAGTATACATACATATATAGTATATTGTTTGCGAATTCGCGCCCGTCGGCGTGCGATCGGCCACGTAACTCGGATCGCGGCACGTCGCACCGGAACGGACAATCAGTCGTGACCCTCCGGGAACTATCGCGGAGCCAGTCACGGGTGGCCTTTCGACCTCACCACAATCGTCCAATCGGCCACACCGCGTAGGATAGGTTGTTCGCCCAAACTCGACCTACCTAAGTACCCACGCGGATGGTAAACCGGGCGATTCGTACCTCGCCGCAGGTCGACTCCGGACACGAGCCGCTTGGGCGGCCCGTTCCGTTACTATCGGGATAACGAGCGCGTGTTATCTGCGACCTCGACGTTCAGATTATTTACCGGGCGTTTGCACCCACTACGAACCCTTTACGTGAAGCAGGAATGGAAGGGTCAATGTAAGAAAAGACGAAGCGAAACGGAAAACAGTTCACACAATGCACATTTATTCCCGGCACGCGAGCACACATATAGCACGTTTTACAGCCAAATAGCAAGCACATATATCAATTTAAGACAAAAACAATAATGCAAGCAACGCAGGCTACGACCGACTAAACGCGACACTCGGCAACACTTATAACAGTTTCTACCTTACAAAACGGCGGCCACAACACGCATTCACACCTAAGCAAAGAAAAGACCCCTCAAAGGCAAGGAGTCAGACTGGGCCCGTGGGCCTAATGCGCGTGGAACCTGGATGAGCGGCCAGTCCACGAGACCGAAGGGTCCTACCCGCGCCTCGTGGCGCCGCAGAATGTCGCTGCACGGCGGTTTCGTGGGCACCTGCTGGTGTGAGTGGGAACGGGCCCCTTGTCGCACTCTCTCAGCGCGGGGGAAGGGGAATTTGATGCTGCTGTGGGAGGGAGTATGGCTGGCTTGCTCGAGTCCGCGACGCGCGACTCAACGCGACTCGTCGCCGACCTCCTCGTCCCAGAACCCGAGCCTCCAGGTCCCTCCTCAGCCGATCTCCCTCCGCAGCGTTCGCCCCAGTAGCCAGTCTGCCCCGACTTCTCTTCGAGTCGTCTCCTGCTCCTCCCCCCGCATAATGCTGGCTCCGTCGCTCTTGCCCCACCGATCTGCTTCGAGCTCGTCTCCACTGCCCACGATACTTGCCACACTCCGCTTCGAGCTCCGTCTGCCGACTCTGCCCCAATACTGCCACACTTCTGCTCGAGCTCGTCTCCCGACTCTGCCCACGATACTGCTTCGAGCTCGTCTCCGACTTCGCCCCACGCGATACTGGCCACACTTCTGCTTCGAGCATCTCTTCCCGACTCTGCCCCACCGATCTGCCACACTCTGCTTCGAGCTCCGCGTCTCCCGACTCTGCCCCACGATCACTTGCCCATTCGCCTGCGCCGTCTTTTATCGGCTTCAGGAACCCACTATATGCAAATTCTTCGGATCCAAACGACCTCAGGGCGGGGCACGCTCGCCGATTGGACGGAGAAAAAAGGGGCGTGAGTCTTTCTTGATCCTCAAATTTGCATATGCCGATTTCGTCAGGCGCGTCTGGAGCGGGGCAAGCCGCCCGCGCTTCCTGATTGGGTGGATCAGATGTGGGCGTGTAGCATTCCTGATCCGAATTCTTCTCGGAAAAACCGCATCTGCATCGCGCGCTCGCGTGATCGCTGAAGATAGCCGACGCTCGTGCCCACAGGTGGTGCGGGAATGGCCGTAGGAGAGGTGGTGGAGGGTTTTCGGCGGTGTCCGATGGCCATGGATGCTTGGAATGCGGTGATGTGAGGTTTGCGGTAGCGAGTGGTGAAGGTAGGTTGTGGCTGCTGGCGTTGTTGTTGTTGTTGTTGTGGTTGTTCAAAACAAAGGTAGAACAGAAAAACGCCTAACTCAAAGGATCGCAGCCCGAATGAATCACATTAATTCCCTCTATAAACGGGTTTGGGCTAACTACACATGTACTTAAGAAATATATCTCACCTACGGGACCTTTATGGTGTAATGCGAAATTCCACAGCGTAACAATATATATACTTCTTCTTCTTCTTATTGGCTGCTCCGTTAGGGGTCGCCACACGCGAATCAACCGTATCCATTTCGCTCTATCCTCCACATCTTCCATTGACACTCCAACCGCCCGCATGTCCGCCCTCACCGCGTCCATGAACCTCTTCTTTGCCTTCCTCTTCTCCTCCTGCCTGGCGGCTCCATCCTCAGCATCCTTCTCCGCGATATACTCCGCTTCCCTCCTGTGAACATGTCCAAACCATCTCAATCTCGCCTCTCTCACTTTGTCTCCAAACCGTCCTACCTGCGCTGTCCCTCTAATGTACTCATTCCTTTCCTGTCCATCCTCGTCACTCCCAACGAAATCGCAGCATCTTTAACTCTGCCACCTCCAGCTCCGCGTTACTGTCTTTTGTCAGCCGCTACGCCTCCAACCATACAACATAGCTGGTCGACTTACCGTCTTATATACTTTCCCTTCACTCTTGCAGCTACCACTTCAGTCACAAATCACTCCTGCAACTCTTCTCCACCCACTCCATACTGCCTGCCCTCTCTTTTTCACTTCTCTACCACACTCTCCGTACTTTGGACAGTTAGTCCCAAGTATTTAAACCCATCCACCTCCCCACCTCAACTCCTTGCAACCGCACCATACCACCACACCTCCCTCTCATTTACGCACATGTACTCCGTCTACTCCTACTCGACTATCATTCCCCTTCTCTCCAGTGCGCGACTCCGATCTCTCAAGGCTCGCCTCAGCCTGCTCCTACTCTCGCCTACAGATCATGATGTCATCCGCAACATCAATCCATGGAGACTCCAGTCTGATCTCGTCCGTCAACCTGTCCATCACCATTTTGCAAACAGGAAAGGGCTCAGAGTTGATCCTTGGTCGCATCCCACTTAACCTTAAACCGGTCCGTCTTCTACGCCACACCTCACCTGACTGTCAACAACTGTCCTCATACATATTGTTATGGCTGATGAAATTCGCAAATACACCATAAAGGGTCCTATAGATCAGTATATGACGCTACGTTTATGTTGCAGATAGGTCCCACCGTTGTTTAAAGGGAATTCTTCGTGTTCACACCGGGGCTGCGACTCTTTGGAAAAAGACCGTTTTTGCTTTTTCTATTGTGTATTTTGAACAAACCTCCATGCAACAACAAGCCGCGTGAATAACCGTTGAAGCAAAAGGAAACCAGGAGAGTTACGATGGGCCGCACGCGGATTTTCCCACCTGTTTCTCCGAGGAGTGTGACGGAGGCAGGTGTGGGCGGCTCGCCCCCGATTGGTGGACCGCGGAGGTGACGCGGTCGGAATGAGGAACAGCCCTTTTCGGGAACCTTCTCAAAAAAAGGTAAGAGCCGAAAACGGGGAGGAGCGAAGGGCGGAGCCCGCGCTTATATAGGCGGACCGCGCATGAGGCTCACTCTTTTTTGTCTGGGTTCGTCACGTCACTCTTTTTGTCTGGGTCGTCGACGTCACTCTCTCTGTCTGAGTCGTCGACGTCACTCTCTCTGTCTGGGTCGTCGACGTCATCTCTCTGTCTGGGTCGTCGACGTCACTGCTCTCTTCTGGGTCGTCGACCGTCACGTCTCTCTCGTCTGGGTCGTCGACGTCATCTCTCTGTCTGGGTCGTCGACGTCATCTCTCTGTCTGGTCGTCAACGTCTCTCTCTTTGTCTGGGTCATCGACGTCATCCTCTCTCTGTCGGGGGTCGTGTGTGGATTCTACTCGCTTCTCTTGGTGGACGTCATCCTCTCGCTTCATCTTCGAGCTTCTCATCGATTGTGGTCGAGGAGTCGGGCTCTCTCGTCTTGGCGTTGGCGACCTGCTCGGTGAAGGCGCGGGCCGGTGGCAGAGTCGCGGCGACGCCGTCGGAGACGCAGACGGGAGGCGCATCCCCTGCCGCGCTGTGGTGCGATCTGCGTGTCTGGCGAGGACGCCGGAAGGAACTCACCGACCACATCAATGCGCAAAGGCCCGAAGAGCAGGCGCGGCTCCGCTAGCTGCCGTGGGAACAAGGCGTCGCGACCTGCCCACCCTCACTACCCTCGAGGGGGCAGGTAACCAGCACGGTCTCGCGGGCCTTTTCGTTCATCCACGGCCCACGACCATAAGGTCTTACGAACCCCGTCTACCTCCCTGCCTATGGGGTAGGGTTTTCCTGTTGTTTGTATGCATGCTGTGGTGCCGTGTGTCCTGTTATAGTAACGACTGTGTAAGTGACTGTAGATAATAAACGTAGTCGGTTGTATGCTTTTTTATTTGCCTTGCTTGTATATTGGCATGACTGTATACGTGTTGCTGTGGAATAATATGTCCTCGTGTGCAATGTATCCCGTTCGTCGCGTCTCCTTTCACCCCCATTGAAATGCCATCTTGCATCGTGGAATGAGTAGTGGGTTTTAAACACCCGATAATAATCTGAACCGTCGAGGCAGGTCGGCGATAACAGCACTCGAGGTTATCCCGTAGCACGGAACAACCGCTAAACAGTTCGTGTCCTAAGCCGACCTGCGGCGTGGTGCAACCCCTCGATAGGTTACCCGTCGCGGGACGGGGTATTTAGGTATATGGACATGCGGCGATTCACCCTATTTCGCGCGGGTAGAATGCGGACTGGGTTGTGGTGAGGGTTAAACCCCCACCCGTGACTGGCTCCTGGCGGTAGTTCAGGAGGGTCACGACTGAATGTCCGTCCGGGGGCGACGCGGCTGCCAATTAGAGGTACGCGGCCCGATCGCAACGCGCAGGTGGCCAGAATTCGTAACAATATCGCACGATCCTCAAAGCTCTGATACTTCTCGTCACCCTGGACAGTGCCGCGCGACGTGTCGATCATACAATGCAAACTCGTCTCGGTTGGCGCCCTATCTATATAGCTTTCTCTAGAATGCAAACACACAATGGAACTCCTTCTGGCCTTCCCTATACTTCTCCATTGCATCATTCTCAAAGCAAACATCGACATCAGTTGTGCCTTTCCTGGATAAGACGCCATATTGGCTGGCTTCACAAATCGTCAACCTGGTCTCTTTCACGTAGGCTTCACTCTCCTTTCCGCACAACTTCATGGTGTGGCTTAACAACTTTAATCCCTCTGTAATTCCACACGTTCTGCCCATTCAGCCTTGTTCTTGAAAATCGGCACGTACAACATTGATCTCCACTCCTCCGGCATTACTCTCACTTTCCAAGATTTTATTAAACAATCTGGTTAACACCCCAACTGCCATCTATCCTAAGCACTTCCATGCCTCCACTGGTATATCAATCGGGGCCAACCGCGTTCACATTTCATTCCTCTTCATAGCAGTCCTACTTCATCCTTAACTGATCCACCGCCATGTCCTGTATCACGTATTCTCACACCTCTTCCACCTCTCTCTCTCTCGTCAGTTTCTCTTCATTCATCAGCTAACCTCAAAAGTACTTCCATCCACCTGTCTCAACACACTTCTCCTCGCTCGTCAGCCATTCCATTTGCGTCCTTTATCACCATACCTGCAGAGCACATCCTTTCCCAGCTCGGTCCCTTGCTGTCTGACCAATGGTAACAAAAAAATAAAAAAAAAAAAAAAATAGTAAATCTTGTTCCCCTTCCTTTGTATCCAACTTCTCATACAGCTCGTCATTTGCCCTTTTTCTGTAGCCTTTGCCCCTCTCTTCTGTGCCTTTGTCCGCCACTTGTCTCCTTTACTCCTGCCTACTTTCTATCATTTCATTCTCTACTATCCACTTCTTTTTCGCCACTCACCTTCTTCCTGTATACTTTTCCTAATACTTCTCGTTCTCACACCAAGTCTCCTTTCTTCCTTACCTGCTGTCCAGATGTCTACACCAAGTTCCTACTAGCTATCTCCCTCACGACACTTCGCTGAGTTGCCATCAAATCATCCCACCCATCTTTACCACCGCCTCCAACACGGCGTCTCCCAGCTCCTCGCTAAATCACGCAACAGTCTTCCTTCCTTTCAGCTTTCCACCAGATCTGGTCCTTGTTCAGCCTCCTCACTCTCTTCCTCAGCCTCACCTCCAAATCATCTCTACAGACACCAATCGAGCTGTGTGAGCTTACACTCTCCCCTCGCTCCACCACCTTCAGTCTCTGAAGCTTCTTTGAGAGTTCATCTGCCTGCTTAAAGATGTAATCCGAGCCTGTGTGCACTTCCTCCACTCTTGTACATCACCCTGTTGTTCCTCCTTCTCTAGAAATACGTATTTACCACTGCCATTTCCATTCTTTTTTTGCATAACTCTACACCATTCTGCCCTTCCACCATTTCTCTTGTTTGGAACGCGTACTAACCCATAACACCGCTCCTCATCTCCTCTTTATTCTTGGCGCCACACCATGGCCCATGATCCTGCTCCAATCACCAACTCTCTTCTCTTGGATACACTCGATACACGCACTTCATCTAACTCAGAGTCCAGAAATCTTCTTTATGGACTCCATCTCGACACCCCATATGCCAGGCATAGTCACGTGATGACATCGATCATCACCAGCCTTCAATTTCCAATTCACACTCATACACTCGGTCCGACACTCTCATCCGCACCTTCCAAAAACTCGTTGACTAAATCTTCCTTTCAGGATTACCCGACAGCCTATTTCTCTCCCATCCACACCATTGGTAGAACAGTTTGGAAACCACCTTCCATGCTTCCTAGCCTTTGCTCCCGATCCACTGTGTACTCAATTGTACACCACAGTAATGTCACCTTTCTTCTCGTCATCATATCAGCATACCTCTCGCCCTTTGCTGTCACTCGTCCCAACATGCAGAGTTCCAACTCTCACTCATCCACACTTCTAACCCCTTCCCACCTCTCCCACTGCCTCCAGGACTCGGCCTTCCCCGACTTCCTTCTCTCCTTCGCGCTCCAGTAGCACACGTTCCATATGGTACCAGAACGGTGCTCGCTGACGACCACAGGTACCAGGTGGCGGGTCGTGTGTAAACCGTCGTGGCCTCGGACCGATCCTGTATGGAAATTCGTCGATTTGTTGTTCCGCATTAATGATTTTGGCATAGGTTTTCCGGATCTGCCTTCCTAGAGCAACCGCTCGGTCGCTCTACACACAGGGATAGATACATATATATTATATATGATACTAAATATATAGTGTCAGTACTACTGCATACGTGTCGAGGTAATCTAGCAGATTGGTGTAATATGAGAATGAACACTATTATTCAAAACGAGACAAGAAATAGAAAGCATTTACAGTAGTTACAAACATACTAAATTTAAAAAAGTACAAAAAACGGAGTTTCGGTGGCAATCATGCATAATATATATATTATATACCTATAGTTGTAATTCTATAAGGTATTATATATATTACTATATAATGTCAATAGTATATACTACACACATACTAATATTATACAGGCAATCCTCGCGGTTACGACGGGTCTCGAGCGTACGACCGTTTCGGTGGTTACGGACGCATCTCCCATAATGCGGTTCTTATGCGGTTCGCGTCCGTAAATCAAACTCTCGCGGGCGTGAGACTATGTTGTGTGAGCGTGCGAATAAAAGTGTCGTTACCACATGCAGTAGACCGAGGAAGACGGGCGTTGAGCGTCATGATTCCGGTTGTAACGCCATTTGAGATTGTTGCCACTTGACTCTCTTTTGTTGTGTTGCTGTTTTGGAAGACTTAGTTGTCTCCTCCCAATAAGCGCATTGTCTGCTCCTTCCATTGCACGCCCCGTCCAGTGTGCAAGCCAAACCCTACAGGAATAATTTGTTCTCTTTTTGTTGCTTTTCATGTTCATTATTTTATATGTATGTTCTCCATGTGGTTTTTTTAGTCATTAGTTAGTTTTTCACCATTGTCATAGAAAATATTGTGTTTAGTTATGTCCTAGATTATGACTTTTACATACTGGTTAGCACTAGGTGAGTGAACGTAGGTGCTTATTAGGTGTGTTCCGACTTGGGGTAAATCGCGGGTTACGACGTAGTCGTGAAGAACGGGACGTCCGTCGTGAAGTCGAGACCACCTGTATATACATATGAGCTTGTTTCAGACAAAGTATCCAACCAACATTTTTCGTCGGCATAAACAAATGAAGCTAGGGAGGTCCGTGTTTGATGTGCATGTATGTAGGCAATCCTAATTCGTATGCGTGAATATTTTCCTGCCTGCAGCAAGCTGTCATCACCGACAACGCGCGATGAAGTCGGAGAAGTGATAAGGTGAGGCGCCGTTCGGATTTCGTTTTGACAAAATATGCGATCGACGTTGTGTTGAAGAATGTGTGATCAGGGCTGTTCACAGATCTCCCAGACATGTCCGTGCTGATCTCTAAATGGGAGTGCTTTCTGCTCGATCGTTAGCAGCTTTGGCACGAACTGTCGCTGAGAGTTCTCCTTCCTGGCCGCATAATGCCTAGTCACAGATGGATGAAGTGGATCCAATCGTGAATCGGCCTGTCCGCCTGCGTCTGCAAGTTCTGCATGAGTCGTGATATCGATTCGATCCTGCGCATTCAGCAGGATGTCCTACTGTGGTGCAAGTGGCACATCATCATTTTCGGGATGTTAGAGGCCTACGCCACAAGAATGTGCTTCACTTCCACTGATGTGCGACCATCTTTGAAGTGGTTTAGTACCATCTTTATCTGTGTGCTGCCCATTGCTTCGTTCCCGAAGGCGCTGATTCGAATCTAGCGATCGTTCCACTTGGGAATCGCCAAGCTTTAGCACGAAAAATTTGATGCAGTCGCGTTGTTCAAGGTCTTTTGATCTGATCATTTTTTGTCAAAAAACAAAATCCGACGTGACCATTACACTCTTCCTCACTCTCGCGCGGTTCTGTCTGGCGACTGACAGCTTCTGCAGGGGGAAGATATTCACGCATACGAATTAGGATCGCCTACATACGCGTGCACCAAACCACGCCTCCCTAGCTTTCATTTGTTTAACCGGCACGAAAATTAAGGTTGGATACTTTTTGAACACACCTCGTATACACAAACATAATACACATACATACATACATCACAACCATGCAACTAAACATATGGGACAGTACGTCCATCTGCCTAATGCAGACACTTGCCCCAGTTAATATATACAGAGATTAAGCCACCCCCTCCTGGTAGGATGAGGGTATGGCTTATAGTTGTTGTTTGGTTTGTGTTCCACAACTCGTCTCCCCATAATTTAATGGTGCCCCCAAGAGTTCGTTGACCCCGGCCCCTCGGGGGGTACGCGAAAACCCACGCAATTTCGAAGAAATGAATGTCTTCCTGCAACTCTTCTCTCTCTTCAACACTGCTCAAATCTCGGCGAAGTGCTGTTGGTCTCAGAGACGAAGACTTTCGGAAATGGATATGGTGCATAATGAATGGGTGAGTCTACTGTGATGAAGACTCACGCAATCCTGTGGCCTAAGATTGGAGGGGAGTCAGTGAGGATTTCTCGAATTACGGTTTATTGAGAGTTGCATTAACGCCGAGCTTGCAAGCGGGAGGTGGCAAGACACCAGACCAGCCACCAGCAAGTCAGAACCTGTACCACACTAAGGTTACACTCACATTTGTAAGTTTCATATTATACAAAACTTATTCCTTACAGCGGAGAAGAAGCAACAAAGCGAAAGAACAAAGATGCAAGGGCTTTTTCCCCCTGCCCTCCCGGCCCTCGGGGAGAATTAGCAGTAAATCAGCCTTTTCTCCAGCTTCAGACAGCGAGAAAGTCGCAGCGGCACATATTCATAGACAGGAACAAATCCGTTGTAGTTCTCCAAGACATTGTTTGAACTAGCCACGGATTCATAACAGCCTTGCAAAAAGCTGCTCGTCTGGCAAGGCCGAGGCTGGCTTGTACCCAAATTGTAAAATGAGGATCAAACGTTTGAGGCGACCACAAGTTGAGGCAGCCAGGACAAAGGTTTGAGATCCAGATACCTGATAATACGCATATTGATGAATGGTTAAATTAAGTCAAATGTCAAAGTTTGGCCCATATGGGCCATCACCTAAATAATCATAACAAGTATTCCCTCCTTTGGCCACATTGTGGCCCATATGTTGGACATTTCAAATGAAATAATTTAAAATATTTCTTGGAGCAGGGAAAACATCAACTAACAACCAATTATCGATTTTATAGCCAAAAATTAAATTTATAAACACCCCAAATGATTTCTCACACGTGATGCACGCATACCCTGTTCCTAGATGGAGATAGATAGCATTAACACGCAGTGCCCAATTAACAATGGCAAGGTGAACGCTCAGACAAATACAGTCGAGGCACCCCCGTTGACGCTGAGAGGGAAGGGTAAGATTTTGCAGGCAAGAACTTGGGCTCGTGCTGAGGTTGAAGTGATGAGAAAAGAATCAGAGAGGTGACAAGGTCGCCAGAGTACCACGAGAGCCTGTAGCATTGACGGCCCTTGTAGCAGAACAGTTTCTGATAAGAGTATGCATGTTGGATACAGTCACGTGGGCTGCACAAGCCCGCCGCACCACTGAACACATGTTGGCAGGGGATTCGCCGGAGTGGCTGTCAGGGCCTTTCGTTGTGCATTGAAGGTAGCCACAGCAAGTGCACGAATGTATTTGCAGAGCAACGACCTCCTCGTGTTTCCACGCTTGCCATGGCCGTTCTGGCCTCAACAAACGGCGGTGTCTGTTTCTTTGGCCCAAGTTTCTCTGAGTGGGGGTTATTTTTTTTTTTTCCTTTGTTCATCTAATCATCCTCAGGAAGGGGCAGTTTAATGATAATAGTGTTGAATGCTCCAATCACCCAAATCTGGGTTCTCTCCATCGTCCAATCTTTTGGTTTGAAACTTCTTTCAAAAGCCCACATTGAACGAATAGTTAGCACGTGCATCAGAAGACTGCTTTCAACACGATCCGAAACAAATAAAGCATCAATTAAACACCAATCAACAAACTTCGTGGATTTATTATTTCCACAAGAACTGACCAAAGGTTTCTTACAAATGCATCAACTGCATTTTTGTCATATCATATTTTATTCCTTTCCATTATTTTTTCCCCAAAACATGCTAAATATACAAAATCTCACTTGTCGGTATACTCAAACATTCATTCTCATTTGCTATTTCCATGTAAAACAACAGTTTGTTTTCAGGGTTCCAATTTGTAATCAATAATTCTGTCACCAAAAAATATTTGCCATTTCTAAACAAAGAAATATTAAAGTTAGCTAGCTTCTTTCAAGTACCGAATCCAACGCGATTCCAGATTTTTCCACAGTTACTATTTAACATTTGCAATCAATTATTCTGCTAAATCAATCGCAGTTTCATTCACAAGCAGTTCCAGAGCAACTGCCATTATTTATTTATTTTCCCAGTTTAACTTGGCATCGTTTTGTGCTGAATGAAAGATGGTCAAGTCCAGTGTTAGAGATACTTTCAACTTACTTATGGTAAACGTACAAGATAAGTTACAACTCTAATGAAAAATCGAGCACTGTCCAATTAATAGAAGACAGTAACATAGGTAATATTTAAAATTGTGCTTGTAGGCATGCATGCACATCTTTTCAATATATAGATTTTTAATTTTGATCATGTTAACATTTATTTCCATATCCATGGTCATGCCTTCTGTTAGTCTCCGGCATAATCTGTCTGTGTTGTCGCTTTTGTATGTGTCTTTCCACCATAATTGCTAGACTCATTTGTAGTTTAAGATACAGTCAGGTCAGATCAATCTCCGTAGATCAGTGAGGCAAATACCAGTTACAACATGGTTATAGATTCCTAATATCCATTTAATTGATTCATGTTGCTGTTGTGCTCGCATTTCTTGTCACTTCTGCATATGGTTATAAGTAATACCGATGGTTTTTTTCTTATAGTACTTGATTTCTAACTATGTAGTGTTGAGCCAAGTCTGTTCGGATACAATTGTAATAACAGAGACCCTTTCCGAATATTATGGTAAGTATCCATTAACTTAATATATTATTATTAGATTTAATTCAATCTCAGTAACTTTTCCCTACGCTGCAATTAACAGATTATAATCAGAGATCCTTAGGTAAAGAGGATTACTCAATTTGCACATCTCAGAAACAAAAGTTTAATATCAATATGAACAAGAAGAAACTCATGTTCTTCGCAATTGAGTCTTTTTCCCCAATACTATTATAATGAACGCTTAGTCTGACAGATACCTAGACACGGTTTTCCAACACTATCTCCATTTTTTATTGAATTTACAACCAATCCGGTAAAAGGTGGTGTAAAAATCAACTTTTTTGATTAATATCACATATAAACAGTCATAGAGTATCACTGTTGGTTCCCATTGATCTAAGATTATCCATCACCACCATTACAGGTCAAACACACTGGGTGTACGCGTGTCTAGGTGTTTCGCAAAAGTTGTGCAAGACCACAGCGCTGTGTGGTTCGGGATTACATAATGTCACAAATAGATTCCAAATAATCAAGATAAGTTATTCACAGGGAGTAATTAAACCATGAGTATTCACAGCAATTCAATATGCGTCACAAAAGCGATTCTTTTGGAAGTCTTTCTGGGCTCTGCAACCCCCCATGATGAGAGTTCCACGCGTTGTTGTCGGCATGGCGTCAGTTCGAGTTGCCGAGTGCTAGATCACATTTGGCGTGCAACGGGGTCCATTTTTAAAAACAAGACTTGACAATATTGTCAACAAAATTTGCTCCAAACAGTTAACACACCAAGCGGTAACGTTGTTTCATACTTGGATCAGATCCATTTCTTTGTTAGCCAATCTCTATTACATTCCTACCATTGTGACAATTAGAATAGGAATTATCCGCTTTAAATCTAATGAATTTTCCGACAGGTAAGGCTCATATAAAACACAAAAGACCTGTTCTGTCCGTTCCTGACAGAAAGCTATGCATGAAGCTCAACGTATGAGGAGGCAATTAGGCCATCAGCTGTGTAATCATGGGTGTTGGGTAAGTTCCTCGTATGCTTCATTAGTTCACGCTCTCTGCGGTTTGTTTCACCTTCCCCGCCGCTCCTTCCTTCCCGATCGATGTCGTTGCAAGCAACCATCCTTACATCCTAATCCTCCCACCTCGTCTCCGCGTCGTCACCATCAAACTTTGTCAATGTCAGGTTAAATTGTTACAGTACACAAAGAGCCGGATTCTTCGCAGTACGGTGCCGCGAAATTAAAAAAAACGCGTTTAATACAACTCCATGCGCTTCAAACAAATAGCTACCAACCATTAACCTTGCTGTGTTGATCAACCGAAGTATTATCTTCACAATGCCTGCATAAGTCGCCTCCCTCAATGCGACTTCACGTTCATCTCATCCCGAGCTGAGCTGAGATTCAAACACAATTTGGAGGGTTGGCCAATCACATCACACCATTGACCGTCACCCACTGATGCATATGCTCACCTGCACTCACCACTCGCTCCCTTTTCTTCGCACACCTCTCTTAATGTAACTTAAAACCATGGAGGTTAAAAATGTACTAACTGAACACAAACTTCCGACAGCATCCAACACCAGAGCTTCACAATCATAGCCCGCCCGTTCGCCAACAGCATCCACCGAAAGCAAAAACCACTCCCACGTTCAAACCGTTGATTTTAAAAACCTTCCATAAAAATCCCTATGTGCATCCTCCTTCAGTCAGTATGATCTTTCTACTCCGGCGCAACCAGCCACGAAGCACCACAACACAGGTTGCAAGTTATCGCCGGCCTTCACTCGATCATATCAGAATTAGCCTTGATATCCTTAACGAGAGCTCGTCTTACTCCACTCCGGAAGTGACGTTTTTTTTTTTTTTCCTCCCTCTCCCGGTCATCAAAGCCCATCAACATCAACAACAACCACAATAACATTTATTACCGCCTAAAGGATTGTCGTTCTCTATGTCCAGAATGCGTGCATCATTTCCGAACGATAAAATCGAGCAATCCTTTTTTTAACATTTTAAATATATTTTTATAAATCAATCTCGTATCTGATGAATTCGATCGCCCGACGTGATGACGTCATCACGCACTCACACGAACGCCGTTGTTTCATTCATCATAAATCTCGTTTTTTCCCCTCCAGATTTACGGAAAATCAAGTATAACATGCTTAATGACACAAAAAAAATGGAACAGAAATATAAACTGACGTTAAACGAACCCGTAGCGTTCGATCAGCCTTATGAACATGCAAGTGGAAACAGAACTGAATTTTGAAGTAAATCAAAATGACATGTCGAAGGACATCATCCATTATCACGTACGCAACGGCAGGTTCAACAGCCAAAACAGCCATACAGAGTTTATCAAACAATGACAAAATCCGAGCCTATCCATTGACTCCACAGCTGAACCCGCACGAGTACTTGTAGGAATTCTCACACCATAATCTCCAAACTGTCCGCCGAAAGTGGTTAATTCCTATAGATATTACACACACAACACACCACCACACACACACACAGCAACCACACACACACTCTCTCAATTGACATTCGCCCATCATCTATGAATTAGCAGCTATATCTCTATACAAACATACAAGTGTTCCCCATATACAAGTTCAGTTGGAACACTCAACTTAGATCTAACACAACTTCAACTTCCTCACATTGTATTCGCTCTCGCTCTTCACCTTGTGTATGTCCTGTCTCAGCTTGTGACTCCGTTAACCAAGCTTTAGCTACGCCTCCAGGGTGTTTTCTTCGTCTTCGAGCATCCCATTACCCTCCATCCAACCAGACTGACGGTGTTAATACTTTGGAGCATAAGGACCGGTAGCGAGAAGGACCTGTCTTCCCGCTGTCCAATTCACCAATCTTGTACTCTTTTTACCCCTTTCAATTTCCATATTTATCCCCGACAACTTTCGCATTTCCCTCTTGGTAATCTGTGTTTCCTTGAAGAGTTATTCCCCATGGTATTTCTTCAGTATTGTTCACCAGCCTTATAGCCTTAACGTATCTCCTCTTTATTGGACCAAGTCCCCTTGTCTTCTCGCCACCTGAAAGTCTCTTTCTCCTTTTATTTTTGCAGCTCAGAGACCCGCTTTCTCATTGCCTTATGCTTTTCTTTCCTCTGAGGGACTCTACCCTCCAACAATTACCCCCAGGACTCTAACCTGTGAATCACAGACTTGAACTTACTTACCAGGCTCTAACCTGTATCCCCTGTTATCACTCGGGCTTCCTTGCCCTCTGACCCAACCCGGTCTTCCTAACAGGCCTGACAGCCCTATGTCCTCCAACAAACCTCATTCGACTTTCCTCATTACCGTTACCAGTTCGGAACCGCGCAGACCCCGAGGCTGCGCTCAACGGAGAATCCCTCCGGACCCGGCGTTCATGCTGCGTCGACGGAGATCCCTCCGGGATCGCGGCATCAGGACCGACAGCGTCCCTTTGGGTGCCAATGTGATGGAAGACTCAGACCAATCCTGGCAAGAATTGAGGGAGTCAACTGAGGATTCTCGAATATACGGTTTTATTGAAGTTGCTAGCACACTTGCAAGCGGAGTGCACGAAACCAACCACAGCAGTCAGACCTGTACACACTTAAAGGTACACTCAAAGTTTCATATATAAAAACTATGTCTGGCGGAGAAAAGCAAGCAAAAGAAACAAAGATGCAAGTGGGCTTTGTTCCCCCTCCCTCCGGCCTCGGCGAGAATTAGCAGAAACAGTCCTTTACTCACGCTTCAGACACGAGAAAGCGCCGGCACATATTCATAGACAGAACAAGGCGACTGACAGCTTCTGCAGGCGGGAAATATTCACGCATACGAAATTAGGATCGCCTACATCGTGCACCAAACCACGCCTCCCTAGCTCATTGTTTACGCACGAAAATTAAGTTGGATACTTTTTGAACACACTCGTATAAAACATACATACATTTACCATACATAATACATACATACACACACTTACATACGTCCATCCCTAATCGGACACTTGCCCCCATTATTATACAGTAGATTAGCCTCCCCCTCCCTGTAGATAGGGTGTTGTTAGTTGTGTTGGGTTTGTTCCAAACTCGTCCCCCATAATTTAATGTCCCCCGAGTTCGTTGACCCCCCTCTCGGGGGGTGACGAAACCCCATTCGAAAATAATTCTTCCTGCACTGCTCTCTCTCTCAACACTCCAAATTCCGAGCTGTTTCTCAGAGCGTAGACTTCGAATGAAATGTTGCATCAATAATGCGAGATACATTCATTTTAAATTCACGGCTTATGGTAGATAAAGATGACGTAATCTGAACGATGACATTCATTTGTCCAATGGAAAAGTAGATTTTAACGTTGTTATTGCAAGGCACGGCACGAGGGTCAGCGAACACACCTTCTTCTTTCTATTCAAACAAGGCGCAGGGTCGTTTCATTGCTGGGAGCCCACTGCACTAGCTGATGCAGTCCCCCTGCTTTTGAGCAAGGAATTTGTAATTTGTTCTGGGTGCCGGAGATAGCTCGCTACTCTTCCAAGGACATTGTGGGATCTTTTAACGATCCACAACTAATGCGCAGACGGGACATACAGTTTTACGTCCATCTTGAGAGACGGCACCCACATTGATGAATCAACCCTACGCGTGAAACACCGTGACAGTTTTAGGGTCAGGAAATCGAACTCATGCGAGACGCTTCGAGCGAGCGTATCTCTAGCCATCCCACTCCTCTGGGACTCCTACAAAGCTGACAACTATAGATTATTATCCAGTCATTAACCATCCCATAACGGAGTACAAAACTTAACAAGAATGCTTGCGTGCTGCTGAAGAGGCCACCAGAGAAGTTGGACAGCCTTATGTCATTACTACATTT
>CM068961.1:525536-542756 GCA_035128595.1 Eptatretus atami | reverse complement strand
TACAGCTCATCAAACTTCTGCTTAGGCTCTGGAGTGGTGATAACTATGCATCAAGGTTGCATGGAGGGTTAGTGATCTTTGTATGTGAGGGCATCGCATATTTGCTCACATCTGCTTATGGCCAAACAACAATTACAGAGGAGCTACCACTGCTGAAATCAACCCAGGAAGAAACTGACTCTCGTATGATACTGTATGTTCAGTATGCTTACTCAGAATCTATCAAGTTTGTCCGAGTGAAAAGTCCAGACTAGATGTATTGTTTTGCATCCTATTGACACTTGCTGCCTCTGTTCATGGTACAACTGTCGCTGTTTGACACAGGCAAAGGCAACAAGCAGAGGATGGTAAATGTCAGTGAACTTAGCTACAGATTTTTGCCAGAAAAGTGCACAAGCTCTCATGGCACTCCATGCTTATTAGTGCTGTGACACCACGAGTGCCTTCCGAGGAATTGGCAAACTGTAAACGCCTGTGAAAACTCTTCTGCCTTTCCAAAATATTATCTCTACTCTGGAGAAACTGGGCGATGCTTGGGATAATCCTGATTGAGCTCTTGATTGAGTTGGACAGCTTCACGTGTGCCATGTTACGGTAGAGCGTCAAAGGTGTCAAAAGTTGATATCTGCGACTCATTCGTATAAACGAGCTCTGTGCCCAGGCAAAGTCGTCTTGTGCCTTCAGGGAATGTTGGATATGGCTAACTTAACCACCTTGTAAGCGAGCCTTCTACCGAGCACATTCGGAGAGATAAACCACCAAGTACGGATTTGGAAGACCGCGCATATTCACAACGGCACAGATTCCGAAGGCCAGTCAGGGACATGTTGGAGGAAAAGGATGGTAACCTTGATCCTCCTGATGGTAATGAAGGAGATGTCCTCGCACGGCAACTTGGCTGACATTGCTGAAGTCACACCGTGACCGACTACTGACTCTGATGAGGAGTTCAGATATGGATGCATTTGGATGATACATAGAGCAGGCATGTGGAGAGTGATGACTAACAGCGATAATGAGTATTATGCAGTAATCGCATGCAACAATGACATTTTTGTGGAGGCATGACGATAAAAGTTTTCAATTGTTTTCTTAAATAAACGTAATAATTTATATTCTTTATGTGAAGTAAGGCAATTTTCTAGTCTTAAACGTCTTGACTGGACTACATGTTGGGTGTTGGCAAGCAGTGATGTACATTTAGTGTTTAAGACTGTAATACTGGTACTACTTTAGTTGGTGTGGGTACAATTTTGGTATCAATAGAAAAGGTAGTAAAATTTGTCGATATGCATTAGATAAATATTTATTTTGTTTGTGGTCAGGTAAATGAGGCATGAATATACGTTATTAATTTCAGATATCTGAGATGTCAAAAGGAAAGGCGAGGTAGCTCCTCTTCATCACTTCTTGGGGACAGAACATAACGCTATTAATTTGAGCAGATGACTCTATTTTTTGAAAATTTGGCATGTGAATATCTTTTCATTTGATATAATAAATTTGTAATATTAAATGCTTATTGGGCAACTGCAGAGATCTTATCAGTCAGGGGATTCTTATTATTTGCGAAACGCTGAGGAAAAGTTTTGACATTTTGAGGGTAGCCGTGCAGATAATGGTTGGAAAAATGGATAGTAGACCCAGTTTTATTCACTGTTACCAAAAGTTGATTCATGCTCAGGGGACCCCTAAGCTTTAGAAAAATATGGGGTCGAAGGGTTGTGGGGGGGGGATGCACGTGGACCATATCTGGCCATGGCCAAAAGGGTCTTGAATGAAAATGTCAGTGGCCATTTTTGAACTAAAATTCTGGCGGCCATTAATCTAAACTGGTGGCAATTTTGAAATATAAAATAAATAAATAATAATAAAAAGGGCCTGCCTCCTTCTGTGTTTTTTTTTTATCTGGGACGATCAAACTGATATATTTTTCATATGGCGGCTAAAGGTGGGAAGGTGAGAAGCACGGTTGCCGCCATTCTGGGCAGGGGTTAATCACCGCAAATGTAACGCGAGCTTTGCGCAAGGACCCTGCCAGATTTAGTCCCTCAGAGAGTGTCCATAGATGTTAAGCAACCCGTCGGTCGCAAGATCATGCATTGGGTTCAGGGTCGGAGTTTTGAGAACGGGTCCGGGTCAAACCCCCGTGAGCCACTCGCTCCTGCCGAATCCCGAATTTTGGAACACTGAAACTGCCAGTGGTTTTTGAGATCAAAAGGTCTAAGGTCACATTACCCCGATCACTTGAAATTTAAACAGAATTGGCATGTTGGGTTACTGAATTGTTCATCAAAACAAAAACTCGAAGGTTGTTGTTTTTTGAGGTCGCAAATGGCAAGGTCACTGCGAGTGATTTGAAGTAACTGGTTTTTTTTGACGTTTGTCCACACGATTCATGTGCTAATATGGGCCAACGTCACCTGGCTGGTGTTAGCAGTATTACATGTTACTTTTCACGCGAGTTAACCTCCACGACAGTATTTACAATTATAATTTGAAGTCCGTCTTTTTCGTGGCAAACAATTAGAATGTCAGTATGTCTAATAATGTTTGTTCAATTAGATGTGAGTGCATGGATAATGTACGTACTGATATAAATGCGAGAATGTTTTATAAAGTGCGTTACTATTACAATGTGAGCACATCTATAGAGTCCTGTTATGTACTATTACATTGGTAGCACGTCTTATAGAGTACTGTACGGATGATTAACATTGGTGGGAGCAACGTTAATAAAGTACGTAACAAATAGAAGTGCAAGAATGTCTTAAAGGTACTTGTCGTGGCCAAATAATATTGGCACCCTTGCACTTTTTTTCAATAATGTCCCATTTCTTCCAGAAAATTGTTGAATTAAAAAATCCATTTTGGATCCACAAATGTATTTAATTGGTTTGCGTGGAGCAAAACAAGAAAAAGCTGAAAAAAATTACTAATCTTAGCTTATTCCACACACCAAATCCTAAAATGGCCGGACAATCTTAATTGCACCTTTGTGAAAGTTGTTAGAATCAATTATATTTCAAGCAGGTGATTCTCCTTTACCCTTTTGGAATTGAACTCACCTGGTGGTGAGTTGGCAGGTTGGCTGCAATGTAAAATCACTCATTTAATCAGTTTGAGTGGTAGAAGGAGTCATCTGCTGTTTTGTGTATGGTGTGTTCCGAATGAGCATGGAGAAAAGAAAGAAAACCAGAGAATTGTCTGAGGAGGTCAGACACGAAGAATTGTAGCCAAGCATGGACAATCTCAAGGCTACAAAGTCCATCATCGCAGAGGACTTATGTTCCTGTGTCCACCGGACACAAATGCTATCAGGAAGTTTTTAAAGGCCCATGGCACTGCAGGCCAACCCCTGGACGTGGCCACAAGAGAAACTTGATCGAAGTTTTGCCGAGCGAAGGAGATGGTTCTGAATGAATGGGAAGAAAGCACTCGACAACTGCCAAACAGATTCAAGCTGACCTTCATGACACAAGGTACGGACAGTTTTCAACTCGCACCATAGTCCGTCTACCAAACTCAATGAAGGGGGTTCCTATTGGTAGGAGACCCAGGAGGACTCAACTGCTGAAAGAGAGACAGAGAAAGCCGCGACTGCAGTTTGCCAACACACCTGAACAAGTCAAAACCGTCTGGAGAATATCCTGTGCAGGCATGAGGAGACCAAATTAGAAGCTTTTTGGGAAGCCACATCATTCGATGTTTAACAGGAAACAAATGAATCCTTCAAAGAAAAGAACACCTTCCAACAAGTCAAACATGGAGAGGTTCGCAGTTGGATGTTTTGGGGTTTGCTGTGCATGCCGTCTGGTAGCTGGGTACCTTGAGTGTGTGCATGGCATCATGAAATCAGGAGATTACCAATTCAGGAGGAATTTGGAGCGCAATGTCAACCCAGTGTCAGAAAGCTGGGTCTCCGTCGAAGGTCACGGGTTCTTGCAACAGGACAATGACCCCCAAACACACTTCAATAAAGCACCCATGGTAGAAAGAAGAATGAGAGGGAAAAAGGGGAGGGAGGGGGGAATGGGTCAAGGCAAAGTGCTGACTTCGTTCGGTTTCGTGTCCAGCAATTGAAGTCTAGATCTTAGTAATCCGGCATTGAACAAGCTGTGTGGAGATCACTGAAACGCAGTTTGGGGAAGGTACGCCCTTCAAAATGCTGGGAGAACTGGAGCAGTTTGGACCAAGAAGAGTGGGACAGCCCTGGCCAAGTTTTTTAGAGGAGTTGGAGCTCTTTCAGGTCCAAGAAGTGGGCTTCATGCAGGTATTTTGTCCAAAGTCTGTGATACCAAATATTAAGTTTGAGGGTGTTAATAATTTTATCAATGCATTTCTTATTTATTTTTCTGATTTTAAAAGCAATTAATTAAAGTTCTGAATCAAAAAACAAAGGTTCTGTAATTTAACAAGGGAAACAAAGAATTGTGGAGACAAAAATATTTTTGTCAATTTCAAGCTTATTTGAGGAAAATTTGTGAGTTTATTTGGAAAAAAGTGCAAGGTTGGACAGTATGGTTGGTCACGACTGTTGTACTCTACTAATTAAGATTGCAAGCACGCTCTATAAAGTACGTACTTACAATGCGAGCACGTCTATTAAAGTACATACAATTTACAATGGCGAGAAGGTGTCTATGAAGTTGCACTCTACAAATTAAGAAAGGTCGAGTAACGTCCACAACGTACGTGTTTTAGAACGTGAGTGCATCTATAAAGGACGTACTATGAGAAGCTTCGATCCATCTCTAAAAGCATTGAAGTCAGAAAATCTTTAGAAATTCCATTAGATCGTTTTTGTGAAATCTGTATAAATAAAACCGAGAAGGTCTGACCACTGTTTTTATTTTCATGAACGTATTGACGACGTTGATACCTCGTCGAGCAACAGCCACACAAAACACAACCAACAACAAGCACGCACACAAAACAAGTCCTGGCGAGGGTCTTGCACATCACTGATGTGCCTCAATCAAGTTGCTCTTTTGCATTCCACAATAAAGTTCCATGGAATAGAAACGAGGTAAATGAGAGGGTTAAATGGCAATGTGACTGATCGTGGGCAATGAGCCATGGGTGGACCACATTCAAAAGGAGGGAATCGATCCATTGGGACCAACACTCTGTGCAGGGCGTTGGTGCTGCCGGAAGGAATCTCTGGCTTTGGGCACAATCCTGGACAGGTCAGCCAACTCTGACACAGGATTACCAGTGCACAGGTGTCTGCTCTAGTCGACCTGGCTTCTAAAGCTCGACGCGTACCACAATCATGCGCACTATAGGGAGTGGCTGCCTTGATGGATCCCTGTGTTTGCTCACGGTCAGCCAGGACGCAACATCCCTGCGTCAAGTAAAGATAACAACGCAGGGAAAGGATGGAAAGGCCGAAGAAGAGAAGGTTCCGTTTATCACGCATGTCCTCTGTATTGAATGTTCAAGCGTTTCTATCCAACTCAGACTGTTCGGACAATTTATGGAAGTTCAGTGATTTTTAATGCGAGACTGTAGGGAAGTAAAAGGCCGTGTTCCACGGTGGACAATGGGGTCAATTGAGCGAGCATGACATGTTAAGTCAGGCTCCAAGCTGTGGGTCTGGAAGCTGTGAGTGCCAGTTTCGAATAATCAGCCTTGATTTTTGCAATCCTGGAATTACTTTGGCTCATGCACCCTGCTTCCTCCCTGATGTCATTCCCCCTATGGAACCTATGCAAGGTAAACCAGCAGGTGAACTGATGAGTTAATGTATATCAGGGCAGGCATGAAAAGTAATCACTTAAGCTCACTGCGTCGTTGCTGCTGATCTTCATGGTCATGCAGTGGGGGGGAGGAAATCGCACGAAACTTGGCAATGACGTAGAGTTGTTTGTGAAGGATCAACAGTGCGTCGAGTGGACAGGCCACAAAAGTGCGCTCCATAGCACAAGGTAGCTGGTGCAGAAAATGGGGGCGTTGGAAGGATTCTGCGTGGAGTGTTTTGTCCTGCAAGGTTTCCACGCTGGGAAAACAAGAGCAGATCGTGCGCATCGCAGAACACTGCTTGTGAATTTGGTCTATGACAGGTTTAAAATTTCAAAATGACACAAACCAAGAGAAGGAGGTCATGATAAATGATATGGTCCAATGGATAATAGACCAGCCAGCAACGCCTCTCTTGCTCTTTAGAGCGGGTTTCACACAAAAGGTCAGCTTCAACTTTGGTCTTCAGGACAGACAGCATAAACCTAAAGCAGTCTCCTTGGTTATTGGTGTCAATGCCTGGACAGGTCACCACTCCAACAACAGGATACCAGCAAGCTGGCACTCATTTTGCCAGCCTCAAGTTAAGGATGACAGAGAACCGCCAACTGGCTATAAATTCAAGAACCAAGTGGGATTTTGAACATCGGGATCTTCAGATCCCCAAGCCCACCACCCTATAACGCATTAAGGCGCCAACACCAGGCAATAATGATACCAAGAATAATAGAAAATATAATTTGGATGCTATACCTCGATTTGGTATCTTCCGCCCAGCATTGGAAGTCAATCCACTGCGACTTTGATGCTCAATTCTCAAGGAAAATCCTCTATATCTGCTTTGCTGATGACTCCACCCTCTGCCGTACCATCGGTCATTCCCTCAGACCGGCAAGCAGCAGCTTCTTCGCTCACTGCAGATTGGATAAAATCACAAAACTGGTCCAACACGTGGAACATGTCTTTCAATCCGGACAAATGCTCACACTCTCACTATGTCTCTTCGAAAGGACGCGTTTTTAGAAAACCCACCGCATCCACTTTCTCAACAATCTCTGGAAGAAGTCCTTTTCTTTCAAGCTTCTGGTCTCACTACTCTGCCATGGCCTTTTCTGGGAAAGCCACATTTCAAACGCTCGCTTCGCAATATAATCAGTCGCCCACTGGAATAGCCTCCGTCGTGCGGAGTCTTTCCTCGGGACCCTCCTGGGATTCCTGACCACTTACAAAGCTTTTGTCAGTAAGTTGATGAACGAGTACTGAGCAGCTCCCCTCTGGTTTGGTGCTCTGATCCCGACGCTTTCCTCGACTTCACGCTGTAGAAACCAGGGCATTTCGGATCATCGGCAATCTCCCGCAATGATGCTGAGTCCTTTGGGCCTCTCACTCAATCACCGGGCCAGGTGGTCGGTGTCTTTGCTGTCTCTAGCGTCTTCTCAGCCTTGCCCCCCCCCTGCTCTATCTGTGATTTGTCCCCAGCACAATTTCCTGCGAGGGCGCTCAAGGTCAGGCCAACAACGCCCCTTTCTGGTAAAACTACCAAATCACGATCACTGCTCACCTTCACTCTTTTCATTCCTCTTTTTTCCCGCCTGTTGGAATATAACGTCCCTCAACTCGATTCCATTCCATTCTTCCCTCCAGGCCTTTCAAAACAGCTGTTCACCACCACCTCCTTGTCATCGCCCCATCTAGATCCTCGATGCTGGTATTCCTGTAACGGCCCCCGATAATCCAACCCAAGCCCACTTCCTTCAAATTCCCTGCTTTCCTTCCTGAAAGTCCTTGTTAATGTCGCATCGATTCTATTCCCATGTTCCCGTCCCAACTCGTCTTCCCTTCCACAGATCTCTAATGTGTCTGTTCCGCCACTTTTTGGTTCCTCGCCACTCCCGCGCCCTCTGTCTCGAGCCCGCCTTGGATGTGCGTTGTGTGTTAGTCCTCACACGAGCCTCGCAAGGATATACAAAAAAAAAAAATTGCAGGTCACATCGAAAATTATACAAGCCTTTAGCTCTGCACGAGCCTTGACAAGGTATACAAAAATAATATCATAATTTAAAGTGATGCAGATGAAAATTTTTTCTTTGCCGGAGCGTCATACTAACCGACTTCCGGTTTGGGGATCGGCGCACGAAGGACGACTGGGTGGCGAGCTCTCCATCCAGTCCTTCTTAAAGGCGTTTTGTGTATTTTGTTATGCGAGATTGTGTGTCAGTGCTGTGGAACTATGCTTAAAACAAAAATTTCCGTGTTCATAACAGTTTTTTAGCGCGAAAGGTTGAGGTTTAGTTTGTTGTTAAAGAAGCGGGCGAGGCCTCGTGATAAGTTTAGCGTGTATAGTCAGTTGCGCTTGAGTATGGGGCTGAAGAAGGTTACAAATAAGCAGACGCGAAGGAGAAAGGAAGAGGAGTTCGTATAATGTAACAGTTTGCTCAATGTGGCCACGTCAACCAATGGGGGAAGCAGAGGGTAGTCTTATTGTATGTCGAAGTGTGAGGAAATCGTCCACTTGAGGAAGGTTATTACGAGGTTGAAGGAACGCATCGATAATTTTGCAGAAGTAGCAGAATTGTGAGAAATTTGGAGATATAGTTGGTTTACGGTTGTGGAGTGAGGTTGCCTGAGATATGGAAGCGGTGATGGTGCATAGGGGCGCGGCAGTGGGGACGGTGCAACGGGGGAGGGAGTAGGGAACGGTGCAACGGGGGAGCGGAGTGGGGATGGTGCAACGGGGGAGGGGAGTGGCAGAGGTGCAGCGGGTTGCGGGCAGTGGTAGGTGGCCGGGCGCAGGCAGAAGAGGAGTGTGGCAGCGGCGCTGTGGGCAGTGGCGGAGGTGCAGCAGGTTGCGGGGCAGTGGAGGAGGTTGCCAGCGGTTGTCAGGCAGTGGCGGAGGTGCATGTGGTGCAGGCAAGTGGTGGAGGTGGCAGCAATATATAAAGTTGTCGACATGAAGTATGGAGAGCAGTTTTCTGTGGGTGATGAGATTATTAATATATATTTTCAGTTCTGTTGGAAGGATTCGTAGATACATAGGATTCTGTGGGGTTTTGAAGGAGCGGGAGTTAGGCGACTTTGAAGGAAGAGTAAACGATATTGTATTGGGTCATGGCAGGAAGAAGTTTGGTTGTGGTACACCTGGGTGCGAATGATGTCGGGAAAGTTTACTCAGAGGTTTTGGAAAATAGATCAGGATATTGGGTAAGCGGGCTGAAAGCAAAGGGGTTGTGAGGTCATGTTTTGCTGGGATCCTCCCAAGATTAGGAAACAATATAGAATTATGAGGCAGAGCATAGACATAACCAATGGCTGGAAGAATGTGTATGGAGGAAGGTTTTTACATTTCGGAAAGCAGTGGGATCATTTAGGTGGGACAAAGGGAGTGTTTCCAGGAATGGATGGCCGTTATGTTAAATAGAAAGGGGGCGCAAGGTTTTTTGCAGTGGGACTTGGAGGAAGGAATTCAGGCTTTTTTAGGTCAGCGGAGGGTGAGGAAGATATTAAAGGAAGGAACGGATGAATGTATTGGGAATGAGTAAGCCACCAAGGGTCAGGAAAATAGAATTTCAGGAAGGGAAAAGTTAAACATATTCCAGACCAATGCCCAGAAGTTTAAATAATAAGATGGAAGAAGCTTGTAGCCAAAGTAGATCGGCGAGGAGTACAATAGTAGTTACAGTGAGTGAGACATGGTTTAAGGAGCTAGAGCAAGCTGGAGGACAGGAATCGAAGGCCACAAGGTGTATCGGTGTGAATAGGAGGAGAAGGAAATAAGGAAGGGCGAGTAGGCATCTGGGTAAAGGAAGCTATATTACATCAAGAGAAAGGGGTGATGTTAAGGAAGGAATAAATGTTGAAGGATTCCTGCATGGGTGGAGATGAGAGATTGTAAAAACAGTAAGGGATACTGGAAGGATGCTTCTTATAAGGCATCCGGGTGTGAAGGGAGAGGAGGAAGGAGTACATGAAATAATTGAGAAGGGCATGTGGCAAGGGGAAGAGAGTATTAAATGGGGGGATTTTTAAACTTGCCTAGGGATCAGATTGGGTCCAGGAAGCAAGGAGGAAAAGAGCCGGATGAGGATTTCCACGGTTTTAGTCGCAGGAGTTGCTTTGCTTAACCCAGTTTTGTAGATGAACCCACGAGGGGGAGTGCGCAGTGTTTGGTACCTCCTTTTAAAGTAACGATCCCAAAATGGTGGAGAGGTTGGAGGTCAGGGAGACATTTAGGAGCAACGTGACGCATAATCGTGTGTGCAACTATTCTGTTTAGTAGGGTTAAGAGTGTTTCCAGGATAGTAGGGGAAGGCTTACTAGAATTTCAGGAAGGCAAACTGATTGAGGGTATGGAGGAGAGAGTTGGGTGATGTAAATTGGGAAGACTAACAACAGGACAATCAGCATCAGAGAAATGGGAAACCTTCAAGGAGCAAATGTGTATTGAAGTGCACAGTAAGTACATTCCATGAGGTGAAAAACGAGGTAGAAAGAGGTCAGGGTGGTTGAGCAGTGACATAAGAAACGCTAATTTAAAGGAGAAACAGAAGGCATTTATTAGGTTTAAAATAAACAGGCTGGAAGTTAGATTGATATCAACTATCGGAGCAAACAGAGGAAAGTTAAGAATATAAGTCGGCAGCCGAAAAAAGGAGTATGAGAAGGACATGGCTTAAGATATTAAAGCATAATAACAAGGCCTTTGTTAAGTATATCAGGGGAAGAAGATACAGGTTCGGACGAGTGTTGGGCCCATTGAGGAAATAGCCACTTGCGAGAGTGGTTTTGTGAATGAAGGGTGAGAATGGCAGGCGTTAATTAACAAGTAATTTTCTTGCACTTTTGAACAGAAAGTCAGGAGAATTTGGCGAATAGCTGAGAGTAATCTATTGAGGAGGTGAGGAAGGGTTAGTTAAAGAAGATCCAGGTTGGGGAGGTGGAGGAAGTGACAGGATGAAGGCTAGGTAACCTCAGACGTACGTACAAGGCATCGCGGGTGCAGGATATAATCATGCACCGTGAGAGTGGTTTGATGGAGGTGGCTGAGCGGGTAGAAGCGAGATGTTTATGGGATGTTTTGCAATAGTTCCCTGGAGTCAGGCAGGCACCGGAGGATTGGATTTAGTAGCAAATGTAACACCATTATTTAAGAATGATGGATCCAGAGAAGAATTGGACTATAGACCTGTTTAGTGTTGAACCTTCCAGTTGTGGGGAAAGGTGTTGGACGAAAATAGGATTAAAGACCAGACGAGGGAAACCATTTAAATAAATAATCAAACTATTCAAGGTAGTCCAGTAGTGGTTTAGCCAAGGTAGGTTGCCTGTTTACAAATCGTTTAGGTTCTAATGAGAGGTGTCTGATGGGTGGATGAGGAAAAGGCAGTGGGACATAGTAATAGTGCTCTGACTTTAAGAATGGCATTTGGATAAGGTACCACATCGGAGTTGATTAGCCAAAGTGAAGCTTGGTGGAGTGTGGTGTCAGGTTAGCTAACTGGATAGCAAACTGGGCTTCCGTGGAAGGAAGCAAAGAGTGGCTGTGAGTGGGAGGATGTCTTGCTGGGAGGTTGTAAGTAAGGGGTAACCTCAGGGGATGCAGTACTCGCCATTAGCTATTCAATATTTTACATCAATTTTGATTTCCATAACGGGGTAAGAGTACAGCTTTCAAATTTTGCAGATGACACAAAGCTTGGAGGTGAGGTGGATAGCAGAGGGTGGTGATCAGATTCAGGAAAGTATTGTATTTACATAGATTTTGGGTAAAAAGATTGGCCAGATGCAATTTAAACCTGAGCATTTGTGAGGTTTGGGGATGGCGAAAGGAACAATGAAATAGAGATGCAGGATGTAAGGGGTAATGTTGGAGCGTGTCACAGGAGAAGGATCTGGGGGTGGTAATCCATATGGGAGGTAAGCAAGGAAGCAAGCAGTGCCAGGAAGTTTGGGCGATTGATGGGTGATTGTGTTTGGAGTGCTGTTGTGGGGGGTCTTGTTCAAGGGGGGTGTGTTGGTGATGTTGTGTGTTTTTAAGCCAAGCCCATGCCCCCTCCCCGAGGGGAAGAAAAAAAACCTACAAAAACTACAAAAATAAACTTTAAAAACAACAAACGAAAATATTTACTTCATACATTAAATCAGATTTTTTGTATTTCTCTTCCTTGGATCTGTGTCCGATAGGGTTGGTATGCTTATCTGTTCAGCGCAGGCATGTATGGGGCTGAATGGACTCCACCTGTGTTAGAATTCCTTGTAAATTTCGCTTGTAATTAGGCCATAAGGGAGGACAGAGAGCGTGAGAGAGAAGAAGACAGGACAAGTGTTGAAGAGAGAGACTTCAAATGATTCCACCTCGAGTTTATGGATTCCTGCAAAAATGATTTTTCAATGAGGGCCATCGTGACCTTGAACCTACAAGCCATAAAATGGAATTCAGTATGCATCTTTTGTATTCTCCGCATACCTGATGCCACGTTTGCTTGAAATATCTTCGTGGGTTCACAAGTTGTCACTGTGTGAAGGGTGTTTCAATCAAAGATACACCGTGAACAGACACTTTGACCTTTGGAACCCAGCAAATGAAATCAGGTTCAACACTTGTGTTCCGGTTAAAGTACTTGCGCCAAGTTTGGTGGAAATGTCTTCCACGAGGTTGATCGTGGGACAGAAAACCGATATGCAGGATGGACGTGCGACCCGAACCCATCCGCTCCAACCTTCGGCTTGTGGATGCCAGAGGAGGAATACCTGTCCTCGCCCGTTATAAGGAAACCGTCGCATTAACAACATGTCGTCGGTCAAGTCATACGCTGGCGTGTGCGGTGACAAACAGCTGTCCCGTGGTGCTTCCCGGTGCATCGAGGTTAGTGAAGGTGACCAACGACCTGCATGCTCTTTTCCGAGCTCCAAGGAAAGCTGTGTTTGGTTTCACTGAAAAATGGCCCTGCACACACACACGCACACACACACACACACACACACAAAGATACTTTCCCTTGTTGCCAAACCTATCAGAGAGCTAACCAAAGAAAATACTACCATGAAAGGGCAAGTTTAAGCATCAAGCCCATAATTTCACATTCCCCCCTCCCCTCTCCCGCTTCTCCCCACTTTCCTCCAGTCCGGTCTCATTGCGCTGGGGGAACATGAATGTGGGCTCTGTTCTGCACAGCACAGCATGGACACGAGACACACAGGTGGGTACAGGAAACTACGACTGCTGCAATGTGGTCGGAGCAAACTGACTGAAGCAGGTAGACAGTGCTTTTGCCCAACTGTGAGTATTCACGTGGATGCACATGTTTTCCCATAAGCAGTCGATTCGTGGGAAAATAATAAATAAAATAAATATAATAAACAAGTAGCAACTTTGAGCATCATCGACAAAATCTCAGGTGCGAGTACCACACCGCAGTGCAAGGAGTAGAATGGCTGCTGGTGTTGATACTGCGGTGCATCGAGGATTTCTTGCGTGTTAAGATTACAAAATGGCTGAAACAAAGGAATTCCGAGAAGTTCTGCGAACTTTTGCGCAGAGACACAAGGATGAAGGAAGTCAGTTTGTCCTTCAAAGACCGATGGGTTACCAGTTGGTGTTACCTTGGAGTCCAAAGTTTTGAGCCCCTGTCGGCCGTTAAACTAACACCCGGTGTGGTTGACTGAGCCTGCCATCCTTCCGAGGCCCGGTGAGACCGAGTACCGGCGGACTGGGTAAGAGGGGCCAATGCATCAGCGCAACACCTGTGCACCTCAGCCAACCCCACGATGCTACCAGCAGCCGAGGTGCTGAAACGAAGGAGGAGGTGGAGGAGTGGTTGGCGTGCAGCGAAGATGCTCAAAGGGTGGTGTTGAGCTTTGGTGGACTCGTGGACACCTCGCCATTGTTGTCGAGGCGTTGGTTGGTTCGATTTCCGATCCACGATAAACGATCGGAATCGCTGTATGCGCAGGCCGGGAAGTTGAGAATTCACAAAACTGGCTCTTCTGCTCGGGATGGACGGAAATGCGCAGCTGTTCATCAGCTCGCATTTGTTGGTGCGTTCGTTTTCGAGATTCATTTCCCCCAAAGTTTTTCGATATTTCTTGATTTTAAAATCAACACTTGTGGTTGTCGCCTAAACGCCTGTTTTTGCTTGTGTTCCTGCAAATGCTGGGACGAGAGCGTGGTGGTTGAGTGAAGTTTACATCATGGGTGCGAGTGCAGGTGGTTCATGATGCAGTACCGGAGGCAGATGATACATCTTAAGGGGTGTGCAGGCGCACTTCTCAATGCATTGGCAGGCCAACGTGCTGCAACACTCTGATTAATTGGTCAGTTTTGTTTTGTCGTTGTCAGTTTTTAAGTTGGTCAGTTTTTTTTGTGTGTTTATCACCTCATAATTAGCCCTTTTTTCCCTTGACGGGGAGCGGGCTGCATGGAAAGAGGCAGAGGTATGAACTGACAAGTGGCGCAGTAACAATCAAGAGCAATGAATTCGAACAGGAAAGGAGGAGCGAAGAAAACTGAAACCTAGCAAAAGAAATGGTTGAGTTAGGAAAGGCTTAATGGGGGTAATAAAGATCATGAATCAGGATGGAAAAGCCGTGAACGGAAGATTGAGAAAGCCATGTCTTGTTGGTGTCCCGCGGTCCAGTTGTGGTTGTGTTGCCTCGTCGTGCTTCTTCCCTGTGTTCCACAACCGTAACTAGAGGAGGGTGGTGTGATTCATGACACGAGGTGGTGATGCCACTGCTGCTTGCGGGTTGCAGTTGAAGCCGGGACTTCTGGAAGTTTCCCCAGGAAGAGGTTACTGGAAGAGCGCGCGCATCCCGTTTGATGGCGGACGGTGCGTCAGAGGAACTGAGAGGAAGGGAGGAATGTTGAGTAGATTATATAAACAGAGAGACGAAACTGGACGCTCCATGCGATGGTGAGAGAAACACCATTGTGCTTGCAACTCTCTATCAACAGGAGATCCCATAATTTTTAGAGCTTTACATTCACATGAATACGGAGGGGGGGAATAGAGAGAGAGAAGAGAGAGAAAAGAGAGAGAGAGAGAGAGAGAGAGAGAAGGAGAGACGTAGAGAGAGATTGAGAGGTAGAGAGGAGAGAGAGAGAAGATGACAGGGGGAGAGGATGAGAGACAGGGGATGGAGAGAGAGAGTAGAGAGAGAGAGAGATGAGAGAGGAGGGTAAGGCTGGCAGCTGAAAAGAGAGAGAGAGAGAGAAGACAGATTGAGGAGAGAGGAGGAAGCAGGGAGTAATGGTGAGGAGAGAGAGGAGAGGAGAGACGAGGAGAGAAGAGAGAACAGAGAGGAGATGAGGAGAGACGTAGAGAGAGAGGAAGTGTCCTGCCCTTCAACGATGTGGATTAGAAGGGACTACTCTGGTGACACTATGTGGAGTCGTCTACAAAAAGGAAGAGAAGGGTTTGCTGCTAGAAGCATCAGAAAGACTAATAACACAGATGAGGACAAGGACTCTGGGTCCCACAAATATTGCGTGGTTTGGCGAATACCGCACACTGGTTCTGGGTAAAGTCTGGTATTCCGACATCTTTCAAGAAGCGTATGGACCTTACGACATCACAATTAATTTTGCTCATGAAGATTCCCAACATGTCCGGCGTCAACATCGACGCCAGATCGACAGGTAACCCGCTCACTCTGCATGGCGTGAAGACTGAAAGTCTGCGTCTTCGTGCCGCTACAATTGCGAAGCAACAGCGGCTGCTGAGGCCCTCGTGTTCACGGGGCTCGGAGGAGTGCAGGCTGTCCGGATTTTCAAGCTCCACCGGCCACCACCTGCCATGCTTGGCGGTCGGCTCAGTCATATGCAGCGCTCAAGCTTGAATGGGTGAGATAAGAAAGGAGATGGTTCCGTTACAGAGTATGATCACATTAGGTATTTCATCAGGAATACAATTGGCAACAGGAAAGCATTTGTCTTCAACTTTGGTACCCCAGGATAAAGGTTCAGCTTGTGTGGATAACACAGAGGCTCTTGTCCCGCCAAGTCACAAAGTTGTTATGGAGAGGATACTCACATATTCCCCAAGAGGATAACGAGACATGCCCTACCCGTCGCTTTCGCTGACTGTTTGAAATGCTCATCAAAGGACCGCAAGTATTGTAGCTTACAAGCACATTGGCATGTCTATCTGTAAGTGTTCAATGGGATGTAAAATATGTAAAACAGGCAGGAAATGGATATTTTATAACATAAAGTTGTTGATGATGCGTCATCGTGGTTATTGTCTATTTGTTTGTGTGCTCCAACCTGTACGATTTATTGTTTAACGCGGCTCGCGATGTCAGGGCTCGCCACGAGGGGAAGCACTCGAAAGTTTCTCCCGAGATACGCCGTCCTGAGGCGCCGACGCACATGATAACTGCCGCAGTCCACGGGCTGTAGTTTCTGGCACAGCCTGTAAGCGCTTGACTTAGACTACCGGCCGAGGCAGGGTTATGCTTCGACGTTTTCCGCGAATACTTTTCAATTGGGCAAGGCAACCTACTCGAGGACTTGGTGGCCAGCAGCCTGGTGATCTGCGTGGCGGAACGGAGGTGCCAAGCACCAGGCCTGAACAGAGCAAATTACCACGTGGGGTTAGCAACTTCCAGTCCTAACTATTAACTTGCACACTGTGTTGGACCAATGAAAGGAAAGGACATACCAAAGACAGAATTTTAAATCGACAACCATACATGAATTTTATTTGATATTTGTATTATGTGGGGAAAAAAAAATTACATTGTCCAGACAAGTATCAAACCCAGGCCTCGGGAAAAATGTAGACAAGTGCTCTGGGCATCTGAGTCTCTCGATCTTCATGTGAGCAAGGCCCTTGCTGATCCTCTGGTTGGCAGCGTAGTACCCTGGAAGTAGCAGGGGAAAGAGAGTGGCATCTACATGTGGGAGAACGGCGTATTCCAGGGCCGCCTGTGGGTTGCAACCAGATAGCCAGATGGCAGAGCAGCGTGATATCAGTTTTCCAGGCGGACCTGGGTTTTCGAGTGTTCTTGGGTCATGTAATTTTTTGCGCCACATGATACTTTTTTCGCTCTTCTATTTATAGATTTAATATATTCGATTTGCAAACACACAAGCAAACAAGTATTTCAAGGCAAAAAACAAAGGAAACAAAAGAGCAGATTTAACTACCAGTCTCTCTCGTGCATGTGTTATTTTATACACAAAAGACTACGGCCATCGTTTCAAGTGCCAGGGCAGAAGACAAGAAGATGAACTTGAGGAGAAAATAAAAGGAGGGTCCACCGCTTTTTCCTCCCATCAACCAGCCCAACGGTGCTATCTGCACCTCGTCCCAAATAGGTAGTGGGGAATGGGGGGAAGGATGGGGAAGATGGGCAGTGGCAATGTGGTGCGCTGGGCATGCAGGCCACGTCTTTGAGGTGTCGGCAGACCCAGTCGGCAAGTCTTTTCGGCGCTGCTACACATGCGGCGGAAGCAGCTCGGACTCCGTTGCTCGGATC
>CM068961.1:480088-501641 GCA_035128595.1 Eptatretus atami | reverse complement strand
GTTTTTGGATGTTTTCCTTTACAGTCATTTTTATTCTTCTACTTTTAGCTTTGTTAGAGGTGAAAACTCAGTAAATCTTGCAGCTTAAGTGAAAGCTCTGGTTTATACTTTATTGTTCATTTTATTCATTTTCGCTTATCACTCATCATGCGAATTCTCAGGAGTCTTAGTGCTACTTATAGATATATTTACAGAAGCAGGATGAACTTCTCTTTGACGCAATTAACATGTCAAACAATTTAAACTTCCCACTTTATGTGGTTGTGTATGCTATGTCTCGTAGCAGCTCGTTGCTGTGGGTTGCATTGTCATGAGAGCAATGTGTGCTGCCGTGAAGTTTTCCCACTAAAAAGGTGGAGCAGGTGTTGTAATTAGTTCAGGGTTTGGTGATACTCGCTACTCTTCAGGAGAAACGTGAGATTTTACGTCCCAACTCTGCTATCAGACGGGACGCCCAGGCTAAACGTCATCCGAGAGTCAGCAGCATGAGAATCATCCTGCCTGTGAAATAGGTTTACGCTGGGTCAGGATTCGAGACTCCTGACTAACAAACACCGATTTTCACGAAAATCATCAGAACCGCACCTCGTGGGCAGGGTGGAGGGGAGGAGAGGGACTGATTCCTCACCACGAGAGGACGAACATTCGACTCACAAGCTCATGACCTGCTAACCGTAACTATCGTATATTATTGTCCTCTAATCTTTGAACAGATCTTGAGAGCTCAGAGACAGTGCCTTCAGAAAGATTCAACACCTCACTTTGTCACATTTTGTTGGTCCCAATGAATAAAATGGATGAAATTAATATTTTTTTTTTGTCACATCTACACAAACTACCAATCAATGACAAAGAGAAACCATGTTTCAGAAATTCTTTTCAAATTAATTCAAAGAATGCAGAATGTCGTTGCGTCGATAGTATTCTTACCCTGAGTCAATACTTTGTAGAAGCGACTTTGGCAGCGATTACTGCTTCGAGTATTCTTGGTAGTTGTATCAGCTTACACATTGGATTTGGGGATTTTCTCCAGTTCTTTCGCTTGCAGTTTGTCAAGCCTGTCAAAGTGAGAAGGAGTTTGCAGTGAACAGCAAGTCTTCAAGTCTTTCCCATAGATTTCTCATGGGATTTATGTCTGGGCTTTTTGGCGGGACTCAAGTAACTTTCATCGTTTTGTTCTGAAGCCATTCCAATGTGTTTGGCTGCAGCTGGGGTCAGTGTCTGTTGGATATACAGTAAATCTTCCACATGGGTCTAAGCCCTAAGGTCTTTTGGCATCTGAAGCGGTCTTCCAAGATTTTGTATGTGGTCCATTCATTGTTCCCGTCTATCCTAACGAGTCCTTGCATGTCTATCTCTATCTAACGAGTCTCGCCAGTCCTTGCTACTGAAGCATCACATAGCCGATGCTGTCACCACATGATTCAGGTGTTAGTTGGGTCATTGTCTTTGCTCGGTTCCTCTCAGACATAGCGTCTGTTGTTTGCATTCAGGCCAAAGAGTTCATTTTTTCGTCTCATCAGACTAGTTTTTTGCCTCAGCTCTCAGAGTCTTTCAACGCCTCTTTTTGCAAACTCCAGAGTGTGCTTGATGTGCTTTTTTCTCAGGATTTGCTTCTGTCTGGCACGATCTCGTAAAGCCGAGATTTGTGAAGTGTGCGATGACTGTTTGTCCTTCTGCAGTTCTCCGCATCTCAGCAAGATCTCTGTAGTTCTGTCAGATGTGGTCTTGCGTTCTTGGTCACCTCCCTGACAAAGGTTCTGCCGTTGTTTCATTGGCAGACAGCCAACCTAGGAAGAGTCGGGTTGTTTCCATTTCTTTCCATTCTAAGATGGAGCTCACTTTTTCTCTTGGGGAATGTCAAGCATCCAGAATTGTTTTTATAAACCCTTCACAAGAATCTATGCCTCTTCACATTCTATCTCGGAGTTCCTATGGAACATTTTTGGCTTCCTGGAAGTTCTGCTCTGAATGCACGTCACTGTGGGACCCTCATACAGAAAGGTGTGCTTTTTATAAATATGCAGCATTGATTTGACCAAGTGACTCAATGAAGTTGTAGAGACATTTCAATGGAGATCGAAGGAATTGGAATGCGCTGAGCTTCTTTGGAGTGGTCATAGCAAAGGGGTTCATTCATTATTGACTCGAAGACATTTCAGCTTTTCATTTTGAATTAACTTGTAAAAAAATTTCTAAAACCATTTTTTTCACCTTGTTATCATGGGGTAATTTTGTGGAGATTGACGAAAAAATTAAATGTAATCCATTTTAATATTCACGCTGTACACACAACAAAATGGGACAAAGTCGAGGGCTGTGATAATTATGAAGTGTCAGGACGATGATGGCAGGAGGAACTAGAAGCCACTAGTAGAGTTGCACACCTTTATATCTATGTATCACTGATAGCGGATTGCATCCTGGCTGAACAAATCATATTGGCTTGTTTCTTGTCACCCTATCGACACATCCTTATTTGTCATAACTGTCACAACGTTTTAAAATATATGTCTATATCATTTGGCACCATCACTCAATGGTGAAGAATCACTGCAGAATTAAAAATTGATCCTATCCGGATACGGATCCGACTGCACCAAAATTGAATTGATGAGTCCTTATCACAACACCAACTTGGTCCACACGTTCCGGCTGCATTCGATCCATAACGTTTTTGAGATGATCCTGCTATATGAGTCGATTTTGGCATCTTCAATGGTAAAGAATCACTTATAAACATTCAAGTGTCGGATCCCGATCTTCCAAAATATAATCATTTCAATCCTTGTCACACATCCAATCTCCACCAAATTTTCTCCAAATCTGTCAAACCTTTGGAAGATTCCTGTTCACCAGAAGAGCAAACTGACAAAACACAGACAGTGGTGAAAACATACCTCCTTCACCTGGTGGCATTGGTAATAGAGCCACAGAGCTGGTGAAAATTTTCAGGCCACCAATGCGTCTGGTATAGAGAGAAGGTTTTTATGGTTTAAATGAGGGGAATCTTGGAAGCGACAGCAGTTGGTGTGTGTTTGGAGCTTTTTTATGACAGATCACTGAAGCCTTTCATACATGATCTTGACAAAGGACCTTCCTTCTAAGAATCAAAGGCAGCAGTGGGCTTTGGAGGCAAATCGCAGATATCATCTGTTCAATTAGACAGGATTGTCGTTTATTTTGAGATTTGGGAGTTTGAGAAAGTGGCTCATCTTTCAAGAGAATGTATGAGGACGAGGAGTGTGTGTCTGGGGTTGTGATAGGGTGGAGAGGGGAGGTTGGCGGGGGGGGGGGGTCGTATTGTGTACGGAAAACATAACTATGTGAGTAGAGAGGGCTCTAGGAAGAAACAAGACCATTCAGCCTTAATAAGAGATTGTGGTTGATCCTATGGAGTGTAAAATATTTCAAATCAACCATTCTCCATGTGTCTGAATGTTCAGTGAGATTGCTGTCACATGGTGTGGCACATGCATATGGAAACCAAAAAAGGGTTCTTTTCTCTGTCTTGATTTCATAATGTAACAATAGAAACTCATATGTCTTTGTGCCATAACTGCCTTTCTCCAAAATAAGTTTTGTCACACTAGGTTGAGGAGATGATCGCATTGTGGTGTTTGTAGGAGAATGAATGGCGTTGCGATGTTTGTAGAATGATGGGTTTGTATGTTTGGAGGAAATGATGCGTTGGATGTTTGTAGGAAATGATGGCGTTTGTGATGTTGTAGTGAAATGATGGCGTGTGATGTTTGTAAGGAAATGATGGCGTTGTGATGTTTTCTAGGAATGATGGCGTTGTGTGTTTGTAGGAATGATGGCGTTGTGATGTTTGTGGATGATAGGTTGTGATGTTTGTAGGAAATGATGGGTTTGTGATTTGTAGGAGATGATGGCGTTGTGATGTTTGTAGGAGATGATGGGTTGTGATGTTTGTGGAGATGATGGCGTTGTGAATGTTTGTAGGGATGATGGGTTGTGATGTTTGTTGGAATGATGGCGTTGTGATGTTTGTAGGAAATGATGGCGTTGCGATGTTTTAGGAAATGATGGGTTGTGATGTTTGTTGGAAATGATAGCGTTGTACGTTTGTAGAGATGAATGGGTGTGATGTTTGGTAGGAAGATGATGGCGTTGTGATGTTTGTAGGAGATGATGGCGTTGTGATGTTTGTAGGAGATGATGGCGTGTGATGTTTATTGGAAATGATGGGTTGTGTGTTTGTAGGGATGAATGGCGTTGTGATGTTTGTAGGAGATATGGGTTTGTTGATGTGTAGGAGATGATGGCGTTTGTGAATGTTTGTAGGAGATGATGGGTGTGAAGTTTGTAGGAGATGATGGCGTTGTGAAAGTTTGGAGGGATGATGGCGTTGTGAAGTTTGTTAGGAGATGATGGCGTTTGTGAAGTTGTAGGAGATGATGGCGTTGTGAAGTTTGTAGAGATGATGGCGTTGTGAAGTTTTGTAGGAATGATGGCGTTGCGATTTTGTGAGGAGATGATGGTTGTGAAGTTGTAGGAGTGATGGCGTTGTGAAGTTGTAGGAGATGATGCGTTGTGAAGTTTGTAGGAGATGATGGCGGTGAAGTTTGTAGAATGATGGGTTGTGGTGTTTGTAGGAGTGAATGGGTTGCGATGTTTGAAGGAGATGATGGCGTTGTGAAGTTTGTTGGAAAATGCTGGCGTTGCGAATGTTTGTAGGAGATGATGGCGTTGTGATGTTTGTAGGAGATGATGGCGTGTTGTATGTTTGAGGAGATGATGGCCGTTGTGATGTTTGTGGAGATGAATGGCGTTGTGATGTTGTAGGAGATGATGGCGTTGTGATGTTTGTAGGGATGATGGCGGTTGGGTGAACAGTTCTGTAGATGATTGATAGGGCACTTTGCCGTTAATGGTCGATATGTGAGAGAGATGAGTCTTGTCTGTGTATGTTTGTAGGAAGATAGTGTGCGTTGTGATGTGTGTTGACGATGTGAGTGGCGTTGTAAGTTTGTAGGAGATGTGGCGTTGTGAAGTTTGTAGGAGATGATCGGCGTTGCGATGTTGTTGGAAATGATGGCGTTGTGATGTTTGTAGGAGATAATGCGTTGCGATGATTTGTTAGGAGATGATGGCGTTGCTGAAGGTTGTAAGGAGATTGATGGCGTTGTGACGTTTGTAGGAGAATGATGGCGTTGTGAGTTTTGTAGGAGATGATGGCGTTTGTGAAGTTGTTGGAAATGATGCGTTTGCGGTGTTTGTAGGAAGAATGATGGCGTTGCGAATGTTTGAAGGAGATATGGCGTTGTGAGCTTTTAGAGATGAGGGCGTTGCGATGTTTGAAGGAAGTGATGGCGGGCATGTTTGTAGGAGATGATGGGTTGTGAGTTTTTGTAGGAGATGATGGGTTGCGATGTTTGTAGGAGATGATGGCGTTGCGATGTTTGTAAGGAGATGATGGCGTTGCGATGTTTGTAGGAGATGATGGCGTTGGCGATGTTTGTAGGAGATGATGGCGTTGCGATGTTTGAAGGAGATGATGGCGTTTGGCGATGTTGTAGAGATGATGGGCGTTGCGATGTTTGTCAGGAGATGATGGCGTTGCGATGTTTTGTGGAGATGATGGCGTTGTGAAGTTTGTAGGAGATTGAATGGTGCGATGTTTGTAGGAGAATGATGGCGTTGTGATGTTTGTAGGAGATGATGGCGTTTTGCGATGTTTGTAGGAGATGACTGGCGTTGTGATGTTGTAGGAGATGATGGCGTTGGCGATGTTTGTAGGAGATGATGGGTTGTGAGTTTGAGGAGATGATGGCGTTGTGATGTTTGTAGGAGAGATGGCGTGGCGATGTTTGTAGGAGATGAGGCGTTGCGATGTTTGGTAGGAGATGATGGCGTTGCGTGTTTGTAGAGAATGATGGGTTGTGATGTTTGTAGGAGATGATGGGTTGTGAAATGTTTGTAGGAGATGATGGCATTGCGATGTTTGAGGAGATGTATGGCGTTTGCGTGTTGGTAGGAGATGATGGGTTGCGATGTTTGTAGAGAATGATGGCGTTGTGATGTTTTGTAGAGATGAGGCGTTGCGAATGTTTGTAGGAATGATGGGTTGCGATGTTTGCAAGAGATGATGGCGTTTGCGATGTTTGTAGGAGATGATGCGTTGTGAAGTTTGTAGGAGATGATCGGCGTTGCGATGTTTGTAGGAGATGATGGGTTTGTGAAGTTTGTAGGAGATGATCGGCGGTGCCGATGTTGTAGGAGATGATGGGTTGTGAGTTTGTAGGGATGATGGCGTTGTGAAGTTTGGTAGGAGATGATGGCTTTGTGATGTTTGTTGGAAATGATGGGTTGCGGGGTTTGTAGAGATGAGGCGTTTGTGTGGTTGTGTAGGAGATGATGGCGTTGGATGTTTTGTAGGAGATGATGGCGTTGGATGTTTGTAGAAGATGATGGCGTTGGATGTTTGTAGGAGATGATGCGTTGTGAATGTTTGTAGGGAGATGATGGCGTTGCGATGGTTAAGGAGATGATGGCGTTGTGAGTTTGTAGGAGATGATGGCGTTGCCGATGTTTGAAGAGAATGATGGGTTGCGAGTTTGTAAGGAGAGTGATGGCGTTGTGAAGTTTGTAGAGATGATGGCGTTGGATGTTTTGTGGAGATGATGGCGTTGCGATGGTTGAAGGGAGTATGGGTTGCGATGTTTGTAGGCAGATGATGTCGTTGCGATGTTGTTAGGAGATGATGGCGTTGCGATGTTTGTAGGAGATGATGGCGTTGTGATGTTTGGTAGGATGATGCGTTGTGAGTTTGTAGGAGATGATGGCGTTGCGAAGTTTGGAGGAGATGATGGCGTTTGGTTTGTAGGAGATGATGGCGTTGTGATGTTTGTTAGGGAGATGATGGCGTTGCGATTTTGTAGGAGATGATGGGTTGCGATGTTTGTAGGAGATGAGGCGTTGTGAATTTGTAGGAGATGATGGCGTTGCGATGTTTGGTAGGAGATGATGGCGTTGCGAATGTTTGAAGAGATGATGGCGTTGCGAATGTTTGGTAGGAATGATGGGTTGTTGAAAGTTTTGTGGAGATGAATGGCGTTGGCGATCGTTTTGTAGGAGATGTGGCGTTGTGAAGTTTGTGGAGTGGTGAAGTTTGTAGGAAGATGATGGCGTTGTGATGTTTGTAGGGATGGATAGGCGTATGGTGAAGTTTGGTAGGAGATGCTGGCGTTGTGAAGTTTGCTAGGAGATGATGGCGTTGTTGAGTTTGTAGGAGGAGATGATGGGCGTTGTGATGCGTATTGTAGGTGATGGCGTGCTGAAGTTTGTAGGAGATGATGGCGTGTGAAGTTTGTAGGAGATGATAGAAGAGATATCTGGATGTGTAATCGGCGGTGTTGATGTTATTGTTAGGAGGATGGGCGAGAATTGGGGTTGTGCAATGATGGGACGTCATGGCTTGTTATTGGAGATGTTGAGACAGATAGAGAAGGAGATGATAAGATGATGCTTTGGAAAGGAAAAGTGAACTGGGGTTCGTGATGTTTTTTGGAGATGATGCGTTGTGAAGTCTGTAGGAAGATGATGGCGTTGTGATGTTTGTTAAGAGATGATGGGTTTGTGATTGTTTGTAGGAGATTATGCGTTGGTATGTTTTTTAATAGTTTTTTGGAGATGAATGGGTGTGTGATGTTTTGTAGAGATGATGGGCGTGTGAAGTTTGAAGGAGATGATGGCAATTGTGATTGTTTTTGGGAGATGATGGCGTTGTGATTGAAGGGATGATGCTGTGAAGTTGTATACATAGCGTTGTGATGTTTGTTGAATGATGGTTGTGTGTTTGTAGGAGAATGATGGCGTTGTGATGTTGAAGGAAGATGATGGGGTTGTGATGGTTTGTAGGGATGATTGCGTCTGTGATGTTTTTTTAGGAGATGATGGCGTTGTGAATTCTGTAGGAGATGATTGGCGTTGTGAATGTTTGTTGGAAATGATGCGTTGTGATGTTTGTAGGAGATGATGGGTTGCGATGTTTGTTGGAAATGATGGCGTTGTGATGTTTTGTAGGAATTATGGCGTTGCGAGTTTGTAGGAGATGATGGCGTTGTGAAGTTTGTAGGAGATGATGGCGTTGTGATGTTTGTTGGAAATGATGGGCGTTGTGATGTTTTGTAGGAGATTGATGCGTTGCGATGTTTGTAGGAGATGATGGGTGTGATGTTTTTTGGAGATGATGGCGTGTGATTGTTTGTAGGAGATGATGGCGTTGCGATGTTTTGTTGGGAATGATGGCGTTGTGATGTTTGTAGGAGATGAATGGCGTTGCGCTGTTTGTAGGAGATGATGCGTGTGAAGTTTGTAGGAGATGATGGCGTTGTGATGTTTGTTTGGAAATGATGGCGTGTGATGTTTTGTAGGAGATGCTGGCGTTGCGATGTTGTTTAGGAGATGATGGCGTATTTGGGCCGGATTTTGTTTTTGATAATTTTAGGGAAGAAAAAAAAAAACTGATTGGAAATGGGCGTTGTGATGTTTGTTGGGGATGATTGGGTTTGTGACATGTTTGGTTGGAAATGATGGCGTTTGATGTTTTTAGGAGATGATGGCGTTGTGTGTTTGTTGGAAGAATGATGGCATTGTGATGTTTGTTGGAATGATGGCGTTGTGATTGTGTGGTAGGAGATGATGGCGTTGCCGCTGTTTGTAGGAGATGAGGGTTGTGATGTTTGTTGAATATGGGGTTGTGATGTTTGTAGGAGATGATGGCGTTGGCGATGTTTGTTGGAAGTGGAGTGGGTTGGTGATAGTTTGTAGGAGATGATGGCGTATGCGATGTTTGTTGGAAATGTGCGTTTGCATGTTTGTAGGAGATGATGGCGTTGTGATGTTTTTGGAATGATTGGCGTTGTGATGTTTTGTAGGAGATGATGGCGTTGTTGATGTTCTGTTGGAAATGATGGCGTTGGATGTTTGTACGAGATATGGTTGCGATGTTGGTTGGAATTGATGGCGTGCGCTGTTTTTGTAGGAGGATGATGGCGTTTGTGAAGTTTGGTAGGAGATGATGGCGTTGTGATGTTTGTGGAGATGATAGGCGTGTGCATGTTTGTTGAAATGAATGGCGTTGGTGATGTATTGTAGAGATGGATTGGCGTATGCGATGTTTGTAGGAGATGATGGCGTTTGCGATGTTTGTAGCGAGATGATTGGCGTTTGTGAATGTTTGTATGGAGATCGATGGCGTTTGTGATGTTTTGTTGGGAATGTAGTGGCGGTTGCGGATGTGTTGTAGGAGATGTATGGCTTTGCGATGTTTGTAGGATTGATGGCGTTGTGTGTTTGTAGGAGATGATGGCGTTGTGATGTTTGTTGGAGATGATGGGCGTTGTGATGTTTGTTGGAGATGATGGCGTTGGATGTTTTGTTAGGAGATGATGGCGTTGGATGTTTGTGGAGATGATGGCGTGTGATGTTTGTAGGAGAATGATGGCGTTGCGATGTTTGTAGGAGATGATGGCGTTGTGGATGGTTTGTAGGAGATGATGGCGTTGTGATGTTTTGTTGGAGATGATGGCGTTGTGATGTTTGTTGGCGATGATGGCGTTGTGATGTTTGTAGGAGATGATGGCGTTGTGATGTTTGTTGGAAATGATGGGTTGCGATGTTTGTTGGAATGATGGCGTTGCGATGTTTGTAGGAGATGGATGGCGTTGCGATTTGTAAGGAGATGATGGCGTTGCGATGTTGTAGGAGATGATGCTTGCGAGTTTGTTAGGAGATATGGCGTTGTGATGTTTGTAGGAGATTGATGGTTTGCGGATTTTTGAGGAATGATGGCGTTGCGATGTTTGTAGGAGATGAGCGTTGCGGATGTTTTAGGAGATGATGGCGTGTGATGTTTGTAGGAGATGATGGCGTTGTGAATGTTTTGTTGGAGATGATGGCGTTGTGATGTCTTGTAGGAGATGATGGGTTGTGATGTTTGTTGGAGATGATTGCGTCTGTGATGTTTGTAGGAGATGATGGCGTTGTGATGTTGTGGGGATGATTGTTTTGTGATGGTTTGTCAGAGATGATGGCGTTGTGATGTTTGTAGGAGATATGGCGTTTGTGATGTTTGAGGAATGATGGCGTTTGTGATGTTTGTAGGAGAGATGGCGTTGTGAATGTTTGTCAGGAGATGAATGGCGTTGTGATGTTTGTTAGGAGATCAATGGCGTTGTGATGTTTGTTGGAGATGATGGCGTTGTGATGTTTTGTAGGGATTGCATGGCGTTTGATGTTTGTTAGAATAACTCGCGTTGCGATGTATGTAGGAGATCATGGCGTTGTGGATGTTTTGTTGGAGATGATCGTTGTGATGTTTGTGTGAAGATAGATGGCGTTTTGATATGTAGGAGATGATGGCGTTGTGATGGTTGTGTAGGAGAATGATGGGGTTTGCAGAATGGTTGTAGGAGATGAATGGCGTTTGATGTTTGTAGGGGCGAGATGATGGGTTGTGTTTGTAGGAGATCATGGCGTTGCTGATGTTTTGTCAGGCAGATCATGGGTTGTGGATGTTTGAAGAGAATGATGGCGGTTGTGATGTTTGTAGGAGATGATGGCGTTGTGATGTTTGTAGGAGATCATGGCGTTTGTGAATGTTTGTTGGAAGATGATGGCTTTGTGATGTTTGTAGGAAGATATGGCGTTTGATGTTTTGTAGGAGAATGATGGCGTTGCGATGTTTGTAGGAGATCATGGCGTTGTGATGTTTGTTGAGAGATGGGTTTTGATGTTTGTAGGAGATGATGGGTTTTGCATGTTTGTAGGAGATGATGGCGTTGATGTTTGATAGAGATGATGGGTTTGATGTTTTGTAGGAGTATGGGTTGTGAGTTTGTAGGAATTGATGGCGTTGCCGATGTTTGTTGGAAAGATGGCGTTGCTGATGTTTTTGGAAATGAATGGCTGTGTGATGTTTTAGGAGATGATGGGTTTTGATGTTTGTAGGTGGATGGCGGTTGCGATTTTGGTTGGAAATGATGGCGTTGCGATGTTTGGTTGGAATGAATGGCGTTGCGATGTTTGTCGGAGATGATGCGTGCGATGTTTGTGGGAAATGATGGGTTGCGATGTTTTGTTTGGAAATGATGGCGTTGTGATGTTTGTAGGAGAAGATAGCGTGCGATGTTTGTTGGAAATGATGGGGTTGCGATGTTTGTTGGAAATGATGCGTTTGCGATGTTTGTTGGAAATGATTGGCGTTGCGATGTTTGTAGGAGAATGAGGCGTTGTGGATGTTTGTAGGGATGATCTGGCGTTGTGATGTTTGTAGGAGATGATGGCGTTTGTGACTGTTTTGTAGGAAATGATGGCGTGGATGTTTGTAGGAGATGATAAGGGTGTGAATTTTGTAGGAGATGATGGGCGTTGGATGTTTGGTTGGAAATGATGGCGTGTGATGTGTTGTAGTGTGAAATGATGGCGTTTTGATGTTTGTAGGAGATGATGGCGTTGGTGATGTTTGTAGGAGATGAATGGCTGTTGTGATGTTTTGTAGGAGATGATGGCGTTGCGATGTTTGTTTGGAAATGATGGCGATGTGATGTTTTGGAATTGATGGCGTTGCGATGTTTGTTAGAAGATGACTGGCGTTGGTGGGATGGTTTGTAGGAGATGATGGCGTTGGTGTGTTTTGTAGGGAGAATATGGGTGCGATGTTTGTTGGATGTGGCCGTTGTGATTTTGTGGAGATGATGGCGTTGTGCATGTTTGTAGATGATGATGGGTTGTGATGTGTTGTAGTGGAGATGATGGCGTTGTGATGTTTGTAGGAGATGATGGCGTTGTGATGTTTTGTAGGAGATGATGGCGTTGCGATGGTTTTGTTGGAATGATGGCGTTTGTGATGTTTGTAGGAATGAGGTTGCGATGTTTGCTTGGCAATGATGGGCGTTGTGATGTTTGTAGGAGATGATGGCGTTGCATGTTTGTTGGAAATGATGCGTTGTGATGTTTGTAGGAGATGATGGGCGTTGCGGTGTTTATGGAGAATGATGGCGTTGTGTGTTATGGAGATGAAATGGCGTTGCGATGTTTGTAGGAGATGATGGCGTTGTTGATGTTTGTAGGGAAGATGGCATTGTGATGTTGGGTAGGAGTTGAATGGCGTTGTGATGTTTGTTGAAATGCCTGGCGTTGTGATGTTTGTAGGAGATGGGCGTTGTGATGTTTGTGGAGATGATGGCGTTGCAGCTGTTGTTAGGAGATGATGGCGTTTGTGAAGATTTGTAGGAGATGATGGGGCGTTGTGAGTGTTGCTTGGAAATGATGGCGTTGTGGATGTTTGTAGGAGATGATGGCGTTGCGATGTTTGTTGGAAATGATGGCGTTGTGATGTTTGTAGGAGATGATGGCGTTGCGATGTTTGTAGGAGATGAGGCGTTGTGGACTGTTTGTAGGAGATGATGGGGTTTGCCGATGATCTTGATTGGAAGCATGATGGCGTTGTGATGTTTTGTAGGAGATGATAGGCGTTGTTGATGTGTTGTAGGAGATGATGGCGTTGTGATGTTTTGTGGAGATGATGGCGGTTGCGATGTTTGTTGGAAATGATGCGTTGTGATTTGTAGGAGAATGGCGTTGGCGGTGTTTATAGGGTGAGGGTGTGATGTTTTATAGGAGATGATGGCGTTGCGAGTTTGTAGGAGATGATGGGTGTGATTTTTGTAGTAATGAATGGGTTGCGGATGTTTGTTGGAAATGATGGGTTGCGATGGTTATGTTGAAATGAGGCGTTGCGATGTTTGTAGGAGATGTAGCGTTGCGATGTTTTGTTTGGAATGATACGTTGGATGTTTGTGGAAATGATGGCGTTGGCGAATGTTTGTTGGAAGATGAATGGCGTTGTAGATTTTGTAGGAGATGAGGCGTTTGATGTTTGATAGGAGAGTTGGCGTTGCGATGTTTGTTGGAAATGATGGCGTTGCGAATGTTGTTGGGATGAAATGTGCGTTGCGATGTTTGTAGGCGATGATGGCGTGTGATGTTTGTTGAAATGATGGCGTTGCGATGTTTGTTGAATGAATGGCGTTGTGAATGTTTGGTTGGAAATGATGGCGTTGTGATGGTTTGTAGGAGATGATGGCAGTTGCGATGTTGTTGGAATGATGGGTTGTGATGTTTGGTAGGAGATGATGGCGTTGGCGCATGTTTGTTGGAAATGATGGCGTTGCGATGTTTGTTGGAATGATTGCGTTGCGATGTTTTGTTTTGAAATGATGGCGTTGCGATGTTGTAGGAGATGAATGGGGTTGTGATGTTTGTTGGAAATGATGGCGTTGCGATGTTGTTTGAAATGATGGGTTGCGATGTTTTGTAGGAGATGAATGGCGTTGGCGATTTATAGGAGATGATGGCGTTGCGATGTTTATAGGAGATGATGGCGTTTGAATGTTTGTAGGATGATGGGCGTGCGATGTTTGTTTGAAATGATGGCGTTGCGATGTTGTTGAAATGATGGCGTTTTGCCGATGTTTGTAGGAGAGATGGCGTTGCGATGTTTTATAGGAGAATGATGGCGTTGCGATGTTTGTAGGAGATGATGGCGTGCGATGTTTGTAGAGATGAATGGCGTTGGATGTTGTTGGAAATTGATGGGCGTTGTGAATGTTGTAGGAGATGATGGCGTTTGATGTTTGTGGAGATGAATGGCGTTGCGATGTTGTTGGAAATATGGCGTTGCGATGTTTGTTGGAATTGATGGCGTTTGCGATGTTTTGTAGGAGATATAGCGTTGCGATGTTTGTTGGGAAATGATGGCGTTGCGATGTTCTGTTGGAAATGATGGAGTTGCGCATGTTGTTGTTGGAGAATGATGGCGTTGCGATGTTGTTGGAAATGAATGGCGTAGCGAGTTTGTAGGGCATGTGGTTGTGATGTTGTAGGAGATGGATGGGTTGTGATGTTGTAGGGATGAGGCGTTTGTGATGTTTGTAGAGATGAATGGCGTTGATGTTTGTAGGAATAATGGCGTTGTGCTGTTTGTAGAGATGATGGGTTGCATGTTTGTTGGAAATGATGGCGTTTGTGATGTTTGTAGGAGAATGAATGGCGTTGTGGATGTTTGTAGGAGATGATGGGTTGATCTTTGAAGTGCGTCAACAAGTTTACAGATGGCATCTTTGAGTGCCGTCAACAAGTTTACAGATGGCATCTTTGAGTGCCGTCAAGTTTACAGTTGGCATGTTTGAGTGCCGTCAACAACTTTACAGATGGCATCTTTGAGTGCCGTCAAGTTTACAGATGGCATCTTTCAGTGCCATCAACAAGTTCACAGATGGCATCTTTGAGTGCCGTCAACAAGTTCACAGATGGCATCTTTGAGTGCCGTCCAAGTTTACAGATGCATGTTTGAGTGCGTCAACAAGTTTACAGATGGCATGTTTGAGTGCATCTCAAGTTTAGCAGATGGATGTTTGAGTGCCGTCAACAAGTTTACAGATGGCATGTTTGAGTGCCGTCAACAAGTTTACAGATGGCATGTTTGAGTTGCCGTCAACAGTTGTACAGATGGCATCTGTTGAGTGCCGTTCAACGATTGTACAGATGGCCATGCTTTGAGTGCCTAACAAGTTTACAGATGGCATGTTGTGAGTGCCGTCAACAGTTTACAGATGGCCATGTTTGAGTGCCGTCAACAAGTTTAAAGTGGCATGTTTGAGTGGCCGTCAACAAGTTTACAGATGGCATTTTTGAGTGCCGTCAACAAGTTTACAGATGGCATCTTTGAGTGCCGTCAAGTTTACAGATGGCATGTTTGAGTGTCGTCAACAAGTTTACAGATGGCAACTTTGAGTACCATTAAGTTTACAGATGGCATCTTGAGTGCCGTCAAGTTTACAGATGGCATCTTTGAGTGCCCATTTTTCTTCAAAAAGTGGTAAATTGTTGTTCATTTTATAAAAACAATGTTCAAGCTTCAATCTTGTGCTCACAAGAGCTTTAAAAGTAAGTCATACATTGTGAGAGGCAACAGCAACATTCTTCATTTTTGCCTTCCTGAACTTGTAAATTGCAAACTTAGCTTGGCCAATTATAAAATTTGCTAAAACTACTTTCTTCAAGGAAGAGGGGCCAGTAAGACCAAGAATAAAAACATTGTGATTAAATGGAAAATAGAGTTTATTAAAAATTTGTTGGAGAACATTAAAGAGGGTTTTCAAGGCGTCTACATTCGAGGTATATCTCCGGTTCATCTCCGGTTCTGGGTTTGGAGCGTCGGCAGGTCTCCTTCAGGGCTCTCTGCTGACAATCTCAAAGTTAAGTTGGGAAGGACTTTGCACGACTGGAGGATTCCCAGGTCAGTGCGACTGGCTTTGGGGTGCGGAGCTTTGAAATGTGCAATATACACAAGGAAGTTACATAGCAGATATGAGACCCAGAAAGCTTGAAAGAAAGACTTTCTTCTAGACGATTGTGGGTGAGAAAGGAAAGTGGATGGCGGGGACAACTACAGATAACAATAATCGGGAGAGAAATAGTGAGAGTGTTGAGATTATATAATCCAATAAAAAGACATGTGCACGTTGATTTGGACCAAGATTTTGGGATTTTAATCCAGGTGTCTGTGAGTGCGAAAAGAAACTGAAACCTGGCATCCGGTCTGAGGATGACAGGTGGAATACGGCCCAGTAGAGAATAAGTCATCAGCAATAAATATATAGGATTCACCAGAGAGTCACGAGAGGATCATTGATGAAAAGAACACCAGAAATAAGAAAAAAACAGGAGCTCAGCCGCTACCCTTGAGGAACTCCAGCCTCGACAGGGAAGAGGGGAATGAGAAGTAAAAGAACATCCATTTAGGGGACACACCACATTTGACTGCGACAGGAGAGGGAAGTCTGCGAGCTACGGAGTGGAGATGGCCTGGATACCATAGGAAGAGAGTTTGGTGAGCAGGCAGGTGCCAGGACCGTGTTCAAAAGCACGTGGATATGTCGAGGATAGTGGCTCTGATTCATGTCCGCATTGAGGACTTCCATCCAGTTGTTGGGACGAGCAGAAGGCAGCATATCCAGGGTAGAAAGGTACCTGGCCCTGAAACCAAATTGATGTCGGGAAATCAAACCACATTGGGAAGGGAAGGATTTAACTGTCTGTAAGCGATGATGGATTCCATAACCTTGTCTGATGATTGGCAGAAGGCTATTTGGCTGTAGTTGCGGTTCTGTTTTTGCACCTTTTTTATGCAGGGGGTTAGGGTAGTCATGTTTGCTGATTCCAAGCAGATGGCAGATGGACCTTGACAAATGAGAGGTGAACTTGAACAGAGAGAGGGTGGAGCAAGAGCAGAAGAGCAGGTTTAGGACACGTGGGCTGATGCGTCTGGACGGGTTCAGAATCTTGAAGTCGAGGTTCTTACAGCAAGCTCTCCACCTTGTCATGGAGAAAGGACACAGAGTTCAGGACATTAACGGTGCAAAGTAAGGTGGGTACAGAAAACGATGGGTTTTGGACCACAAGCTTTTAGCTGCAAACACCAAGTATTAGGCATTCAGCCCTTTTCACTTACGGTATCAGCAGTGCGCCATTTGAGGTAAGGGAGGGAGATGGGAGGGGGACATACACCAGAAACAGATTTCATTAGAGCCACCAGGAGGAGATATCTTACGGGAGGGAGAGAGGTTTGACAAGTCAGGGACTTGAGCTTTGGAAAGATGTTTCTGGCTTCTCCTGAGGGTAGTACACACTTGTTACCCGATAGCCTGCTTTATGGAACGGAACTGATATTACCCTCAGTTGGGTTTTGCTTTCCATGAGGGCAAAGGCAAGTTGTTTTTCAGGACATACTGCCTCGCCACAACGCTTCAGTGAAACCAAGGTGGGAGGGAAGGAAAGGTACAAACTGAAGACCAGAGAGGATAAATCTGTCATGAGAGAGCAAATTTATGTTGAAAGAATTTCCCAGGACATTGAGTGTGTTGGAGAAGTAGCGATAAGAGACCAGTTCTATAAGTTTGATGGTGCCTTTGGAACCCCTGACCAGTCGGCCTTGAGTGAAAAAGCCAGACACAAACGGCGTGAGGTGGGTTCTCGTGGATATAATAGCCAGAAGATGTCACTTTTGACAAGACGTGGTCAGAAGAACCCAATTTGGAGCGGAGGAAGAAGCAGCAGTAGATAGTGTCAGGGAAATTTGTCAAAATCAGCAATCCAGAAGAGATGGAGTACCATTGGTTGAGATCGGGCTCGGTGGAAGTTGGACCCGATGAGTCAGTCCCAATGAGTCACGCAGAAAGCTTTTTGCTTGAAGTGCGCATTACAGGTTGAGAGAGGGTACCCAACACCTATGCCAACGTGGATTTGCTGACCAATTGAAGTCGCCACATGATGAGGAAGAGAGAGTTGCATGAGAGATAGAAGTTGGTTCCATGTTTTCGGATAGTGAGGTGTAGATGGATCATTCACTGTTTGAGTGGATCGGTTTGCAGTTACACATATAACTTGAGTGGGAGTGGAGGAAAGCTGCAGCCCAGAGTATTCCTGGGAGTGTGGGAGAGTGAAGCAGTGCATGGAGAGTGAGGAATAGATGTCTTTGAATGAAAAGCGCAACTCCTCCCCAGGACGAGGCTCAGATCTGTTCATACCGGAGGAGGGAGTAACCAAGAGAGATACTTGGAGTCAGACACGTCTTGGGGGAGGAGAGTTATCTGTTAGGCAGTTATGTCTGTTTTTCAGTGGCAACCTGTATGGAAAGCATCTGGAAAGGTTTGAAGTGAAGCCCTGATATTTGAGGCCACACTGTTCAATGAAGAGGGAGGGGAGGAGCTTGGGTGCAGGTGAGGGGAGGGAAGGTAGACATAAGGGCGAGGGGGGGAGGTAAGGAGGGTTGTTGAAAGAGTGTGGGGGTTGCAGAAAGGTGGGGGGATTGTAGAAAGCGTGTGGGGAATTGCTCTGTGGTGCGGAAAGGCGCTCGGCAAGAGAGGGGCAGAGGCACTGAGGATTTGAAGGAGGTTGGAGTGAAGAGATGGAGGTGGAGAGGGCAGTTGGAAGGAGGCAGCTTTGGGTGAGAGGGGGGCAACTTTGAGAAGGGTGAGTCGAGGATGAATGGTGGAGAATGGTGAGTGGGAGAGTTTGAGGGAGAAAGGTGAGGGGGAGTTTTTGAGAAGAGTTGAGAGGAGGTTGCGAGGGAGAAAAGTGTGAATGGTGCTTTCAGAGTGAGGGGATTTGAAGGGGTGAGTTGCACTGAAGTGGAAAAACAGAATGGTTGCTATGGAAGGCAACATTCATAGAAACTGGTTTTTTAAAGTTTTAGGCAGAGATGCGACTTGAACACATTTATTGATGGATGCAATTAAAGGCGAATTCAAGAATGGAGAGAGAAATCGCTGTTGCAGTTGGATTTTTAGGCAGGTGATGAAGGAAGGTCGAATTGAGAGCAGTCTGTTTAAATAGAGGAAGAGTAGTGCCATTATGATACAGTGAAGAGTACCACACGTGTTGAAGAGGAAGATGAAGCATTATTAAGAGATCGTTATTTATTAGGGTACCCAGTCAAATGCGGACTGGGTAATCGTATTGTTATTGGTTTTCTTCTGTTTTATTTCTTATTTATTCTTTTTTCCGCTGGCAATTTGCGGGTCTTTCGCTTTAAAAATCATTTGCTCGACGGTAAGTCGATCCGAAACAAAATTTTGACCATAGTATGTATCTTTTTTGATAGCAGAACTTAATTGATAATCTGCGACGTCATAGGTCACGTGGTACGGCGCCATATTGAAAAAAAACCGACTAAAACTTTGACCTCATGTATCTCTGAAAACCGTGGCAATGGAAAAAATTTCGCTTTCATACATTTTAATGAAACTTCCATCAGAAACAAGGGTGATTTTTCGTGACCGCCATCAGGTGAAGCGTATATCCGGTGGGAAATTCGTCAAGTAGAATGCTGCCATAGGAAAAATCTGAAAATTTCTGAGCCTCATCGATCAACAGTGTCACTGCTAGAAAAAAATATATTATGATGTCATAGGTGACTGTTTCGGCAGCCATCTTTTTTTTTTTTTTTTTTTTAAATCTTCTCCAGAACGCGTCTTGGACAGATTGAGGCTGAAACTTTACACAACACATTCCCATTACGGTCCCTCTTTCAAGTTTGGTTAATTTCTATGAGAGGTCACATGGTTTGGCAGCCATATTGAATTTACTAAACCTTCAAACATTCTCCAGAACGGCTGGTCAGATCAAGGGAAACTTCACAAATGTATTTTCCTTGGGTAGGGGATATAAGTTTGTTAATAAATAATTGATTGGTCACACGGTTTGGCAGCCATGTTGGATTAGAAAATATTAATTATGTTTTCTCTGGAACTACAGAACCCATCGAAGCAAAAATTGCATTCATCATTACCTAATATGTCTACAACATGGTAAATTATGGACATCACAAGTTACTTGGTTTGGTGGCCATGCTTTGCGATAGAAAAAACGCACCCTTATCCGATGAGCACGAAACTTCAGACACCTGTTCCCCGACATGATAGAAACAAGAATTTAAATTTCTGATGTCATAGGTCATATGGTTTCGTCAGCCATCTTGGATTGAAAATTAATTAAATTTTTAAAATCATTCGTCTCCAGAACAAGCCCGGACAGATTGAGGCAACACATTACACACACTTTTCCCAAGAATGCCTTTGCAACAAGTTTGTTAAGTTTCTAATTGATAGGTCACACAGATTGTTTGGCTGGCCATAGTATGTGATTTAACGCAACATAGAAACTTTTCAAACATCTTTTATCTCGAGAGAAACGGACTGACGGGAGATCAGAAGGGCGAAAACTGTAGCGAACCAATATATATGCACACGAGAGAGAGAGCCAGACATGGAATATAAGTTTGTTAATTTACTAATTGTAGGTTACTCATGGTTTTGCACGCAGTGTTAGTATTAGGAAGAGATAGAATATTAATTATGTTTTACTAATGGCTGGAATCCGCTAGCTAATCTGATTATAGTTATATGTGAAAACTTATCGCAATTATAAATTTAGCGGACAATGTGAAACGTGGGTATACAAAGGTTTCAAACCGCGGAGATAGCCACAGCGGTTTGGCAGGAATTGGCCCAGAATTATTTAATGGGTATTGTGAAATCTGAGAAACTTTGTAAGTATTTTTTTTTCAGAGCTTCACTATGAGGACTGCACCTGGTGAATGACAGTATAGATTAGAGGGTAAGGGATAGCAGGTTAAATTGATACCAGACAGAATGTCCCAGGGAAAGAAACTGGGGCTAACTGGGCAGTACGTAAATACAATATTAGATTGAAGGGCACATGGTTATGTGCTAACCGGACTGGGGAATTCCATTGACTCGTTGATCAGTTTCACGCGCTTGTGACGAAGCAGCAGGGCATGTAGCGACTTTAAAGCATTTTTTTGATGACACTTGATAAGAATGCTTTGCTAAACAACGCACTATATCGTAATTGAACGGGAAACTTTGCAAAATTTCATTTAGGCTTCATGGTTGTATCAAGCGCGGGACGACTGGGTACGCAGTCATTACAACTGCGCGAGCTTTCTAGCAGTATAAGGAGCGGCACAGTTTAGATTATTATTATTGTATTGTTTTAGGGAGAGATTCGTTCATCGGAAGGGATGACTTAGGTCGTATGGAAGTGTTGTAGAAAAAATCTGTGAACGTGGAATGGTGAAAAATTTCATTCAGTAATGCAGGGGTGTGTACAGATCAGCCGTGGTTATGGGAGAAGCACCACTGGCTATGAGAGGTTACTAGTCAAAAGTGAAATTTTTATTTAATAAGGATTGCATAAATTTGGAAGGGAGGTTTGAAGTAAATCGTGGAAGCGTTATGTGGTGAATTTGGAACGATCAACGCAGTTGTGAGGCTGCTGGTCGATGAATAAGTTAGCCAGGAAAGAGAGAGAAGAGAGAGAGAGAGTAGAGAGAGCAGAGAGAGAGAGATGGAGAGAGAGAGAGAGACGAGGAGAGAGAGAGAGAGAGAGAGAGAGAGAGGACACGTGGTTACAGGAGGTTTAGAGATTGAAGGATACACGAAGATTATTATTTTTGATTTGTATTTGAAGAACAGTTAGAATTCGGAATGGAAGGATTTTGTTATGTAGATCGGAAAGAATCGTGAAGGTAATCTGGCGAGAGAGCGTTCAGCTCAGTAGAATAAAGATGGTGTGCTGGCAGAGGAGAAGAAAGAGGAGGAAGCAGAGGAAGAATAAGGATCGAGACTTCGTGAGTGTGCAAGGAGAAAGGTAGTTTTGGGGGGGGAGCGGATTTAATGACAAGAAATAGAAGTGTTTAGTTGGGCGGGATGGGGGTTGTTGGGAAAGTGGGGAGATAGAAATTGAAGTAATGGGGAGAAAATACAAATAAACACGATCGTACATCAAGGGGAACGATGGGTCGGCCTCAAGCACCCGGTAAGACAAGGTCAACGAAAACTCACAAAATAGCACGATTTTTGAAACAAAACCGAACGAGGAACACAGCAACATGTCGGTGAGAAATAAAGTTTAAAACGGACAATACGACTCTGCGATG
>CM068961.1:462297-472758 GCA_035128595.1 Eptatretus atami | reverse complement strand
ATCTTCGCTCACTGCAGACCTGGTTAAATCACAAACTGGTCCAACACGTGCAACATGTCTTTCAATCTGGAAAAATCTCACACTCTCACTATTTCTCTCCGAAAGGACCGTTTAGACCCCCCCCCATCCACTTTCAACAATCGTCTAGAAGAAGTCCTTTCTTTCAAGCTTCTGGGCTCACTATCTGCTATGACCTTTCCTGGGAAAGCCACATTTCAAACCTCGCCTCCAAAGCCAGTCGCCGACTGGGAATCCTCCGTCGTGCAAAGTCCTTCCTCGGCCCACCTGAGCGACTCACCACTTACAAAGCTTTCGTCGCAGCTTGATGGAGTACTGCTCTCCTCTCTGGGCTGGTGCTCCTGCCTCCCACCTTTCTCGCTTCAAGCTGTTGAAACCAAGGCATTTCCGATCATTGGCATCTCCCGCAATGAGGCTGAGTCTTTGGGCCTCTCACTCTCTCACCACAGGCAGGTCGGTGGTCTTTCTGTCTTCTACAGTCTCCTCTCCAACCTCGCCCCCCCCCTGCTCTCTCTGCGATTTTCCCCACCACATTTCCGCAAGGCGCTCAAGGTCCACCAACAACCCCCTTCTGGTATCAGAACCACCCCTACCAAAATCACGAATCGCTGCTCATCTTCACTCTTTCATTCCTCTTTTTCTCGCCTTTGGAATAAACTCCCTCACTCTTTTCAATCCAATTCTTCCCTCCAGGCCTTCAAAACAGCTGTTCACCACCACCTCTTATCATCCCCATCCAAATCCTCGATCTTTTCTACCCCCGATAATCCACCCAAGCCCACCTCCTTCAAATTCCCTGCTTTCCTTCCTGAAAGTCCTGTAATGCCCATCTTGTATACCCCGTGTCCCGCCCATCCCTCTCCCTTCCACAGATCTCCTAATGTCTCTGTTCCCTCTGTTTTTTCCTTTCCACTCCCGCTCCTCTTGTCTCATGCCCCCTTGCTATGCGTTGTGTGTTAGCTCTCATACGAGCCTCGACAAGGTATACAAAAAAAAAAATAAAAAATATATATATATATATATACACACACATGAGGTTACATTTCGATGGACGCACAGAAAGGGCAAAGGTTAGAATTAGATGCAGAGAAACAGTTCAGTAAGACATAACAGGGTAAAGCCTAGTGAACTAATTTCCATTGGATATCTCCAACATATTTTGGGTGTTGGCAGGGTATAAAATCCTTTCCAGTTGGGTTGGATGGGTGGGGTTGCCGTTGGAGATAGAATGTCTTGCCATTGAAACCTCGGGTACTCCAATAGTACCACTGCATGCATGACTGGTGCAGGCATTGTACCAATCTTTCTTTGGAAAGGAGATGAGAGATAATGGAGGGTTGCTGGGCTTGTCTAGGCCAGGAGAGGAATCGTATACAAGGAGTTTGGGAAAAAGGCCGGTTTTGGTCTCAGTAGTTGTACCGGGTGAAGGTCCAATACTCTGTCGAGTGCTGCAGTTAGTAGATAGCATTCCTTGAAGAAACCATGAGCTAGTTCTTCCAGACCTTACTCCAGTTCTTTCCACCAGTGCAGTAGCGCGAGGCCACTGATTCATAGCTCCGGTCTTGAGGTCCTTTACTCAGAATAGGTCAGCATCAGTGAAGCGTTGGATGAGCGCTCTTTCGTTTCAGCTCTTCTTGAGGAAAGTGTTGTAAAACAAAGGCTCATCAAGGAACATTTCCATGCTGTAAGTCGCCATTTCCCGGGAGAAAGAAAATGCTCGCCATGCGTTCATCACCCTTTTGGTAGAAAGCAGGTAATGGGGATAAATCAGTGTGTTCAATGTTCATCACAAAGAGTTCTCAGGAATATCCAAGTCCACCTGTAGTCTGTAGTCTGCAGTGTGCCAGCGGTTTCCATAATAAGGCCTCATCACCATATAGGAGTTGCAAGACGAAATGGAGTCGGAAACACATAATCCAGCTACGAATGTCAATGAGACATGTCCACCTTTCGTAAGCGGCAGGTAAGTCATGGCAGGTTGTAACCAATGCTTCCCGTTCCAGAAGAAGTCGATTATGTTTCTCCAAAGCATGGTTAAGAGCTTATCAGGAGGTTGTAAGCAAATCAATGAGGTCATCTTATGCCATAGCATGGAGGCAATCAGGTTATTGACTATGAGGGTTCTTTCACGACAGGAGAGTTGACAAAGGAGTCCTTTCCAACGAGTTAGTTTTTTGCGTCACCCGGTCTCGTAGTCCTGCCCGGTTCTGCAGCTCAAATGTATGATTATATACCCAGAAAAACTCCAAGGTGTTTAACTCCATTTTGAGGCCAGTTCGATCCTCCTGATAAGGTTGTTGGCGGGCAGGCTCCAGGCCCAACCCGAAGGGCATTACTCTATCCCCAGTTCACCTGGCCATAACAAGCTTGACAACGTGTCTCCAATGCAAGAGTCATTACAGTAGCGTCGGCATTGCGATTTACAAAAATACAGATAACATCTGCATCAGCAGAGACTTTGAGTGGTCTTGAGAGGATAGATACAGTAAATCCGGAAAAGTGAGTATGTAATTGAAGTAGAAGAGGTTCAATGGCAAGAGAATACAGAAGTCCAGATGAAGGGCAACCCTGTCACACACCCAGTTGTATTTCAATGGGAGAGCATCGCACTTGGTTGACTTTGAGGACGTTACAGTATACAAGTTGATTATACGAGATAAAAATGGGACCAAAGCCTTCTAAGATTCTAAAAAGATAGGTGTGATTGATAATCAAAGGCTTTTCATTGGTCAATAAAAACGAGGCCAACATTCTTATGAAAATGTCGGAGCGAGTATCCTGTGTCGGAGCGAGTGTCCTGTGTCGGTATCTACCGCTCACGTAAGTCCTTATTATCCCATCTGGCGTGAACATTGAAAGCAAAGCATTGCAACCAGATATTATACTTCGGTGCAAAAATAGGAGAAGAAAGCATTGCTAATTGAGGTGTTAATAGCAGTGATTTTGGACTAACAGTGCAGAAATCAAGAAAATGACCAAATACCAAGATCTTAAGATTGAAGTGCAAATATCCTGGAAGCCGAAGAATGCCAAAGTTGTACCAGTGATGATGAAGAACCTCATGGGAATGATGAAGAAGAACCTCACAGAGATATTAAAAACCATCCCTGGGAATATCACTACAAACGAACTACAGTTGGAAGCCGTCCGGGGCTCAGTAACGATACTGAAGAGCCCTCGGCACAAAACTTTGAAAATAGAAAACTTCCCAGCTTGGTCCATGAATCGTGCGTGACCCCTTACCGAAATGAAGGTGGATACCATGAGCCCACCCTGGGGGACTCCATTCCATATTCTGAAACCCACATATGTAGATACCAATCAACAACACACACATACACACACACACACACACACGATGATGGATACTTCGAGACCTGGGAGGGATTCGTTCCACCTTCTGAAACCGCATATACAAAAAAACTTCACAGCTTGGTCTGGGGATCGTGACCCCTTACCAAAATGAAGGTGGATACTTTGAGCCCACCCTGGGAGGACTCCATTCCACATTCTGAAACTTGCATATGAAGATACCAATGAATGACACACACACACACATTTGGTTGGGGAACAAGGAAACAGAGAGGGTTGAGAGATAGTGGAGCTGGTGGTGAGGAATGGGATGGCCATAGCTGGTTCATTCTTTCAAAAGTGGGAAAGCCGCAAGATTACCTATCGGAGTGTACAGCATAGAACAGAAATGGTTTTGGTGGTGGTAAGGAAGCAACAGTTGTTGAGGGTTAATTATTGAAAGGCAGTGGCAGGAGAGCATGTTACCACCCAGCACAAGCCTGTAGTGTTTGTAGTGTGGTTACAGAAAATGAAGGAGGTTAAGAGCAGGGGTTGGAAGATTTATTAGGTGGGGGAAGTGGAGGAGAAATGTTGAGTACAAGGACAGGTTGAGGACTAGGTATGAGCAACTTAACGAAGAAGCAGAAGGTTTGGAGGAGGAGTGGAAGAAGTATGGAGAGGCGTTTAGGGGAAATTGCAGAAGTGTTGTGTAGAAGGCCATCAGGAAAGGGTGCATCGTCGATGGATAAAAACTTGGTGGACGGACGAGGTAGCGAAGGCATTTGGGGAAAAGGAGGTTTGGAAGAGGATAAAGAAGATCAAGGATAGGGAGAGAGACGATTGGCCCGATTTTTGATTTTCGAAAGAATAATTTTTGTGATTTTTCAAAAATGTCAAAGTTCCCGTTGCTAGCACCGGTAGGTGTCATAGCAATGGTTCTCATGTGCACGCAACTGGTCATGGTATGAACCTATCCAACCAAGTTTCATCGAAATCGGCCATTGTATTAACTGGAAATCGCCTTGTTAAATACTGGATATAAGGGAGACAAATCTCACACAAATTTTTTTTAAGATTTTTTTTTCGACGAGAGTCGACTACCCAAAATACTATCGACGGAAAATGATAAGGGTAGAACAAATTTTTAAAATAAATTTTTTTTTAAACTTTTTATCCGACTGGATCGACGACCCAACATATCGACGGAAAAACTGATAAGGGTAGAACAAATTTCAAATTTTTTTTTTGAAAAAAATTTTTTTTGATTAGATCGACTACCCAACAGACAAGCCGGAAGGCGGACATGGGTATGTCGCCTACCCATAGAACCTGACGCGATGGCCCGTTCGATGGGAAGACCTGAGGATTAGCACAAGAAATTCATGATTCTAGCTTCAAGGTTAATGCTGCAAGATTGTTTTTTCATTAAAATACCCCCCAATTTAGAGGTTTTTCGCCGTTGCTAGGCAACGGAGGGTTCCATAGCAACGGTTCTTTCTCACACATAACTAGGACATACCAAATACCTACCATACTAGTTTCATGTAATCTGACTCATAGTCTCTGAGAATAACGAACTTCGTGTTTTTATTGTTTTGACGGGTTCATTCAAAGTCTATCTTCTCCGACAGTTTTCCATGGAATCCGGCTGGAAATTTTTGACAATATGGCTGATTCGCCACAGTCGCTCGTGCCCGATTTTTGATTTCGAAAAAATAATTTTTATGATTTTTCAAAAAATTCAAAGTCCCCGTTGCTAGGCAACGGTTGTCCATAGCAACGGTTTCTCATTTGCACACAACTAGGTCATGGTATGAACCTACCAACCAAGTTTCATCGAAATCCCATTGTATTAACGGAGCACCGGACCGAACAGAGGGACAGACAACAATATTGATAATAAGGGTAGAACAAATCTCAAAAAAAAAAAAAATTCAAAAAAAATTTTTTCGACTAGATCTCTACCCAACAGACACACACACAATAACGAATCTAGTGGTCACTTACTGACTTCGTGAACAAAAACCTTGGTTGGAAAATCTGTTTTCATGGCGTGACTAAAGTCGTGACCATTTTTGAATTCCAAATTTTTCACAACCAATGAATCAGTAAGATTCCAGGTAAATCTGCTATAATAATGGGATTGTAAAAATCTGAGTTACTTTATTTATAAAATGTAAGCTGTGTAAGCAGAATGCATAAGTATGTAAAATTCTGGTTCCAGATTGCTCCATCCACGTGTTGGTTGAATCCACAACTGCTCTTCCACTTGAATTAAAGCAAAGTTTTCCAAACCGGATCCGTCATGCTTTTTTCTGTTATATTTTCTTCCCAATGTTGCTGTTTGTGTTTCTCCAATTTTCTTGTTTTAAATTCCCACCATGTTGTGCTGTGTCGTCGAATTGTTTTCGTGTAGCACAGACGTACTCTTCAGATAGCAAACGAGCAAAATCTCTCTCATTTTGAGGTTTGTTTCTCATCCCCACTTCCTTTTTTCCCGACAGTTTTGGTCCTTTCTGCCTCTTCATGTTATCCTATCCAGCCTACACGCGTAAAAATAAATTAATAAATTTTCACTCCAAAACATGATCTCATTCTGCCTTCTACCTGTACTTCCTGTACTTCATTCTTTATCTCTCCTTTTCTCATTATCTCCAAACTGAATCTTCATTGAAGGAAATGTTTTTTTTCATTTTAAATGCTTCACTTTCCTCGTTTCTCCATCATGAGTACCCCATGTGTTCTTCTTCTTATGACCTATTCCTCTTGTTCTTCTTCAAGGTCCATTTTACAACCTATCTCTCACCTAAGAGATTGGTCCATCAACCCTCTTCCCAACCCACCTTTCAAAGTGCTTTCAACAAAAATTCCTTCCACCATCTGATGCTGTTTATCTCCGTTTGTCCAATTTTGGAATCTTGAAAAGTCCAGTTTTCAAAGGTTTCTGCTCACAACAATCAACCCCCTTCACATTATTTTATGGTGTCAAACCCATCCTGTCAGTGCCATCCCCCATATTTCCTACAACTCGCATCCTTCAAACCCACTCCTTCTATGGGTACCCTTCTTCAGTACCCTCCACTTTGTGTCCCCTCTTTCTGCATCCACCCAAACCCACCTTTTCAAGCTTCCCCTTCACCTTACCCCCTCAAAGCTTCCCCTCACCCACACCCCAAAGCTTCCTCTATCAATCCACCCCACCACCAATGCTTCCCCTCACCACAACTCAAAGCTTCCCTCATCTCCCCTCAAATCCTCCGTCATTCTCCTTACTCTCAGCTTCACTCGTCTGCTCCTTCTGAGCTTCTCCTCATCCCCGCCCCGCTCTCAGCCCCCTCCCGCCCGCACACAGCCCCATCTGAGCCCCCCGTCCCACACCCTATCAGCTTCCCCATTCTCACCTCCTCTCAGCTGTCCCCTTGTTCTGCCCCCTCTCAGCTGACCCTTGTCCCACCTCTTAGCTCCCCACTTGTCCTACCCCTCTCAGCTGCCCCTTGTCCACCCCTCTTAGCTCCCCCCTTGTCCTACCCCTCTCAGCTCCCCCCTTGTCTCACATCTTCTCCCCCATCCTAAACCTTCCCAGCCTCCCCCCTCCCCCACTTCCAATGCCTCCTCCCCTGTCCCTCACTGTGTGGATCAAAAACATCCCGATGCCTCTGTGCCGACCTGACAAATCTCTCAATCCAGGCTCTGCTGATAAACCAGACATCATCTGTTTAACAGAATATTTCCTTCCACAGGATGTCTCTGACTCCTTTGTGTCTCTCCTGGTTATTGTCTCCAATTTGATAAGCCTGAACACCACCCTGGCGACAGAATTGCAGTTTACATCAAGAACTCTGTGAGTCTGGAAAATCCCCTTTTATCTATTTTGTTGTCTTCTACCATCCAGGTTTCTGCAGGGCACATATATCGCCACCATAAACCCACTTCTGGTGAAACTACCAAAATTCAGAATGACTGCTCACCTCCACTCATTTGTTCTCTTTTTTCCCACCTGTGGAACTAACTTCCACATTCTGTTTCAATCTCATTTTTCCCTCCAAGTCTTCAAGACAGCTGTTCACCACCATCTCAGATCATCCCCCATCCAGAACCATGATCTTTTCTACTCTTGTTAACCTGCCACCAGAACCCCCAAGCCCAGCTCCTTCCAAATTTCCAGTTTTTTTCCAGCAAATTTCCTTCTGTAGTCATCTTGTCCATCTCGTACATGCTCCTCTTTCCCTCTTTTCCTCTCATATTCCCGTATTTGTCCAGTGTCCTTCCATTGCCTTCACTTTGCGTTGTTGGTCCTTTCAACACACACACACACACATAATATATAATATATATATATATATATATATTATATATATATATATATATAATATATATCCTCCCCGCCCACAACACCCCCCCCCCCTTCTGTCTCTCCTCTTTGCTGTTCGCTCATTATCTTGCTTGGCATCTCCAACTGCAGCCAAACTACCCCACTGTTACTACCTTGCTTTTTTACTTTCTGTCACCTTGCTCTTCCAGAGCTTCAATCTTGGGTGCAAAAAAAATTTTTGTTCTTACAAATAAACTTCTGTAATCAGAATAAATAAGTAATCACCGTGTAGAAGAAAATATTGCAATTTTTCTCCAGTCAAGCATTGAATACACCTCATCTGAGAAAAAAAAACTGCATGCACAGTTTAAAGAAGGAAACACCTCGAGCATTCCAAAACTTAAATAAAAAGCATCCAAAATATCAGCCGATAAGATGCCTTACATAACAACTATGTAAAACTCTTCAGGAATTACCGCAGAAGAGATATTTTTGGATACGTAGTCGAGGCTCGTGGAAGAGCTCGTACACTGAACAGATCAGGACATAACATGACATGAGGAAATGCGGGGCAGGAGAGGTTGCAATAGGGTGGTGAAGATGATGCATGGGGTGGACACAATGGATACAGAAGGAAACTCCAAAGACCAAAGAGGGAAAACTGGAAATTTGGATGGAGGGATTGGGGTTGGGTTGGAGTCGAGTTACGAGGGTAGAAAAGATCATGGTTTTGGATTGGGGATGATCTGAGATGGTGGTGAACCAGTGTCTTGAAGACCTGGAAGGAAGATGTATCATGGTGTTGTATTTAATGTAAAAGTATAACAGGTTTCTTTTAAGTTACACTGATTTAAGAGTTCACTGAATCCTTGTTATAAGAAGATGATAAAGATTAAGATGGAGGGAGGAAGTAGAAAGAGATTTGAATGGCGTGGGATTGAGAGATGAAGATGTGGAAGATAGAGGAGAATAGAGAAGGCGGATCCGAGTGGCTGACCCCTAAATGTTGGGATTAAGGTGCAAAAAAGACGAAGAAGGATAACCACTTAAATGAACAGCAATGCCAGGAAGTAGAACAAATGGCTGCAGAATAACCTGCTGCAGAATGAAGGATCAGCTCTTGTTCACCAAAACAATTCCAAACTAGAGGGGGAGCACTCGGTGGAGTGCAAAACCTCCGCCGCCAATACTGCTGGTCACTTAAGTGAACCTGATATCCTATTCATTGTAGGTCAAAACGGATCAGACTCTACTGAACCACGATTGAATAAACTAAACTAGATCGACGCGCATGTAGAAATGCCCAAAAATAAAATCGAAATTTTTTTGAAAAAAAAGGTGCAAAATTTCTGGGTTTTTTTTCTCTAACAAATTTGTTTTGGGGAGGGGGTTGGAAATCAACTTAAAACATGTAGAAATGCAAAAAAAAATTTCAATATTTTTCAAATAAAATCGAAATTTTTTTGAAAAAAATTACAAAATTTTTCTTTTTTTTTCTCTAACAAATTTTTTTGTTTTGGTTGGAAATCATTAAAACATGTAGAAATGCAAAAACAAAAATTCAAATATTTTTTCAAAATGGCCGCCATAGCGGCCATATTGGACTTTGGACCAAGTCCAAATCTAATGGCATGATCCTTGGACCATACCTAAGCCCCACCAAGTTTCGTCGAAATCCGTCCAGGATTTTTTCCGTAATACTTGTAACAAACAAACAAACACACAGGGGTGAAAACAGTAACCTCCGTCCATCTTCGATGGCGGAGGTTAATAATAAAATTGACAACTGTTAAATTACATCGAGGTACCAACCTGTCAACAGCATGCAATGATGATAAGAAGGCATTCAATAACGTCCTACACACATTGATCATACAATCTATCCATCGCATCCATCCATTGGGACCATTCTCTGTGCAGAGCGTTGGTGCTGCCTAAGCAGTCTACTTGGCTATTCGACACAATCCTGGACAGGTCGCCACTCCGACACAGGATACCAGCAAGCTGGCACTCATTTTCCCGACCTCGGAAGGATGACAGGCAGAGTCAACCCCACCTGGTATTAATTCAAACTGAGTGGTGATTTGGCAGGTCCTAGATCCAAGCCCACCACTCTCACCCTAAAGCCAACACCAGGCATATGCAATGTATGGAAGGCACAATGAAACTATGGAGCTCAACCCTGATATTACATCACTCAAAACTTACTATATTCATATCCCACATGTTAAAAGATGTCTTCAAAAGACCGATCATCTTTCTTGTTTTTCTACTTATAGCTTTAGATCTGCAAAGTAAAATGATCAAGAAACAAGTAGGTGGATATAATCTAATCTCAAACAAAAGAGAATGCAAAGGAACAAACAAAGTCACACACCTGCTGCACCTGGACGGTCTAAACTTTTCTGGGAATACATGAATAAATGAACACACCAACTAAACATGGTAAAACTTTAACTCTTCTTGTACTCCATTGGTGGATTACTCCAACAATAGATATATTCTAATATAAAACATCAAAAAGGCATGAATATCAAAATGGAATTTGTTCTTGAGAAATGTGCTCATTGGCTAAATCCTCCAGATTTATGTCCCCATCTCAACCTCCGGTTCAATATCTCGGGAGCCCAGATTCAAATCGCACACATGATTTGGATTCATCCATTGTCTAATGTTCTTGTATCGAATGTAAAAGCAAGCTGGTTCCATTAAAAGTTACACTCATTTAAATACACACTGAATCTTCGTCACATATGTGAATGCGATGCAAGTTCCACTTCGATCCTGAGATGTCTGCACAAATAACTAAATTAATTAATTAACAAATAAAAATTTCAGTA
>CM068961.1:435440-458791 GCA_035128595.1 Eptatretus atami | reverse complement strand
TTCCACAGCCGTAACAATATATATATATATACTCATGACAGGGATGAGGACAGTAAGGACATTAAGGGAGGGGGGTGGTGATGATTAAGGATTGTGGTGGGAGGCTAGTGACAGGGTGGTGGGCAGTATTGAAGGTGTGCAAAGGATATTTCAAAGAGCTGTTGAACTGGGGAAAAAAGCAACAGCTAGCTGGAGCTACCGTGTTATGTAGAGGGGAAGTGGAGTTGGTGGTGATCACAGACGATGAAGAAGGGAAGAGCACCATGCATTGATGAGGTGTGTACAGAAATGATAATTTCAGCAGAAGAAGTTGGAGTCAGTTGAATGAAGAAACTGTTGAACATATGTATGAGAGATGGTTCAGTTCCGGAGGAGTGGAGGACAGGGTTAATTGTGCCGATTATCGAAGGGGAATAGCAATGTTCAAGATCCGGGAGAGTACAGGAGCATTACGCTCCTCAGTAATGTTATGAAGGTGCTGGAAAGGATTCTGGATGGAAGGATAAGGAAGAGGGTGGAGATTGAGATCAGAGAAGAGCAGCAGGAGTTTAAAAAGGGGAGGGGGGTGACAATGGGTTGTTCGTGCTGATACAGTTGGTAGAGAAGAGGTTGGAGGTGCAAGGTGAGATGGCATTGGGATTTGTGGACCTGGAAAAGGTCCACGACATTGTCCCAAGTGAGATGGTGATGGCGACACTGAGATAGATGGGAGTGCCGGAAGAAGAAGTTAGGTTGGTGGAAGGGAATGTACAAGGGAATGAAGGGAAGAGTTTTGGTTGGTCCTGGGATGTCTGAATTCAGCGTGAACATCGGTTTGAGGCAGGGAAGTGTCCTCAGCCTACTCATGTTCATCAAGGTGATAGCTGATAAGCAGGAAGGTATGGGGAGGATGCTGCATGTGGATGATCTGGCTATTGTGGTGGAGAGTGTGTAGGAGATGCAGGAAGTACTGGTGGTGTGGAAGGAGACATTCGGGAAGCATGGGCTGAAGATGAGTATGGAGAAGACTAAGGTGATGTGGATCAGGCAGCAGAGAAAGGAAATGAATATCATGTTAGAGGGGAAGGAGATCAGGCAGGGAAATAGGTTTGAGTACCTGGGAGGGACGGTGACCGGGGATGGTAAGTCTGAGGCAGAGGTGCGGTGTAGGATTCAGATGGGTTCGAATACAAGGAGGAGGGTGGAGGGAATAATGATTGAAAGACACAAAGAAAATTGAAAGGGAAGGTTCTGATGTCGTGTATAACACCAGCCTATCTTTACGGTCTGGAGACGGTGGCACTGACAGAGGGACAACAACAGAGGCTGCAGGTTTTCCACAACAACTCGGTCAGGAGGATTATGGGGGTGAAGAGTGCGGATAGAAGGAGGATTGATGAATTGAGGGAGGAGATTGTTGTGCAGATTAGTTTGACGGGGAGATTGATGAAATGTCGGCTGAAATGGGCTGGACACTTGGTGCGAATGGGGGAAGAGAGGATAAAGAGAGCGGATACGTTGAAGGAGCAAGGAAAAGAGGTCGACCACGGTTGAGTTGGGGTGGTTGGAGAGTGGAGAGAATTGACTGAGGACAGAGGGCGTTGGAGGAGTATTGTGGTCAAGGCAGGGCAGAAGCTTTGTACCATTGGAACTCACCCCTTATAAAGGGAAGAAGAAGAGGAGAAGATGAAGAAGAGGATTAATATTTTAGTCACACCACTTTATCTCTACTAATGTGTGTGTGTGTGTGTGTCCTCCATAACTCCAAAACCATGAACCCTAGCAGCCTGAAACTTTGCATAAAGATGAAGGGAACTCCAAGGAAGTGCAAGAGTGAAAATTGGGTGTTTGGGTTAATTAAAACACCCCCTTTTGAATTATATTTTTTATCATAAGCATCATCGGCCACCCTCACTCTTGATGGGTCTTAAGGCGCATCCTGGGTTACCTAGCTGGAGTCTGAAGCCACCATTTTTTTCAGCCCCAGGCCAAAATGCTACAGTTAGAAATACAGTACGTGGGAGTTGTACTCTCATATACTATAGTTGATAACAGGTCCTACTACAGTCGTCCACGGAGAATTACTGCAGGAAAGGAAAGGAACTTCATCCTTTTTGCCTGGGCCTGCTCAACCATGCCTTGGCTTTGAACAGGCAGCAACGATTTCTTCTTGATTGTTGTTTTTTTATCACTTTCCTCACTCATGTTATCGAATGCCTGTTCATCATAGCTACAAATTGCTGCGTACATCGCAATGCTTATAAACGCTCGGACACACCAGCGTTCTTGGTTTTATTTCATTTCCGCACATTCGATAACCACGAGATGAAACTGAGCCGAATTACAAAATTTAAGTGCCAGATTTGAACTTGGCAGAAGTTCCAACTCCTAGAAAAGTGTTCATTTGTCCAATTCGGACATATTTGACATATCGGGCATCTCCAGGAGGTGTATATTTGATATGACGGTTCAGTGATTGTTAATCACGTGCCAAGGGAGCAGTTTCTTATCAACCGTTTCGTTGGAGTGCTTATGCCACTTGGTGAGCGTTCTACAATATTCGCACTGTCACTGAATACTGTTTGTCGATCAACTTGAACAATGTTCTGGGGCGACTCGCCTGTGATGGCCCAGTGTTGTTCTCCCTCCCTTCTCTCTCCAACATACTGTTACGAATTACGCGGTTCGGACGGCCACGCACGACCGCTTCAGCCCAAACGCAGTCGCGCGCCTAACGAAAGCCGGAATTCAGTCGTAGCCTTCCAGATAACCCCGAAAACCCGCTACGGGTGCCTTAACGCACCATAGACTTGTCAATATCCTGTCCGCGTGGTACAGGGTCAATCGCCGAATCTCGATATACCTAATTATCCACGCAGACAGAAATACCGAGAATTTATACCTCGACGGAGACTTGTACGGAACGAGCCGCTAAGCGCGCTCGTCCCGTGTGCATTTTGCCGAGCGGTTTTAAATCGTCAAGTTCCGTCGGACCAAGTTGTCACGTTTATCGGCCTTAATAGCCAGCTAATTTCCCGAACGCGTCGTGGCAGTCAATGGTAGGAAAGTGACGCAACGAGCAGATTGACATTCAAACAATGGGGCATTTATTTACACAGGCACATAAGCAGTCAATGGGGGGATAGGGGACATGACACGAGCAAAAGCCTTCAGCCGATATATTTAATAATGTATAGTCATGCACTTAATCAGTTCTACTTAAGAGAGACAAGGCGCCACAGACTTTCGTACAAAACCCAAGGAAAAGAATATGGCTCGTGAGCCTTTAATGGTACTCAGAGCCGGGATGACCGAAGGGCTCCGAGAGACCAGGCTGGTTACCTGGTCGCCCCTGGTGGCGACTTGAGGGTCTTCGGGTCAGCGACCCGTGTCTCTCTGTTCCACCTGGGGCATCGCAAAACGCGCCAGTCACTTGAGCAGCTTGGCGGGCGGCTCTCCTTGGTCGCTTGGCCCTCCCCGCGGCCTGGTCGATCGGGCCTGGCCGACGACGCTTCAGAGGAAGCCTTTCTCTCTAGAGTTGATGTTCTTCCGGACCCGCTCACTCCTCAGCGTCGCTCGATGCCTCAAGGCATCTGCTCGGACCGCCGAGCTCCGATGCGCCTTTCTCTTCAGCGACTCCAAACTCCGTCTTCCAGCCTCCACCAGCCTCGTCTCTCCCCTCCGACTGTTCCGATGCGCCTTCCTCTCTCCCGTCTCCCGATTGCCTCTGGCGATTCGACTTCACCCTTTTTATAGCCCGGGGGGGGGGGGGGGGGGAACCGCTCTCGGTTTCTTCACCCGAGGCTGGGCCACTTTCACCCCTGCCCTTTCACCCCTGGTGGGAAACCCCATCTCTTACGTCACAGGGTGATTTCGGGGAAGACGTCTTTTTGATCCGAATATGCAAATCAGCCGCTTTGCGGCTGTTTGCACACGGTGTGATGTGGCTTTACTGTTGTGCCGCTGGTTCGCAACCAACGGCATTTTGCGGCTGTCGAGGAGGAGGTGATGGTTTTATGATGTTTGTTTGAAGATGATGGCATTCCTGTTGTTCGGGGATGATCGAGTTTTTGTAGATGTTGTTAAAATAAAAGATAGAAAAGAATAACACTACCTCAAGATTCACAGCCCGGCACACAAATAATTCCCTTTACACATCGGTGGGGATTCTAACCTAAACACGTACTTATCGAAATAATGATCTCTGGGAAGCTGAATGGTGTTTTGTGAATTTCCACAACCGTAACAATACTTTTTTGACAAGTATGTTAATCACCTCCATTTGTTTGTTGTGTGTTTTGTGTTTTTGTTTGTGTGTTTGTTACTTACGAAATCTAAAGATTTCGTAAGTATATTGATGACTACCGTTTCTGTTTGTTTGTTACTTACGAAATCTAAAGATTTTGTAAGTATATTGATGACTACCGTTTCTGTTGTTTGTTTGTTTGTTTGTTTGTTTGTATGTTTGTTTGTTTGTTTGTTTGTTTGTAGGCACGATAACTCGAGAACGGAAGAAGCTACCAATGTCAAATTACACCACGTGATTCAGGAGGGTGATGGCTAGTGCTGATTAGATTTTGGTCAAAATCGGTCAACGGTCAAGGTCACGGTGAGGTCAACCATTCGATTTTTGATGGTTTGGTACAGAATCATCGTAGAAACTTCTGGTTTGCGTCGCTACTTCTCTAGAGAACAGCTTTTATTAGACAAGGTCAGAGGTCAAGTTGACGATTTCGTAAGTACCAGTCTATGACTGCTTGTTTGTGTGTTTGTTTGTTTGTCTTGTGTACAGGATATCGAGAAAATGTTGTGGACGGATCCGGATGGAAATTTTGTGGACAGGTTGGGTGTGTGACAAGGACGAACTGATTAGATATTGGTGAAGATCCTGATCCGGATCCGACCTCAATAATTTTTTTAAAGTGATTCTTCACCATTGAGAGAAGGGCCAAAAACGATATAGTACTGCACCGCATGATATTTCAATAATGTATTGGGCCCGATTATGTTTTCGTGGATCAGGCATGACACGGTGGAGGTATGTACTCTACTGAGTGCCCTTCTGGTTTATAATGTATTTTATAAATCGTATTTATAAATTTTATTTTCAGCTAAACACCTCCATTATTTAATACTTTCGACCAATATAAATCATATATATATATATATATATATATATATTATATATATATATATATATATATATATATATATATATATATATATATATATAATATCAATCATGTTGCCATGCACATGAAAGCTTTGTGTAAGGTTGATTGATTGTGCCTGGAGGGTTTGAGGGTAGAGTCGTTGCGGCTGAAACCCGAATCCTATCCAGGTTCCTCTGATGATTCCATCTTTGCTGATTCACTTATTTGGGTTCCTTCTGATTCGTACAATGCACGATTTGGTCTTCCGTTTGATAATATCCTTGTCCTTCTCCTCGGCTCCCCCCCCCCCCACCTCCTCAATCCCATTTCATATTCCTCCTCTACTCCTTCTCAATTATGCTTTCTCTCCTTCTCGTCCTCTCCTCCTCTTCCTCCCCTCCACAGTATCCTCCCCATCCTCCTCCTCCCCTCCACAGTACCCTCCTCCTCCTCCTTCCCTCCACAGTACCTTCCTTCCTCCCTCCCTCATCCTCCTACCTCTCCTCTCCTCTTCCCTCCTCCCCTACTCCTCCCTCTATCCTCCCCCTCCCCTCTACTCCTCCCCCTCCCCTCCTCTCCTACTCCTCCCCTCCCCTCCCTTCCTACTCCTCCCCCTCCCCTCCCCTTCCTACTCCTCCCTCCCCTCCCTTCCTACTCTTCCCCCTCCTCCCCTCCTACTCCTCCTGCTCCTCCCTCCTACTCCTCCCTCCTCCTCTCCTCCTATGCCCTCCTCCCCTCCTACCTCCTCCCCCTCCCTCCCCCTCCCACGCCTCCCTCCCTCCCTCCCACCTCCCCCTCCCTCCCCCCTCCCACGCCTCCCCCTCCCTCCCCTCCCACGCCTCCCCCCCCTCCCCTCCCACGCCTCCCCTCCCTCCCCCTCCCACCCTCCCTCCCCCTCCCTCCTCCTCCCCCTCCCCTCCCCCCTCCCTCCCCTCCCCTCCCCCTCCCTCCCCCTCCCCCTCCCCTCCCTCCCCTCCCCCTCCTCCCTCCTCCCCCCCCCTCCCCCCTCCTCCCCCCTCCCTCTCCCCCTCCTCCCCCTCCCTCCTCCCCCTCCTCCCCCCTCCCTCCCTCCTCCCCTCCCTCTCCCCTCCCTCTCCCCTCCTCCCCCTCCCCTCCTCCCTCCTCCCCTCTCCCCTCCCTCCTCCCTCCTCTCCCCCTCCTCCCCCCTCCCCCTTCCTCCCCCCTCCCCCTTCTCCCCCTCCCCCTCCTCCTCCTCCCCCTCCTCCTCCTCCCCTTCCCCCCTCCCCCTTCCTCCTCCCTCCTCCTCCTCCCTCCTCCCCTCCTCCCTCCTCCCCCTCCTCCCTCCTCCCCTCCTCCTCCTCCCCCCTCCTCCCCCCCCCTCCTCCCCCCCTCCCTCCTCCTCCCTCCTCCCTCCCTCCTCCTCCTCCTCCCCCTCCCTCCTCCCTCCCCTCCTCCCTCCTCCCTCCTCCCCCCCTTCCTCCCTCCTTCCCCCTCCTCTCCTCCTCCCTCCTCCCTCCTCCCTCCTCCCCCCTTCCCCCCTCCTCCCCCCTCCCTTCCTCCCTTCCCCCTCCTCCTCCCCTTCCCTCCTCCTCCCTCCTCCCTCCTCCCCCTCCCTCCTCCTCCCCTCCTCCTCTCCCCCTTCCCCCCTCCTCCCCCTTCCCTTCCTCCCCTTCCCCTCCTCCTCCCCTTCCCCTCCTCCTCCCCTCCTACGCCTCCCTCCTCCTCTCTCCCTCCTACGCTCCCTCCTGCCTCCCCTCCTACGCCTCCCTCCTCCTCCTACCCTCCACATACCAAAACCCTGAATTCGCAAAACAGAAGTGAAACTCGTTCGATCATCTGATGCGTTCAGAAACCCGGAACTTGGTAACTTCCTCACACACAGCCAGGATGCCGATCTTCACAGGTACGAGTCGTGCCGAACCGACTGAGTACGAAAACGAACCGACTGAACGGATCGGGATGGGGAGTGACGTCATAACGACGAGCAATCGAGTCGCTTGATGATCCGATCCGATCTGATTGTCGTCAGATCCCAGACGGGTCTCGACCTCGTCAAGCTGGGGACGCGGTTATAAGTTATGGACGATCCCGATGATTCTCGGTGGGAAACTACGTTTGGTAGATTAATACTGATGAGGAACCTCAGGTAAATGAAAACCAGGATAACAGGTTCGTGACGATATGAGATTGGAAATGAAGGTACAGTCCGGTCGAGAGACGAGTTTAGTTAGTGGCGGATTAGTTTTAAACTATACTAACCAATCGCACCTTTTTGTTCATCATTGTGAACTAGTTGTATGAATTGGTTAACACAGTACTGTATTTTATTTTAAACTCTTTCCCGGAAAGTCTCCGCCTCGTCTACAAACCCACGCCACCCTCCTGCTGCACCGCTGCTGCCGTGCTCCTCACTCCCTCCACCCTCCTGCTGCCGTGCCGCCTCACTCCCCTCAGCTGCATACCAGGCAGAGGCCAAGCTGTGCGGCTAGATCGCTCGGGCGCGTTGGCGACCACAGAGCAGGCACATTGACCCAGTGCCACCGCGGGTCCCGGGGCACGGCACAGAGTTGGTGCAAGGCGATTTCATATCACGGAGGTTCGGATCAAGGAGATTCTATATCATGGGTTTGGAGCAAGCGATTCCACAGCTTGGAACCATACTTGCGGAAGTGATGAGTGAAGCCGCTTCCAAGCCATGACAGCTGGCCCGCGCAGTGGCCGGGGCCAATCAGACACCCAATTCAGGTGACGGAACATCGCGTTCGGGGAGATGGAGTGGGGCCCCCCCTTGCCACAGCGGTTTTATATAAAAGGAGGATCGCGAAGCCGTCGTCTGTGCCTCTCCCTCTCCCTCTCCCTCTCCTCTCCCTCTCCCTCTCCCTATCTCGTGCTGGATCTTCAAACTCACCTTCTCCACCCGCCCTCTCACGACCCACTTGTGACTCGCCTTCTTCCACCTGCTGCTCACTTACGCCCTGATTCCACCTTCTTCATGCCTCGTCGCTGACTCCACCCACCCAACCTGATCTTTCTGTCACTCCGCCCACTTGGCTTCAGACTCGCCTTTCTCCACCTACTCCCGAAGTCCCCGAGCTGGCTCCCCGAAGTCCACTCCCATGGCAATTGCCCCGCCGGTTGCATTCAATTCTCTGACCACACTAGCTGCACGAGTCCACAAGCAAGAGACACCGCTAGCGTCAGGGAGATATCGCCCAGTGGAGGGCATCCCCCCAAAACGTATTGGTGTGGCACGGTCGCGGCTATCGTAACAAGGGATTGATGAGACGTTAGCCCTCATCTCCTCTCGCCTTTCTTGCTCCATTAACCTTCTTCATCGGTGTTCTGTGTGTGTTGTGTGTGTGTGGTGTGTGTTGTGTGTGTTGTGTGTGTGTTGTTGGACTTGTGTATGTTGTGTGGTGTTGTGTGTGTGTGTGTGTGTGTGTGTATGCACCTGTCCTCGTTTAAGTAGATCTGTACAAGAAAATTATATGGGCTAACCTGTCTGTTCTGCCTTTGTAAGTTTATGTCGCACCTTTCATATTTCTTTCTATTCCTGCTTTCAGACAACATAAACAACATTCACTGTGCCACATAATCTTTCCTCAGCTGCCTGTTAATAAATTATTTGTAGACTGTTCCAGCTCGTTTTTGTTTTTTAGGTCATTTCCAATGACCGAGATAATATTGTGAGAGAAAGGTAATTGGGTGGGTCCGTCCTCGTTTCACAATGGAAGTTGAAGCGGTGAGATCTGTGTCATTAGGAATCCTGATAGAGGTCCATTGCAGACTACACGATGGTATGACTGCAAGGTCATCCGAAGGTCAAGGTCAAGGTCACGAGCTTTGAAGTTGCGAAAAATGACGATTTTCAAATCACCCTCCGCCATTTTTCTCAAGCGATCTTGAATTTGATTGTTAGCAAATGAATCTATGGGACAATATCTAAATTGTGATCGGCCGGATTTTCGATATTCGCTTCGTTTCTTTCACTGACTTCAAAGTTGACAAAAAAGGCGAAATGACGATTTCAAAATCTATCTCCTCCGCCATTTCTCAGCATCTTGAATTTGATTGTAGCAAATGAACTATTGTGGACAATATCTAAAGTTTGATCGGGCCGATTTTCGATATTCGCTTTCGTTTTCGTGTCACTTGACTGCAAAATTGGACAAAAAAGGCAAAAATGACGATTTTCAATGCGAAAATGACGATTTTGAAAATCTATCTCCTCCTACATTTTCTCAAGCAATCTTGAATTTGATTTCATTTATGGCATATGAATCTATAGACAATATCAAATTTTGTAGGGCCGGTTTGCGATATTCGCTTTCGTTGTGTCACGTGAAATTCAAAGTGCAAAAGGCGAAATGACGATTTTCATGCGAAAATGACGGATTTTGAAAATTTCTATTCCCTCCTACATTTCTCAAGCAATCTTGAATCTGATTTGATATGATCTAGTGGGACATATCTAAATTTTGTCAGCCGGATTTTCGATATTCGCTTTCGTTCGTGTTCTACGTGACTCAAAGTTGGCAAAAAATGCGAAAATGACGATTTTCAAAATCTATTCTCCTCCGCCATTCTCAAGCGATCTTGAATTTTATTGTAGCATATGAATCTATGGACAATATCTAAATTTTGTCGGCCGGATTTCGATATCCGCTTTCGTTTTCGTGTCACGTGCTTCAAAGTGGCAAAAAATGCGAAAATGCGATTTTCAAAATCTATCTCCCTACATGTCAGCAATCTTGAATTTGATTGTGCGCATATGAATCTATGGACAATAATCTAAATTTGGTTCAGCAGACGGATTTTCCAAATTTCGCTTTCATGTCACGTCACGTGACTTCAAAGTTGCAAAAAAACTTCCCCCTACCTTCAGAGGCTATATATTTTCTCGCAGAAATGACCGTCACCTCCCGCACGGGGTAATTTTCATTGATCCAAGCATGGTCCGTTCCTAACCCAGCCGAGGACTTTAATTCCAACTTCGGTTCCTTAAAGCCCGTACGTCCTTGGCATGTTCGCTCGCTGCATGTATCTGTAAAAGTGATCCGGTATGACAAAGCGTACCGGAGGGCGTGTCCCCCGGTAATTAGGTCACATGATTAATTCGGTATATCCCGGTTAACCCACAAACGGGGAACCCAGTCACAGTTGAGTTATTGGTGTTCGACGGTCGTTAGCGACCACTTGCGTCAAGGAATATCCTGTTGACGCCTGCATTTCCGGGGAGTCTGGTGGGGAACCAAGATAGCTTCCCCCCCCCAACCCCCACCCCACTGGTGGTCTTTCTCACCCACCCTCGCCCGCAACAATATATATATATATATATATATATATTTAATATATATATATATATTATATATGTGATGTTATAAATATCGAAATGTGGAGTGTACGACACTCCGCCCGATCTCTGATGACGTAGTCCGACACAAAGCATCACGTCAACCGGAAGCCTTGGCTGCTGACTGTCAAACAGCAAAGATACATGGTCAACCATCAATTAAACATCAAAACGGAGCTGCCTAATTGCGATTTTCCAGGCTGTTGCCCTATCAGATGGCATACGATAAATGATCCCTTCCCTCCACAGATCTCTTATTCTCTTGTTCCCTGCTGTTTTTTCCTTTCCCTCTCCCGCCCCTTGTCTCCTGCTCCTCTTGTCTCCTGCTCCCCTTGTGCTTTCTGTGTTTAGCTCTCATACGAGCTCGGACATGTATACAAAAAACACAAAAATCTGTTGGAAGCAGAGGATGGCCAGGTACAAGGGTTAAACAGGATGGACCGAAAGACCTTTCAGAAGAAAGCGACTTTAAAGAGTGTTTGGGTGGATTCCGGGGTAGAAAGGATCGTGTTTTGGATGGGGAAGATAAGAGATTGGTTGGAACAGCTTTGATGAAGACCTGGAAAGAGTGGGATTGAAGAAGTATGAGTTGTTTCCAAAGGCGGGAAAAAGAGGAATGAAAGAAAAGGGGGAGCAGTGAATTCTTCGATTTTGTTAGTCTATACCAGAAGAGGCATTGCTGGCAAGACCTTGAGTGCCTGGCATAAATTATGGGCTGGGACATATCTCCAAAAAAAGCTGGGGGGCCAGGCTAGGAGAGGAGACGGTAGAAGACAGAAAGACCCACCACCTGCCTTGGTGAGAGAGAGAGTGAAGACCCAAAGCTTCAGCCTCTTTCGGGAGAACCAATGATTCCTAAATGCCTTCGTTTCCACAGGCATAAGCAAAGAAAGGTGAAGAGCAGGAGCACCAGGCCAGAGGGAGAGCAGTACTCCATCAGGCTGTGGACGAAAGCTTGTATGTGGTCAGGCTCAAGTTGCCAAGGAAAGGAGAACTTTGCACCAACAAGGAGGATCCCAGTTGCGACTGGCTTTGAGGCCATCTTTGGAAAACTGTGGCTTTCCCAGGAAAGATCATGGCAGATAGTGAGACCAGAAGATTGAGTGAAAGGACTTCTTCAAGATGTTGAGAAAGTAATGGGGGGAGGGGGTTCCAGACGGTCCTTTACAAGGACATAGTTGAGTGTAATTGTCAGGATGAAGACATGTTTCACGTGTTGGACCCAGCTTGTGATTTTATCCGGATCTGCAAGAGGAAGAGGCTGTTTCTTACCGATCTGAGGGAGACAGATTGGTCTGCAGAGTTTTATCATCAGCAAAAGACAAGGATTTTCAGTGAGAGTCAGAGGATCATTGATGAAAACCAGAAAAAGAAAAGGACCCAGAACACTGCCTTAGGAACTCCCAGCCGACGGAAAAGGATGAGAGAACTCCAATTAAAACGGCACATGTTGGCGCAACAAGAGAGGAAGTCATGTACCCATGAGTGGGGATGTCTTGGATATCATAGAAGAGAGTTGGTGAGCTGCAGGGGTGCCAGACTGTATCAAAAGGCAGCATATGTCTGAGGAGGATGGCTATGATTTCATGTCTGCATTGAGGATCTACATCCATTGTTGGAGAGCAGAAAGCAGTATATCCAGGAATAGATGATTAGCTGATCCAAATTGAATGATCGAAATCAAGCCATTAGAGAAGAGGAAGGATTAATTCAGAAGCGATATGAATTCCCTAAACCTGCTGATGATTGGACAAAGCTGATTGTCTGTAGTTACAGGGATCTGTTTTTTCAGCCTTTTTAGTGGGGCGGAATGTTGCCAATCTTCAAGCAGATGGCAGATACCTTGAGCAACTGAGAGGGTGAATAAGAAAGGCAAGAAGGGTGAGCAAAGAGCAGAGAATAGTTTTTAGACATGTGGGCTGATGCGGGCTGGACCGGTTGCAGTGTGGACTTAACCAGTTGCCCTTCCAAGTTTCCCCTGATTCCATAGGCACCTCACCTCTTCTAGACTCAAAGTGCCAACCTTCAAAATCACTAAGCAGGAGGTAAAAAAGATTACCTCTGAAACCTCCACCAAAACATTGAGCAGCCACCTGTCAGCCCCATATTACAAAGAAAGACATTGACGATGACGATGGCCTGCGGAAAACAAAAACGGTAAATCTGCAGAGGGTCGACACAAATTTTTCCCCAAATTCTTTAAAAAACCCTGAGAAAAGGGTCGTACCTGGTTGGTGGTCCTTTTTACTGCCATCCATTAAACAGAACAAATTCCTGCAGGCCTGAGAAGCTAATGTTATTGATATTCCTAAAAACTGTTAAGCCAGCAGGTTGACCTTGAACTACCACCCTATACTCTATCAGTATGAAAGCTGATGGAAAGGGCCCCACTATCTCATTGAACCCACACCCTGGAGGCCTTTCCGATGATGATACACGGGCTTTTAGGCCCAAGCCGCAGTTAACTTTGGTAGGTTCTGTCGGTCTTCCCTACGATCATCAAGGCGGACTTCAGAGAAAACAAAATGGCACTGCCTTGTGGAGCCTGTCGTCGCATGAGGTTCCCAACAGCGCTGAGGCTCCTGCTCAAAGTCTCAAATCTTTCTTTGCCAGAAGACAATCAGACTACCTCAGAATATTGGGACTGAAAGTCTGCTTTAGCCGCAACGTAAAAATTCGCCATGTTTGAAACACTAAATGATGGCCTCCCTCAAGGATCCATCCTATCCCCCACCCTCTTTAACCTCTGTCAGCGACCTACCAATGACGATGCCATTTGGATCCAGGCACCATATGTAACAACCTTGGTTGCGATGCCACTGATACAGAGGTCTCGAGGACGCAATCAGTATCTTCCACCACATAATGTCTGCTGATGGAAATTAGGTTGAGCGTCATTTTTAGTGATTGTTATCTCCCACCACCGAAGGTGAAGGAGTTATGTTTTCACCCCTCTCGTCTGTTTGTTTTTGCAGAATATCTCAAACGGTTGTGACGGAATCCGGATGAAATTTGGTGAAGATCCAGATCCGGACACCAACAGACTATATGGTGAGGATAAAACACAGGCATGGTGGTCCACTTGGCCTTTCACCCTAGGCATTTCCATTTCCTTGTTTGTTTGCTTTTTACATGAATTTAAGGCTCGTTGTGGAAGTGTAGTTTGTACACAAATTCCACTTTTGGATAGGAACATTCGGAGATTAATGGATAAACACATCTATGTGTTTGGGATTTAACCTGGGTCCCCACGAATAGCCAGAGGTTAAGATGAGAACAATCGCAGGACAATTATTTTCCAGTTTCTTTGCATCTTAAAACAAAATGGGGATAGGCCGCGAGAGGACAACTAGAATAATAACAATCTTTGAGGGAGAACAGGTGTTTGTGCGTGAATGGGAATGGTGTACCTTGAGTGTGACTCCCTGATTGAGACCCTCTGCGATGAGTAAACACCCGTGAGTCACTCAGCTGTGCACTTGAACACCCGTGGAGGTGATCGGTGTCAACGCGCACGCCCTGCAGCTTCATCCTTCCCCCATTTACAGAGACTGGGGAGGGAGTGTGGGTTGCTTGACATCACAGTGGCATGATGCAGATCACAAAGGAAATAGAAGGCAGTGTTTTGAGCCCAATGACCCTTCACAATTTGATATCCTGCATGCAAGACATGGGAATGGATGATCTAAGGAGTATGACTAGTCCATGCTTTAACAATCCCTAGTTTTAGTTAAACTCTGTATTCAGAGTCTAAAGACAGGTCCGACAGGCTATTGCTTTCATGTACATGTCGTCCTGGACCGTCTATTCAATAATCTAATAAATAATGCAAACATCTATTGAATCACTTCTTCTTTACACCCATATAAATTCGCACGTTCTTGGGTAGGGGGGGGCGGTGGCTGGTGGGGTTTGCTTGGCCAAGTTCTTTCACAAACTGTTTCATGGTTCATGGTCCAAAACTGCTACGGACGTCCACCTCCGGTGCGTCTCAGTTCAATCACCTCTGGGCTACGTGGCTGTCAACACTGAAACGCGTGGAGTGCGGAGGAGGAGGGAGAGGGCTGAGGACAACAGGCCAGGGCTCATAAACCCTGTAGGGTGAGATGTCGACATTCCTTGCATAGCGCTCACTTGGCTTCTTTATACTCACACACTGCTTCCTTGATTAAAATGCGTTCCTTGGCACTGAAGTTGCTGCGAATTGATTTATCGAACAGGGTTTTCTATAGAATATGTCGTCATGTCTTTCGCAGAAGCAAAAGATTTCCTTGCAGAATTTTAATGTTCGTTCAAGAGTCGAAGTGATTAATGTGGAATCAATAGTCATGTATTTAACCCGCATGTAAGATAAGAAGCATGTGAGATATACCCTCAACTGTGTTTCTCTGATGGAACACAAAGAATGCAATTATTCTCACCATGATTGAAAGCAGAGTCCTTAACTGTTGAGTCACCAATACTGGGGAACACACTAGGTTTAAAATTGAATGGTCTAACAACTTAGGGAACGACACTCACCAAACTTTTAACCTCGGGTTAAAAGTTAACGTAACTTATATGCATACTGGTAAATAGCTTCAAGTGTCATGTTAAAAAAAAAATCCCAGGGTGCAGGAATCCATCCATCCATTGGACCCATACTCTGTACAGGCAGTCGTGCTTGCCGAGCAGTCTCCTGGGCGATTGGGCACAATCTTGACGACTCAGCCACTCCAAACCAATGCTCGAATGGCTCAATACATCCCAGCAAGCTTGTACTCATTTGCCACCTCAGAAGGAGAACAGGCTGAGTTAACCCCACCTGATTTTAATTAAACGGGACAGATTTGTACTGAGGAATCAAGGATCCGAAGCTGCCACCCTACATGTTAACCAACACCAAGGGGCATAGTACGTAATGTCAATGCATTATACATGCGAAATCACTTACCAGTTAATAATAACACTTTTCCCTGCGCAGTCTCTCCAGGAAAAGGAATATGGGAAAGGTGTTCTAAACTCTTTGCTTTGCGTTTCCCTAGCACAATCATACCATTTCCTCGCCATTTTGTTAAGTCTCGAAATTTCCAACGCTACAGACAAAATTGATTGGTTGAATGGCGTAAAATGGCATCATATTTTTCTCAAGTACTGCTAACGGAGGCTTTTTTCCAAAATCCAAATTCCAATGGGACCTACTCTGAACAGAGCGTCGGTGCTTGCCATAAGCAGTCTCTGGGCTTTAGCACAATCCTGGACAGTCGCCACATCTGGCACAGGATTACTCCAAAGCTCAATCATCCAGTAAGCTGGTACTCATTTTGCGGACCTCAGTTAAGGATGACAGGCTGAGTCACCCACTGTGATTAATTAAACAGCCAAGCAGGATCTCAATATCAGGACCCGAGGATCCCAAGCCTGCCACCCTATACCATTAGGCCAAACACCAGACATGAATGGTTTTGAGAATGCTAAAAGGCGAATTTGTGTTCTACAGTGATCAAGTATAATAATTCAATTGAAATAAAAAAAAGATTAATTAATGGTTTGTAGAGAAAAACAAATTCCGACATCACCAACGGTTGATGCAGCATCCTATTACAACCACTTATTTACACGTTAAATCAATTATTAGCTCACATGGACTTCAGTGGTTTGAGCGTGATGCAGTCGAGGCAGTGTCCATAGTCCCATAGTCGTTAGTCAGTCTGTAAATTAATACCACTTTGAACCATAAATCACGATTTTGATGAAAACTTGGCACAAGCTTCATATCTGATGCCTAACGAAGGTGTATTGTACCGCCGCAATCGCGCTCATTAAAAAGGTTTAAATCAGTCTGAAACCCAAATAATTCCTGGCCCACCTAACAGGAGGGCATTGCATCAGCAGAACAGCACCTAAAAATGACCTGTAAGCCATGTAAAAACTAACCTGAAACAGGGTTCCGCTGTATGCACAAGAGAAGGAACCCCATTCAACCAATCACGTGCAATCTTCTGAACAGAAACAAAATTTAGATAAAATAATGACGTCTTGGTCAAGGTCAGGTCAGATTAGATAGTGCCTTGCGACAGGAACCATGTAACCTGCACTAACCTGTTCCATGGTCGGGTTAGTTTCGGCAACTAAACTGTCTCCCCCACCAGGTTTTTCCTGGATAAGGAGGTGTATGATCTCTGGACACCCAGCAGGTATAACAAAAAAAACCTGCCCAAAGGTAGAGGAGCTCTTATAGTCCGTGAGCTAGACAAAAATTCAGTATCAAATTGGGGGCAAAGGGAGATTCTTACTTTTTTTGTGAGAAATAACCTATATTCACGAAAATGTTGCTGGCCCATCACCATGTTCGTTTTTAGGCGATCCGCTAGGGCGCTCTTTGAGGAGTCAACTAACCGATTTTTTTTCTTTGCAGGTTTGCAAGTAAATGTATATATATCTAACTTTCAAGATCAATTTGTGTTTTGATGACAATTAATATGCGTGTAATTACTTAATATGTAAATTATATTTATGATAATGAACTCTTTTTCATCTCAAATGCGTTTTTCTCCAATTATCATTTAAAATCAACGAGACCGATTTGCAGAAGTTCGAACTGGAGCCCATACTAGTCGGCATTTTCCTCGATTCGCAAACTGAAATGGGAAGAGGCAAGTCTGTGCCAAATAAAAGTTCCGTTGATTGAAGTCAGCCATAGGAATTCATGCCCATCACAGTCAAATTTGAAAGCCATACTGCCGCTGATCCAAATTATATTATATTTATTGACCACCATCACATACAGGGGTAAAGCATGAAAGTATAAGCATATCTTGATATATAGTAGTAGTCCATTAATATAAACTGAATTTGAGGTTCATGGTAGCGTAAATGCTATAAGTTCAAGATGGAAAATTTTATTCTTTGTTAAGAATTCAATAGTCGTAAAATCGTTTAAGAACTTTGTGGCAAAATTCTTGTAACGTGAAGATGGATCGCTGTTCATTATAGTGTGTAACGGAAGACTATCATGGACTGCATGATTAGTCGGGAAGATTTTGCGTCTCGAAACTTCAAATGATTTTTATCTCACGAGATGCTTTCTGTAGAGCACAAGGTTCCATCTAATTGCGATGATCCATATCTTTACGTTGTCGAAATGTCATCCGCCGTCACAGTGAAGATGTTATTATTAAAGTGGTTTATAGCTGAACGTTCAGCTCTTTGCACAATCGAAAGAATAATTGACCTGTTGGTTTGATCTAGTGTCTGGGTTTCTTGTGTAATAACCGTTTGCGAGTTAAAACGTTCGAGGTTTGGTATTCGTGCATTAAGGTCGCCCATAATAAATACCTTTCTTCGTTAATGCATTTTTCATGTATGGTAGCAAAACATTGAGTTGAAAGTATGGGGAATCCGACGGGGGGATGTAACAGGCCCAAATATATGATTCGGAACGCACGACAGACTAACCAGACTTGAGCTTTCTCTTTTTTTGACACTGTAGATTGTGGCCATAAGTAATTAGCCACAAGTACCCCGAAAATACAATGTTCACTACTACGTTTCATTGGTAATTACAACAACATGTAGTGGAGGCAATGATACAGCTGTCTGATTCTGAACTTTGCACTTATCTCTCCCACTGTCAGATTCTTCCTCTGAAGTATAGCCATCGGTAAGGTTGTCCTCTATGTCGTCTGTCATATTGGTACAGTCTTTCAGCCTACACTCTCTGTGCACTTCAAGCCATTGACATACATTCGCAGGTTGGAGTTCACAAACACGGCGCATTTTCATGACATAACTCTAGTACTACTTTGGTGCAGGTGACCACTCATCCACAGAACATCCAGATTGCGTCGTCTACAACGACCCAGCCATACCCAGCTCAGGACTGGCACGTCAGGATTGGCCTCAAGCTCGTCGCCAGACTGCACACTGATAGTTTGCTCGATGTGCATGTTGTTCAGGCGTCTTGCATGGAGGTAGTTTCCAGATCGACTCCCCTTCTTCGCTCGCCACATGCTTGAACCTCAGGGCATTCACGCCCGTTCGGGAGTCCTGCTGCATATAGGCGACAGGTGAATGACTCCAGTGCCGGACAACATCAATGTGAGGACCAGGTTTCGCCTAAGCTGCGAAAGTATCGCGGAACACCTTTTCTTGCACATCAGCTTAAGCCTTTGATTTGCCTACACCAGAAAAGGCACTGACGTATCGCATCCAGTATATGCATGTAGACCAGCAAGGCCAGACAAACTTCATCCCCCATCATTTCTTCCATTTTGTCAATGCTAAGTATCTGTTCCTGCCCTTTGCAGCGACGCGCATGTATAGCCTGGCACGTATCCTCCTGCAGAATGCCAGACACAAGATCAAGACATCAGTGTCTTCTGACACTATGACGACTGACTTGAATTTGGATTTCCCGCATGAGCTGCATGCAACAATAGCCGCGTATCAGCTTCTTCCTGGTTTGAAGCAAGTTGCTGAACATCCAATGTGACTCCATCCTCTGTAATCCTGAAGCACTTGCTACCATATGTCACAACAGCTCCTTCCACCAAGTTTTCTGTTTATTCTGCCAGCCTGAGCGAAAAGTGGTAAGGTTTTCCTTGCTAGCAGAACATGCCAACAACGCCTCCAGTTTTTTATTCTATGTGTGGGATGATAACCCGAAAACAGGACTGCTTGAGATGAACCACGCTTTACTTGTTCTGCATTCTTGATGGAGAAATCCCGATATACCATCGAAGATACGTCTATGCGTTTGCTGCCTGGGTAGGTCTGCAAGACAGTTTGGAACAGTCCTCGGAAACTTCTGAAAATGTTCGGTTGTCACCACTCATCTTATGGACCAGGGCCATGCCGTCAATGATAGAAGCACTTGGTAACGCAACGTCATTTGCAGGAGAGATATCCTTATATATATACAATATCAACTCACTCTCGCCAGATTCCAATTTCCGACAATATTTTACTACAAACTAGCAAGAATATTAGAAAGATGTAATTTTTGGTGTAAACAAACTTGACAAAACGGATATTAGCTGCGTGCCAGTGAAATAAGAAAAATCGCATTTAAACGTTTGAAAGTTCAATTCATTTGCGACGTTAATTTCCACTCTAAATTTAAGTATTTATCGACTTTATAATAGGAAACCACCTCAGTCGAGCATTGGATAAGATGCAGGTATGAAAGACGTAAAATACCGCGAAAAAAGGAATTTTTATTTTACACCTACTAGCGCCCCAAGCTGATATCGCTTAAAAACAACCTGCATGAAGGCAGGCAAGCGGATTTCCGAAACAAAACATTAATGACCTACAAAAAAATGACATGCCGCTTTGCCCTCGTTTGATACCGATCTCTGAAATTTGGGGGTCCCTCACGGAATATATATATAATATATAATTATATACATATAACATACATACACAACACACACACACACACACACACACACACACACAACATGTGTGTGATTAATTCATTAGCAAAACATTTTTCCTGTCGAACTCCCCTCTCCCCTTCTTCTGTATCTCTAACTCTCCCATACCCTCCTAATATAGTGCACACCCTCCCACACCGCTCTCCTTGGTGGTAATTTGTCTGGCGGTGTCTGTCTCCGGACATGTCTGGGCGGTGTTTGTTCTGCGGACATGTCCGTCGGTGTTTGTCTGCGACATGTCCGCGGTGTTTGTACTGCGGACAATGTCCTGGCGTGCTTTGTCTGCAGACATGTCCGGGCGGTGTTTGTCTGCGACAGTCCGGGCAGTGTTTGTCTGCGGACATGTCGGGCCGTGCCTCGAAGGTGTTCTGCGGACATGTCCGGCTGGTTTGTCTGCACATGTGCCGTGCGTATTGTTGTCTCCGGACATGTCTGGCAGGATTGCGGTTTTGTCTCCGGACATGTCTGGGCAATGTTTGTCCTCCAGTGGTACTTATCGTATGGCCGGTAGAAAATGGATTTCAGACATTGTTTTGTTTCCATCTTCGCAGTTATTCTCTGCAGAAGCATTTGATGAGACGGTATGAATCGTAATTAACGCTCCACTGCACGCTACCTTCCTCTTCCCCAACCCCCCCGAGTATCTCCTGTCAGCGACGCACGGTGGATTTGAAGAATGATGGTTTCACAGAAACGCTAACAATATATCTGTTTACCTGAAAGTACAGTGTAAATGGTAATATCTTGTGTGTACTTGTGTTAACTTTTAAGTGCACATGCACTAAGGACTAGGCTGTGCAAGGTAAATTGAGAGCACACCTTATCGAGCTTGTTTTTCAATGCAGTGAGTCTACGGCCTCAACGACACCTTGGCTAAGTTTGTTCCAGTCTTGACTACATGCTGGCTAAAAAACTGTTTCCTAATAATGTGGACTGCTCATTAGCAGTTGTGGATGATGACCTCTTGTTGCGGGGTTTATTGCTCGTTGTAAAGCCAGGATCTCACAACCTGACAGTTTTAGCCACGTATGCCGATTTTTGTAATAAAATTGTCAAACGTGGTAACCGTCGAATAGTGTTATGAGTAAGTATTTTGATAACGATTGAGACACGCTGAAAACAATTGCATAATACGAATCGTTGCACGCATGGCTGTTAAGTGTAACTTTTACGGTTCCTCAAAGCTTTCCATGCTTGAAATTTACGACTTATGCCAGCGCTGACTTCACACAGTTCCCACATAACGCTCGCCATAAAGTTGGTAGAGCAGTCACGCGATCGTTTACAGACGTTACTTGTAAGATTACTCATAAGTACGAAACAACAAAACGTCAGAGTAGTTTAGTACCCGAACTATATTTCTAAGCTATGAGTTAGTGTTGTACTAACGTACGCATCGTTGACACACATCGACCACACTTATTGAAAGGTGCTCATAAGTCGAAGACAACGTCAAGGTAATGGTTAGCTCAGTGTTCCAGACTCCCTGGTTTTATTTTTTTTTTAATTTTTTTCTTCCTTTCCTTCGGTATGATGAGTGATGTTGCACTCTCGATTTCTAGTTGCGGTTGTAATATAATATAATTAATAGACTGCCGCTCAACGATTTAAATCATAACCGCACTGTCACTGAACACCGCATACCGAAGAAAAAAAAAACCGGGAGTCTGGAACACTGACGCTAAACCATTACCTTACGTGTTTCGACTTATGAAGCACCTTACAAGTAACAGTGTGTCGATGTGTGTCAACGATCGCATATCGTGCGTACAACTTATTCCCATCACATACGGAACGTGTGTCATAGGCAAGTACGTCGTAAAATTTTTCAACATGCTTAAAATTACAAGACGTACTCCACTTAATAGGACGTATGATAGCGTACTTTAGCGTTTTTTCACGCATACCAAACTTACCCAACCGTATTCGACGTGCGCCAGCGTTTTAGACGCATTTTTCAGAGGTCGGCAAACGCTGGCAAGATCGCCAAGGTGTGACTGCGATGTTGACACTTCCATTTCTGCCGGCGGTTATGATTTGAATCGTTGTGCGGCAGCCTTTCCATAACCTACGCCACGTCATCGTCGGCGATACGTCAGCGCGCTATGCATGAGTTAGACTATCGTTGGCATAGGTTGTGAACGCCGACAACAGGTTCAGCATTCGTTGGTATAAGTTATCTATAACACAACGAAACGTTCTGTGTCCGTTACTAATACGTTATGCATAAGACCAAGTCGTTATGAATACGTCCGAATCTTTAAAAAAAAACATCAAAAGTTCAACGTAAGCCAGCGTTTTACATACACTTACTGTATACTAATGTTGCCATCTGCTAAACGTCAAAGTGTGACTGGGCCTTAAGAAGCGACTAGCTGGGACACGGAGCTTCCCATACATTAACTTGTACATAGTAATCATGTCACACCTTTGACGTGCATCACTGAGTTCTGATTAGTGTTCTACAGGATTCAAAATATAAAATTAAATTGTAATCAAGTCATTCCTCGATCATAGACTGACGTTTGTAGAGATAGACAGACAGAGTAAACCAATTAACGAGTTAACCACGCTTTTTGCTTCGTGCACGTGGACTAGAATGTTGCACGCACGGCGTCGCATAATAGGGCAGCAGGAGGGTGGGGGGAGTGAGGGAACGGCAGCAGGAGGGTGGGGAGGAGAGACACGGGCAGCAGGAGGGTGGGGAAGTGAGGGGAACGGCAGCAGGAGGGTGAGGGAGTGAGGCGGCACGGCAGCAGGAGGGTGGGGAGTGAGGGGACGGCAGCAGGAGGGGGGAAGTGAGGGAACGGCAGCAGGAGGGTGGGGGGAGTGAGGAGGCATGGCAGCAGGAGGGTGGGGGAAGTGAGAAGAATGGCAGCAGAGTGGGGAAGTGAGAAGAAGGCAGCAGGAGGGTGGGGGAAGTGAGAAGAATGGCAGCAGGAGGGTGGGCAAGTGAGGGGAACGGCAGCAGGAGGGGGGGGAGTGAGGGGCACGGCAGCAGGAGGTGGAGGGAGTGAGGCGGCACGGCAGCAGGAGGGTGGAGGGAGTGAGAGCACGGCAGCAGGAGGAGAGGAGTGAGGCGGCACGGCAGCAGGAGGGTGGGGGAGTGAGGGGAACGGCAAGCAGGAGGGTGGAGGGAGTGAGGGGAACGGCAGCAGGAGGGTGGGGGAGTGAGGGAACGGCAGCAGGGGTGGGGAGGAGGGAAGACAGGAGGTGGGGTGAGGCGGCACGGCAGCAGGAGGGTGGAGGGAGTGAGGCGGCACGGCAGCAGGAGGGGGGGAAGTGAGGGGACGGCAGCAGGAGGGTGGGTGGGGGTGAGGCACGGCAGCAGGAGGTGGGGGGAGTGAGGCACGGCAGCAGGAGGATGGGGAGTGAGAGCACGGCAGCAGGAGGTGGAGGAGTGAGCGAACGGCAGCAGGAGGTGGAGGAAGTGAGGAGCACGGCAGCCAGGAGGGTGGGGGGTGAGGGCACGGCAGCAGAGAGGGA
>CM068961.1:415098-426377 GCA_035128595.1 Eptatretus atami | reverse complement strand
AATTGAATTATTATACTTGATCACTGTAGAACACAATTCGCCTTTTAGCACTTTCAAAAACCTTCATGTCTGGTGTTGGCCTAATGGTTAGGGTGGCAGGCTTGGGATCCTCGGGTCCTGATTTGAAATCCTGCTTGGCTGTTTAATTAATACCAGGTGGGGTTGACTCAGCCTGTCATCCTTCTGAGGTCCGCAAAATGAGTACCAGCTTACTGGGATGATTGAGCTATTGGAGTATCCTGTGCCAGAGTGGCGACCTGTCCAGGATTGTGCCTAATAGCCCAGGAGACTGCTTTGGCAGCACCGACGCTCTGTTCAGAGTATGGTCCCATTGGATTTGGATTTTTGGGAAAAACCTTCCGTTTAGCAGTACTTGGAGAAAATATGATGCCATTTTACGCCACTTCAACCAATCAAATTTGTCTTAGCGTTGGGAAATTTCGAGACTTAGACAAAATGGCGAGGAAATGTAGATTGTGCTAGGAAACGCAAAGCAAGAGTTTAGACGACCTTTCCCATGTCCTTTTTCTGGAGACTGCGCAGGGAAAAGTGTTTTATGAACTGGTAAAGTGATTTCGCTGTTAATGCATTGACATTACGTGACTATGCCTGGTGTTGGCTTAATGGTTAGGGTGGCAGGCTTGGGATCCTTGATTCCTCAGTACAAATCTCGTCCCGTTTAATTAATATCAGGTGGGGTTAACTCAGCCTGTCATCCTTCTGAGGTTGGCAAAATGAGTACAAGCTTGCTGGGATGATTGAGCCATTCGAGCATCTTGTGTTGGAGTGGTGACTCGTCCAAGATTGTGCCCAATCGCCCAGGAGACTGCTTCGGCAGCACCGACGCTCTGTACAGAGTATGGTCCCAATGGATGGATGGATTCTGCACCTGGATAACATGACATTGAAGCTATTTCACCAGTATGATACTAACTGTTACGTTAACTTTAACCCGAGGTTAAAGTTTAGGTGAGTGTGTTCCCTAATTGTTAACCATAATTTTAACCTTAGTGTGTTCCCCAGTTTGGTACTAACAGTTACAGGACTCTGCTTCAATCAATGAGAATAATTGCATTCTTTTGTGTTCATCGAGAACAAGTTGAGAGGTATATCTCACATGCTTCCTTATCTTACATGCGGTTAAATACATGGACTATTGATTCCACATTAATTCATTCGACTCTTGAACGACATAAAATTCTGCCAGGAAATTTGCATTCTGCCGAAGACATTGACGACATATTCTAACGAAAACCCTGGTTCGATAAATCAATTCGCAGCAAACTCAGTGCCAAGGAAGACTCGTTTAGATCAGGAAGCAGTGTGGAGTATAAGAAAGCCAAGTATGAGCTATGCAAGGAAGTCGACATCTCCCCTACCAGGGTTTATGAGCCCTGGCCTGTTGTCCTCCCCTCTCCCTCCTCCTCCGCACTCCAACGCGTTTCAGGTGTTGACCACCACGGCCCAGAGGTGATTGACTGTAACTGCAGACCACCGGAGTGGACGTCCGTAGCAGTTTGGGACCATGAACCATGAACAGTTTGTGAAAGACTTGGGCCAAGCAAACCCCAACCAGCCAACCCTACAAGAACGTGCGAATAATTTTGGGTGCTAAAGAAGAAGATGATTCAATAGATGTTTGCATTATTTATTAGATTATTGAATAGACGTTTCCAGGACGACATGTACATAAGACAATAGCTGTCTGGACTCGTCTTTAGACTTGAATACAGGTTTAACTAAACTAGGGATTGTTAAAGCATGGACTAGTCATATCCTTAGATCATCCCATTCCCATGTTTGCATGAGGATATACAAAGTTGTGAAGGGTCATTGGGTCAAACACTGCCTTCATTTCCTTGTGATCTGCATCATTGCCACTGTGATGTCACACAACCCACACCTCCCCCTCCCCAGTCTCTGTAAAATGGGGGAAGGAGAAGCTGCAGGGCGTGCGGGTTGACACCGAATCACCTCCACGGGTGTTCAAGTCACAGCTGAGTGAACTCACGGGTGTTTCACCTCATCGGCAGAGGGTGCTCATCAGGGGAGTCACACTCAAGGTACACCATTCCACATTCACGCACAACACCTGTTCTTCCCTCCAAAGATTGTTTTATTTCTAGTTTTCTCTCGGGCCTATCCCCATTTTGTTTAAGATGCAAAGAAACTGAAAATAATTGTCCTGCGATTGTTCTCATCTTAACCCTCTGGCTCATTCTGTGGGGAACCCAGGTTCAAATCCCAAACACCATAGATGTGTTTATCCATTATCTCCGAATGTCCTCAAAGTGATTTGTGTACAAACTACCAGCTCCACAACGAGCCTTAAATTCATGTAAAAAGCACACAAACAAGGAAATGGAATGCCTAGGTGAAGGCAATGTGGACCACCATGCCTGTGTTTTATCCTCACCCCATATAGTCTGTTGTGTCCGGATCTGGATCTTCACCAAATTTCATCCGGATCCGTCCACAACGTTTTGAGATATTCTGCACACAAACAAACAGACAGAGAGGGGTGAAAACATAACTTCCTTCACCTTCGGTGGTGGAGATAACAATCACCAAAAATGACGCTTCACACTAATTTCCATCAGCAGAACATTACTGATGGTGGAAGATACTGATTGCGTCCTCGAGACCTCTGCTGATCAGTGGCATCGCAACCAGGTTGTTACATATGGTGCTGGATCCCAATGCATCGTCATTGGTAGGTCGCTGACAGAGGTTAAAGAGGGTGGGGGATAGGATGGATCCTTGAGGGAGGCCATCATTTAGTGTTCAAACATGGCTGATTTTACCGTTGAGGCTAACGCAGATCTTTCAGTCCCCAAATAATTCTGAGAGTAGTCTGATTGTCTTCTGGCAATAGAAGACTTTTGAGACTTTGAGAAGGAGCCCTCAGCGCTGTTAGGAACCCTCAGTGCCGACGACAGGTCCACCAAGGCAGTTGCCATCTTTTGTTTTCTCTGAAAGTCAGCCTTGATGATCGTGGAGAGACCAAGAACCTAACCACAGGTACTGCGGCTGGGCCTAAAGCCCGTGTACTCATCAGGTAGGAAGGCCTCCAGGGTGTGGGTTCAATGAGATAGTGGGGCCCTTTCCATCAGCTTTCCCATCACTGATAGAGCTATAGGGTGGTAGTTGCAGGTCAACACTGCTGGCTTACCAGTTTTTAGGATATCAATAACATTAGCCTTCTTCCAGGCTGCAGGAATTTGTTCTGTTTCATGGATGGCAGTAAAAAGGACCACCAACCAGGTACGACCCTTTTCTCAGGGTTTTTTAAAGAATTCGGGGAAAATTTGTGTCGACCCTTGCAGATTTACCGTTTTTGTTTTCCGGCAGGCCATCGTCATTCGTCAATGTCTTTCTTTGTATATGGGGCTGACAGGTGGCTGCTCAATGGTTTTTGGTGGAGGTTTCAGAGGTAATCCCTTTTTACCTCCTGCCTTAGTGATTTGAAGGTTGGCACCTTTGAGGTCTAGAAGAGGTGAGGTGCCATGGAATCAGGGGAAACTCTTGGGAGGGCAACTGGTTACAGTCCAAACTGCAACCGGTCCAGCCAGCATCAGCCCACATGTCCTAAAAACCTATTCTTCTGCTCTTGCTCACCCTCGCTCTGTTCTATTCACCCTCTCAGTTGCTCAAGGTCATCTGCCATCTGCTTGAAGATTGGCAAACATTCCCGCCCCACATAAAAAGGTGAAAAAACAGATCCCTGTAACTACAGACCAATCAGCTTTGTCCCAATCATCAGCAAGGTTAGGGAATCCATCATCGCTTCTGACATTAAATCCTTCCTCTTCTCTAATGGCTTGATTTCCGATCATCAATTTGGATTCAGACTAAGTCACTCTATCCTGGATATACTGCTTCTGCTCTCCCAACAATGGATGTAGATCCTCAATGCCAGACATGAAATCATAGCCATCTCCTCAGACATATCGCCTGCTTTTGATACAGTCTGGCACCCTGCCCTGCTCACCAAACTCTCTTCCTATGATATCCAAGGACATCCCCACTCATGGCTCACAGACTTCCTCTCTTGTTGCAGCCAACATGTGGCCGTTAATGGAGTTCTCTCATCCCCTTTTCCTGTCCAGGCTGGAGTTCCTCAAGGCAGTGTTCTGGGTCCTTTTCTTTTTCTGGTTTTCATCAATGATCTCTCTGACTCTCACTGAAAAATCCTTTGTCTTTTTGCTGATGACTAAACCCTCTGCCAGACCATCTGTCATCCCTCAGATCGGTAAGCAACAGCCTCTTCACTCTCTGCAGATCTGGATAAAATCACAAGCTGGTCCAACACGTGAAACATGTCTTTCAATCCTGACAAATCTCACACTCACTATGTCTCTCTGAAAGGACCGTCTGGAACCCCCCTCCCCCCCATCTACTTTCTCAACAATCCTCTTGAAGAAGTCCTTTCACTCAATCTTCTGGGTCTCACTATCTGCCATGATCTTTCCTGGGAAAGCCACATTTCCAAGATGGCCTCCAAAGCCAGTCGCCAACTGGGCATCCTCCTTTGTGCAAAGTCTTTCCTTGGCACACTTGAGCCCTGACCACATACAAAGCTTTCGTCCACAGCCTGATGGAGTACTGCTCTCCCCTCTGGCCTGGTGCTCCTGCCTCTCACCTTTCTTTGCTTCATGCTGTGGAAACGAAGGCATTTAGGATCATTGGTATCTCCCGCAAAGAGGCTGAGCCTTTGGGTCTCTCACTCTCTCACCACAGGCAGGTCGGTGGTCTTTCTGTCTTCTACCGTCTCCTCTCCAGCCTGGCCCCCCAGCTTTTTTGGAGATATGTCCCCCCATATTTATGCCAGGCACTCAAGGTCTGCCAGCAATCCTCTTCTGGTATAACTACCAAAATGAAGAATCACTGCTCACCTTTACTCTTTCATTCCTCTTTTTTTCCCGCCTTTGGAACAAACTCATACTCTCTTCAATCCCACTCTTCCCTCCAGGTCTTCATAACAGCTGTTCACCACCATCTCTTATCTTCCCCCATCCAAAACCACGATCTTTTCTACCCCCGCGAATCCACCCCAAACCCACCTCTTTCAAAGTCCCTGCTTTCCTTCCTGAAGGTCCTTGTCGTGTCCATCTTGTTTACCCTGTGTACCCTGGCCCATCCCTCTGCCTTCCACAGATTTTTGTGTTTTTTGTATACACTGTCGAGGCTCGTATGAGAGCTAACACACAGAAACGCACAAGGGGAGCAGGAGACAAGAGGAGCAGGAGACAAGAGGGGCGGGAGAGGGAAGGAAAAAAACAGCAGGGAACAGAGACATAAAGAGATCTGTGGAAGGGAGAGGGATATTTATCGGTATGCCATCCTGATGAGGGCAAACAAGCCTGGAATCCAGATAGGCAGCTCCGTTTGATGTTTAATTGATGTTGACCATGTAATCTTTGCTGTTTGACAGTCAGCAGGCCAAGGCTTCCGGGTTGGACGTGATGCTTTTGTGTCGGACTACGTCCATCAGAGATCGGGGGAGTGCTCGTCACACTCCACATTTCGATATTTATACACATCCACATATATATATATATATAATATATTTATATATTTATATATATATATATATATATATATATATATTTGTTGCGGGCGAGGGTTGGGTGAGAAAACCACCAGTGGGTGGGGGTGGGGGGGGGGAAGCTATCTTGGTTCCCACCAGACTCCCCGGAATTGCAGGCGTCAAACACGGATAATTCCTCTTGACGCAGTGGGTCGCTAACCGACCGTGAACACCAATAACTCAACTACGTGACCTTGGGTCCTCCGTTTGTGGGTTAACCGGGATACCGAATTAATCATGTGACCTAATTACCGGGGGACACGCCCTCGGTACGCTTTGTTCGAACCGGATCACTTTACCAGATCACATGCGCCGAGCGACACTGCCAAGGACGTACGGCTAAAAGGAACGGATCGTTGGGAATAAAGTCTCGGCTGGGTTAGGATACGGACCATGCTGGATCAATGAAAGAAAATTACCCCCGTGCGGAGTGACGGTCATTTCTGCGAGAAAATATATAGCCTCCTGAAGGTAGGGCAGTTTTTGCAAACTTTGAAGTCACGTGACGTAAAAATGAAAGCGAAATTCGAAAATCCGTCCTGACCAAATTTGATATTGTCCATAGATTCATATGCCACAATCAAATTCAAGATTGCTTGAGAAATGTAGGAGGAGATAGATTTTGAAATCGTCATTTTCGCATTTTTTGCCAACTTTGAAGCACGTGACACGAAAACGAAAGCGAATATCGAAAATCCGGCCCGACCAAAATTTAGATATTGTCCCATAGATTCATATGCTACAATAAAATTCAAGATCGCTTGAGAAATGGCGGAGGAATAGATTTTGAAAATCGTCATTTTCGCATTTTTTGCCAACTTTGAAGTCACGTGACACGAAAACGAAAGCGATATAGAAAATCCGGCCTGACAAAATTTAGATATTGTCCCATAGATTCATATGCCATAATACAAATTCAAGATTGCTTGAGAAATGTAGGAGGAGATAGATTTTCAAAATCGTCATTTTCGCATGAAAATCGTCATTTCGCCTTTTTGAACTTTGAATTACGTGACACGAAAACGAAAGCGAATATCGAAAATCCGCCCTACAAAATTTAGATATTGTCCTATAGATTCATATGCCACAATCAAATTCAAGATTGCTTGAGAAATGTAGGAGGAGATAGATTTTCAAAATCGTCATTTTCGCATGAAAATCGTCATTTTTGCCTTTTTTGCCAACTTTGAAGCACGTGACACGAAAACGAAGCGAATATCGAAAATCCGGCCCGATCAAAATTTAGATATTGTCCCATAGATTCATTTGCTACAATCAAATTCAAGATCGCTTGAGAAATGGCGGAGGAGATAGATTTTTGAAAATCGTCATTTTCGCCTTTTTGTCAACTTTGAAGTCACGTGACACGAAAACGAAGCGAATATCGAAAATCCGGCCGATCAAAATTTAGATATTGTCCCATAGATTCATTGCTACAATCAAATTCAAGATCGCTTGAGAAATGGCGGAGGAGATAGAATTTGAAATCGTCATTTTCGCAACTTCAAAGGCCTCGTGACCTTGACTTGACCTTCGGTGACCTTGAAAGTCATACATCGTGTACGTCTCATCGACCTCTATCAGGATCACTAATGACCAGATCTCCGCTTCAACTTCATTGTGAACGGACGACGGACCACCCATATTACCCTTTCTCTCACCAATATTATTAGGTCATTGGAAATGACCTAAAAGACAAAAACGAGCTGGGAACAGTCTACAAATAATTATTAACAGGCAGCTGAGGAAAGATATGTGGCACAGTGAATGTTGTTTATTGTTGTCTGAAAGCAGGAATAGAAAGAAATATGAAAGGTGCGACAATAAACTTACAAAAGCAGACACAGAGCAGAGTTAGCCCGATATAATTCTTGTACAATCTTAACTTAAACGAGGAACAGGTGCCATGACACACCCACACACACAACACACCACACACACACACACACACACACAACACACACACCACACACACACACACACACACACACACACAACACACACACACACCGATGAAGAAGAGTTAATGAGAAGAAAAAGGCGAGAGGAGATGAGGCTAACGGTCTCTCAATCCTTGTACGATAGCGCGACCGTGCCACCATAACGTTTGGGGGATGCTCCACTGGGCGATATCTCCCTGACAGCTAGCGCGTCGTCTCTTGCTTCGTGGACTTCGTGCAGCTAGTGTCGGTCCAGAGAATGAGATGCAACCGTCGGCATGAAGGGAGGGACTTCGGGGGAGCCAGCTTCGGGGACTTCGGGGGAGTAGGTGGAGAAAGGCGGAGTCTGAAGCAAGTGGGCGAGTGACAGACAAGATCAGGTGGTGGGTGGAGTCAGCGACGAGGCATGAAGAAGGTGAAATCAGCAGGCGAGTGAGCAGCAGGTGGAGAAGGCGGATCGCAAGTGGGTCGTGAAGAAGGCGGGTGGAGAAGGTGAGTTGAAGATCCAGCACGAGAGAGGGAGAGGGGAGGGAGAGGGAGAGGGGAGAGGGAGAGGGAGAGCACAGACGGACGGCTTCGCGATCCTCCTTTTATATAAACCCCGCTGTGCAGGGTGGGGGCGCCACCCCGAAGCGATGTGTCGTCACCTGAATTGGGTGCTCTGATTGGCCCCGGCCACTGCGCGGGCCAGCTGTCATGGCTGGAAGCGGCTCAACTCCACTTCCGGCAAGATGGTTCCAAGCTGTGGAATCGTCTTGCTCCAAACCCCATGATATGAATCTCCTTGCACCGAACCCCGTGATATGAATCGCCTTGCACCGAACTCTGTGCCGTGCCCCGGCGACCCGCGGTTGGCACTGGTCAATGTGCCTGCTCTGTGGTGCGCCACGCGGCCCGAGCGATCTAGCCGCACAGCTTGCCTCTGCCTGGTAGCAGCTGCATCGAGGCAGAGGTGCGGGAGGATGTCTGCCGTCTGCGGGAGACATTTGTGGCCGTCCTGGTGAGCAAAGACCGACAGTAAGACGTTATTGTAACCCCATGCACAGACCCGGCCAAAGATGTGTGTTATTCATGCCCCGTTCTGGACAATGATAAAGTATCATGGGCTGCGCGCGAGTCTGCCATTGTACATGTGGTCAGTGCGCGGGTCCGCCCGTCATCGAGCATCGTGTTCACGGTTATCAGATGTGGTGGGGTGCACGGTGCCAGCCCTGATCTGTGTCAGGGAATTGAGGGAAAGGATTGGATATAATTATTAGATGGAGATTCAGATTGAAAAGGGGACAGATATATTTATTAATGGAGATTTGGATTGAAGAAGTGTGTGACCCGTGCATACTGTATGTTAGCATTTGGTGTGTTGGTTATGCCTCTGATTGCCTGAACAATGGGTGGGGGGGTCATCGTTGCGCTGCACGTACTCCATGCAGCACCAGCGTTTATTGTTGGCTTCTACTGCTGCCCTTGGTCTTCTGTGAGGACGCATTCTTACGCAAAGGGCGTGGCTGCGGTTTTTACAGATGGGTCCCGAGCGTAGCGCTTGCAAGACTCACGAGGACGCCTTGCTTGGATTTACCTCAGGAAGAGAGAGAAAAAAAATAATAGGAATGAGGTTCAGAGATTTAATCTGACCTAGCTATGAGATTTACACAACGCACTGTCCGTTCGACCCATTAGACATGAAGGAAGGGACTATCTGAACGTACATGTATGAAATAACTGACTGGGGACCACTGCATGTTGGCTGCTATCGGTGTTGGAGGGCTGGCAACATTGATCGAGTAAACAGATTCCCAACAACCTGAATATATGTCGAGCGGTTGAGCAGCATTATGATCGCTCTATGAACATAGATCGCTTCGAATGATGAAAGATTGATGCATTCAGGACCGCCCAAAAGATGTGATCATCATTTAAGCTGATATAATGTCGGGTCAAGAGCGAAATAACTTCGATAAAAGACGAGGAAAAAACCCAAATCTGCAGGAGAAGTTCAGAGTTAGACATACTTCCCATACTCTATCCCTTCTGACAGAATCCATAGGAGAAAAAGACTCAGAAAATCACGGATCTGTTTGATTCATCCCCACGGCCAACAGCCTCGACCTGATACACTCTCCGCAGAGCAGAAGAAATGGTTTCAGCTACCCTGCTACGTTGAAAGGGACATAGTTAGAACATAGAACTTTCTCAAATACTCCAAGTCATCGATGCATCGGACATGCTCAATACATTATTCACAAACATTTGACACAACATTCCCCATATTTTTGTTGCCTCGATTATATTGTTCGATGCTGACAGCTCCAGGCCGAACGTCCTCATCACACTAAAGCGCTTGAAAAATGTCTTCGGTCGACCGTGGGCATGTGCGCTGTCACGCTCGCTCTGCTTTGTGTTGATCTGAGCTGATAGCAAATCGATTTATCGAAGTATCGGCGTTTGCCAACTAAAGCACGAAAAAGGTGTTTCAGCAGGTGAAATTGAATATAGCATACAATTCCTAGAATTTGTTTCGTTGTATCGTTTTTTCTTCAATTTTGAGCCGAATTGATTTACAGCACTTGTATATTGAAAGTCGGACAAATCGCCATTTACCCATCTGTGTGATTAAATTTCATGTTCAAATCGTCGTTTTGTCACCTTGAATTTTGCCTACGAATCTCAAGGCTTGCCTACGAAGACCTAATCGGCCTGACGACAAGGGCACAAAACACTAAGTCTAAAAGGAGGCTGGTCGAAAATTTCAGCAATATCTTTCACCATGGGCGGGCAATTCACACGGAGCAAACAATATTGGGTGATACACATAATTCGCACACAACGCTCGTTGGAAAATAGACACAAACACCCAATATACCACGCACATCAAATTTGCCAATGAAAATGCAACGTACAAATACTCACGTTTTTTTTTGTTTGTTTTTTTTTGGCCATGACTGGCGTAACACAAGATAGCGTCCTATGGTGAAAAAAGTTCCTCCAGATGGCGTGGTGTAGTGAGAACGATGATCAGAGAGAAGAAGCGACCCACTGTGAATTTCTGTCTCAGTTCGAATTGTCTCTTACTTGAAGGATCCCGGACAGCCCCATTTGTCGCATCCGCTGTTAATATCTTCCAGCACGGAATACTGACGTTAATGTCCAAGCTTCAAAGCATCCCGTTGACAAAGAGAACAACAAAACACCACCACGGTGTTTCGAATCGCCTCTACGGAGCACGATAGTTTATATGCTCGATCTCAATAAAATGGCATTTAACAGAATTAACTAAGCACAAAAACCGCCAAATCTTGCAACAATATAGTTCCAAAAACATGTTGTATTTTGTATAACTCACAGCTCCGCTCAACGATATCCGGAATATGATCACACTCTTCGGATTTACTCTGTCCTTAGACGGAGCTATCAACGATCAGCGCAACTAGTGCAGTCTGTCGAGTCTTAGAAAATCACTAGAAAAATCGCATTTAAAAACATCGATTCGACGCCATATTATTTTTCCACTCCGATCTTAGGCCACGTCTGTCGCCAACAATGGCGCCCCGGCTCTGACGCGGTCCACCACCACGGCCGACGAGCCCACAATCCGGGAGCTGAAAAAGTCATTCGTGAGGTGTGGGCTGACACTAAATTGGTGAAACAATGTTTTTTCTCACAATATATATTATAATATATATATAATTATTATATCTATATATATATAATAATAAATATATATATCGTTTGCGTCAAAGAAACCTCCTCCT
>CM068961.1:368049-384472 GCA_035128595.1 Eptatretus atami | reverse complement strand
ACAGCATGCTGACAGAACACGCGTTCACTCTTATGCATGACTTTCCAAGAAAACACCAGAACCCATTCATTGCGTGTTGCTGCAAATTATCTCCGATGCATCGTTCACACAGGGACAGACGCGCATCAAACCCCGCGTGACTTCTTTGACCCTTCTTAAGCACGGAAACCACCATAAAATTCGTTTTTAAAAGCACCTTGATGTGATTTTTAGCCACACTGTCTTACTTTTCACGATTTTGTTTTTAACCTCGCACGTTAACACTTGCACGTGAACAAATTCATAGATTGAAAGTGCTAATATGTCACGCTAATATAATATGTGTCAATTTAATTGGATAAAATGCACCATGGATTATTGTTACTTAAGTTGCTGATCTTTAATAATCAGAACTAATCTTATCTGACGAAATCCATGCTTTCGAATGCGCAATAGACTCACTTCAAGAAATTATGATTAAAAGTGATTCTTTTTATTGACCTGTGACTGGCTCATACTTTCCAGGTTGTAATTTGTGTGAATCTGGAAACTCCCTCGGAGTACTGACAACCAAACGCACCATACGCACACTTAAGAATCGCCTTCCCCGATCCACTACCCAAGACTCCTGACGTCTGCGTTGGGTTACATCCCGCACCTCCAAACCTTGCTGCACCAAAAATTATGATTAAACCTCAATTGGGCTCCCGGACGACAAGCCATGTACCATGTGCAAACGTCAAAACGCAATCAATATATAAATAAAGAAAGACCCACCACCACATCCTCTCACCTTCGAATGGAGGAGTAGCCCAAATCAGCTCTCATCTAACTAACTAACCCCAGGTGGCTCGGTTTGATTATATATAAATAATTAACCCCTCCCACACTCATCGAGCAATGAAGCATGCATAAAGCAACCCAAGAAGACCGATGCAAGGTAAGCGCAACGCTGTTTCGAACCACTCCAGAGTTAAACATTTCCACTCAACTCTCATGTTTCATGTGTTAATTATTTGAAAAAAAACAAGTGAGAAAAAGACTTTTCCTCCTCACACCTTTCCCTCCCGTACCCGGACTATCCTCACACAGATCTTCCTCTTCCTTCTTCACGTTTCACACTCTCCAATCGCCACTTTGATCGTGAAGGTATTCACCACTCACCTTTATGACATTTTTCTTCAAACTCTTCCTTGACTCTGCCCCCCCCCTCTTCCCAATCTTCAATTATTTTTTTTTAAAATGTCTCTTTAAATTTTACAAAATTCCTCTCTCTGCTTTCCTTTCTTCTTCAAAAAACTCGATTTCAATTCGACCTTTCTGTTTTTTCTCTCCATGTCAAAAAAATTCACCTGTTACAACATTTCCTTCCTCCATTCTTGAAATCTTCTGTACTCCATCCATTCTCCAATCTATTTAAACATATCTCTGACCGAGAAAAAAAATTTTAACATCCCACTTTGTAATGCTTGTTCGTCTTCGTTATTAATCATTCTTTTTTTCCAACTTCAGTGCAAATTCATCCCACCTCCTAAACACCTCCTCCAACTCCTCCCTGTCATGACGCCCTCCTTGCTCCTCTGTCTTTCCCCCATCATACCTCCTCTCTTAGCACTTCTCTCACAACTGCCCTCTGCTTGACTAACAGTTCCCCCTCTGATATCCCAAACTGTATGGTTTTTCAACATATGTGGCCTCTGTTCCAAACCGAACAAATGCTTCACTCTCATTCAGCACACTCCTCAATACTTAAACATGCTCCCTCTCTCCTCTCATCAACACTCCCTCTCTTCCCACCCCCTCAAAATCATATTCCTCGCCCTGCCCGCTCCCATTTCCCATACCACTACCCAGTCTCATCCTTCCCCTCTCTCCCACCCCTCCCTCTCCCTCCATCCCCAAGATGATGCCCTGCTCTCTTCGTCTTCCCTCTCACCCCTTCCTTCGCAAATCAACCACCTCTTCTTTCGTCAAAGCAAAAACCTCGCAGGGCCAGGCACGGATGACGGGTTTGGCAAAGCCTTTGAGACCCCAATCCTTGATGAAAGGAGCGAAAACCATGGGTAACCTTCCGGGTCAGATTGCGGTCTTGTGTGTCGGCGGTGGTGCTGAGTGTCTCCACTAGACGGCGGTCTCTTCGGGTTAACCTGAGGCGGTTCTTTCGGGTGGGTGCCTGACATGGCCTATCATGAAGAGAGGATGATCACACCTGTCTCTGTTATCATCTGACCTCAAGCGTTTGGACATCGGTATGCAGCACTCTCTGAGTTTCGGAGACCGGATTGCGCAAGATCATGGGGTGGTTACACCTACTATTGGTCTGGTCGCTCGATGGTTTACCATGCCCAAGGAGTTGCTGTAGCTGGTCCAATAAGCTGACTCCAATGATAATTGAGAGTAACACCGGTCAACGAGTGTATATGAGACTAAGGATTCATCACCATTTGGTGTCATTTCCTTGGTCTCTTGTATCTGCCCCGACTGAGGTGAGTGTTTCTCACTGTGAAGGACGCATTCCATGCCACGCTTGAGTCGTGGTTGATCAGTGCCCCAGGCGAGATACTCTTCTCGTCTGGGGGATTTCAAGCATCGATTGGAACTGAAGATGGTTATGAGACATGTGTTGGTCCCTATGGGTCTTGGAACTGTGAACCAGAATAGCACCAAGTTCCTTGACTTTGCATGAAGTCATGACTTAGGGTGGCTGGTTCATGGTTTCAGTGCCCTCAGGCTCCATCGCTGGACTTGGTATTCCACGCTGGTGGTGTGCAAAGGAGATTGACCATGTGCTTATGATGGTCACTGGAGGATGAGCCAGAATGCAGGGTCCACCAGAGTGCTCTGTTCCTCAATAACGACCACAGCTTGTTGTGCAACTCTGAATTGCAGCTGAAATCCAGGAGAATGGTATCATCTCAGATAGGCTGGATGTTGGCAAAGCTCAAACGATGAGAGGGAGCTAGATTTTTGCCGAACAGCTGCATTGGGGATTTGGGGTCTGGCTCCTTTGGGGAATCCTGAAGAGTTGTGGATGGCCTTCAAGACCACCTTCCCTGATGTTGCCAGTGGCATGTCGTGAACTCACCGTAGGGCGAGAAGAAGCATTTTGTCTCTCAAGACACTGGATACCATGACCAGAGTCGCAGGCCAGGCTGAATGGCAGAGCTGAGCTGTTCAAGGAGCATTTGTTACTGGAGTTTTTCAGGGGTGTGTACTGGCCCCCACACTTTTCAGCGCTTGTATGGACTGGATTCTGGGGAGGATGTCGAGGAGATCAAGCGGTGGTGCATCGTTTGGAATGTCAAGATCTCTGACCTTTATTCGCGATGATGCAGTCATCTTTGCGGAGACTCTAGATATCCTTTTGGGGCCCTCAATGCGCTGAATGAGGAGTCGAGCCACTGGATTACGGATTTCCTGGGTCCAAATCATGATCCAGGCTTTCAATGACATCTTGGAATGCTGCTATCTTATCTGCCCCGTTTTTGTGTGAGGATTTTGAGGTCATGGAGAGATTCACTTGCCTTGGCAGTGATATTCATGTCTCTGCTGGCTGTGAGCCAGAGTTTCAACAGACGTCTGGGTCGGCCTGGGGAGTCATGGATTCACTGGATCATGGGTTGGCACTGCCGCCGCTGTACCTGTACAGAGAGAAAGTCCGATGTCTTCAGGTCTTCATGCTTCCAGTCTTGCTCGATGGATGTGAGACTTGGACTCTAACCAGGATCTGATACGGCAGACTTATCTTTTGGTACCAGGTTGTATGAGGATCAGAGAATATATGTGAAACAGAATGTTTTTCTCGTACTAAATGCACATCAGTGCCCCCACCCCCCTCCTCTGAGAAACATTCCTCCTTAGAAGAAGATCTGAACAATGTTTCTCCTTATTCATTGAGCAAGAGGCGCAGTCAAAGTTGTAATTCAAGAGCCTGCTTGTTTGTAATGCTGGTAACGTAGCTAAAGTGTGTTTTTTGCCCGAGGTGTCTGTTGCTGGATTGAACTGATTTGAGCGAAGTGCTGTTGACATCGGTGCCAGTTAATAACTCTCTTCCACTCTACATTGTGGGTGTGACAAATTCCACGGGTATCTCACACGAGACTGATTGTTGGCCCTGTCGTACACTGAAAATCCCAAAATACCCTGTTCATTTTGTATTATTATTCGACCACTTTTCCATATACTCTTTGTGTATAAGTCGGAAAGTCCACTTTGCCTATTTATCACTCACTGTTTATTCGGTAACTACCGCATAAGGACAAGTTCAGAAAGAGCCTCCAAAGGTGAAAGTGGATGAGGTTTGTTTCATGTGTACGCTTAGTCATATGTAAACGTAAAAGAAGAGCAAAAGCCTTTGGAGTGTAACGTCTTGTTTGGTGTGCACTCGAAGCTGAATTAAGTCTGCTCATGGTCTTATAGATCGGGGTGAATTAAGTTTGGCCCAATTAACTTCTTCCATTCTGTCACATTCGGCTTCATTTACAACGGAAAATAATTAATTTTGTTTGTACTGTATTTATTAGGAAGGTTACATATGCTGTTATGGATGATAAAAGCCAGTGTCCGAACTGCCATAATATTGATCTATTTTCATTCCTATGTCTGTGTTTGTTTTGTTCTTTGATATCAAGGTTTGTTTTGATTATTAGAAGTGTGAAGATAATTATACTCTTAATTCCTCACTCCTTTATTTTCAGGATGACGAATGGGAAAATTCCAGATAAAGATGTAAGTAAAGGAGGTTTTCTTGTCGTAAAAACAAATTACTCATTTGGAACATACATACAAAAATATATCTACAGCACTATAGAAAGCCGTGAAGAAATGCCTAGAATTCACCCGTTTGAATGTTTAATTCCCCGAAACCTGAAGACCCCAAGACCTAAATACTGAAAAGACCCAAAGTCCCTGAAGACCCAAAAAGACCCTTGAGACACTGAATATCTAAAAGACCCATTAGACCCCTTTAGACTTTAATATCATTTAAACTGCTAGACCCTTGACCATTTAGACCACTTGGACCTTCTTATATCACAAATAATATAATATCACCAATATTACAAATAAATTTGTAGAAAATAAATGTTTGGATATGATTGTGTGTAAATCATGCCAATACAGCAATCTGTAATGTCAATCCTCTGCAAACGACGTGGAAGCGAGTGTGGCAAGCCAATTAACGCAAGTATATAATATATATATATATAAAAATATATATACATGTATATTATATATTATATATATAATATTATATATATATATATGAATATATATACAGTACAGGGTAGCCCGAAAGTTACTTTTACCCCTGATAAATTTTCTCGCACTTCCCCCGTCCCTTCCCCTCTGCCCTCGCCTCCTCACCCGCTATGGTATACGGAAACACTGACTCAGAAGAATGATGGAGCACATACAGTACAAAGACAAAATTAATTTATTTAAAGTACTGCTACAATAAAACCTGGTATATTAAAAGAGTTTCAAGAACAATGCTTCAACTGGAAGGGGTAAAGTGACTTTTCAGGGCCACCACTGAATAATATATATATATCGTCTATATATATGAATATAATTAATATATATTATATATGTATGTTACGTACTATATGTATATACTTATATAGAACATATGTATATTATGATATTATGTTATTACTGATATATACGATATTAACGTTAGTTTAATATATATAATTATCTGAATTTATATTATACCTTAATAACTATATATATTATATATATATAATATATTATATATAGTATAGATTATATATTTGTTATGGGGCTGCTTTTTGTTTATGGGGCTGCCTTGTTCAATCATCAGGACGGTATTGCAAGCTTGTCAGATAAGAAAGGACACAAATGGATCACGTGTGCCAAAGCTACAGGAGAGATCTTTATGAAAACCGTTTTGACTCGGCCATGTATCTGAAACTGGGTTCGCGATTTCAACAGTTCAGCAGACAGATTATTCCGAAGCACAAAGCCTAAAGGCACACTGGAATGGCTCTGAATAAAGAAGTAACTGAAATTGTTCTTGAGGTGGCCTCATGCAAATCCTGACTTAGACTCAAGTTGAACATTTTTATCCGAGACTTGGAAGATTGCAATCCATCGGACGATCTCGGCATCAACCACTTGGGCAGAATGATGAGAAATTTTCATTATGAGAAGGGTTAGAATGATGTTCACCATCTTACGTGCTGCAAAGCTGGTCGAGACCTATCCCAAAAGAACTCAGAGCAGTCATTGCTGCAAAAGGTGCTGCCACCAACGTATGATCGAAGGAGCTGATACTTTTACGAGGTGAGGTGATTTGTACTGTTTTTCAGGTATTCCTTGACAGTGTAACCTCATTCACCCTATAATGGGTTTAGTTGGGGGTGCGTAATCTGCCCGATCTGCATGGGTACATCCCGCACCCCAAACCTTTTGCACCAAAAATTATGATTAAACCTCAGTGGGCTCCCGGACGACAAGCATGTACCATGTGCAAACGTCAAAAGCAATCAATATATAAATAAAGAAAGACCCACCCACATCTCTCACCTTCGAATGGAGGGAGTAGCCAATCAGCTCTCATCTAATCAACTAACCCCAGGTGGCTCGGATTATATAAATAATTAACCCCTCCCACACTCATCGAGCCAATGAAGCTGCATAAAGCAACCCAAGAAGACCGATGCAAGGTAAGCGCAACGCTGTTTCGAACCACTCCCAGAGTTAAACATTTCCACTCAACTCTCATGTTTCATGTGTTAAATTATTTTGAAAAAAACAAGTGAAGAAAAAGAATCTTTTCCCCTCCTCACCATTCCCTCCCGTAACCACGTGACTTCCTCCACAGAATCTTCCTCTTCTTCTTCACTTTTCACATCTCCAATCCCACTTTGATCGTGAAGGTATTCACCACTCACCTTTATGACATTTTTCTTCAAACTCTTCCTTGACTCTGCCCCCCCCTCTTCCCCAATCTTCAATTATTTTTTTTTTAAATGGTCTCTTTAAATGTTTCAACTTCCTCTCTCTGCTTTTCCTTTCTTCTTCAAAAACTCGATTTCAATTCGACCTTTCTGTTTTTTTCATCCCATGTCAAAAAATTCCACCTGTTACAACATTTCCTTCCTCCATTCTTGAAATTCTTCTGTACTCCATCCATTCTCCAATCTATTTAAACATATCTCTGACCGAGAAAAAAATTTTAACATCCCACTTTGTAATGCTTGTTCGTCTTCGTTATTAATCATTCTTTTTTTCCAACTTCAGTGCAAATTCATCCCACCTCCTTAAACACCTCCTCCTAACTCCTCCCCTGTCATACGCCCTCCTTGCTCCTCTGATCTTGTCCCCCATCATACCTCCTCTCTTAGCACTTCTCTCTCAACTGCCCTCTGCTTGACTAACAGTTCCCCCTCTGATATCCCAAACTGTATGGTTTTTCAACATATGTGGCCTCTGTTCCAACCGAACAAATGCTTCACTCTCATTCAGCACACTCCTCAATATCTTAAACATGCTCTCTCTCTCCTCTCATCACACCTCCCTCTCTTCCCACCCCCTCAAATCTTATTCCTCGCCCTGCCCGCTCCCATCTTTCCCATACCACTACCCAGTCTCATCCTTCCCCTCTCCCCACCCCTCCCTTCTCCCTCCATCCCCAAGATGATGCCTGCTCTCTTCGTCTTCCCTCTCACCCCTTCCTTCGCAAATCAACCACCTCTTCTCTTCGTCAAAGCAAAAAACCTCGCAGGGCAGGTCACCGGATGACGGGATTGGGCAAAGCCTTGAGACCCCCAATCCTTGATGAAAGGAGGAAAACCATGGGGTAACCTTCCCGGGTCAGATTGCGGTCTTTGTGTGTCGGGTGGTGCTGAGGTGTCATCCACTAGACGGCGGTCTCTTCGGGTTAACCTGAGGCGGTTCTTTCGGGTGGGTGCCTGACATGGCCCTATCATGAAGAGAGGATGATCACCTGTCTCTGTTATCATCTGACCTCAAGCGTTTGGACATCGGTATTGCGCACTCTCTGAGTTTCGGAGACCGGATTGCGGCAAGATCATGGTGGGTGGTTACACCTACTATTGGTCTGGTCGCTCTGATGGTTACCATGCCCAAGGAGTTGCTGTAGCTGTGTCCAATAAGGCTGACTCCAATGATAATTGAGGTAACACCGGTCAACGAGTGTATTATGAGACTAAGGATTCATCACCATTTGGGTGTCATTTCCTTGGTCTCTGTATCTGCTCCGACTGAGGTGAGTGTTCTCACTGTGAAGGACGCATTCCATGCCACGCTTGAGTCTGTGGTTGATCAGTGCCCCAGGCGAGATACTCTTCTCGTCTTGGGGGATTTCAATGCATCGATTGGAACTGATAGGGATGGTTATGAGACATGTGTTGGTCCCTATGGGTCTGGAACTGTGAACCAGAATAGCACCAAGTTCCTTGACTTTGCATGAAGTCATGGACTTAGGGTGGCTGGTTCATGGTTTCAGTGCCCTCAGGCTCATCGCTGGACTTGGTATTCCAACGCTGGTGGTGTGGCAAAGGAGATTGACCATGTGCTTATTGATGGTCACTGGAGGATGAGCCAGAAATGCAGGGTCCACCAGAGTGCTCTGTTCCTCAATAACGACCACAGGCTTGTTGTGGCAACTCTGAAGTTGCAGCTGAAATCCAGGAGAATGGTATCATCTCAGATTAGGCTGGATGTTGGCAAGCTCAACGATGAGAGGGGAGCTGAGGATTTTGCGAACAGGCTGATTGGGGATTTGGGGGGTCTGGCTCCTTTGGGGAATCCTGAAGAGTTGTGGAGTGCCTTCAAGACCACCTTCCCTGATGTTGCCAGTGGATGTCTTGGAACTCACCGTAGGGCGAAGAAGCATTTTGTCTCTCAAGGGACACTGGATACCATTGACCAGAGTCGCAGGGCCAGCTGAATGGCAGAGCTGAGCTGTTCAGGGAGCAGTTGTTACTGGAGTTTTTCAGGGGTGTGTACTGGCCCCCACACTTTTCAGCGCTTGTATGGACTGGATTCTGGGGAGGATGTCGGAGAGATCAAGCGGTGGTGCATATGTCAAGATCTCTGACCTTGATTTCGCCGATGATGCAGTCATCTTTGCGGAGACTCTAGATATCCTTTTGGGGGCCCTCAAGGCGCTGAATGAGGAGTCGGAGCCACTGGGATTACGGATTTCCTGGGTCAAAATCATGATCCAGGCTTTCAATGACATCTTGGAATGCTGCTATCTTATCTGCCCCGTTTGTGGTGAGGATTTTGAGGTCATGGAGAGATTCACTTGCCTTGGCAGTGATATTCATGTCTCTGCTGGCTGTGAGCCAGAGTTCAACAGACGTCTGGGTCGGGCCTGGGGAGTCATGGATTCACTGGATCATGGGGTGTGGCACTGCCGGTACCTGTACAGGAGGATGAAAGTCCGAGTCTTCAGGTCCTTCGTGCTTCCAGTCTTGCTCGATGGATGTGAGACTTGGACTCTAACCAGGGATCTGATACGGAGACTTAATTCTTTTGGTACCAGGTTGTATGAGGATCAGAGATTATATGTGAAACAGAATTGTTTTTCTTGTACTAAAATGCACATCAGTGGTCCCCCACCCCCCTCCTCTGAGAAACATTCCTCCTGAGAAGAAGATCTGAACAATGTGTTCTCCTTATTCATTGAGCAAGAGGCAGGTCAAAGTTGTAATTCAAGGAGCCTGCTTGTTGTAATGCTGGTAACGTAGCTAAAGTGGTGGGTTTTTTGCCCCGAGGTGTCTGTTGCTGGATGAACTGGATTGAAGCGAAGTGCTGTTGGACATGGTGCCAGTAATAAACTCTCTGTCCACTCTACATTGTGGGTGTGACAAATTCCACGTGGTATCTCACACGAGACTGATTGTTTGGCCCTGTCGTACACTGAAAATCCCAAAATACCCTGTTCATTTTGTTATTATTATTCGACCACTTTTCCTATTTACTCTTTGTGGTATAGTCGGAAAGTCCACTTTGCCTATTTATCACTCACTGTTTATGGTCGGTAACTACCGCATAAGGACAAGTTCAGAAAGAGCCTCCAAAGGTGAAAGTGGATGAGGTTTGTTTTCAGTTGTACGCAGCATATGTAAACGTAAAAGAAGAGCCAAAGCCTTTTAGGTGTAACGTCTTGTGTTTGGTGCTCAGAAGCTGAATTAAGTCTGCTCATGGGTCTATAGGATCGGGGTGAATTAAGTTTGGGGCCCAATTTAACTTCTTCCATTCGTCACATTCGGCTTCATTTACCAACGGAAAATAATTAATTTTGTTTGTACTGTATTTATTAGGAAGGTTACATATGCTGTTATGGATGATACAAAGCCAGTCCGAACTGCCATAATATTGATCTTATTGCATTCCTATGTCTGTGTTTGTTGTTTTGTTCTTTGATTATCAAGGTTTGTTTTGATTATTAGAAGTGTGAAGATGAATTATACTCTTAATTCCTCACTCCTTTTTATTTTCAGGATGACGAATGGGGAAAATTCCAGATAAAAGATGTAAGTAAAGGAGGTTTTCTTGTCGTAAAACAAATTACTCATTTGGAACATACATACAAAATATATCTACAGTACCTATAGAAAGCCGTGAAGACTACATGCCTATGAATCACGTCCTGTTTGAATGTTAATTCCCCAAGACCCTGAAGACCCCGAAGACCTAAAATACTGAAAAGACCCAAAGTCCCTGAAGACCCAAAAGACCCTTGAGACACTGAATATCTAAAAGACCCATTAGACCCCTTAGACTTTAATATCATTTAAACTGCTTAGACCCTTGACCATTTAGACCACTTGGACCTTCTTATATCACAAATAAATATAATATCACCAATATTACAAATAAATTTGTAGAAAATAAATGTTTGGATTATGATTGGTGTAAATCATGCCAATACAGCAAATCTGTAATGTCAATCTCTGCAACGACGTGGAGAAGCGAGTGTGGCAAGCCAATTAACGCAAGTATATATATATATATATATATATATATATATATATTATCATGTATATATATATATATATATATGTATATATACATACAGGGTAGCCCGAAGTTACTTTACCCCTGATAAATTTCTCGCACTTCCCTCCGTCCCTTCCCCTCTGCCCTCGCCTCCTCACCCGCTATGGTATACGGAAACACTGACTCAGAAGAATGATGGAGCACATACAGATACAATGACAAATTAATTATTTTAAGTACTGTACAATAAAACCTGTATATTAAAAGAGTTCAAGAACAATGCTTCACTGGAAGGGGTAAAGTGACTTTCAGGCCACCCTGAATATATATATATATATATATATATATATAATATATATATATATATATATATATATATATATATATATATACTGTATATATACTGTATATATACTGTATATATGTTTATATATATATATGTTATATATATATATATGTTTATATATATACCGTTATATATATATATATATATTTATAATATATATATATATATATATATATATATTTTGTTATGGGGCTGCTTTTTGTTATGGGGCTGCTTTTCATCATCAGGGACTATTCAAGCTTGTCAGGATAGAAAGGACAATGGACGGTGCAAAGTACAGGAGAATCTTTGATGAAAACCTGTTTGAGTCGGCCATGTATCTGAAACTGGGTCGGGGATTCACATTTCAGCAGGACAATGATCCGAAGCACAAAGCTAAAGGCACACTGGAATGGCTGAATAAGAAGTAACTAAATGTTCTTGAGTGGCCTCATCAAAGTCCTGACTTGAACTCAATTGAACATTTATGGCGAGACTTGAAGATTGCAATCCATCGACGATCTCCATCAAACTTGGCAGAATGAGAGAAATTTTCATGTGAAGAATGGGTAAAGATTTCACCATCTTACTGTGCAAAGCTGGTCGAGACCTACCCCAAAAGACTCAGAGCAGTCATTGCTGCAAAAGGTGCTTCCACCAAGTACTGATCGAAGGAGCTGAATACTTTTACGAGTGAGTTTTGATTTGTACATGTTCTTTTCAGGTATTCCTGACATGTAACCTCATTCAACTATAATGGTGTTTAGTTTGATATCTTCGGTTATGAATAAAAAAGTTAATTTGGAGAAAATGTTTTTGCATAATTTGTCATTCCTCTAAATGTGGCATTATTGGTCGGGGGTGAATACTTTTGCAAGCCACTGTAAAATGTAAGCAGACTCATAAATGATATGCACCTGAAAAGCAATGAAGTTTGAGGGGGTGCTAAAGATGAGGGAGGGGTGCTAAAGAGGAAGGCATTTATTATATTCTTACCCTTGCCAGACAAGAGGGTATTGCATTTGGGTCTGTCTGTTTGTCCACACAGAATGAGTATGTCCATTAATCACATACTATTGAAATGATAATAGTAATGATCCCTTTATACCCTTTTAGACCTTTTTCAGATTTTTAGACCACCACACCTTTCAGACCTGCTTATACACTTTAGACCCCTTTGACCTTGCGACCATTTTTTGACTTTTTAAGACCCTTTATATCCCTTTAAACAATTCAGACCCTTTAGACCTTAAATTACACCCTTTTAGACCCATTGGACCATTTTAGACACTTTATACGAGTACATTAGACCTTTCGACCTGTATACATTTTGACCTTTTCACCTTTTCAGACCTTTGCCCTTTCGACAATTATAGACCTTTCATTTGCAATCGATGACCTTTCATTCATTTCATAGTACATCCTTCCATTTATTTGCCACACAAAATTCAGCACACAAAACAAGCCCTGGCGAGGGTCTACGATCTCTGATTGCTCTTTCTAGTTGCAGGAAATGTGCAATATGATGTTTCATCCTGTGCAGATTTCATTCCATTAACTTGCACAACCAGTTCAATTACCCCTGATGTCTCCCGTGGATTCAAATCACCCGGCACAGTTTGGGCGAGAGATTGCTGCGATCATTCTGCTGGAGAGCAGATGCTCATAGTAACTTGTTTCCTGTGATGTGAGGCACTCGTATCGTGTTATTCACACCAAACACACCACAAATTGCAGTTTCCTTCAGACTTGGTTTCACAACTCGGATTCAATTCCAAGTTTTTTACAAACTTAGCTCCTGCAGTTTCACCAACTGCAGCAGTGGGAAGCTCTCCTTCCTGCTATGCTGTTTCTACAATTCCGGTTTCAGAATTCAGATTCATCACATACCTTGAAATTGTTATTTGCCTAAAGTATACCCAAATAAGAACTTTCATGATTTACAATGAGTGACTGATTCTCTGACTACCTGGATTATTAGCTCGACTGTTCTTCATTGAGGTCTCAACCTTTTGACCCCATTACCTCTCCAAACGGTGGGGCCTCAACCATGGTGAAGACACACACACACACACACACACACACACACACAATGACTCCTCTAGCTCTGAAAAATGTATGGACCCAGGAAATGTTCTCCTCACCTCAGGGCTCAACTTTGTTACTCATGGGATCTGTTGAAGAGTTACCCAGTGCTCCGGCTGAGAGGCCAATGTTTGTGGAGGACTTCTCTGAAGCTCACCTTGCAAATGTGGTTTGTTTAACTGCTGCCTCCTCTTTTCTTCATCATTTGTCTCCTCTTCATGGTGGAACTCTGTCCATTCAATTTTTTCTCACTTCCTTCCGTCATTTTAACAAAACACATGACTGACTACCTGCTGCTCACAAGGCTGAGTTTTCTGTTTGCACAATTTACTAAACACGAGTTATGAGTTTTCTGTCAGTGCGGTAAATTAGAAAGGCGATTCAATTTTTCACAACACATGTTTGAATCGATACTGAGATGTGATGGTGTAATACAGACATGTGATGCTATATTTATTTTAGATGGATTTACCCACCGGCTTGGTGAACCTGGGAAACACTTGCTACCTGAACGCTACCGTGCAGTGTCTGCGCAAAGTTCCAGAACTGAGAGAGGCGCTCAAGAGGTATCTATGTATTCTGTGCCATTGTTGTGCCATGGGATTTTCATGGTGGGTTCATGGTTATATGGTTTAGCAGATTTTCATGGTAGTTTAGTGGTTATGTGGTTAATGACATTTTCATTGTAGTTTCGTGTTTATACGGTTGAACAAATTTTCATGGTAGTTTAGTGATTCAGTTAAGCAGACTTTCATGGGAATTTAGTGGTTATGCGGTTAAGCGGATTTTTAATGTGGTTTTGTGGTTATACAGTGAGGAAACTTTTTCCTTCATTGCGGCTAACCTCCGACACTAAACTACCATGCTCTTCTCTAATTTGCTAATCTCTTACAACCAGTATTGTTTACGATCAGGCCATTCAACCTTGGATATGTAGCTTCTTCTGAAACAGTAGTGGATGAATGCCCTGTCTGAACCACATGCAGAGGTTTGGGCCATCTCTCTGGATAGCTCTCAAGTATTTGATAATGTCTGACATCTCGCATTGATTTCCAAGTTGTCTTCCTTTGGTATTCAGGATTCCTGCATTTAAGTCATGTCTTCCATGCCTGCTCAAATTTTACTGCCAATGGCTGGAAAGTCTTTTTCTTTTTCTTTGCCTTCCTTTTATAAGGGGTGAGGTCCAACAGAACCAAGCTTCTGCCCTGCCTTGAACACGATACTCCTTCACTTCCCCCTGTCCTCAGCCAATTTTTATGCCAATGTCATATCAACAAATAAACATATGCCAATGTCATATGTCAAATAAACATATGCCTGGGCGCTCACCTGGTAGCGGCTAGATAAGATAACCTTCATTGTTTGGAACATCGCAAGTGATGAAGGTTGTGGTCAAGTTTCATCGATGCACCGGGGGTCAAGACGATGCACCAGGGAACAACTGGTAGGAATGGATGACCCACAAAATATGTAATGGAGAAGAAAGTAAATACCGATGGATTTTTTTTTCATGCTATGAACAAACTTTGGTACATCATGGGTGATAAAGGCAGTGGTCACGTTTAATCGGAATTGTGTTTAGTTTCTGAGAAGAAAGCAAATACATATTTTGGGGGGCACCCCCCCCCCCAGACCCCTGAGACCCAGATTTTTCTAATGTCATGAACAAACTTTGGTACAAACACGGTGATGATGGTTGTCGTCAAGTTTCATCAGAATTGCATTTGTAGTTTCTGAGAAGAGCAAATACCTATTTTGGGGGGCAACCCCCATCGACCCCCTTAGGGCCTGATTTTTATTTTATTTTAATTTTATTATTATTATTTTTAATGCAAGGAACAAACTTTGGTACGTACACGGTGATGAATGTTGTGGTAAAGTTTCATCAAAATAGTTTGTGTAGTTTTAGAGAAGACATTGAAAGTATTTACGGACGGACGGACGGGCGATGCACAATCCCTTAAGCTCCCCGGAACTATGTTCCAGGTGAGCTAAAAACACATTATGCTAACACCTACCTGTAAGACCTCCCTGTTGTCATTTGATGAGTAATGTAGAATTGTTTGGAAAATGTTGGCAAATCCTCCTGAATCTTCAGTCTTTCACGTGGGCTAGTCAAGTTTTAATTTCCTTGATTTCTAGCTCACCTGGAAGGTAGTTCTGGGGAGCTTATGGGATGGTGCGTCGTTCGTCTGTCCGTCCGTCCACAAGTACTTGCAACGTCTTCTCTCAAACTCCACACACAATTTCAATGAAACTTGACCACAACCTTCATCACCCGTGATGTACTAAGTTTGTTAACATCATTAAAAAAACAAAAATCGGGGTCTAAGGGGGTCTTTTGTTCGGTTTGCCGGAAATGGGTTGCCCCCAAAATATGCATTTGCTTTCTTCTCAGAAACTACACACACGATTATGATGAAATTTGCTCACCACCTTTATCACCTGTTATTTACAAGGCTGTGTTCATTAAGATTAAAAAAAAAATTGGGGTCTAAGGGGTCCGGTAGGGGTTGCCCCCAAAATATGTATTTGCCTTCTTCTCCGAAACACAACACACAATTCCGATGAAACATGCGCACCACCTTCATCACCCATGAGGACCAAAGTTTGTTGATATCATTTTTAAAAATTGGGGTATAAGGGGGTCTATGGGGAGTTGCCACCCAAAATAGGTATTGCCTTCTTCTTAGAATCTACACACACACACACACAACAACACACACACACAAACACACCACACCACACACACACACACACACACACACACACACACACACCAACACACACACACAATTCCGATGCAACTTGACCACCACCTTCATCACCCATGTATCAAAGATTGTTCCCGACATTAAAAAATAATCATGGTCTGAGAGAATTTACTGTGTGGGAGGGGGTTGCCTCCCATGATTGGTATTTGCTATAGCATTGGTTCATTGGTACATTTCGTTGATTCAATCCCACGTTGACTTCCTCCTCAGTATCATTATCCTACCAGGTGAGCACCCAGGGGTATTGCTCCTATTTTTCCAT
>CM068961.1:346309-368024 GCA_035128595.1 Eptatretus atami | reverse complement strand
GAAGGATGGACTGAAAGTCCGAGTCTTCAGGTCCTTCGGTGCTTCCAAGTTCTTGCTCGATGGATGTGAGACTTGGACCTCTAAACCAGGGATCTGATACGGAGCTTAATTCTTTGGTACCAGGTTGTATGAGGATCAGAGATTATATGTGAAACAGAATTGTTTTTTCTTGTACTAAAATGCACATCTGGTCCCCACCTCGCTCTGAGAAAACATTCCTCCTGAGAAAGAAGATCTGAACAATGTGTTCTCCTTATCATTGAGCGAAGGACAGGTCCAAAGTTGTAAATTCAAGGACCTGCTTGTTTAATGCTGGTAACGTAGCTAAAGTGGTGGGTTTTTTGCCCCAGGTGTCTGTGCTGGTGAAGCTGGATTGAAGCGAAGTGCTGTTGGACAATGGCCAGTAATAAACTCTCTGTCCACATCTACATTGTGGGTTGTGACAAATCCACGTGGTACTCACACGAGAGCTGATGGTTTGCCCTGTCGTAACACTGAAAATCCCAAAATACCTGTTCATTTGTTATTATTATTCCGACCACTTTTTCCTATTACTCTTGTGGTAATAGTCGAAAGTCCACTTTGCCTATTTATCACCCACTGTTATGGTGGTACTCCGCATAAGGACAAGTTCAGAAAAGAGCCTCTCAAACGTGAAAGTGGATGAGGTTTGTTTTCAGTTGTACGCAGCAAAATATGTAACGTAAAGAAGAGCCACAGCCTTTAGTGTAACGTCTTGTGTTTGGTGCTCAGAAGCTGATTAAGTCTGCTCATGGGTCATAGGATCGGGGTGAATTAAATGTTGGGGCCACAAATTTTAACTTCTTCCATTCGTCACATTCGCTTCATTTACCAACGGAAATAATTAATTTGTTTGTACTGTATTTATTAGGAGTTACATATGCTGTTATGGATGATACAAAGCCAGTCCGAACTGCCTAATATTGATTATTGCATTCCTATTCTAGTTTTGTGTTTGTTCTTTGATTACAAGGTTGTTTTGAAATTTTAGAGTGTGAGATGATTATACTCTTAATTCTCCACTCCTTGTTTATTTTCAGTGATGACGAATGGGGGAAAATTCCAGATAAAAGATGTAAGTAAAGGAGGTTTTCTTGTCGTAAACAAATTACTCATCTTGTGAACATACCATACAAAATATAGTCACAGTACCGTAACCTAAGAAAAGTCCCGTGAAGAACTACATGCCTATGAATCACGTCCTGTTTGAAATGTTAATTCCCCAGACCCTGAAGACCCGAAGACCTAAAATACTGAAAGAACGCAAATCCCTGAAGACCCAAAAGACCTGAGACACTGAATATCAAGAAGACCACATTAGACCCCTTTAGACTTTAATATCATTTAAACGCTTAGAACCCCTTGACCATTTAGACCATCTGACCTTCTTATATCACAAATAAATATACATAATCACCAATATTAACAATAAATTTGTAGAAAATAAATGTTGGATTATGATTGGTGGTAAATCATAGCATCAAACAGCAAATCTGTATAATGTCAATCTCTGCAACGACGTGGAGAAGCGAGTGTTGCAACAATTAACGCAAGTATATATATATATATATATATATATATATATAAATAATATATATATATATATACATGTATATATATATATATATGTATATATACATACAGGTAGCCCGGAAAGTACTTAACCCTGATAAATTTCTCGCACTTCCCTCCGTCCTTCCCCTCTGCCCTCGCCTCCTCGCCCGCTATGGTATTACGAACACTGACTCAGAAGAATGATGGAGCACATACAGATACAATGAACAAATAATTATTTAAGTACTGTACAAAAAACCTGTATAATTAAAAGATTCAAGAACAATGCTTCAACTGGAAGGGTATAAGTGACTTCAGGCCCACCCTGAATATATATAAAATATATATATATATATATATATATATATATATATATATATTATTATATATATTATATATAATATATATATATATATATGTTATATACTTAATATACTGTTATATATGTTTATATAATTATATATGTTTATATATATATTCCGTTATATATACGTAATATATATATATATATATTATATATATATATTATATATATATATATATTGTTATGGGCTGCTTTTTGTTATGGGGCTGCTTTTCAATGCATCAAGGACTATTCAAAGCTTGTCAGGATAGAAAGGACAATGGACGGTGCAAAGTACAGGAGAATCTTTGAATGAAACCCTTGTTTGAGTCGCCAGTATCTGAAACTGGGTTCGGGGGATTCACATTTCAGCAGGACAATGATCCGAAGCACAAAAGCTAAAGGCACACTGGAGTGGCTTGAATAAGAAAGTAAACTAAATGTTTCTTGAAGTGCCTCATCAAAGTCCTGACTTGAACACGTCAATTGAACATTATGGCGAGACTTGAAGATATGCCAATCCATCGACGATCTCCATCAAACTTGGCAGAATGAGAGAAATTTTCAATGTGAAGAATGGGTAAGATTTCAACCATCTACCTGGTGCAAAGCTGGTCGAGACCTACCCCCAAACAGACATCAGAGCAGTCATTGTGCAAAAGGTGCTTCCACCAAGTACTGATCTAAGAGGAGCTGATACTTTTACGAGGAGTTTTGGATTTGTACAAGTTCTTTTTCAGGATCCGACATGTAAACCTCATCAATCTATAATGGTTGTTTAGTTTGAAATATCTTCGGTTATGAATAAAAAAAAGTAATTTTGGAAAATGTTTTTTGCATAATTTGTCATTCCTCTAAAATGTGGCATTATTGGTCGGGGTGAATACTTTTTGCAAGCCAACTGTAAAAATGTAAGCAGACTCATAAATGATATGCACACCTGAAAAGCAATGAGTTTGAGGGGGTGCCTAAGATGAGGAGGGGTGCTAAAGAGGAAGGCATTATTAGTATTCTTACCCCCTTGCCAGACAAGAGGGTATTGCATTGGGTCCTGTCTGTTTGTCCACACAGAATGAGTATTCCAATTAATCACCATACTATTGAAATGATAATAGTAATGATCCTTTATACCTTTTAGACCTTTTTCAGATTTTTAGACCACCACCTTTCAGAACCTGCTTATAACACTTTGACCCCTTTGACACTTGCGACATTTTTTGACTTTTTATAGACCCTCTTTATATCCTTTAAACAATTCAGAGGACCCTTTAGACCTAAATTACACCCTTTTAGCCCCTTGAGATACCATTTTAGACACTTTATACGTAGTACATTAGAACCATTTCGAACCTGTAATTTCATTTGACCTTTTCACCTTTTCAACGCTTTTGCCCTTTCCGACAATTTAGACCTTTCATTTGCATGCGATGACCTTTCATTCATTTCATAGTACATCCTTCAATTTATTTGCCACACAAAATTCAGCACAGCAGAAACAAGCCCGCGAGGGTCTAACGATCTCTGAATTGCTCTTTCTAGTGCAGAAGAATGTGGCATATATGATGTTTCATCCTGTGCAGTTTCTTCCATTAACTTGCACACACCAAGTTCATTACCCCTGATGTCTCCCGTGGAATTCCAAATCAACCCGCAGCAGTTTGGGCGAGAGATTGCTCGATCAATTCTGCTGGAGAGGCAGATGCTCTCATAGTAACTGTTTCCTGTGATGTATGAGGCAACTTCGTATCGTGTTTATTCACACCAAACACAACCCAAATTGGCCAGTTTCCTTCAGACTTTGGGTTTCACAACTCGATATCAATTCCAGTTTTTTAGCACTAGCTCCTGCAGTTTCACCAACTGCAAGCAAGTGGGAAGCTCCCCTTCCTGCTATGCTGTTTCACTACAATTCCGGTTTCAGAATTCGATTCCATCAGCATACCTTGAAATTGTTATTTGCCTAAAGTATACCCAAATAAGAACTTCATGATTACAATGATATGACGATTCCTCTGAACTACCTGGATGTAATTAGCTCGACTGTTCTTCAATTGAGGTCCAACCTTTTGACCCATTACCTCTCTCAACGGTGGGCCTCAAAACATGGTGAGACCCACACACACACACACGACGAACACACACACCCACATCAACCACCCAACATGACTCCTTAAGCTCTGAAAAAGTTATGGACCTCAGGAAATGTTGCTCCTCACCTCAGGGCCAACTTTGTTACTCATGGGATCTGTTGAAGAGTTTACCCAGTGGCTCCGGTGAGAAGCCAATGTTTGTGGAGGACTTCTCTGAAGGCTCACTCTGCAAATGTGGTTTTGTTTTACTGCTGCCTCCTTTTTTTCATCATTTGTCTCTCTTCATGGTGAACTCTGTCCATTCAATTTTTTTCTCACTTCCTTCCCGTCATTTTAACAAAACACATTGACTGACTAACCCTGCTGCTCACAAGGCCTTGAGTTTCTGTTTGCACAATTTACTAAACACGAGTTATGAAGTTTCTGTCAGTGCGGTAAATTAGAAAGGCGCATTCCAATTTTTTCACAAACATGTTTGAAATCGATATCTGGATGTGATGGTGTAATACAGACATTGATGCTTATTTATTTTAGATGGATTTTACCCACCGGCTTGGTGAAACCTGGAAACACTTGCTAACTGAACGGCTACGCCGTGCAGTGTCTGCGCAAAGTTCCAGAACTGAGAGAGGCGCGCTCAAAAAGAAGGTATCTATGTTATCTGTGCCATTGTTGTGCCATGGGATTTTCATGGGGTGTCATGGTTATATGGTTTAGCAGATTTTTTCATGGTAGTTTAGTGGTTATGTGGTTAATGACATTTCATTGGTAGTTTCGTGTTTTATACGGTTGAAACAAATTTTCATGGTATTTAGTGATTCAGTTTAAGCAGACTTCATGGGAATTAGTGGTTATGCGGTTAAGACGGATTTTTAATGTGGGTTTTTGTGGTTAATAACAGTGAGAAATACTTTTCCCTTCATTGCGGCTAAAGCCTCCGACACTAACTACCATGTCTTTCTAATTTGCTAATCTCTTACAACCAGTATTGTTTACCGATCAGGCCATTCAACTTGGATATGTAGCTTCTTCTGAAACAGTAGTGGGATTGAATGCCCTGTCCTGAACACGATGCAGAGGTTGGGCCATCTCTCCTGGATAGCTCTCAAGTATTTGATAAATGTCTGACATCTTCGCATTGATTCCCAAGTTGTCTTCCTTTGGTATTCAGGATTCCTGCTTTAAGTCAAGTCTTCCATGCCTGCTCAAATTTATCCTGCCAATGGCTGGAAAGTCTTTTTTCTTTTTCTTTCCTTCCTTTTAATAAGGGGTGAGTCCAACAGAACCAAGCTCTGCCTGCCATGAACACGATACTCCTTCACTTCCCCTTCCTCAGCCATTTTTATGCCAATGTCATATCAACAAATAAACATATGCCAATGTCATATTCAAATAAACATATGCCTGGGCGCTCACTCTGGTAGCGGCTAGATAAGATAAACCTTCATTGTTTTGGAACATCCAAGTGATGAGGTTGTGGTTCAAGTTTCATCGATGCACCCGGGGTCAAGACGATGCACCAAGGGAACAACTGGTAGGAATGGATGACCCAAAATATGTAATGGGAAGAAAGTAAATACGCAGATAGGATTTTTTTTTTCATGCTATGAACAAACTTTGGTACATCAGGGTGATAAGGCAGTGGTCACGTTTAATTCGGAAAATTGTGTTTAGTTTTCTGAGAAGAAAGCAAATACATAATTTTGGGGGGCAACCCCCCCCCCCAGACCCCTGAGAACCAGAATTTTTCTAATGTCATGAACACATTTGGTACAAACACGGTGAATTGATGGTTGTGTAAAGTTTCATGCAGAATTGCATTTGTAGCTTCTGAGAAGAGCAAATAACCTATTTTGGGGGCAACCCCCATCGACCCTCCCTTAGGGGCCTGGATTTTTAATTTATTTTAATTTTAATTTTATTATTTTTAAGCAAGGAACAACTTTGGTACGTACCACGGTGATGAATGTTGTGGTAAGTTCATCAAATAGTTTGTGTATTTTAGAGAAAAGACATTGAAAGTATTTACACGGAACGGACGGACGGGCCGATGCACAATCCCATAAGCTCCCCGGAACTATTTCCAGGTGAGCTAAAAACACATTATGCTAACACCTACCGTAAGAACCTCCCTGTTGTCATTTTGAAGAGTAATGTAGAATTGTTTGGAAAATGTTGGCAAATCCTCCTGAATCTTCAGTCTTGCACGTGGGCTAGTCAAGTTTTTAATTTCCTTGATTTCTAGCTCACCTGGAAGGTAAGTTCTGGGGAGCTTATGGATGGTGCGTCGTTCGTCTGTCCGTCGCGTCCACAAGTACTTGCAACGTTCTTCTCTCAACTCCACACACTAATTTCAATGAAACTTGACCACAACCTTCATCACAACCCGTGATGTACTAAGTTTGTTAACATCAATTAAAAAAACAAAAATCGGGGTCTAAGGGGGTCCTTTTGTTCGGTTTGCCGGAAATGGGTTGCCCAAAATATGCATTTGGCTTTTTCTTCAGAAACTACACACACGATTATGATGAAATTTGCTCACCAACCTTTATCACCTGTGATGTACTAAAAGCTTGTTCATAAGATTAAAAAAAAAAATTGGGGTCTAAAGGGGGTCCCACGGTAAGGGGTTGCCCCCCAAAATATGTATTTGCTTCTTCTCCGAACACAACACCACAATTCCGATGAAACAATGCGCACGCACCTTCATCACCCATGAGGACCAAAGTTTGTTGATATCAATTTTTAAAAATTGGGGTTATAAGGGGGTCTATGGGGAGTTGCCCAACCCAAAAATAGGTATTTGCCTTCTTCTTAGAATCTACACACACACACACACACACACACACACACAGCACACACAACACACACACACACACACACACACACACACACACACACACACACACACACAATCAATTCCGATGCAACTTGACCACCACCTTCATCACCCATGATGTATCAAAGATTGTTCACTGACATAAAAAAAATAATCCATGGTCTGAGAGAATTTAAGCTGTGTGGGAGGGGGTTGCCTCCCATGATTGGTATTTGCTAAAGCATTGGTTCATTGGTACATTTTCGTTGATTCAATCCCACGTTGACTTCCTCCTCAGTAATCATTATCCTACCAGGTGAGCACCCAGGGGTATTGCTCCTAATTTTTCCATTAACTTGGAGGTTTTTTTTGATCCACATTCAGCGTGTTCAACGAACCATCAGGTAGTCTTATGCCTTCTCTTCCTTCCCCTTCATGCTGCCTTCCTTTCCCTTCCCCTCATGCTGTCCTTCTCTCCCCTCCCCTCATGCTGTCTATCTCCTTCCCCTCATGCTGTCTCTCTTCCCCTCCCTCATGCTGTCTTATCTTCCCTTCCCCTCATGCTGCCTTCTCTTCCCTTCCACTCATGCTTCCTTCCTCTTCCCTTCCCCTCATGCCTTCCCTTCTTCTTCCCTTCCCTCATGCTGCCTTCCTCTTCCCTTCCCCTCATGCTCCTTCCTCTTCCCTTCCCTCATGCCTGCCTTCCTCTTTTTTCCTTTCCCCCCTCATGTTGCCTGCCCCCCCCCCCCCTCCTTCCCTTCCCCTCATTGTTGCCTTCTCTTCCCTTCCCCTCATGCTGGCCTTCTCTTCCTTTCCCCTCATGCGCCTTCTCTTCCCTTCTGCCCTCTTCTGCTGCATGTTGCCTTCTCTTCCCTTCCCCTCATGCCTTGCCTTCTCCTTCCCTTCCCTCATGCTGCCTTCCTTCCTTCCCCTCATGCTGCCTTCTCTTCCCTTCCCTCATGGCTGCCTTCTCCCATTCCCTATGCTGCCTTCTCTTCGCCTTCCCCTCTGCTTGCCATTCTGCTTCCTTTCCGCCTCATGTCTCTTTCTCTTTCCCTCTCCCTCATGTTGCCTCTCTTCGCTTCCCTCATGTTGCGCTTCTCTTTCCTTCGCTTCTGTTGCTCTTCTCTTCCTTCCCCTCATGTCCTTCTCTTCCCTCCCACCCTTCTTACTCCCCAACCCCTCTTGCTCCCTACCTCCTCCTTTCTCCACCCTTCTCTCTCTCCCTTCCCCCCCCTTAGTGCACCCGTTCTCTAGATGGTGGTTAGCGACATAGCTTGTATAGTTATGAATAAATTACAAATAAATAAATATATCACCAATATTACGAATTAATTTGTACAAAACGAACGTTTGTATCATGTTTGGTGTAAATGTGATGTGGCGTGGCGTAAATCTGTGTAACGACGTGTGGAGAGGCGACCGTTGCGAGCCGATCCCGCTCGTACTGTATATCCACAAGAATAAAAAGAGCAATCAGCGATTGCAGATTCTTGCTGGGACTCGCTTTGCGTGGTGTATTTTATGCGGTGTTTGTGTACTGGTGTGTTACGTCATTAATAATACATCGAACTAGAACTGCCACTTTATAACTGCGAGCAGTGATGACCGGGTCCCGAGACATCTCGCTTTGATGCATCCCCGCTTTCATCAGACACCTAACGCTGACCCATGACATTTATTCTTATTCAATTGAATTCAGAATTGGATTAAAATAAATTCAATTCAAATCAAATAGAAGACCAAATACTGTGCTGTCTTTACAATACTGTATTAAATCCTGGTGTTGGCTTCGTGGTTAGGATGGCTGGCTTGGGATCTTAGGGTCCGAAGTTCGAGTCCCGTTGGTCACTGAACTAACACCCGGTGGGGTTGACTCAACCTGTTATCCTTCCGAGGTTGGCGAAATGAGTACCATTGTACTCGTATGGGGGCATAGCATCAGCAGTAAAGTCGTGCCCCAACAAAATAATAGCTACCCGGCCGCCCAGCTGCCATTCGCAAGAAGAAGAAGAAGAAGAAGAAGAAGTACTGCATGGGAGTCAACAGAAGGACCCCACACAAGCAAAGAGCAAAGATGAAGTCATTCACAAAGTTCACTGGGACTGTGGGACTCATTCTGTAAACGTCCAGAGCATCACTAATTATTGAGTGCCTGGTAGGTGGCAGATTTAGCTGTTTTCAGGAGCTCCTCTGATGGTTTCCAGCTACAACAAGTGCAGCCATCTTTCTTAAAGATATTGATCTTGGCTGCCAATAGCCCACACAGTGTGTTGCGGATACCATAGTGGTCTTGATACACACTGGCACAGGCGTGCCCCTCCTTCCCTCGTCCAAGTGTGCTCCGTTGGTCAGATGTAATCTTTTTGACCATACTGAACAGGGATTCGCAATAGGCATTGCTGTGTGGAATGAGGAGGGTGTGCTTTAATCAGATTTAACGACAGCAGACACGTGTAACGGTGTAGACGCACGCATAGACGACGGAAAAACGTAAACTGCAAGGTACTGTACAGTATCGTATTCTGTAACTCGGATAAAAAAAATTTTTTCCCTGAATTTTAAAAACCGGTAGATTAACCATGTAAAATCGGTAGCCGGCAGATAGCCTCGAAAATCGGTAGTCTACCGGCTAAATCGGTAGGGTTGGCAGGTATGCAAAAGGACTCAAGTCGGCTCAAGATGTTGCTGGATTCGTCACAGCACTGCACCCCCAAACAAGAGAGTTACTGAAAGAGTTGGTTTATTGAACTTTGCTGTGTCTACCTGTCTCCGCCGCTTCCTCTGAGCGGTCGTTCTCCACCCTTCGCCGCCTCAAAACGTGGCTACGGACAATATGACCCAGAGACGACTGACACACTGACTATAACTGCAACGTCCACAGTACAATTTTGATTCGGATGGACATTCAGCCACTGATGAAAGATTTATCGACAACACACCAGAACGGAAGTCCACATTTGGAGTCTTCAAATAGGTAAGACAAACATTATAATTCATTTTTGCTTATTGCTGCAGCCGTGCAGAATCTGTGTAATGGTCAATATCACGTTTGTGGTATGTAGCGTGAGGTGTTTGTGTGCGTAACCAATATATAGGCTTATTAGATCTTTTTGGTGTGTCAAACGATGTGGGGGCGTGCGTGTCATTTGATTGGCCGTTTAGCTGTTTACATTGTGCCAGAGCGCTAACGTTAGTTCTGGTGTAGCTTTCCCCTTTACCTCTCTACTTTCCAAATACAATAGGTCATTCATTTGACTGTAAATTCCAACACATTGTTGGTAAAATACTTCTTTGTAGTGTGTGTGTGTGTGCAAAATAGTAACTGGTGCCCGTTATAGCGTGCACTAGGGCCCGTTGTTATGCCACTGTGTGTGTGTGTGTGTGTGTGTGAGAGAGAGAGAGAGAGCGCAAGTCGAAGTTGGCGAGAGAGACAGAGAGGGAGGGAGAGAGAAATCGAGCTTATTTTTCCCCTGGCAAATACTGCAGCCTAGATTAAAGACAGCACCTCAGCACCCCCACTCAAAATACCTTCCCACGCACCTGGGTAAATCCAAAATGGCTTCCACACCATGTGACCTATGATGTCATAGTTGGGAACGTTTTGTTCCTCATGGATAGGCAGTCATAGCTGTAAAGTTTCACTTTGATCTGTTCAGCTGTTTCAGAGAAGATTTTTGAAGGTTCATTTATTACAGATTTCGGAAGTATATTGATGACTTCCGTCATCTGTTTGTGTGTTTGTTTGTTTGTGTGTGTGTTTGTTTGTTTGTAGGAAGGATGGACTGAAAGTCCGAGTCTTCAGGTCCTTCGGTGCTTCCAGTTCTTGCCTCGATGGATGTGAGCTTGGACCTCCTAAACCAGGATCTGATACGGAGACTTAATTCTTTGTACCAGGTTGTATGAGGATCAAGAGATTATATGTGAAACAGAATTGTTTTTCTTGTAACTAAAAATGCACATCTGGTCCCCACCTCCTCTGAGAAAACATTCCTCCTGAGAAAGAAGATCTGAACAATGTGTTCTCCTTATCATTGAGCGAAGGACAGTCCAAAGTTTGTAAATTCAAGGAGCCCTGCTTGTTGTAATGCTGGTAACGTAGCTAAAGTGGTGGGTTTTTTGCCCCGAGGTGTCTGTTGCTGGTGAAGCTGGATTGAAAGCGAAGTGCTGTTGGACATGGCCAGTAATAAACTCTCTGTCCACTCTACATTGTGGGTGTGTGACAAATTCCACGTGGTACTCAACACGAGACTGATGTTTTGGCCCTGTCGTACACTGAAAAATCCAAAATACCTGTTCCATTTGTTATTATTATTCGACCACTTTTTCCTATTTACTCTTGTGGTAATAGTCGAAAGTCCACTTTGCCTATTTATCACCTCACTGTTATGTCGTACTCCGCATAAGGACAAGTTCAGAAAAGAGCCTCCAAATAGTGAAAGTGGGATGAGGTTTGTTTTCAGTTGTACGCAGCAAATATGTAAACGTAAAAGAAGATGCCACAGCCTTTTAGTGTAACGTCTTGTGTTTGGTGCTCAGAAGCTGATTAAGTACTGCTCATGGGTCATAGGATCGGGGTGAATTAATTGGGGCCAATTTAACTTCTTCCATTCGTCACATTCGACTTCATTTACCAACGGAAAATAATTAATATTGTTTGTACTGTATTTATTAGGAGTTACATATGCTGTTATGGATGATACAAAGCCAGTCCGAACTGCCCTAATATTGATCTTATTGCATTCCTATGTCTATGTGTTTGTTGTTTGTTCTTTTGATTACAAGGTTGTTTTGAATTATTAGAAGTGTGAAGATGAATTATACTCCTTAATTCTCCACTCCTTTTAATTTTTCAGTGATGACCGAATGGGAGAAAATTCCAGATAAAAGATGTAAGTAAAGGAGGTTCTTGTCGTAAAACAATTACTCATCTTGGAACATACCATACAAAAATATATGTACAGTACCTACTAGAAAAGCCGTGAAGAACTACATGCCTATGAAATCCACGTCCTGTTTGAATGTTAATTCCCCCAAGACCCTGAAGACCCCGAAGACCTAAAAATACTGAAAAACGCAAAGTCCCTGAAGACCCAAAAGACCCCTGAGACACTGAAATCAAAAGACCAATTAGACCCCTTTAGACTTTAATATCATTTAAACGCTTAGACCCTTGACCATTTAGACCATCTGGACCTTCTTAGTATCACAAATAAATATATAATCACAATATTAAAATAAATTTGTAGAAAATAAATGTTGGATATGATTGGTGGTAAATCATGCATAAACAGCAAATCTGTAAATGTCAATCTCTGCAACGACGTGGAGAAGCGAGTGTTGCAACAATTAACGCAAGTATATATATATATATATATATATATAATATAAATATATATATATATATTATATACATGTATATATATATATATATTAGTATATATAACATACAGGGTAGCCGGAAGTTACTTTAACCCCTGATTAAATTTCTCGCACTCCCTCCGTCCTTCCCCTCTGCCCTCGCCTCCTCACCCGCTATGGGTATACGAAACACTGACTCAGAATAATGATGGAGCACATACAGATACAATGAACAGAATTAATTATTTTAAGTACTGTACAAAAACCTGTAATAATAAAAGAGTTAAGGAACAATGCTTTCAACTGGAAGGGTATAAGTGACTTTCAGGCCCACCCTGAATATATATAAATATATATATATATATATATATATATATATATATATATATGTATTATATATATTATATATAATACTGATATATATATATATGTTATATACTTATATATAATAATGTTTATACTAATATATATTTTATATATATAAACCGTATATAATACGTAATATATATATATATATATTATATATATATATTATATATATATAATATATTGTTTATGGGCTGCTTTTTTTGTTATGGGGCTGCTTTTCATCATCAGGACTATTCAAGCTTGTCAGGATAAGAAAGGACAATGGACGGTGGCAAAGTACAGGAGAATCATTTGAATGAAACCTGTTTGAGTCGGCCATGTATCTGAAACTGGGTTCGGGGGATTCACATTTCAGCATGGACAATGATCCGAAGCACAAAAGCTAAAGGCACACTGGGTGGCTGAATAAGAAGTAACAAATGTTCTTGAGTGCCTCATCAAAGTCCTGACTTGAACGTCAATTGAACATTTATGGCGAGAAACTTGAAGATATGCAATCCATCGACGATCTCCATCAAACTTGGAGAAATGAAGAGAAATTTTCAATGTGAAGAATGGGTAAAGATTTCACCATCTACCTGGCAAAGCTGGTCGAGACCTACCCCAACAGACATCAGAGCAGTCATTGTGCAAAAGGTGCTTCCACCAGTACTGATCAAGAAGGAGCTGAATACTTTACGAGTGAGTTTTGATTTGTACAAGTTCTTTTCAGGTATCCGACATGTAACCTCATCAATCTATAATGGTGTTTAGTTTTTGATAATATCTTCGGTTATGAATAAAAAAGTTAATTTGGAGAAATGTTTTTGCATAATTTGTCATTACCTCTAAATGTGGCATTATTGGCGGGGTGAATACTTTTGCAGCCACTGTAAAAATGTAAGCAGACTCATAAATGATATGCACACTGAAAAGCAATGAGTTTGAGGGGGTGCCTAAAGATGAGGAGGGGTGCCTAAAGAGGAAGGCATTTATTATATTCTTACCCCTTGCCAGACAAGAGGGTATTGCATTTGGGTCCTGTCTGTTTGTCCACACAGAATGAGTATGTCCATTAATCACATACTATGAAATGATAATAGTAATGTCCTTTATACCTTTTAGACCTTTTTCAGATTTTTAGACCACACACTTTTCAGAACCTGCTTATACACTTTAGACCCTTTGACACTTGCGACCATTTTTTGACTTTTTATAGACCTCTTTATATCCTTTAAACATTCAGAGGCCCTTTAGACCTTAAATTACACCCTTTAGGCCCTTGGCCATTTTAAGACACTTTATACGTAGTACATTAGAACCTTTCGAACCTGTAATTTATTTGACCTTTTCACCTTTTCAAACCTTTGCCCTTTCCGACAATTTAGACCTTTCATTTGCATCGATGACCTTTCATTCATTTCATAGTACATCCTTCATTTATTGCCACACAAAAATTCAGCACAAGCAGAAACAAAGCCCTGCGAGGGTCTAATGCGATCTCTGAATTGCTCTTTCTAGTTGCAGAAAATGTGGCATATGATGTTTCATCCTGTGCAGTTTCTTCCATTAACTTGCACACACCAAGTCATTACCCCCTGATGTCTCCCGTGGAATTCCAAATCAACCCCACGCCAGTTTGGCGAGAATTGCTGCGATCATTCCTGCTGGAGAGGCAGATGCTCTCATAGTAACTTGTTTTCCTGTGATGTGATGAGGCACTCGTATGCGTGTTATTCACACCAAAACACAACCACAAATTGGCATGTTCCTCAGAACATTGGGTTTCACAACTCGGATATCAATTCCAAGTTTTTTAGCACTTAAGCTCCTGCAGTTTCACCAACTGCAGCAAGTGGGAAGCTCCCCTTCCTGCTAGCTGTTTCCTACAATTCCGGTTTCAGAATTCGAATTCATCACATACACTTGAATTGTTATTTGTCCTAAAGTAATACCCAATAAGAACTTTCATGAATTACAATGAATGACTGATTCTCTGACTACCTGGATGTATATTAGCTCGACTGTTCTTCAATTGAGGTTCAACCTTTTGACCCATTACCTCTCTAACGGTGGGGCCTCAAAACCATGGTGAGACCCACACACACACACACACGCGAACACACACACACCAACACAACCAACACCACAAATGACTCCTTAGCTCTGAAAAATGTTATGGACCTCAGGAATGTTGTCTCCCTCACCTCAGAGGCTCAAGCTTTGTTACTCATGGGATCTGTTGAAGAAGTTTACCCAGTGGCTCCGGTGAGAGAGCCAATGTTTGTGGAGGACTTCTCTGAAGGCTCACTGCAAATGTGGTTTTGTTTACTGCTGCCTCCTCTTTTTTCATCATTTTGTCTACCTCTTCATGGTGAAACTCTGTCCATTCAATTTTTTCTCACTTCCTTCCCGTCATTTTAACAAAACACATTGACTGACTAACCCTGCTGCTCACAAGGCCTTGAGTTTCTGTTTGCACAATTTACTAAAACACGAGTTAATGAAGTTTTCTGTCAGGCGGTAAATTAGAAAAGGGCCATCCAATTTTTCACAAACATGTTTGAAATCGATATCTGGATGTGATGGTGTAATAACAGACATTGATGCTATATTTATTTTAGATGGATTTACCCACGCGGCTTGTGAAACCTGGGAAACACTTGCTACTGAACGCTACCCAGCCGTGCAGTGTCTGCGCAAAGTTCCAGAACTGAAGAGAGGGGCTCAAAAGAGGTATCTATGTATCTGTGCATTGTTGGTGCCATGGATTTTCATGGTGGTGTCTATGGTTATATGGTTTTAGCAGATTTTTTCATGGTAGTTTAGTGTTATGTGGTTAATGAACATTTCATTGTAGTTTCGTGTTTATACGGTTGAAACAAATTTTCATGGTAGTTTGTGATTCAGTAAGCAGACTTCATGGGAATTAGTGGTTATGCGGTTAACGGATTTTTAATGTGGGTTTTGTGGTTATAACAGTGAGGAAACTACTTTTCCCTTCATTGCGGCAAAGCCTCCGACAACTAACTACCATGTCTTTCTCATATTTGCTAATCTCTTACAACCAGTATTGTTTACGATCAGGCCATTCAATTGGATATGTAGGCTCTTCTGAAACAGTAGTGGATTGAATGCCCTGTCTGAACCAACATGCAGAGGTTGGGCCTATCTCCTCTGGATAGCTCTCAAGTATTTGATAATGTCGTGACATCTCGCATTCGATTTCCAAGTTGTCTTCCTTTGGTATTCAGGATTCCCTGCTATTAAGTCATAGTCTTCCATGCCTGCTCAAAATTTATCTGCCAATGGCTGGAAAAGTCTTTTTCTTTTTCTTTGCCTCCTTTTAATAAGGGTGAGGTCCAACAGAACAAGCTCTGCCTGCCTGAACACGATACTCCTATCACTTCCCCTTCCTCAGCCAATTTTTATGCCAATGTCATATCAACAAAATAAACATATGCCAATGTCATATTCAAATAAACATATGCCTGGGCGCTCACCTGGTAGCGGCTAGATAGATAAACCTTCATTGTTTTGGAACATCACGAAGTGAATGAAGGTTGTGGTCAAGTTTCATCGATGCACCGGGGGTCCAAGACGATGCACCAGGGAACAACTGGTAGGAATGATGACCCACAAATATTGTAAGGAGAAGAAAGTAAATACCAGATGGATTTTTTTTTCATGCTATGAACAAACTTTGTAACATCATGGGTGATAAGGCAGTGGTCACGTTTAATGGAAATGTGTTAGTTTCTGAGAAGAAAGCAAATACAATATTTTGGGGGCACCCCCCGCCCCAGACCCCTGAGAACCAGAATTTTTCTAATGTCATGAACAACATTTTGGTACAAACAACGGTGAATGATGGTTGTCGTCAAGTTTCATGCAGAATTGCATTTGTAGCTTCTGAGAAAGCAAATAACCTATTTTGGGGGGCAACCCCCATCGACCCCCTTAGGGCCTGATTTTTAATTTTATTTTAATTTTAATTTATTATTATTTAAGAAGGAACATTTGGTAACGTACCGGTGATGAATGTTGTGGTAAGTTCATCAAAATAGTTTGTTAGTTTTAGGAGAAAGACATTGAAAGTATCACGGAACGGACGGACGGGCGATGCACAATCCCTAAAGCTCCCCGGAACTATGTTCCAGGTGAGCTAAAACACATTATGCTAACACCTACCTAGTAAGACCTCCCTGTTGTCATTTGAGAGTAATGTATGAATTGTTTGAAAAATGTCGGCAATCCTCCTGAATCTTCAGATCTTCAACGTGGGCTAGTCAAGTTTTTAATTTCCTTGATTTCTAGCTCACCTGGAAGGTAAGTTCTGGGGAGCTTATGGATGGTGCGTCGTTCGTCTTGTCCGTCGCGTCCACAGTACTTGCAACGTTCTTCTCTCAACTCACACAACTAATTTCAATGAAACTTGACCACAACCTTCATCACAACCGTGAATGTACTAAGTTTGTTAACATCAATTAAAAAAACAAAATCGGGGTCTAAGGGGGTCCTTTTGTTCGGTTTGCCGGAAAATGGGTTGCCCCAATATGCATTTGTGCTTTTCTTCTCAGAAACTACACACACGATTGATGATGAAATTTGCTCACCACCTTTACACGCTGTGATGTTACTAAAGCTTGTTCATAAGATTAAAAAAAAAAATTGGGGTCTAAAGGGGTCCCACGGTAAGGGGTTGCCCCCAAAATATGTATTTGGCCTTCTTCTCCGAACACAACACCACAATTCCGATGAAAAACAATGCGCAACACCTCTCATCACCCATGAGGAACCAAATTGTTGTATAACATTTTTAAAAATTGGGGTTATAAGGGGGGTCTATGGGGAGTTGCCCAACCCAAAATAGGTATTGCCTTCTTCTTAGAATCTACCACACACACACACAACACACACACACACACAGACACACACACACACACACACACAACACACACACACACACACACACAACACACACATCACATTCCGATGCAACTTGACCACCACCTTCATCACCATGATGTATCAAAGATTGTTCACTGACATAAAAAAAATCCATGGTCCTGAGGAATTTAAAGCTGTGTGGGAAGGGGGGTTGCCTCCCATATTGGTATTTGCTAAACATTGGTTCATTGGTACATTTCGTTGATTCAATCCCAACGTTGACTTCCCTCCTCAGTAATCATTATCCTACCAGGTGAGCACCCAGGGTATTGCTCCTAATTTTTCCATTCAACTTTGGAGTGTTTTTTTTGATCCACATTCAGCGTGTTCAACGAACCATCAAGGTAGGTCTTATCCTTCTCTTCCCTTCCCTCATGCTGCCTCCTCTTCCCTTCCCCTCATGCTGTCCTTCTTCTCCCCTCCCCTCAGCTGTCTTATCTTCCTTCTCCCTCATGCTTCTCTCTCTCCCTCCCTCATGCTGTCCTTATCTTCCCTTCCTCCTATGCTGCCTTCTCTTCCCTTCCAATCATGCTATCCTTCTCTCCCTCCCTCATGCTCCCTTCTTCTTCCCTTCCCTCATGCTGCCTTCCTCTTCCCTTCCCCTCATGCTGCCCTTCTCTTCCCTTCCCTCAGCCTTGCCTTCCTCTTTTCTTCCCCCTCATTCCTACCCCCCCCCCCCCCCCCCCCCTCCTTCCCCCTCAGTTGCCTTCTCTTCCCTTCCTCATGTGCCTTCTCTTCTTCCCCTCATGCCTTCTCTTCCTCCCTCGTGGCCTTCCTCCCTCATGTTGCCTTCTTCCCTTCCCCTCATGCCTTGCCTTCTCTTCCCTTCCCTCATGCTGCCTTCTGCTCCTTCCCATCATGCTGCCTTCTCTTCCCTCCCTCATGGCTGCCTTCCCTTCCCTTCCCCTCATGCTGCCTTTCTCCCTTCCCCTCTGCCTCTCTTCATTGCCCGCTGCCTTCCTTTCCCCCCCCATGCTCCTTCCCTTCCCATGTTGCCTTCTCCCTCTGTGCCTTTCTCCCCTCAACCTTCCTCCCCACCTTATCCCAACGCTCCCTACCTCGCTCCTTTCTCCACCCTTCTCTCTCTCCCTCCCCCCGCCCCTTGAGTCACCCGTTCGTCTAGATGGTGGTTAGCCGACATAGCTTGTATAGGTTATGAATAAATTACAAAAATAAAATAAATATATCACCAATATTACGAATTAATTTGTACAAAACGAACGTTTGTAATCATGTTTGGTGTAAATGTGATGTGGCGTGCGTAAATCTGTGTAACGACGTGTGGAGAAGGCGAACAGTACGCTGAGCCGTCCCGCTCGTACTGTATATCCACAAGAATAAAAGAGCAATCGAGATTGCAGATTCTTGCTGGGACTCGCTTTGCGTGGTGTATTTTATGCGGTGTTTGTGTACTGGTGTGTTACGTCAATTAAAATACATCGAACTAGAAACTGCCACTTTATAACTGCGAGCAAGTGAATGACCGGTCCCGAAGACATCTCGCTTGATGCACCCCGCTTCATCAGACACCTAACGCTGACCCATGACATTTATTCTTATTCAATTGAATTCAGAATTGGATTAAAATAAATTCAATTCAATCAAATAGAAGACCAAATACTGTGCTGTCTTTACAATACTGTATTAAAATCTGGTGTTGGCTTCGTGGTTAGGATGGCTGGCTTGGGATCTTAGGGTCCGAAGTCGAGTCCCGTTGTCACTGAACTAACACCCGTTGGGGTTGACTCACCTGTTATCCTTCCGAGGTTGGCGAAATGAGTACCATTGTACTCGTATGGGGGGCATAGCATCAGCAGTAAAGTCGTGCCCCAACAAAATAATAGCTACCCGGCGCCCAGCTGCCCATTCAGAAGAAAGAAAAGAAAGAAGAGTACTGCATGGGAGTCAACAGAAGGACCCCACACAAGCAAAGAGCAAAGATGAAGTCATTCACAAAGTTCACTGGGACTGTGGGACTCATTCTGTAAACGTCCAGAGCATCACTAATTATTGAGTGCCTGGTAGGTGCAGATTTAGCTGTTTTCAGGAGCTCCTCTGATGGTTTCCAGCCTACAACAAGTGCAGCCATCTTTCTTAAAGATAATTGATCTTGGCTGTCTCAATAGCCCACACAGTGTGTTGCGGATACCATAGTGGGTCTTGATACACACTGGCACAGGCGTGCCCCTCCTTCCCTCGTCCAAGTGTGCTTCCGTTGGTCAGATGTAATCTTTTTGCCATACTGAACAGGGAATTCCGCATAGGCATTGCTGTGTGGAATGAGGAGGGTGTGCTTTAAATCAGATTGTAACGACAGCAGACCGGTGTAACGGTGTAGACGCACGCATAGACGACGGAAAAACGTAAACTGCAAGGTACTGTACAGTATCCGTATTCTGTACTCGATAAAAAAAATTTTTTCCCTGAATTTAAAAAACCGGTAGATTAAACCATGTAAATAACCGGTAGCCGGCAGATCCTCGAAATCGGTAGTCTACCGGCTAAATCGGTAGGGTTGGCAGGTATGCAAAAGGACTCAAGTCGGCTCAAGATGTTGCTGGATTCGTCACAGCACTGCACCCCCAAAACAAGAGAGTTACTGAAAGAGTTGGAAAGTTTTATTGAACTTGCCTGTGTCTACCTGTCTTCCGCCGCTTCCTCTGAGCGGTCGTTCTCCACCCTTCGCCGCCTCAAAACGTGGCTACGGACAATATGACCCAGAGCCGACTGACAGCACTTGACTATAACCTGCAACGTCCACAGTAACATTTTGATCGGATGGACATTCAGACCACTGATGAAGAGATTTATCGACAACACACCAGAAACGGAAGTCCACATTTGGGAAGTCTTCAAATAGGTAAGACAAACATTATATTCATTTTTGCTTATTGCTGCAGCCGTGCAGAATCTGTGTAATGGTCAATATCACGTTTTGTGTATGTAGCGGTGAGGTGTTTGTGTGCGTAACCAATATATAGGCCTATTAGATCTTTTTGGTGTGTCCAAACGATGTGGGGGCGTGCGTGTCATTTGATTGGCCGTTTAGCTGTTTACATTGTGCCAGAGCGCTAACGTTAGTTCTGGTGTAGGCTTTCCCCCTTAACCTCTCTACTTTCCAATACAATAGGTCATTCATGACTGTAAATTCCAACACAATTGTTGGTAAAATAACTTCCTTTTTTTTGTAGTGTGTGTGTGTGTGTGCAAATAGTACTGGTGCCCGTTATAGCGTGCACTAGGGCCGTTGTTATGCCACTGTGTGTGTGTGTGTGTGTGTGTGTGAGAGAGAGAGAGAGGCGCAAGTCGAAGTTGGCGAGAGAGACAGAGAAGGGAGGGAGAGAGAAATCGAGCTTATTTTTCCCCTGGCAAATACTGCAGCCTAAGATTAAAGACAGCACCTCAGCACCCCACTCAAAAAACCTTCCACGCACCTGGGTAAATCCAAAATGGCATTCCACACCATGTGACCTTATGATGTTCATAGTGTGGAACGTTTTGTTCCTCATGGATAGGCAGTCATAGCTGTAAAGTTCAACTTTGATCTGTTCAGCTGTTTCAGAGAGATTTTTGAAGGTTATTTATTACAGATTTCGGAGTATATGATGACTTCCGTCATCTGTTTTGTGTGTTGTTTGTTTTGTGTGTGTGTGTTGTTTGTTTGTAGGCACGATAACTCGAGAACGGAAGAAGCTACCAATGTCAAATTACACCAACGTGATTCAGTGAGGGTGATGGCCTATGCTGATTAGATTTTTTGTCAAAATCGGTCAAAGGTCAAGGTCACAGTGAGGTCAAACATTCGATTTTTTGATGGTTTGGTACAGTAACTCGAGAACGGAAGAATCTACCAATGTCAAATTACACCACGTGATTCAGGAGCGTGATGGCTCGTGCTGATTAGATTTGTGGTCAAAATTCGTCAAAGGTCAGGTCACAGTGAGGTCAAACATAATTCCAATAATTCATGTGGAGAAATGGAGTATTTTTGCTTTGGTCGACGTTACGAGTTCGTTTTAACTTCGATTTTTAATTTTGTTCCTTCGGTTTTTGGCGATCGCTTCGGACGCTTAAAACTCGGTTTGTCGAAATTCTGGTAAAAATCGGATGTTTTGGAGACGTTTTAAGATTTGTATAAAAAATATTTCACTCGCCGCGTCACGGCTCGTCAATGGTGCAGCGTGCTCGAGCAGAGGCGTCGTGAGTCACGTAAAGGTTTTCCGTGTGCGC
>CM068961.1:334432-346284 GCA_035128595.1 Eptatretus atami | reverse complement strand
GCACGATAACTCGAGAACGGAAAAGCTACCAATGTCAAATTACACCACGTGATTCAGGAGGGTGATGGCCTAGTGCTGATTAGATTTTTTGTCAAAATCGGTCAAAGGTCAAGGTCACCAGTGAGGTCAAACATTCGATTTTTGATGGTTTGGGTACAGATAACTCGAGAACGGAAGAATCTACCAATGTCAAATTACACCACGTGATTCAGGAGCGTGATGGCTCGTGCTGATTAGATTTGTGGTCAAAATCCGTCAAAGGTCAGGTCACAGTGAGGTCAAACATAATTCCAATAATTCATGTGGAGAAATGGAGTATTTTTGCTTTGGTCGAACGTTACGAGTTCGTTTAAACTTCGATTTTTAATTTTGTCTTCGGTTTTTGCGATCGCTTCGGACGCTTAAAACTCGGGTGTCGAAATTCTGGTAAAAATCGGATGTTTTGGAGACGTTTTAAGATTTGTATAAAAATATTTCACTCGCCGCGTCACGGCTCGTCACATGGTGCAGCGTGCTCGAGCAGAGGCGTCGTTGAGTCACGTAAAGGTTTTCCGTGTGCGCGCGACGGGTTTTCGATAAAGATGGTGTTTAAAAGTCATTTTTTGTCCCAATAAAGGTTATCGTCGATACCTGACTCGCTAGCCGTCGGATTATGAAAGATTGTTGGTGGATGGCCGAATATTACGGTTTTGTAACTGATAAAATAATATTAAATAATTGCGTGGAGAAATGGAGATTTTTGCTTCGGTCGACGTTACGATTTTTGATGGTTTGGTACAGAATCATCGTAGAAACTTCTGGTTTGCGTCGCTACCTCGTTCAAGAGACAGCTTTTATTAGACAAGGTCAGAGGTCAAGTTGATGATTTCGTGCTGACGGTGTTTTCGATAAAGATGGTGTTTAAAAGTCATTTTTTGTCCCAATAAAGGTTATCGTCGCATACCTGACTCGCTAAGCCGTCGGATTATGAAAGATTGTTGGTGGATGGCCGAATATTACGGTTTTGTAACTGATAAAATAATATTAAATAATTGCGTGGAGAAATGGAGATTTTTGCTTCGGTCGACGTTACGATTTTTGATGGTTTGGTACAGAATCATCGTAGAAACTTCTGGTTTGCGTCGCTACCTTCTCAAGAGACAGCTTTTATTAGACAAGGTCAGAGGTCAAGTTGATGATTTCGTAAGTACCAGTCTATGACTGCTTGTTTATTTATTTATCCTTTTACATATAACTGCCAAACAATGTGACCGATGACGTCATCAATTTTTTTCTGTTGACCAATTTATCCCAAGATGATCCTCAGAAATGTTCATACTGATCGGATGTAGCGTTTCGCACATGCAATTATGACGTAATAACAAAGGCACCTACACATCATACACAATAAGGGCAATACTCCTGGGTGCTCACCTGGAAGAATAATAATACTGTGGAGGAAGTCAATGTGGGATGGAATCAACGAAATGTACCAATGAACCAATGTTATAGCAAATACCTATTTTGGGGGACAACCCCCCCCCCCCCTACCCACTCTGCAAACTCCCATAGACCCCAATTAATTTTTTATTTATTTACATAGCGTGAACAAACTTTGGTATATCACGGGTGATGAAGGTTGTGGTCAAGTTTCATCAAAATCGTGTGTGTAGTTTCAGAGAAGAAGTTGCAAGTGTTTGTGGATGGACGGACTGACGGATTGACGATTAATGATGCACCATCCCATAAGCTCCTCGGAACTACGTTCCAGGTGAGCTAAAAGTCATGCTTATTCCCCATGCGGAGAATTTGCCACGTGCCAAGTTTCCATTTTCTCCATGGTGCGGTTTCGGAGATACAGAGGTCCAAAGTTTTTCCTTTTTCCCAACATGGCTGCCACACCACATAACCTATGATGTTATAATTATCATTAAAACATTCTACATACGTCGTCTCTCCTATGGTAAAAATTTTGTGTCGATCCGTCAAGCGGTTGCAGAGAAAAACCATACTCACGTTCTGTACAGACAAATATACAGACAGACGGATAAACAGACCAAAACGCAATACTTTCTCCTCTGGTGAAGGTAATGATAAATGTCCGTGTGTGTCAATCAGTCCATCAGTGTGTCGTCTCCATAACTCCAAAACCATGAAACCGTGTAGCCCCAAACTTTGCATGTATACGAAGGGAACTTCAAGGTAGTGCATGAATGGTTTCACCGGATTGCACCGGTAAGCTGCCAATGCATCAAATTCTGCTCCAGGACTTCTGCACAGCTTGCTTCCGGGTTTGATAGTGACCTCTGGACATTGTTTTTGTATTTTGGTGTGCTGTGTTCTTGTTGAGTGAGTGAACAGGCCCTAAGATAAGAACTGCTATGAAGTCTGCATTGCTTGGGATTGCATTGTGGGTACTCTGAAAGAAATGTTGTATGTTGTTTATCGTGTATTACTTATTGACGATTTGCTGTGGCTTTTATTTTGCTAAATGAACTTACTCCTGCCTGGCCTCTATTCTTGCTGTACATGTGGTTGAGTTCTCACGATCGACTCCCTTAAAGAGCATAATTGGGTAAAAGCGACTCGTGCTCACGAAAGTAATGTATAGTGCATCATTACCAGCCACTCATTTGTCCATCTGACTGGCCCACCATGCAAGCACGTAACCCTGTGTTGGCTACGTGCCCTTTGAGTAGGTATCGGGAATTAAGGCCTGTAAGTCTGGTTTGGGGCTTGGGGGCATGGCCAGTTGACGGCCCACGTGATTCGGTCATTCCCTCACCCATGGTGTGGCTATAAAAATATGTTTTGAGGATGGTCAGATAGTTTCTCCCTTCACCTTTGAATAGTAAATTGAGGTGTCCCAGAACTCTAATTTTCCCTATGACGAGGGTGGCTTGCATAATGGAAGTTTATGGTAAAACAAGGACAAATGTGCCCAAGAGCCGCATCATTCTACCAGTCAATAAAGGTTTTGTCTTCACCAGAAGAAGAAGAAGAACAATGCGGTACTCTCTTAGAGCCAGCGTTCGCTACACGAGACGTGGCTAAAAATAATTTATTACTTTTTATAGATTTTTCAATCGAGGGGGGATTTGAAATGAGGGCGGAGGGGGAACCTTTGTGATGATTTGAGTAATCACCACAAAACTTGGGAGTGATAGTGTAGCCCCATGGGGGTTAATGATGAAAAAAACAAATTTTGAACTTTCGTATATTTTGAGATTTAAAGGGGGGATTTGGAATGAGGGGAAGGTTATTTATTTAACCACTTTAATTGATTATGACCAAACTTTTCAAGGATAGTGTAGGCCTCATGGGGAATAGAATAATGGGGGAGGGGTGGAGGTTTTGAAAGAGGATACCGGTTCGTTGTGTTTGTTTTTTGGAGAACAGTGGGGGCAGAACACGTGTACCCCCAAAATTTAGACAAGTGCTTGGCACTTGTCTTTATTTAATTTATATGCAGGGGTTCACATAACTGGTACTCAGGTACTCAGGCATGGTTAAACATGGACAAATGTGTCCAAGAGCCGCGTCCTAAAGGTTTTGTCTTCACCAGAAGAAGAAGAACAACAAGAAGAAGAAGAAGAAGAAGAACAACGCGGAGCTCTCTTAGAGCCAGCGTTAGCTTCGCGAGACGCAGCTAAAAACACTAAATGTGTACTTCAAAGATGTGAAGAAAGCTCAAAAGCGTACAACCACTACAACAGAGGCTTTTGATGGAATGTTTTCTTAGCTCGTGTAGGTCAGATTCTTCCATGCTAATTCTGATATACAAGTACTGTACTGTGATTTCCAAATTGAATTGTACAAAATTAAGTTTATAAATGACAACATTCGATTTAATAAGTTATATTGCAAGTTTACAACTTACAAGAAAAAAAGAATAGATCCAAGGTAAATGTACAAGCAAGGTGAAAGAAACAGAGGTTCAGGAGCGTCCAGAATGAAAAAAGAGCGGCTTGCGAGTGTCTCATTTGGAGCGGACATTCTGAGAGAATACTTAAAGAGGAGGAAGATGCACACAGAGCTGAGAGGTGCTTCAAAAATCGGAGTCGGGCTTAGGAAAGCAGACGAGCACACTCGAAGCTGACGTTTTTTTTCTTGAGCACCAGACCATTTCTGCTGGTACTCATTGGAGAAGCTCATTAAAAAAAATTGTGTGAACCCCTGTTTATATGCCAAACCTAGGCCTATGGAAGAGTGAGAATTGTTGTCAAAATTGCTTCCGATAATCTTCAAATTTATTATATTCCTGCAGGTACAAAGGATCCGTGCAGACGACAGCTATCGCCAATCAGGCAGAATCGATCACAGCAGGTAAGAGCAGGCCAGAGCCATATTGTGCTGCACATAGGTTGTTCCCACCCTGTTTTCTTCATTTCCATTATTATCATCAGTATCATCTGTTGACATTATTTATTGGAGGCTTGTTATACCGGGACGTAAATATGTGGGAGGTCGGGGGTGGGAGGGGAGGGAGTCACTGCCTTGGGGCCCAGGGTCCGTTGAGGGGTCTGAGTTCTCCTGTAACTGTAATTTTAATACAAATGCAAGAGAGAAAGGGTGGGGGAGGGGCCTTGAGGTGTTTTACTCGGGGCCCATGCTGGTCTCAATGCCCCTATGATGTGGCCTTTTTGAATAACAAGAACCTCATATTAGTGGGGGCTCTTAGGTCCAAATATAGGCCATTCATTACATGACGGAAGAAAGCACCAAATTTTGTATGCAACATCAACTGGACACAAGCTTTAATTTCAGTCGTGGAGCCACATCAAATTTGACCTTGAAGCTCAGTTTTCAAGGTCAAACAAATAGGTCAAAGGTCAAGTTGGTTGATTTTACGTTTTTGGTTGCAAAGTGAAGAAATAACTGATATCTATCTTTTCCCCGAAGCATCAAAATCATGCCATGAATTGATCCGCTGTCGCTGTGAGAAAGGATGCACTGGACGGTGCAAGAGTGCCAAAACTGCGCTCAAGTGCACTGCACTGTGCTTCTGTTCTGGAGGCTGTGGATTTTATCACTACCTTACCATCATCATCATTGCTATAATTAAAGTTTAAATAGACTAGCAGCATGGGACTATTCTGTTAATTTTTTGTATTATCATCCCAGAGTGTCAAAATGGAAGCGAAGTTTCGCTATATTGCATAGGTCCAATCCATTGTCTTTACCAAAAAAATGTCCAAAATATTTAATGTAATTTGACCTGACCTGATCGAAATTGCATTACCTTGGCTCCTGACGATCTCAAAAGTATCAACAAAACGAATGGCCATTCCAAAAACTTAGTTGGAAATGACACCTTAAATGTTTTTTTTTACACTGTTTAGTTCAAAATTAAACGCATTTGACCATTAGACCCAGTGGACTGGCGGCCATATTGGATTTGACCTCTCACGGTCCTCAGAGTCAAATCTGACTTCCCTCCACATCTGAAAATAAGCCTATGGTATTCACTCACTATGTCAGAAAATTCATGCTTTTCTCATAAAACGCACAATTATTGTGCTTATTCCGCTGTACTATAAATGGTGGCGAGGCATTTATGTCGAGACGTCGAAGAGTGCCCTTCTGTTTTTTTCTTTATCGACAAGTGTTGGATCAACACCACCTCCTTATTGTGTCTTTTGAATCTTCATCAATTCCTTTACAGAAATCTTGAGCTTTACCTTTCCAGGGGGGTTGATACATTTTGGTCTCGTTTCCCTAGTTTGCGGTTGAATATTTTTGGGTTATTTAAAACATCTGGTTTTGTTTTCTCCCAATGTTGACTTCTTTGTCGTGTTTTTTTTTTAATCTTCCTTGTTATCATTTCGATGTTGACTTTGTTTCAGCACCAATTAGGTCTTCGGCTTGTGTTTTATTCAATATTCTTCATTTCCTTTTTGGATTTCTCTTCTTTAGCGTTGGACTTCAGATTCGTCTCAAAAATTGTTGTATTTGTCCCATTTCTCCTCAGTTGCTCTCTGGTCTCTAGTCTCTGTTCTATGGTGGTGTTTGGTTTCTGCCTGTAGGCCTGGTCTGTTCTTATTGCAGTGTTGTTTTCCTGTTACTTTGTCTTAAATAAGCGATGCCACTGGAAAGCAGGTTATTTATTTCCTCAAGGGGATGATTTTGGTATAATTTTAGCAACTGATCGCGTTGGTTCTCCTGACTAGTATTTTTGTCCGTCTGTTGTTTTCTGTTTGATAGAGCTGTGTTTTATGGTGCATTCTTATCTCTTCTTATTTTTTGGCTCGCTCTTCTTCCAAGCTACATTGCTCTTCATCACCTTTGTCTTCCTCCTCTCCTCCATTCTGCTGTTCTTCCCTATTCCAATTTTCATCCCCTGTGTAGATGACACCAAGTCCATGTGTGTGGGTTTGGTCTGTTCCCCTCCCAGGGGATGACAACATCCCCATCATCCCCCTTCACCCCCCCCCTGCCCCCCACGAGCCCTCACCTCACAGAGTCCTTACATCTTCCAGTTGCTTGTATTCTTGCCCTGGCTATTATATTGTTATTCTACTCTTGATACGTATCTACGGATTGTTGTTTATTCTACTCTTTGATTGGTATCTACGGATTGTTTGTTATTCTACTCTTTGATAGGTATCTACGGATTGTTGATGCTACTCTTTCAAATTTATGAGAGAGAACAATGGTTTCAACAGGATGAACCGCTCCCACACTTCAAATTATTCACTGAATGTGCTGAACACGCACTTTGGTGACAGTCATCAGTCGAAGATTGCTGTTGAATGGGCCCCAAACAACATAGATCTATATTTGGGCTATATGAAGGATAACGTCTTCAAGTGAAAGGCCACAATCCATGAGTAATCAACAGCAACAATATATGATGAAATTTGCTTAATTCCTCCAATGGAATGTGTCAGAATGATCAACCGTTTAGCTTGTCTAACCCAAGCGGGCTTGCATCACCATGGCAACATTTGGAGCATGTTCATTTAAGCACAGTCGGTCCTGACCTATTCAAGGTAATCTGTGCCAAGATTGTGCCATTTGAGTGATACTGAGGATTTTATATTAAATAGTGTGAGTTTGTTTTTGTTTGCGTCACCCTATACATGGGAAATCTTACCCCATATTTCCTACAAGTCTTATCCTTCCACACTTTACTCTCATTGTAGCTAGTTCATTAAATGCAACATTCATACTACATATATGAATATTGAGCAATTACCTGTGCTAAAATTCCGGAAGATACAAGAAACAATGGAAATACAACAATTTACTAAAGACAGCACAATAGCACATAATACGGTTTTACCACTTGTGCCATGAAGTGGTAAAAGGGGAAAGCGCTACAGAAATTCTACAGAATGACAATCTAGTTCTGTAAAAGTACCTTTTGAAAAGAGCAGGCTATGTGTGGCAGTGCATTGGCAAATTTCAATATTTCTGTCCTGGTTTAAAGCTGCCTCAGCAGCACCCTGCAATGGAGCGTGACCTGTCCAGAATTTTAATGATCACTGATGCCCCTGAGGGAAGGTTGTATGGAAACTTTGTTTGTCAGTGCACGGCCAAATTACATTAATTACCCCCACAATCATTGTTACCTTGCAGCATGTACTCGCCCCCGTCCTCCTCCTGAGCGAACTGCGGACAGCTAAGTGCAGTAGCTGAAGGAGGTGATGAGGAACAGCCTGGGCATCTCGTTCCAGGGAATCAATATAAATCCGTAAGCTGGCATGCCTCACCACAATGCGACATTAGCAAGATCTAATGTCATGCTCAACATCAAGCAAGCTTCGGTTTGCTTGAAAGCAAACATGCACAACACCAATGGCTTGATAGGCTGTAAAACCATTGTTAGGTCAAAACACAAACGTGAAAATGAGGCAAAAGTTAAAGTTCACAAACTGAGAATGATTAAATCTGATAATTCCCTGCGCTCACGAAGCAAAAAGCAGGGTGAGCGATAGGTAGCGTACATCATATCTGCATTTTGTTAGAGTGTACATCGAAAAACCGTTCGGCGGAGGAAATTCAAACTTTACCACATGTGCATGACCATGTGATATAGCAATCACTCTTTTGAGCACATAAGCCAAGATCCACATCGGCCAATTTCGAAAATCCTCAATTTTCATCCGATTGACTTGAAATTTGAAGAGGATTTGTATATCAAGTCACTGAATTCAACCACCACATATTTTTGAGGTCAACAATAGGCTGAAATTTCTAAATTGTCAATTTTCTTCTGATTGAGTTAACATTTTCAACAGGATTTGCACTTTTGGGTCATGAATTCAACTACCAATTATTTTGAATGTCAACATAGCGCAAAGATCAACATAGGCGAAATTTCTGACATGCCTCGATTTTCATCCAATTGACTGAAATTGAACAGGCTTTCATTAAAAGACCATCATGTGTCACGTGGTCTGTCAGCCATATTGGATCTAAGGGGAAATCTTTGTAGGAAAAACCATGCAATTGATCAATGCAAAATTACTATTTGATCCACTACCCATGGGAAATATGGTTTGATAAAGATGACGTCATCGGTCATGTAGTTTGGCAGCCATATTGCATCAAAGAAAAAAAAAAAACCTTAACCAAAAAAAAGAGTTGGCTCGCACAGGTCCTTCTCAAGACTGTGCAGGGTAAATATTCTATGATACCATCTAGTTTATAATGGTTTTTATTCTAGAAACTTATTTAAAATGAATTCGTTTTACCAGCTGCGACCACAAAAACTCTGTGCTCCCGCAGGGTCAGTGGGTGTTCTGTTATTGCACTCTGGGGCCGCTCCACACCACAATATGGGATGCTGCATGCCACACTCTGGGACTGTTCCGCTCTGCACTTGAGGGCCACTGCACAGCACAACCTGTGGAAGTTCTGTGCCCCCCCCTTGGGGGGGTTACTGCACCACACCTTGGGAGGCATTCTGTACTGCACCCTGGTGCGTTGAGCCCCACACTGTAGGGTGGATGGGGGGCTCCTGTGCTGCACCCTGGCACACGCTGTGGACATTCAGTAACATGCTGGGGGTTGTTCTCTGATGTACACTGGAGCATTCTTCCTTATGTTCGGGTGTTCTGTGCTGCACATTGGCCAAGCGATTTACACCATCACAGCTTAACAAGTTATATTATATTACAAAGGAGGCCGTGTCTATCTTGTCTGTCTGTCCGTTTGCCAGTTATAACTTGAACGATTGATGGATTCCAATGAAAGCGGAATCAGCATGCCCTCACGAAGCATTCAGCTAATCAGCACTCGAGATTTACAAATGACTGCACCCTTACGAAAGTGGATTGGCTTCATGATCAAATCACACGTTTTCTTGGCAGGCTACATGATTTAGGATTGATTATATAGTGGGGGCTCTTAAGCAATTTTACCGTTACAAGTCGAAGAAAGCATAATTTTTTCATGCAGCACATTACCCTATTTTAAACATTTTAGTCGTGGAGCCACTCAAAAATGTCAAACTTCTGCCGAAATACAGGTGCCAAAATTCGGAAGGCCCCTGCGTCGTCCTGTCGCTCCTTTTCTGCTGGAGGAAGGGCTTAGAATGACGACCATGCCTCTGAATGCTCCCAATTCTGATGGAGGAACACAGAACGCTCCTTAAAATGGCAGCGGTAAGTCGAAAATTGAATTCTCCGACATCACCTTCAGTGTCAAAATGCAGAAATGTAAAATATTTCATGATTGCTTTGTGATAATGTGAATCATGTCAACAATTTATTGTAACAGCATGCAACTTATTGACCACTAACATAGTTTCGCGACCAGTTTAATGGCTCAGTTGTCAGCCTTCTCTTTTCAGCTGGATTCAAACTTTCGAATCCAACACAAGTCTCGATATCATGCCCCTTTCGAGATTTTGTGGCCTCAACAAACGTTTCTATACCAGATTAGGATATCCCACAGGTTTCAGCAGACAAGTAGACACTAATTTGGAAAGTGTTAGGGTCAAAATGAGCAGCATTCTCGGTCACTGTGCATGAATTTTGCGTTTCGGGCGAGAGTCTCGAGCGATCTTTTTCGCTTTGTCAGGAGATTTGATATGCCAACATATCCCTTTTGACATCCTGAACCCCAACAAGTTTCAGGATTTTTCGAAATCTTGTAGGAGATGAAAAAAATGCACGATATTAAAATATTTTCTTCTACTGTCTGTTCAGCCTGCTAAGAAGTGATATCCGTGATTTTCTCCACAGGCATTTATCTTATGGTATGAATTTCACATGCAAAAAAGCCCCATACAAAAAATTTTCCAAACACGCTATATTATTTTTTCAGAAATCAGGATGAATGCATTTCTAAATGAGAATTTCCAAAATCTAATATGAAGCTTGTTAAACAATTTTTCAAAATTACATTTTGGACAAGAAGCCTTTGGGAACGTTTTGCGCTCACATGCTCAACTCATCCATGTGAAATTTCATACGGCTGTGGAGAAGATGAACATATATCACCCTGAGCAGTTGAACGCCATTTTTAAATCAGTGACCATCACCTATTGACCTTTTTCAGAATGAATTCACCACAACAACATTGATTAGTCAAGATGCCTCGTCTGCCAGCGTCACACAGCGAAAGTTTGAGGTGTCCGGCTGACATCCCATCATACGCCAGCAATTGGGATGCCGACAAAAATTTCATCAGCAACGTGCGAGAATTCAAGGCGATCGACAGTCTACCTGTGGCTGTTTATTTTGGAGAGGTCACTGTCAGTGACTTGATCAATAATCGTGCTGTCTGGCACAAGAGCTTCCATGCCAAATTCAACAACACCAAACTGATAAGAGCGAAAAATGTGCCGCGAAACGATTTCTTGTTGAAGCTGACGAGACCAATGAACCGAGACGGTCGAAACGATGCTCTATCGCCCCAGATGTCTGCGTGTTTTGTCTAGAGGCTGGTAATCTCCATGCTTCACACCAAAGAAGCAGATCGGCGCTCCGTCTTATGTCACGGAGCTTCAGAAACAGAATGCATGCCAGAATTGCTGGTGGAGACCTCACTGCTATTGATACCATGTACCATAAAAATGCCTCACCAACATGAACAATAAGTATTGGGCCTACAAAAGGAAGGAAAACGCTACGCTCAACGTTGATGAGCACGTGAATGAGTCCCGGGCATTCAGTGAGCTTGTGTCGTACATGGAAAACTGCATGCGAAATGATTCATGTCTGATCTTCAAGTGTCGGAGTTCCATTCCATATATGTTGATCGACTGCGAGCTTTGGGATTGATAAAACTGTCAATAACACGGTTCAGCAGCAGATACTGGATCATTTCCTGATTGCCATGACGATTCGATGGCCGTAATACCATCATAATATTCGATGACTGCTGAGAGTGTTAATGAGGGATGCCACTAAAGCTAGGAACTTTAGTGAAGACGCAAGTATCCTTGACGAAGGTGGCCCGTATTGTCCGTGAAGACATATTTAATCAAAAAACTTCAAATTTGACGGGAGCTTCACAGAAGGATGCCAGAAGGATTACGACACCTTCCACCCTGAGACATCTCATATCCATGATTTTGTCGGAACCGGTGTCAGCAATCGGACTCGGTGCGATCCCAAGCTTGCCTCACTATTCACAGGTGGTTGTCCTGAATGCAAAAAGTCTGGAAGTGAAGGTTAATCGAACATGAAACACGTCAGAAATGTAACCTTCACCTGACTACATGTGTTACCCAGATGTATGGTCATTTTGAGACATACTCTCCCAGTTATGGCGTTCTAGCGTAATTCGCATAAATATGAGAAATTCTATTTATCTTCGATGTATTGTAATGATTATTCATATTGTATACCATTTTTAAAATCGCATACATTTCTGTATTATTTGATGAGGTATTCGTAATTTACCGAAGTGGTGAACCG
>CM068961.1:314323-325031 GCA_035128595.1 Eptatretus atami | reverse complement strand
TTCCTCTGCCAGCGAATGCAGATAGTGGTCCAACCCGGTGAAAGTGTGAAGGGACTGGGAGAAGTCAGACACTGATGTTGGATATCATTTGGCAACCATTTCGTTGGAACAGCTATTTTACGAAAGCTTGAACTCGACACAAAGGTAACCCACGCTTCATTATGAGGAGCTGTCTTGCTGAAGTGAACTAAGCCAGTACTACCACATACAGTATCACGGTACGTATGGTCACCTTCTTTACACCCCTTTTGCAACAGCATCTGCCACATGCAGAAGTAGACGAGTGTCGCCTCCCTCCTGCTGAACATGGGCAAGGCAGGCTAAGTAATGACTCAGCCGGAGAGAAAGGACTCCACTGTCCATCTGTTGGCAACACCGTTCCTTTGCCCTCTGCAAGAGGAAGATGAACAACTTACGCGTGACAGGAAGGCATACAATCCGGTTTTGTTATTCATCGCTCGAAGGAAGTCCTTCCAGTTCTTTGGGCATCACAGTAAAGTGAGCACATCTTTTTCCTGGGTTGCCCTTTCCGCCTCTTCTGTCTTGTGAGGCTTTGAGGCTGCGGTGTGGTATACATCCGCAGCCAGGTCGATGCAGCTGCTTTTCTCAAGTTTGAGCATGAGATGTATTGTGCAAACACTCTTTTTCCAACTTCTTGAAAATGTTCTTTGGATGTTCCCGGATTTAGCATTTTTGAACCACAGCTGCACCATCAGAATTGTTTGCATCAGCCATAGGCACCACTATTCTTTTCAGAGCAGATATCATTCCAGGCAGCGAAAGTAGATCTGATTATAAACCGCAATCCGGAATTTCGCTCCAGTTTGACAGAAGCTGGCCGTGGCTGCCCTGGGTTTTCATGGGAAGAAAGAAATTGGTCCATGTCTTCCGTCTCGTGTTTGACAGGAGATGTACAGCCTCGAAAAAGAGATCCACAGTCACTCTTCCAGTTGCTGCGAGCTGTGCCTTGTGTTTTGACAGTAATCTTGACCAGGTGGCCTACTGAACAGTGGCACTTGTTCTTTGGAGGTGTTTGTTGTGATAGGTGTTTACACTGTTCAGGCCTTTCTCTCACCAAACTTGGTGTTCTGCTCCTCTCCTAGAGTCTCGATCCTTCTCACAGGTTTCAGCCACTTGGGTGTCCATGATGTCCCTTGTGTCAATGACTAGTAGGTCTTGACCTGTGTTCTAGAAATGGATCCCCATCTCTTCCAGCACTGTCACAAGTGCCTTAACCTCCTTCAAGAATGCTGCTTGCTCTCCAGCGTTGCTGATCATGGTGATGGTGTCCAGTGTCGCCAGCACCATGCTGTTGCTTTGTGGCCTGTTGCTCAAACTCTGTAGTGATCCTTTGCAATTTCTGGCCCTGCTACCATCCAGCTTCTGAGTGCTCCGGGATTGCCAGTCAGTCCAATAGCCCCACCAGAACCTTTGACCATTGCATTGTTCTGCTCATGGCACTGGTCAAGTGCCATGGCAGAGAAACTTGTTGCTGGTTTGTGCACCACGAAATTTCCAGATTTGAATTCTGATAGGACATCTGGGTTTTTCAGAGAGAGTCGTCATGTCACGGATGTGTACGGGAAGCCATCTGGGAGTAGTGCGTGTGATCAAGGGCGAACATCCATGCATGATCTGAGTCAGGGATTCCACGTACAGCTGGACAGTTACCTTCACAAAAGACCTGATGTACCGCAGCAAGAGAAGCTCCAAAGACAAGGTCTTTAGCCATTCTAGTCAAAGTGGACACTGGCCTTTGTTCGCTGTATGCACCACTCCTCAAAAGGTGGGACTATCAGGTTACATTGGCATCAGTATCATCGGATGTGCAGTCTTCACGGTAAGCTTGTTGGAGGATTGTATAAAGGCTTGCAGCTGTGACTGGTTGTGCATTGCGGGGTCTGCATCTATACCCAGCTCGTCTAAGCAGCTAGTCTAAGATAATGCATCTATACCCAGCTCGTCTAAGCAGTCTAGATCTAAGATAATGCATTCTATACCCAGCTCGTCAAGCAGCTAGTCTAAGATAATGCAATCTATACCCAGCTAGTCTAAGCATGGATATACACAATACATAAACTGCGCCACATCCGCCTCCAAGCACACCCTCTTGAGGGACTAAATAACTAATTCGCCACAATGACACACTCCGGTATTCATTTTTGCAAATTTCGACTGATTGCTTATTTTTTGATAAAATTTTTACCTTGACCTTGACCTAAATTCATTTCCTTGAATTCTGACATCCTCAAAGGTATCACCAAATGAATGGGCATCCCCAATTTAGTTGAAATGACACCATAAATGTTTTTTCTGCGCAGTCTGGTTCCAAAATTAAGGACGTTTGAAATTCGACCCGGGTGACTAGCGCCCATCTTGGATTTGACCCGTCACTGTCCCCTCAGAGGTCAAATCTGACTTCCCTCCACATCCGAAAATAAACATTATGGTATGACCTAACTATGCTAGAAATTTCATGCTTTTCTCATAAAATGCACAATTTGTTAAAATATGAGAGCTTATCCGCTGTACTATTATTACATCATTATACAAAGTTGCACCAAGTTGGATTTAAGTCCCTGAACCCAGATTCAAAATCTACATTCTACACGAATAAATGTGTGTGTGTGTGTGTCACTATGTCAGTGTGTCTCCTCCATATCTCCAAAACCATGAAACCTATCAGCCTGAAACTTTGCATGCATACTAAGAAAACTCCAAGGAAGTGCAAGAGTTAAAATTGGGTGTTTGGATTAATTAAAACACCCCTTTTTAAGATAATTAACGGCCTTATTTAGTTATATTCATTATCAGGCACATCCTCGATCACCACTCCCGATGGCGTCTTAAAGCGTATCCTAGGTAACCTCGCTGTGGTCTGAAGCCGCCATGTATTTTGGCCTGCTCAACCATGCCTTGACTTGGAACAGGCCAGAACGATTTCATAACGATAGGTTTTTTTCGTCACTTTCTTCACTCATATTATCAAATGCCTGTTCATCATAGCTACAAATCGCTGTGTACATCACTTTTGTAAGTGCTATAGTTTTCAGATTAGGAGTTTGGAGCGATTTCATGCCTGAAATGATACGATTTTCCACGATCTACTCTCACAGACTAATTAAAGTCAATCATCGAAATATTATTTCGGTTTTGAGGATCGGATATCATCCGGACTAAAGAAGTGTCAAAATCTGGAGTGAAATGTGATAATTTAAAGAAATAACGAGACTTATAAACAAGCCGATATACCTATTTACCTTAAGCAAGCAAGGCTCTGTTCCCTCCTCCATACATACACGAGAAAATGTGAAATTTCCAAAGCATTAAATTTATCTTTTTCTCCTGTTTGAAGAATTTTGTATTGAGTGAACAAAAAATTTATGAACGTGCCAAAATTAACCAGCATCATTGAGCTATACGATTTAATGCATTCACTGCTTGACCTTGTGCTCTGTCCCCCAGAGGGACTGCTTATCTGTAGTGTCTGCCAGATCTGTGTCTATATTTTCAGAGGTTTCACGAGGTGCTCTACAGGAAATCAAAGCAAACCTGGAAAAAAACGAACGTTAAAAAAAAAGTTATAACGATTGCGCGGACCCTGAATGGATTTACCACGTGACACGTGGCAGATTATCTGAAATGTTTATTTCACGGGCGATTCAACTTTGCGATGTCTTCAGGGTTGTCCTTCATGAAGCAGCAACTCTTTTGTGGATAAAGTCATTATTTGAAAGAATTTATTTTATTTAATTAACCGCTGAGTGCACGGTGAAAACCGGCTTAAATGTTAAAGGGATTCCACATGGTATGCAGCGACAGCCTGACCAACCATTCCTTATCAACCATTTAATTGGAGTACTTGCATGAGTGCTTAAGCCACATGCCAAGTGCCCATTGTCGATAGCAGTACCGCGCTACGTCATTCTGAGTGAATCGTTCATTCACTGCGGGCGCTTTTTCCACGCCACGTCATTCAGAGCCAGTGGTTCGTGCTCCGTCACCCTGAGCAAGTGGTTTGTGCTCCCTCACCTGGAGCGAGTGGTTCGCGCTCCATTACCCTGAGCGAGTGGTTGTGCTCCATCACCCTGAGTGAGTGGTTCGTACGCCATCACCCTGAACGAGTGGTTGTGCTCCATCACCCTGAGCGAGTGGTTCGTACTCCGTTACCCTGAGTGAGTGGTTCGTACGCCATCACCCTGAACGAGTGGTTCGTGCTCCGTCATTCTGAGCGAGTTGTTGTAAAATAACACCCACTTTCCAAGCCATTTGCTGTATTAACGTGTTTTCTAAATTACCGAGCCAAAGTTTTTTTCCACCCGTCACACGCAGCTGTTTATAAAGATTAATGTTTGTGAACATATCCCTGAAACGTTGATATAAATGCAACGTTGTTTTTCAGTGAAAGCGACTCAAGGTTTTTGGGTTGTATATTACACAGTAGCTCTCTTAGCTCTCACACGAGCCTCGACAAGGTATACAAAAAAAAAGTACTGCAGTTGGTAGTCACACTGACTCCAACCTGCCGAGTCCCAAAAAATTGTCGATATCGGCCAAGCACTAGTGCGTTGTTTGCGTGGTGTGGTGTGTGTGTGCTTGTGTGTTGTGTGTGTGTGTTGTTCATGAGCATAACTAATGTCATGTTTATGTTATATGCTTATGCCGAACCTCCCTTACCCCATCTTCTGTTTCTTCTCTCTCTCTCTCTCTCTCTCTCTGCTCTGCTATCACTTTCTTCTTTCTCTCTCTCTCTCTCTCTCTCTCTCTCTCTCTCTCTCTCTGTCTCTCTCTGTCTTCTCTGTCTCTGCTCTTGTCTCTTGATTCGTTCTCTGTGTATTCTGTCGTCTTCTCTGTCATCTCTGTCGTCTCTCTCTCTCTGTCGTCTCTCTCTCTCTCTCTCTCTCTCCTCTCTCTCTCTCTCTCTCTCTCTCTCTCTCTCTCTCTCTCTCTCTCTCCTCTCTCTCTCTCTCTTTGATCTCTGGACACGTACAGGCCGCGTGTTTTGTCTCTGAACACGTCCGGGCCTGCTGTTTGTCTCTGGACGCATACTCGTGCGGTGTTTGTTCTCTGGACGCGTGTCCGGTTGCCTAGTTTTGTCTCTGGACGCTCGGAGCGTGTTTGTCTTCTCGCCTCGGTGTTTGTCTATGGACGCGTCGCGGCGGTGTTTGTCACTGACGACGTCCGGGCGCATGTTATGTCTCTGGACGCGTCCGGCCGGTGTGTTTCATCCTGGACGCTCCAGGGCTGGTTTGTCTCTGGACGCCATCGGGGGTGTTTGTCTCTGACGCGCACGGGGCTTTTCGCAGACGGCGTCCAGGGCGGTGTTTGTCTCTCGGGACGCGTGCCAGGCTGGTGTTTGTCTCTGGACGCGTCTGGCGTGTGTTGTCTCTGGACGCGTCAGGGCGGTGTTTGTCTCTGACGCGATCCGGGAGGTTGTCGTCTCTGGACGCATCCGGCGGGTGTTTGTCTCAGGATGCGTCTGCAGTGGTTTGTCTCTGGAGGCGTCTCTGGTCGTTGTTTGTCTCTGGACGTGTCCTGTCGGTGTTTGTCTCTGGACGCATTCGGGCGGTGTTTGTCTCTGGATGTGTCCGGGTGGTGTTTGTCGCCGGACACATCTAGGTGGTGTTCGCCTCTGAATCCATTTGGGCAGTAATTATGTCTGGACGTGAGTTTGTCTCTGGACGTGTCCAGGTGGTGTTTGTCCCTTAATGCGTCTGGGCGGTGTTTGTATCCAGATGCGTCCGGGCAGGAGTTTTTCTTCGGATGTGTCCGAGCAGTTTTTGTGTCCGGACGGCTTAGCTCCGGATGCGTCCGGCGGGTTTGTCTCTGGACGTGTCCCGGCGGTGTTTGTCTATGGTCTGTGTTTATAGTATGACGAGTAGGAAATGGATTTCAGACTATTTTGTTTCCATCTTCACTGTTATTCTATCATTTTGATGAGACAGTATGAATCATAATTAACGCTCCACTGCATGTCTTCCTTCCCTTCCCCTCACTTCACACTGTTTTCCCTTCCCCCACCCCTCCTTGCTCCCCCTCCTCCTTGATCCCCTACCCTTCCTCGCTCCCCTCCCTTCTTCACTCTCCCCACTCTCTCTTCCCCACCCTTGTCTCCCACTTTCTCCCGCTTTTTCTCCCTGCTCCCTTTAGTATTCCCATCAGCAAAGCGATGGGTGGTATTTGTTAGTATTAAATACTTCTGGCTGTCAGAACATGCATCCGATCAGGTTGAAATTTAAACATATATTCCACACGTCTACTGGATCATAACTGTGACGTTTCACATCGATTGATGAAGCAGTTAAAGAGAAAGATTTTTTTCATATGTTATCTGTGTAAAGTTTATCCTCGATCTGTTCAGCCACTTCAGAGAAGATTTTTGAAGTTTTTTTTTTCTTTTTCAACAATATGGCAGCCAAATCACGTGACCGATGACATCATCAATTTTTTTTCTGTGGACCATTTTATCCCGAGATGACCCTCAAAAAAAATTCATTCTGATCAGATGTAGCATTCTACATATGCAATTATGACGTCATAACGAAGGCACATATTATGTCATGAAAAATCACACATTCCCCATGAAGAGTACTTGCCGATTGTCAAGTTTAAATTTTTTCCTTGGTGTGCTTTCAGAGATGCAGAGGTCCAAAGTCTTTCCATTTTTGCACCATGGCTGCCACACCACATGACTTATGATGTCATAATCTTTTCTAATAAAATGTGTGTGTGTGTGTGTTAGTGTGTTTCCTCCATAACTCCAAAACCATAAAACCTAGCAGCCTGAAACTTTGCATGCATACTAAGAAAACTCCAAGAAAGTGCAAGACTGAAAACTGGATGTTTGGGTTAATTAAAACACCCCTTTTGAAGACGATTAATGGCCTTATTTAATTACATTCTTCATCAGGCGATGCACGGCCACCTCCCTCTCTGGGTCTCTTCAGGCGTATCCTTGGTAACCTTGCTGGGGTCTGAAGCCGCCATGTTTTTTGGCCTACTCAACCATGCCTTGACTTGGAACAGGCTGCAACAATTTCTTAACGAAAAAGTTATCTTTTTCACTTTCCTCACTCATTATCGAATGCTTGTTCATCATAGCTACGAATCGTTGGGTACATTGTAATGCCTATAAACGCCCGGAGACGTCAGCCTTCGTGGCTTTATTTCATTTCCGTACATGCGATCACCATGAGAATCTCTTAAACGAAGGAGAATTCCAACATTTAAGTTCCAGCATCAAACTTACAAGCAGTTCCAACTCCGAGAAAAGTGTTCATTTGTCCAATTCAGACATATTTGAGATGTCGGGTGTCTCCGGGAGGTGTATGTTTAATAATATGGAATAGGCAAAGCCTAGAAGCGAACGTAGAATCTTGCTTACATTCGCTTCTTAAATATATCAAATTAAACCGTCTTTTTGCTATGAAAAAATTAATATTACCTTAACATTACCTTCACAACAACAACTACACCGCCTAGAACAGGATCTCATCTGAAAAAATTAATATTACCCTAACATTACCTCACAACAACAACTACACCGCCTAGAACAGGATCTCATCTGCAAAAATAAAATATTACCTCAACATTACCTTCACAACAACAACTACACCGCATAGAACAGGTCTCATCTGCAAAATAAATATACCTTAACATTACCTTCACAACAACAACTACACCGCCTAGAACAGGATCTCATCTAAAAAAAATATATACCTCAACATTTACTCAACATTACCTTCACACAACACTACACCGCCTAGAACAGGATCTCATCGAAAAAAATTAATATTACCTCAACATTATAGCGAACGAAGTGAGCTTCATACTTAACGCGTGCACGTGAGAGAATAGGAAACAACAACACAATAGCCCTGGCTATTTGGAATCCGTGTCGTTAGCTAAGACGTTTTGCTTCCGTTGTTGTTAAACTCTGTGCGGTGTATAAACACGATTGTGGTTTATTTCTATCTGTGAATATTACTTAACGCGTGCACATGAGAGAATAGGAAACAACAAAAACAACACAATACCCTGGCAATTGTGAATCCGTGTCGTTGGCTATGACCATTTTGCTTCCGTTTTTGTTTGTTTTCTGTTTTTTTTTGTTTCCGGTTTTTGTCATGGGAATGATGCATGCCAGGAGATCATGACCCGGAAGTGTTTATTATTTATTCAATATTTTTTCCCAAAGTTAAATTTATACTTCCGAAAGTGATTTTTTCATGACAGGAAGTGTTTATTTGTATTTAACATTACCGGAGTGATTTTGAAACTCTTTCCGGAACTTTTAATTCTTTTATTATTGACCAGAAGTGATCGTTTATTTTTTATTTATTCAATTATTTTTTCCCAAAGTTAATTTTAATAAGATATCTCCCGCATCATCAAAAAAATTTTTTTAATCGTGATTTACATTATTGATCGCTGATCCCGAATCCAGGCCGAAGTAACCGGAAATTGCGTCAAAATTATCAGCTGTGCGGCGCTTTATGTACCACGGTATAGTTGGCAAGTATACAGTTTTGAACAAGTTTTATGTAAAGTCAGAAGCGAATGTAAGAAGAATTCTACGTTCGCTTCTAGGCTTTGCCTATTCCATATTACCTCAACATTACCTTCACAACGCAACTACACCGCCTAGAACAGATCTCATCCAAAAAAATGAATACTAGAAGCGAACGTAGTATTCTTCTTACATTCGCTTCTGACTTTACTTACAACTTGTTCACAACTGTATACGCAATTTCGGTTACTTCGGGATCAGCGATCAAATAACGTAAATCACGATTAAAAAATTATTTTGATGATGCGGGAATATCTTTATTAAAATCAATGGAGGAAATATACACCATGTCTGATATTATTGGGTCTTTCATGTCTCCGACGATGCCTTTATCTCCCGGCATGCATCATTCCCCATGACAAAAACCGGAAACAAAAATAACCAGAAACATAAAAAAACGGAAGCAAAATGGTCATAGCCAACGACACGGATTCACTAATTGCCATGGTATTGTGTTGTTTTTGTTATTTCCTATTCTCTCATGTGCACGCGTTAAGTATGAAGCTCACCGCGTTCGCAATGACGGTTCGGTGATTGCTAATCACATGCCATGGGAGCCGTTTCTTATCAACCATTTCATTGGAGTGCTTAAGCCAGTGCTCTACAATATTCACACCGTCACCTAATACTGTATTGAGATCGACTTGAACAAAGTTCAGGGCCACTCACCTGCATTGGCCACGTGTTGTTCTGCGGTATAACAGGCAGTGGCCGCCTCACTGAAAATGTGAAATTTTATTTTCCACCACGTTTCCCGTTTTTGTTCTTCCATTATACGACCCGTCACTTCGGGATAAATAAATACAAATAAAAATTAAACGTTTCGCTTTTAAAAGTTTCTTCAAACGTTTCATGCATTGCGTGGTGAATCCACTTGGTGCAATCTTCCACTTTCAATTGTGATACCGTGGTTCTACACTGGAGCTAGGAAGGTAAAATCTGTTATATGATCACCATGAGAAAATATATTTATATTATTTCAGTTCTGAAGTAAGGAATGGCCACATCATGACAGGAAGGCCAAGAGGTACACATGCTCACTCTGTGTAGCTTGGATTCGAATCCCAACCCAGCTCTAAACTGTCCTGCCGGTGTTTCCCAGGCCAGGTGATTCATCACTGTGCGTGTCTTCTCTCGGATGGACGATAAACTGGGCCTCACATCTGCAGGAATCCCTCACCCCTCTTCCTCCCAACCCTACCCCCTCTTTCCGACCCCTATCCCTCTTTCCAACCCCAGCCCCTCTCTCTCCAACCCCTCCCCCTCTCTCTCCACTCTCACAACTCTCCTCCTGGTCCCCATCATATCCCCCTGTTGAGGGGACTTCGCATGTACAAATCAGATTCGGAGCGACGGTGGGGTGCAAAGGTGCTGCACGTATGAGCTCTTGGGTTTGAATGCTCCTGCAACTGGTCTATGTGTGTGTGTGTGTGTGTGTGTGTGCCATTGATTGGTAGCTACATATGTGGGTTTCAGAATGTGGAATGGAGTCCTCCCAGGGTGGGCTCAAAGTATCCATCTTCATTTCGGGAAGGGGTCACGAGGGGTCACGATTCATGGACCAAGCTGTGAAGTTTTCTGTTCTCAAAGTTTTGTGTCGATGGCTCTCTTCAGGGTCGTCGCTGAGCCCCAGACAGCTTCCAACTGTAGTTCGTAAGTAATAACATTTCCAGGGATGTTTTTTAGCTCACCTAAATGAGATTTGTTACTTGCTGAGTCCATGTGCGTCAGCTGCGGCTGTATGGACATGTGGCTCGTTTTCCTTATGCTGATCCTGCTCACTGATCCTGCCTTGGAGGGTCTATGGGGGGAGGGGAGTTGCCACCCAAAATAAGTGTTTGCTTTCCTTTCTAAAGCCACACACACAATTTCTATGAAACGTGACCACAACCTTTATCACCCATGATGTACCAAGGTTTGTTGATGGCATGAAAAAAAAAACCCATCAGTATTTACTTTCTTCTCCATTATATATTTTGTGGGTCATCCATGCCTGCCAGTGGTTGTTTGGTTATCTTATCCAGGCACTACCAGATGAGCGCCCATGGGTACTGCCCCTATGTTTAATATCTTTGTGAGGTTCTTTGTCGTCATTCCTGCAGCTCCAGCTATCACTGGAACAACTTTGGCATTCTTCAG
>CM068961.1:299408-311908 GCA_035128595.1 Eptatretus atami | reverse complement strand
CTGGAAATAAGTCTGAGATGGAACCATCACATTTCACAGCACTCTCAGTACCAGAGTAATTTTCTATTTTATTGAAGTTTGCCCTAAACAAGGCTGAAAGCCACTGTTTGTAAAACGCTAGAAAGAAAAAGAAGAAGAGAAAAAACTGCCAAAACCTTCAACAAAAAAAATCACTCATACAGCGACACTTGGCGAAACGGCACGGCACTCGGTAGAGCACTTACCTCCGCCAGGCTGAACAGTTTACAATTTGTATCTCACTGATAGGCCGGATCTGAATCCGCACCTGAACCAATATTGAATCGGCTTGTTCTAGTTACCTAACCAACTCATCCACCTAGTTTTGTCAAAAGTCGTCCACAACTTTTCGAGAAAATATGCTTTACACAGTTTTTGTCCCCATCTCTCAATGGTGAAGAATCACTTAAAAAATTCAGATCCGGATCCAGATTCGGATCTTCACCAAAATCGAACCAATTTGTCCTTGCCACAACCCAACATGTCCACCAAGTTTCATCTAAATCTGTCCACAACTTTTTGAGATAACATGCAACATTGTTTTTTGCCCCATCTCTCAATGGTGAAGAATCATTTAGAAATTAAATAATTCTCGGATCCGGATCCGGATTTGGATCTTCACCAAAATTGAGCGTTTCTGTCGTTGGCCGGTCACCGACACACAAAACATTTCAGAACGATTTGTTGAAAACTGTTGCCAAAAATCGTGTGACAGACAGACAGACGAACGAACGCAACAGACCAACATACTTGGCGAAAATGTTTTTCACCAAATAACTAGTCCTGAAACAAGGAAACCTCTTCATAGGCCCACTGTGCAGGAAGTGGTAACTTGGCCAAGCAGAAAAATAAATTTTCCTACCTACTCCAATTGAGGGGAAAAGTAGGAATGTGAGAGCAATGTGGATGGAAGTGTTTAATGATAAACAAAGGAAGCAGTGGTCAAATTAATGTGCGGTCAAACACTGCCTCAAAATTGGGGAAACACTGGATGCATACTGCAGCCACATGGATCATATCAAGAACCATAAATTTATGGACTACCACAAAAAGAGTTCATCATCTGAACGACTCAAGTCAGCCCAAAGGGGAGAGTAGTAAGTACTTCCTTTCCCCTTTTGGCTGGTGTTCCTACCTCACACCTTGCCCTTCCTGATGCCATGGAAAGTAAGGCTCTCAAAATCATTGGGATCTCCCACAATGAAGCCGAGTGTCTTGGCCTGCGACTCTCACATTGCAGAGAGGTTGGTTGCCTCTCTGTATTATACCACCTCCTCTTTGGTCTTGCACCCTCTTCCCTCTCTTGGTTCTGTTTGTCCCAGGTTTTTGCAGGGTGCACATGGTCTTCCAGTAACCTTGTTGTTAAAGTCCCAACATCCAGTCTCACTGCTCACATCTCATTTGTTCCTCTTTTCTCTCGCCTGTGGAACCAACTTCCCCAGTCTGCTCAATCCCATTCTTCTCTCCGGGGCTTTAAGACAGCTGTTCACCACTTCCTCAGGTCATCCCCCATCCATACTCATGATCTCTTCTACCTCAAATGACCCCATTCCAACAATTCAAACACTGACATGAACTGCTTTAACAACCAAAGATACTGAACTGTTAATGGATTAATGAGATGTGATTCACTGAGTGTGGGGCACTGGATTCACAATGAAGAAAAAGGACAGTTGGTGTCAGGTTTTGACTGGGATATGTCGGTGCAATTGAACCCATGTTTTAGCTTTCTCGAGCTAACATTTCATGCAGAACTTTGCCTTCTAAACTGGGAAGCAGATGTTCAATATGTATTGCATTTCATTGATTGCTTGTGCAATACCCGAGGTATTTTCAGTCCTTGAAAACCCATTAACAGGGTTTTATTACTTCGTTTATTAATCATTACTTCGTTTGCTCTCAGCGAAAAGGCAAGTGAAACAAAGCGATTAAATATCTTGTAAATTAACGAGCTCGTTGTGCTTTAAGAGTGAACCTTTGAACGCAATGGTTTGTCACCAAAGGCTGTTAATACCACACCTGTAAACCAGTTTATATTGTCCTGATTGGCTGAACGCGGTTCACTCAGTGCAGTGATGAGATCAGTCAGGACAGCTCAAGCTCTGCAAACTCCATACACTGTGCAGATGTCATTTCTGTGATGCCCAGGAAGGCTAAAGTAATAGTGTGCCCTTGGGATGAGAGCTGCATGCTTGCTGATGGCAAAATGCACTCCATGTAGTGTGGTCCACTCTGGGTAACGGTAGAGTCGGTTAACGAGTTGTCATTTCGGCATCAAAGGCTTTGCTAGGAACAGATATCTGGGCTATTTCATGTTGAGTGAATTGGTTAACATGTTTTATTGTTAGAATGATCGTATCTATTGATCGACACTAGACAGTAGCACAATTTCACAAACACCATTTCAGGTGTTCACAAAATTAAATGGCTATGTGTGCCGTGGGCACATGAGTCCAGCCCGTGGAACTCGGTTCTTCACTTCCGCCATCAACCCTAATGATTAAGCTTTGAAACTTGATGGTGATGAAACTACATTGCCTGTAGTAATGCAGTGAGTTGAGTGTGGGCAAAGTTGAGGCTTACTCTGGAACGAGGTTCAAAAACAGGCCTGTGCATTTCATCTGCATTACCCTGACATCCTTAGCTTTTTGTAGTTTGTCATTTAATATGCACTGCTGTTTTTTGTCCCACCACTTTTGCCAAGCATATGGTCTGTCTAAAACCATCCGATGTTTTGTATCCATTTTTCATTCACTTGCACATTTTGTTTGAAAATGGATTATAGAATATCTTTGCTGTGTCAGTGTTGAGGCCAAAGGGATTGACTTCTCTGTTCTTGCAGGATGCAAGGGAGTGCTGGCAAGAGTTGATGAACAGGCTCACCAAGCTACCATCGTGGGAAGATCACAAAGAAGATGTAAGTAATGTTTTTGTAAATCTCTTCGTCTCACCCATAACAATGGGATTAAGCAAGAGTTTGCTTTGTTGTTCACAGGAGCCAACCTTTCGCTCCAAGGTTACTAAGGGACGGTTTGTGAAACGATGATGTGTTTACGATTGGGATAGAGGTTTTAATGCGGTTTCATCTAATTTAACAATATCTGGAGATTATTTGTCTGGAACATGTTGAATGTGACTGCCATTATACTATACTGTCGTGGGGGTGGCTGGCCAAAGTTAACCCCCCCCCACCCAAATTGTGGTGCCGGGCGGTTAACACCAACACCCCCCCCGCCCCCCCGGACGGCTGAGCGGTACCTTGTTAAGAGGAGGTGGACACGTTGATCCTCGCAGATTTTAACACATGCTCGAAGGGTATGGCGGAAGGCAATGGCGGCCGGGCGGAGGAACTCGGGACAGGAGAACTGCATCAGGACAGCACAACTGGTTTATCCTCAAACCCACTACAATTACACGAATACAGTTTCTTCAAAATGAACGCATTTAATGAACATACACAAATATTTACAAGGCAGTAATTCAAAAGGAAATAATAAAATAATAATAATAATAAATAAATAACTCCTACGATCGAGGCCTCACACACACTCAAATACGGACAACGGGGATACAAAATGAAAAGAAATCCCTCCTTTTAAAGTATACTTGTTCTCAGCTTGGCCCAGAGCTGATCCTTGTCGAACTGGAATTGAGGCGCTTCTCTCGCAGCAGGGCAGACGTACGCCAGGCAATCCATGAGTGGCTCTCCACATAAAGGCTCAAAATGTGCTCGCCTTCCTCTTTCCAAAAGTGCGCAAGCCAACTCCAAACCTCTTCAAAAGCGCCACCTGCCTCGTGCGTTTCTCACACTGACCTCGCGCGTGCGCTTCGCCGATCTCTTGTCCCACCCAGATGGAAACCTTCCACAATCCAAAAGTGTGCAAGCCTGCTTGCCCTCGACCTCGATCACACCGATCTCTCTCTCAAGATCCGTAACCTCTACCGCTCCTGTGCGCTCCTTCCCTCTATCTCCTCTGCCTCCGGGACGTGGCCTCCTTGCCCCAAACCCGGGAAGGTAGGGCTTCTGCTCAGCTAGCCTCTGATGTCATGCCCACCAATCGTCCCTCGGGGGCGTGACCGCTTGTTGTAAACCCTTGAAGGTGGGGCTTTCTGCCCGTTTGTTGTGGTTTCAGGGACGTGTTTCCCACCTTTACTGCCTGGCTTGAAATATAAAAACATAGGAGAAATCATAGAGGACAATCACATCCTGGGGAACTTATTCTTACTCCCTCAGCTAATTAACAAACAAAAATTTACAATTAATGTCTCCCTAGGACAAACAAGGGATGGGGGTAAGAATAAGCACCACCCCCTCGTGTGGTGAAACGTAACATTTAAGCTCACAGATTCCCTAACTTAGTTACATCGAGATGCTTTCTACTCGTCCACAGATCAAGCAGCTCTACACAAAGCTAAATTCCCTATTAAATTCTTCCATCTACCCCCACAACCGTAACAATACCATCACTGCTTATCAACATTCAAAGTTAAGGAAACCACCCTCATTTCATGGACTACCTGGTGTACGGATAACATTTGTTTCAATGTGTGATTTGTGAAGGCAAAATTAACATTGTCTAAATTATGAAAATGTATTATTCCTGCTCAGCGATGAAGTGGGACGTATGCATTCCAACGATTACCTGCTGTATTTGGTTTTTTTTCAAATCGATAAATGTAGAATTGTCCCCTGAAATGCCCAACTTGGATAAAGATTGTCATACTGTATCCTTAGAAACCAGTGTTTTTGTTTTTTTGCATGCAAAGTCAAGGCTCATGGAAGAGCTAGAACACAGAACGGATCAGGACACAACAGAACAAAAGGAATAGCAGAAAGAGAGTGGGGGAACGATGAACAATAGGACTGAGGGACAAAATAAACAGACGAACAAACAAGGGATGGGGGTAAGAATAAGGAGTAGGGGAAGACGCAGCAGGTGGACAATTTTAATACAGAAGCAAACTCTCAAGAAGGAAAAACTGGAAATTTGAAAGGAGGTGGGCTTGGGGAGGGGTGAGAGGGCAGAGGGGGAAGGGGTAAACGGGGGTATAAAAGGTCATGGTTTTGGATGAAGGATGATCAGAAATGGTGGTGAACAGCAGTCTTGAAGACCCGGAGGGAAGAATTGGATTGAAAAAAAATGTGGAAGTTGGTTCAACAGGCAAGAAGAAAGAGGAATGAATGAGTCGAGGTGAGCAGTGATTCTGGATTTTGGAAGTTTGCTCTTCTTTAATCGCCCGATACGCGACTTGAGGTTCAAGTGGGACTATCAGTCAGCCAAGCAGATAAAGAGTTAGGTATCCCAAGTGGGTTCAGCCTTCATAAGCAATGGCTGATTACTGATGTGGCACTCTTTAACCCATTGCCTAAGATTAATGGTGGTACCACAAAGCTAACACTATTTTGAATTCCCCAGGATTGAGGTGTATTGAACCTAAATGCCTAATAAATGGTCACTCAAAGTCGGGTCAGGTTTCAGGTCAAGGTTATAACAAAGCTTTTGTGACCAGCCTCTGTGTAACGGGGACAACACATGTAAATCGGCCTCCTTGCTGCAGCACTTAAGTGACCTCCCATTCTTGGAGATAAGGACCATTAAACAGTTTATGCCTGATATTAAGGAAAATAACTTGGATGTCTATGAATAACTGATCACATAATTGTATCAGTGGACTTCCCTGCCATTCTTAGACTTATAGAAATAACAAAAGTGTGGAAGAACCATTTTATGTTCTCCAAGTGGAAATACAGGAACAGTTTGTAACAGCACCCCATTTACGTCCCTTGCCATCGAATCTTTGACCCTGCAGGAAACAATTAATAATAGTTTACAGTGCCACTCATCCCAATGAGGAGGAAATTCTTAAGTATAGCATCAGAGAAAGTGGTCGAAGGAAATAGACCATTAGTTTCAAGCAGAAGAACATTCAGGAACTGTAGATTCTAATGCACCTGGTGATGATATTTTTATGTATCAACCTCAGGGCACTGCAGGGAGTGTACTGGTAACCCAGAGGGTGTCACAGCAGAAAATAAAATAAAGACACGACTGTGCCCTTCGTGTTGTTTTAAGGGTGAAACGAATATATGACAGGAGACAGAAGGGTAACTTTATTAGGAAGATTTATTAATCCCCACTGTCTACCCTAAGCACAATAATACTGTTAAAGGCTCGGCATTACCGTAAGCACAATAATAGTGTCACTGGTTTGGCACACGTGCCGGCACACCTCGACCTACCCTGAGGCCCCCCAGACTACGGATAACTCCACGGCCTGGAGGCTTGTCAACCAACCACAGACGCCGGCAACAGCAATTACACTGAGCAGGGTCCTCACATCCGCAGCTGCGTTACCTTCTCGTTGGTACAACTACCTGAGCTAGGGTCAACACCCTCAACGTTCACCCATCTTCCAACTACTGCGGCCATGTGAATTGTGGATGAACGCTGGCTAAGCACTACTGAAGCGGAACGATGGGGCAGAACTCTCATCTATCGATTAATGTGCACACTATATCGGATCAATGAAAGAGAGGACAAACGAGCAGGCCTGGAATGTATGAATTGTTTATTTGCACACAAACACAAACGATAATCATGAAGCATGTATTTACAAAGCAAGCAAAGTCAGAAGGCACAGAAGAGCAGACTTATTCCCTTAGCACGTTTTTCCCCTGAAGAAGACTTACTTACGCACAAGACGTGGCGCCATCACTCATCTGGGAAGCAGAAGCCAGGAGGAGTAGAAAGGGGCAGTTCGGAGTAGTGGTTTGACTCCTCACTTACCTCACGCAACTAAGCAGGGTTGCGGCACGCCAAAGGTTATAAGCGGAGGTGGGGGGGTTATGGGGTTAGGCAGTGGAGTGTCAGTGTTGTGTCGGAAGCGTGTGGTGTGAGTGAATATGGAGGTGAGTGACACCCAAGGGACTTCACCACAACCTTGACTCGTGGGCCGCTCACCTCTGGCCACAGCACGACTCGCTCTTGCGCATCGTAACCCAGCACAGCTGGGTCCAACATGACCCGCACTCCGGCAGGCAATCTCCCGAACAGGCAATATGAGATAGTCTTGTGTTGCTGGTGCATCGACAAACAGCCACGAACTGGGCCGACTCCTGGCCTTTATACGTGTCACGGCGGACGTGGCTTCGAGGGAGCAAACTACAAGCGATCATCTTTCCCATTAGTGCGCATCCGACGGGGGTGGCTGCAGTGATGGGGCTGTGGAAAATTCCCGCGTCATGATTTTCAGACAGCGACACGAGCTCCCACCCTTCCTCTCACGTGCTTTGCAGCAAGAGAGCATCCCCGCTCTCTCTCTCTCTTGTGCGCATACGTTCCTTTGTACTGTGTGTGTGTTTGAAAAGCGTTGTCCCGCATGACGATTGTAAGGTTGTTTAGAAGGAAGAATGGGGAAAGGTATATCGGTACTGGTCTGGAGGATTAATTGTCTATTGGTGAGGGACTCGTATGCCCGTACGGCTTTTGATGGAGGTTGGTGGTGACTTGAAGGCCGAGGAGTATGGGATGGAGAGACGGATGAACAGATGGTTGATTGTGAAGGAATAACCGAGTGAGTGGATCGAATGTACAGATGGACCTTAGGACGAGAATAAACTGACTGCGGGGTTGAAGGAAAGACTGATGGGGTGAAGGAGGGACTGTTGAATTGAGGTTTCGTGAAGCGGGATGTCGGTGGATTGAGGAGATTAAAAGCGGCAAATCGGGAGATATCACACCAGGAATAAATAAGCTAATCTCACAATGCATTTACTCCCTCAGTCCCCTGGACAAAAGGGCAAAGGTCCACCGACCACATAAACTAATGAAATAACTCATTCTCAGGAACCTGACGTGTAAAAGGATGCTCTCCCCTGGGGTACATTTTCAAAACCGTAACACTACCCACTACCCCCTCCCCATGCTAGACTCGTCCTGAGTCTGCCATCTGTTGTGCACATGTCAGGTGTAGTTTCCCCTTGTACAATTACCTCCGGATCCCCTGAGTGCAACATTTCAAAGTTCTATACATGTTTCCAAACATAAAATAAAAAACTGAATGCGTTGTGTTCTTTTACTCTAATACATTTACACGACACAGTTCCAAATGCAATTCTGTGGTCGAAACACAAAACAGGGGGTTTGAACTTGTTTATTTTTTTTATTTTTTTTACAATTATTACCCTTGCCGAAGGAGAGGTATTGCATTTGGTGTGTTTATTGGCTGCTCTTAGAGCACCCTTATTTCGGACATTTCCATCTGTCTGTCTGTCCGCGAAACTTTGGTCAAGCCTAGGGGCTAAACCATTCAACCGATTCCAATGAAATTGGTAGGTAGGACCAATATTTCTGGGAATCGTGTGCTTTCGAATATGGGACCCCGGGCCCTAGCACGATAGCAACGCCCTTTAAAGTGGTCAAAAAATCGAAAAAAATAAAAAAAAAACAAATCGAAAAATCGAAGCTTAGAGTTCTGTGCGCAATCTATCTAGCTCCTTCATGCCAATTTGCAGCCCTAACAAAAAATATTTGTAGGAGGAGATAGTTTGGGCGAGTACATGGCGAACATTCAGAAACGGTTAATTGCGAATATCTCTAAGGAAAGAGTCTGATTTTGATGAAACTTGGGTGAAATGTGACAATGTGGCTACTAGCATGTACACAGAAATGAATGGTTGCTATGCACACCTCCGTTGCTTAGCAACAGCTAAAATACTTTATCGTACATTGTACACTTATTGTGGACTGTACAAAAAAATCAATACCTCCGAAACTGGACCTCCGAGGACCTGTTTTTTTTGTGCCCAAGGAGAATGTCTTACAGCATCATATAAAAAATAAAATCTTTAGCGAATAGATAAATGGAATTACCAGGGCTGCCATTTGTTGGAGTCTGTTTGGAAACATGCCTGAAATTTCACAAGGCGGGTTTCTGGGCGCAAACTAAGAGGGCTGTGATAATCATATTTATTGTGCTAAATTGATTGATGCATGTACATGAATATCGGCTAGTCGTGTCGGCCAGCTTTCCATCTAGACTCTAGAGCGAGCAGCCATGTCGCCTACCGGCTTGTTCGTCTGTTTGTCACACGATTTATGGCCACAGTTTTCAAGCTATCGTTTTGAAATTTTTTTTTGTGTGTAGGGAAGCGGCCAAGGATGGCAATGCTACATTTTGGTGAAGACCCGAATCCAGATCCGGATCTGAGAATTTTTTTAATTGATTCTTCATCATTGAGAGATGGGGCTAAAAATGATATTGCGTATCTCAAAAAGTTGAGGATGGAGTCGGATGAAACTTGGTGGACAGGTTGGGTGTGTGACAAGCACTAAATGATTCGATTTTGGTGAAGATCTGAATCCGGATCCAGATTCGATAATTTTTCAGGTGATTCTTCACCTTTGAGAGATGCGGCCAAAAACGATGTAATTGCATGTCATCTCTAAAAATTGTGGAAGAGTTCGTTAGGTGACAAGAACACACCGATTTGATTTTGGTTAAGGTCAGGAATCAGATCCAACCTATCAGTGGCATACAAAATGTAAACTATTCAGCTTGGCGGAGGTATGTTCTCTACGAAGTGCCATTCCATTTTGACAAGTTGTCACTCTGAGTGATTTTTCATTTGTTTGTTTGTTCGTACAGAACTTTTGTGTTTTTATCCGCAATCGCTTGTCAGATGATACGAAATTTTCACCAATGGTGCAACTACTCATGTAGAATGTTTTAATGATAATTATGACATCATAGGTCACGTGGTGTGGCAGCCATGTTGGAAAAATGGAAAAACTTTGGACCTCTGTACCTCTGAAACCGTACCATGGAAGAAATTGAAACGTGGCACATAGCAAGTACTCAAGCGGAATGAGATTGATATTTTTACGACTTCATAGGTGCCTTTGGTATGACATCATAATTGCGTATGAAGAACACTACATCCGATGAGTATGAAAAATTTTCAGGGACATCTCGGGATAAAAGGTCCATAATTTTTTTGATGACATCATCAGTCACGTGATTCGGCAGTCATATTGTTAAAAAAAAAAATTAAAAACTTCAAAAACCTTCTCTGAAATGGCTGAACAGATCGAGGTGAAACTTTGCACATATGACAAAAGGAACATGATCTTCTCCGATCCATGAGGAACAAAAGGGTCACACATATGATGTCATATTTCACATGGTTTGGCAACCATATTGGATTTACCCTAAAACCTATGAAATTACATCACTCAAAGTCCTGGCGAGGGTCTGCAATCTCTGATTGCTCTTTTTCTTGTTTACACTCTTTTGGTTATTGCAAAACTGAACGGTGCAGCCGAACGCACCGCCAAAACTGGCAGTAGAACCCGACGCCACCCTGGGAAACACTGGCGGACTGGGCAACGGACCAGGAGCCCTGCAGACCCGGGAAACAGAGTTACATCCCGACCGCGAGCACAATCCCGTACACCGCTTTGCACCCTGGCTCGACCGACCCAGCCCTCAGAGCCAATCCTTGTCCTGAAGTTACGGATCCGGTTTGCCCACTTCCCTTACCCACACTGTTGCATCACACCAGAGGCTGTTCACCTTGGAGAGCTGCTGCGGATAAGGGTATGGTTCAGAGCGAGATTCAGTCATTGCACCCAGATTTTCAAGGGGTGGAGAGGGGCCCGCCGAATGCCGCAGGAGCCGCAATGCTCAGCAGGGTGCGGGGCCCTATCTCGGTTAAAACCCATTCCAGGGTGCCCATCCTTTCATGAAGAAAAGGAAACTCGTCCCAGCCTCCTACCGCCGTCTCCAGGCGCGTTTTGCATTACCGCAACGTTGAGTGGCCACGACAAACACAAAGTGCAAGTGCGCAAATTATCCCCCAACCTCTCTCCGCACTCTGGATTTGGGGACCTGAGCCCGATTCCCTTTCGTGCATACAGGGGCAGATGAGAACCCATCACCCAACATCATCCACAAGGCCTTCACCCATCACTTTGGACCGAATCACCCATGTCCACTGCATGGAACCCTTCTCCACCTCAGCCTTCAAAGTCTTGTTTGAATATTTGCTCATACCACCAAGATCTGCACCCATGGCGGCTCCACCCAGACCCACGCCCATGGCTTCAGCACCACCGCGTCGGCCATCCGACTCGTCACGGCATAGTGCATGGACCACGCGCCACACACCGCGAGCGTTTCAGTATGCACAATGGCGATGCGCGAAGGGTACATCACCTGTGATGCCTGGGTTTTGGCTCGATGCTCAAGTGCCATCCATTTTCAGGGCCAGTTGATTTGGCAGCTGAGCCGTTACACACTCCTTTGGGGATTCCGACTTCCATAGCCACCACTCTGCTATAACATCAGGTAACCAAAAGTTCACAATTCAAATTTATAAAACGCACGTTGGCTCTCTTCTTGGCATCAGATGGTCCTATGGGAAAGTGGCTGCCACCAGAGTCCATAGTTGGGGCAGTAGCCATAATCGGGATAGACTAGCCTCCATCACTGTGGTTTATTCTGCCCCAAAATATTGATCAAATGCCCCACTGGCCACAGTACGCAAGTGGGACCACATGGCCCGTGTCAAGCAAAGGTGAGTTTTTTTTCGGCTCTCACTGACCTCTTTCAACAGGTGGTCCATCGGCCTGAAAAACATTTTGGCCCTCAATGACCCGAACAGAGCATGTGAGTGGCATAGCAACATGACAAGTAAGGCAGCATGGCAGACATGGTAGGCATGGTAGCAGGCAAATAAGGCAGCATGGAAGGCTTTCCAGCACGATAAGGCACACAGGCAAACCAGGCCGGCAGGTGATACTGGCTGGCCACTCGATGTTCTCGTTCCTGTTGTGGGGGGAAGGAACATGTTGGGGCAGCACACAGGTGGCCAGCTTCAGCCCTAACCTAATCTAACTGCCCCGCTAATCCCTCTAATTACCCCTTCCCCCTTTAGTCACGCTAACCTACCTCTAACCTGACTTCCAGCACTCTCAGCCCTTCAAGCTAATCTATCCATCGTCGGTCCACTAATCCCTCCGTCTATCCTATTTCCCGGGAGGAAAACTGAAATGCACACGGTAAATTAATGAGGTCGTGCGGCATCAAAAGGCTCACAGGCAGAGCAGCCTGATGAGGGTTATGCATACCATCGTAAAAATTTGGAACACAATGGGTCCACGCAAAATCAAATTACCCTACTCCAGAATTCCAGCGGCCACAGACATACAACAATGGTACAAAGGGGGAGCATCCATACTCTCTCCTAACATTCCACAAAAACTAATTTCTCCATTATCATGACACCACTCCCACCCTACATTGGTTCTACGCAACCAATTTACATGTCATCCTGCACATTGGTGCTTCATCAAAATTGGGCCAGGCCCTCAATTTTTCTTCCTGGTGCCATCACACAATATCGTGGCTGGGCAGTGTGGCTCCACTTGCAGGTCTATCTACCTGCAAAACTCGCATATGGCAGCCCTTCCGAGCTTACC
>CM068961.1:273819-283243 GCA_035128595.1 Eptatretus atami | reverse complement strand
TTTGCTGTTTGCTTGTCATTTGATTGTGGAGTACGCGGAGATGGTGAAAGAACAAGGAATGCAAGCAGGAAAGGGGAAATCAACCAATTGCAGGAATGACAAGATTGGAGAATGAAGAACATAGAGAGGACCGGTTGTTCGGTATAGGCAACAAAAAGAACAAGGAATGAACAGGAGAGGGAAGTCAACAATTGAGAGAAACGACGAGATTGGATGAATGAGGAACATGAGAAGACGGGTAGGATAGGAAACAAAAGAGAATATGAATTGAAATGACCACTAAAGGAGAGAGCAACGGTTGGAGTACGCGGAGATGGGAAAAACTCCGGAAAGATAACGACAACTTAAAAGGCTCGGAGAGGAAGACACGACTCAAATGAAAAGGAAAATGAGTCACGGAAGTAGGGGACAGCACAATAAATATGGGATGTTGTTGACACCACCAAGGGAGGAAATGTTAGTGGTCGGACTGATTGACATCACTCGTCGGTATGACACCACAATAGAGCAAACCCTGGTGATGGAGGAACATTGAGGGAGATACGGTGTTTGTTGAGAATGAAACACACATTTTGAGCAGGTCAGCCATGTGGAGCTGACAGCCAGTAGGAGTGTGGCGAATCGGATGCATGACAACCTCGCTGGGAGAAGCGACCGGACGAGGCGTGACTCTGGAACAAAGCGGGTACCGAGCGGCACATGCAACATGGTGCGGACGATGAGCTTAAGTGTTAGGAATTAGATATTTATGTTAATGAGGACTCTGTCGGATGGGGTGCACGTATGCGTGACCCCTGAATGTGTGTGTGGAAGTGCCTGTGAATGAATTGCTTGACCACAGTCCAGACTACAGCCGGTGTGTGCTCCAAGGCCGAAACGTGTGTGGGTACCACGTGGCGGTCGGGAGAATGTAACCTGGAACGAGGCAGTTTGGTCAGTACGCAGGCAGGTTGAATTTGTGGGAATGTGAACACATAACCTTGGAATGGGTGGAGCCTGTTTTGGGGGGAGTCTGGAGCCGTGGATAGTGGTGACGTAGGAAATAGTTAGAGGTGCAAGGAAATAGTAAATGCCACCAGGACAGAACTTGACACAGGGGACGAAACCATAATGGACAGAGCTCCGCATGGGTTCTTTGCAGAGTTGGAGGTGCTGCATCCAGGAAGCAGGCTTTAGAAATGGGATTTTGATTTATCTTCTCAGCCTCGCCAGGAACTTCGGAGTAGTAGAGCGCGATGAGAGGCCAAGCTGGCACTGGCAATGTCACATACTCCCCGTACCCATTTTTAGAACAGGAAGGGGCCAGCCAGCGACACCGCCATTGTGTCACTTGGTCTTTCAAACCTCTCTGAGGACAACGAGGGCGTTCGGCAAGCTGATGGGGTTTATCTGTCTCAGGGAGATTAGAGAGAAGAGGGGGAGGCGCTTCCCCCAATTTGGTTTACCTGACTTCCGCGAACCTGAGAAGAGGAGGGGGGACCACAACCCCAATTGAGACATACCCCTTTGACGGTCCCCCCCCCCCCCCCCCCCCCCCCCCCCGCCCCCCCCCCCCCCCCCCCCCCCCCCCCCCCCTGCGAAAGGCTGCGTGGGGTCATGTAATGGGTAGTGACGGATCCTCCTCACTCCCCTTTCCAATGCAGCCAGAGAAGCAGGCCATATTGATGAAAAGAAATTTTGATTGAAAATTATATCGAGAGTGGTTGCAAATTAGCAGGATACGGACAGAAGGGATAAAGAGTGCGCCACGAGTGGATTTGGGGTGATTATTAAAAGAAAAAAAACATAGTGGGAGACATCACAGCAGATGTTAACACCCCTGAAACAAGTGGATGACAAAGAGTGGCTTGTTTGAGGGAAGGATTGAAATGCCTGGTTAAGAACCATGCAGAGTTCCATGGGCTGGTGAGAGATTTTGAATGTTTGTTTAAATTGTTGGAAATAAACGATTCGGCAGTGTGGACGCAGGCCAGCGGACGACGGACGTAGTGACAAATTTGATTGGGGTTGATGAAAAAGGTGTTCCAGTTAAATTTGTATTGACCAAGTGGGATCGATAGGACATGATGTGCCTTTTGCTTTTTAACATAAAAGATCTGAAAGGTGTTGGAGGTATTGTGGAATGGGTGTGTTGGCCACTGTGGAATTGAATGACTAAAGTGTTTTGGGTGAATGGGTGTGTTGTGCGACTTATGAGGGAGAGTTGAGTGCGAACAACGTACCCTGATCAGGTAGGAGTCTCCTAACCCAGTTTGTAGGTTAGGGTGACTTAGAGGATTTGACATGGATTCTGGCTTGCTTTCCATCGTGCAGGCGGATGCTAGGGCGTAGGTGCAGGCCAAGTATGTGGTACTGTCTGGGAGTGTGACATGCGTATTGAATTGCGTGAGCGGAGAGAGCGGCGTCAGCGCTTGTGGGGCTCTGGCAGGTGAAGGCTTCAGAGGTGGCCAGGAGGCACAGTAGGTTAGTGCCAGGAGGCACACTAGGTTTTTAGTGCTAGGAGAGCCAGTATGTGTTATAGTAGAGCACCACACAGTATGGGCGTAGAGAGCGACCCCTTAGTTAAGCAGTGCCAGAAGCATGCTCAGGTGAACCCCGAGGTTCGCCTGGGTGTCCCCAACCCCGATTGAAGCAGGCAAAGCAGGCCTAGTAGTAGTCACACTCCCCAGCCAGTGAGTATGCGCTCGGCACCACCAAATGAAAAAAGACAAATTAAGGGCTTTGCCCAGGTTTTTAAAAGAATGGAACAGTGTGCCAGGTCAGGAAAAAATTGTTCATTAGGATCATTCTAGCCATAGCAGGGTTTGTTTCATTGTTTAGAGCTAAAGTAATATGCGTTAGGTTCGATGAACTCTCCTCCGCACCATTCATGTGTGAACTCCTGCTAGCGAGTAGTGTTTGATGGGGAAAATTGTTAACAAGCGGCAGGCTAGTTCACCCTCTCCAAGTGCCAGAGAGGCCAACAATGTGTCATGAGCACACACCCACAAATAGTGACAGTTGATTAAGAAACACACCTCCTGTCTTTAAAAAGAAAAGACAAAGAAAGAACTTATTAAAAAAGACCCATACCACAACAAGTCAGGCAAGCGAAGCGTTACAGGGAAAACTCCACTCATCTGGTCTGAGGTCATCACACCCACTGCGCCCACCAAGAACGCCTCCAAAACTGCATTTTGCTTACATCAATATCACCGCTGCCACCAATTGCTGTGTCACCTGCTGCCACATGCAGGCTTGTTGCCTGCTTGCTGCTCGTGAGTAGGCCATTGCGGCAATAGTCATTTGTGGGCCATATGCGGCCGAAGCATTTTGTGGGCCAATGCACTTTTGTGGGCCATTGAGGCCAAAGTGCTTTGTGGGCCGTTGCGGCCGAAGATTTTCATGCCATTTTGTGGGCCGTTGCTGCGAAGATTCATGTCCAATTTTGTGCGGCTCAGTGGGCCTGAAGAACTCTCTGTGAGATTAGGCCACTGCGGCCGACACGAACTCACCTTGGTGAGAGCGCCAATAGGGCCACGAAGTAAGGGAAACCCTCAGGGTGTGACATAGGACAATACTGCCAGTGAGGGGCAGAAGGAGCGAACACTTAGGGAACTTTGAAACCTTTGAATGTCCTGCCCTTCCTATGCAAAACATGACGTGTTAAAAGTTAAAAATTGAATTGCCCTCCCGTTCAAATCCATAATAGCATGTAAGTAGTGTGCATTAGAGTGTGAATTTGTCGTTAGATTAGTGATCCGACACACTAGGATAGGGGACATGCAATCTTACTGTGACACTTTGGGTCTTTTGGAGATTACTGCTTCCAATATTGTGGGTTAGAGTAAATGGGATATCTGCTGATGTAGCTTAGGACAGGGCCATTACCATGGGCTGCCCAATTGGGAGGCTCTCAGGAGAGCCTCGGGAGAAAGCTTGGCGGTAGCGTTGTGGAAATGGGCCCTTTATTGGGTTATTAAATATTAAAGATTGTCCAGATCCCCCCTTATCCATTTAGCCAGGTTGTTTGGTAATCGGACGTTACATGTGTGTCGGGAGTTTGAAGCAGGCTTTGTCCAGTGTTCGTACAGTGGTGGTTGTACCGAGAGGCGCCTTGCTTCTTTTTCCTTCCCCCTTCTAACTAGCCCCCGCCAGCACTCTGAGAGTGTCGAGTCGGCGAGACGTGTCGGCCAGCCATTGGGGGAGAGCGGCTGCGGACTGAAGCGGATTGGACCAATCACGTATCCCGGAGCGTTCCAGAAGAGCGAGCCCCGGGAAGGCAAGGAAGAAACGGCTAGTGTAGAGTCTGCCATCTGCTGTAAAAGGAACTGGCTGCTTTGTCGGTCTGGGGACGGCTGTGAGAGTCTGTGATTGCTTGTAAAAGGAACTGGTGCTTGTACGGTCATGGCAGGACGGCTGTGAAGTCTGCGATCTGCTTTCTAGAGAAAGGCCGGCCTCCGAAAGGCAAGAGGAACTGGTATGAGGCGGAGTCGGCGATCGACTTTATGAGGGGTTTATCGACAGGATCATCCCAGGAAGTCCAGTCACGGAGCCTCTGACTGTCTACTCACGGGCACGGCTCGACACGTTCTGTGATCCATCGATTCGCCTGCGGAGCCCAATGCCCAGATTTGGCCTGGCTGTGTGAACAGGCCAGGCCTGATTGTATACTGGACCTTGTGAGAACCAAGCTGGACCCACCATCGATCTGGACTGTCTTGTGCCGTCGACCTTACGGGGTCTGGACGCCCGAGGCTGCGTGCGCAAGTGGTGCCGAATAAGAGAACGAGCGCGATCTCACACCTGTGCGCAAGCGGTGCCGAGAATAGGAGTTACAAGCGTCATTTTGCCACGTGGCTGCTCGAGCTTGGACGCTCAAAATCCGTTGTGACATTCGGCTCTCCACGAGCCGCCTTTCGCTGCTTCACACTTTGCCTCTCGTCCATGAGGCGATCACCAAGGTTACTCCGTATCATTGCTCTGCATCTTATTTCTGCATTGTCGTCCAGGCTATGGTTTATTCTCGCTAGGTTCCCCTCGAAACCCGTAATCCGCAGTTCCCAAGTTTAAGAGCGGTTATGAGATTAATTTATAACGTTCGCTGAATGCCTTTGCTTGTGTCATGTTCCACAATGTGTCCCCAATTATTCTGGCTGGGTTATCGCGAAAGTTGCTGCCTTGAGTTTATTCGTGCCGTCTGAGGAACAATCCGCTCGATATGTATTTAAACCAAACGCGGTACGACTGGCAGACTTCGCCTCGGTTCTCTGACAAAACCCAGTCTTAGCCGGGGTTCTATTTCCCCAGCTTTGGTAAGGCCTAGGTGTACGTGGTATTCGCGATTTCCGAGCACGTGACCCGAGGCCTGTTGCCGAACTAGCCGCATTATAACCCCGGAGACAGCGGTGCTTTAAGTGACGCCCAAATCTTCACCATTTGGCTGTCAAGAGTTAGGCGTGCGCAAATCCACCACGCTGGATCCATAGATAATATATACGGGTATATATATACAGTCATCCCCGTTTTATCGCGGGGGTTACGTTTCCAAACCCCCCCGCGAGAGTGAAAATCCGCGATGAATGGATCCTCCCAAAAATGATCGGGTTGAGGTGCCGCGAGATCGACTCGTCTGGTCTGGTCGCCTTGCAAGTTTATCGGGTTCAAGGGTGCCGGAAGATCGACTTGTTTGGTCTGGTCGGTTTTTCAGATTGGTTTTTGAGGTGCCGTGAGATCGACTCGTCCTGTACTGGTCGCCTTGGCAGATCGGTTCGGGTGCCGAAGATCGACTTTCTGGTCTGGTCCGGTTGGCAGTGCTCGTCAACCGCGGCAAACCTTTTTCCTTCCCCGAAGCATAGCTCGCACTTTACCCTTCTGCTGGCGCGTCAGGACCTTGCTCTGGCGCTTCGCGTTCCTTGCCAGAAGGCCTTTAGAAGGTGCAGGGCGTTTGGGCGGCCATCGTAAGGCTTGGAGAAAAAACGTCTAGGAAATATTCGAAGTTCACAAGCGAAACTTTGTCTCGTGCATTGTTGTGACTGGTCGAGCCCGCCACGCGTTATAATTTATTGCTTAAATTAATTTATATTTTACTATATTTATTACCACGATTTTATTACCGGGGAATCCCAGAAGAAAATACGTTTCGGCTTCCAAGGGAAAAACCGCGATGAACCGGCGGTTGGGCGCGATACTCTGTGAACCGCGATATAGCGGGGGATTTACTATAATATATAGATATATATTATAGTATATATATATATGCAATATATATAATATTTATATGATATACTTATATATATTTATTTATATAGATATTCCTATATATATTTCTGTTAACGTCTGCTCGGTAATTTGACGTTTCTCTCCGAAACTGCCAGACGGATTGTCGGGCTACTTTCGGCCATGCGGGTGGTCTGTGGTCTAATGTAACAGCATGGGCTATATGAGAATCGCGCCAGACGAACAGGTTTGGGAATTTTTTGGGATTTCTAATTTTTTACATTCGTTTGCATGCGACGGTGTGACGTCACCGCTGAGGCGTAATGACGTCGTGACGTCATGAACATCATCGGTATTCGCTGATGTCATTACGTCTTCGTCGACAAGACCGTTCACCGCTGAGAGGCGTAATGCCACTTCGAGAAAAACAGCGTCTGCAATGTAAAACCCTCTTCTGCAATACTGACTACCTCAGAAAGGTGAATTTGACACCAAAAAAATGTAACAAGAAACATTGTATATAAGGAATTCGAAAAATCACTTATGAACACTGGATATATGACGTACCTAAGAACCCTCACTTCGAAACTTTCGCGCATAGCGCCGGGTTGCTTGTGTGTGTGTATATATATATATGTATATATTATATCTTCTCTTATGTAGTATATGTTATGTATATATGTTTTACTACATATATGTATGTATATATGTATGCTAGAGAAGAGAGAAGAGATGTTATATATATTCAGGGTAGCCGAAGTTACTTTCCCTTGATTAAATCTTCGCACTTCCTCCGTCCCTTCCCCTCTGCCCTCGCCCGCTAATGGATGCAGGGAAAACACTGACTCAGCAGATGATGGAGGCCACATACAGATACAATGACAAATTCATTATTGTAAGTCTGCACAATAAAACCTGATATATTTGAAAGAGTTCAAGGAACAATTGCTTCACGAGAAGGGGAAAAAGTGACTTTTCAGCGCCACCATGTATATATATATATATATATATATATATATATATATATATATTATATATTTATTATATAATATATATATAATATATAATATATATATATATATATTATATATTGTTACGGCTGTGATATTCGCTGACCACCATAAAGGGACCTTAGATCAGTTATGACGATAAGTATTGTGTTAGTTAGATTTCCCACTGTTTAGAGGGGAATTTCCGTGTTCACAGGGCTGCGATTCCTTTGAGCATTGGCCGTTTTTTCTTTTGCTTTCGTTTTTTGGGACCAATCATCCCCCAACAACCAAATCGTCACCACCAACAACTCCCCAACAACTACACAAACACCACCACCTTCGCCCCCTTCACCTCCACAAAACCCCACCCCGCAAACATCGCCTCACCCCCACTCTCAAACGACACCCCGCCAAACAACCAAATCGCCACCACCCAACACCCTTCCCAACCACCACAGCAAATCCCACCACCTTCGCCTTTTTCTACCGAACGTCGTGCCATGGTGTTGTGAATGGGATCCTTTTCGAAGAAGAAATCGGTATCAGGAATCATTCACGCCCACTTTTCATCCATCCAAGGCTTGCAGCATCATGGTGGTGTAGCCCGCCTCCAAACCCGCTGGGATCCACAAATTTACATATGACTCCCCCCCGGCTATATAGCGCGAGACAACGCAGCTCGCAGCCAGTGGTCGCGTGGGCAGAGTCGCGGAGACGGACTCGAAAGCAGACGCGCGGAAAGGCAGATCGCGGGCGATCGACGGAGAGAAGGAGCTCTCGGAGCGCAGGTCGAAGTTGAGCGGGCGAGGAGGGCGAGTGCTGGTGGGGCAGGACGCGGAGGAGGGCTCAGAGGCGAACCAGGCAGCGCTGAGTGGGCGACCGCCGCCGGTAAAGGTCGTAGTGGAGGCCACACCAGCGAGGAGTTTAGCCGGAGTGCCAGTTCGGTCCAGAGCGTCAACTCGTTGATAGTGTCAATCTTCTCCCTTACGGAGCTCCATGCTAAGAAGAATATCCGGTCACCCCCGTCCGTTCCCCTCCCCAACGTGTCCGAAGGTGAAACACGTGCCTGCGCAGAGAATGCCGGAGAGAGCTCACCGGCCACGCCAGGGGCACGAAGCCAGGCCGCAGCTACGCTGACATCGCGGCTTGACCGCCATCGCGCCACGATGGGCGCGGGGTTTAGACCCTTTCGGTCTTCCTGTTCCGCCGCTCATCCAGGTTCCACGTACAATTTGGTCCACGGACCTGTCTGCCATCCTGTCTTGGGAGGGTGGTTTTCTTTGCTTTTGATGATGCGCCGTCTTAAGTTAGGTGCGTGTGAAATAAAGACACTTATTCGGGGTAATTCTTCATTTGCTTTGCTTTCACTGTGTACGTGCATGATTTACTGCTCAACCTGTCTGAGTGTGAAATAAATGTGCTGTGAACTGTTTCCCCGTTTCGCCCAAAGTTCACTGCATCACGGAAGGAATTGTAGAAGGGTGTAAGCACCCAGTAAATAGAATCACATCCGTCGGGGTCGGCGATTTAAACACCGCCTCGGTTATCACTGAAGACGGAAGGAAAACCGCTAAGCCGGTTTCCTCGCCGCGCGCCACGGCGATGGTACTGATCGTCCTCTAACTACTCGCGCAGGTACTTTAGGTAGGTTTTTTTCGAAGAGTTTTTGGCGGGGAAAAACCAACCCTATCCTGCGCGGTGGTCAAGCACGATTGTGGTGAGGTCGAAAAGACCCACCCGTGACTAGCTCCGGCGTGTCCGGGGAGTCCGACTAAATGTCCGTTCCGGTGGGCGACGCGGTCCCGATTCCAGTTACGTGGCGATTGCCGCGGGCGCGGCCAAAATTCTAGCAATATATATATATATATATATATTATATATATATATATATATATATAGATATATATAATATTATATATTATATATATATATTATATATATATATTATATAGGTATATATATACAGTATTACCCGCTTATCCGCAAGTTGGGGGCAGGTCATTTTTGGCGGATAAGCGGGTGTGTGGGTGCGCGGATAAGCCGAGGGTACACGCGAGATGATCTGGAGGGGTTGCAAGGGTTGTCAGGTAGGGCTCGTAGGGCCTAGGAATCTCATTCACCTACCACTACGAACGAAACCAAACAAACGGAACAACTTACACCATTATTTCATAAATGATTCCACGTTTTTTATTGCCGCCACATACATTGTTTTATGGGCCATTTACGGACCG
>CM068961.1:266319-268819 GCA_035128595.1 Eptatretus atami | reverse complement strand
TGCCTTGTACTGAGCAGATTATTCTTTATTATTAATAAATTATTCTTGATAATGATAATATTGTCCCCGAGCCGTGCCATCTTTGAGACATAGGCCCCATTGGCAATGAGATTCTAAGTAAATGTAAATGTAGATTTTTATTTATTTATTGTGAATTCAGAGCTACAAGTTGCCTTGATAATTCCACGAATGCTTTCCACGATAGACGAGGTGCTTTGCAGCTTGCACATAGCCACAAAGGCGATCGAGTCACCAAGGATTGATTTTTTTTTCTTTTCTAAGGCTCATGGAGGAACTTATGCATACAACACATGCATGGTGAAGAGAGTCTTCTTCTCCTTATCTTCCTTTAATAAGGGGTGGAGTCCAATGGTACCAATCTTCTGCCCTGATTTGACTACGATACTCCTCTACTTCTCTTTGTCCCTAGCCAACTCTCTCCACTCCAATCACCCCCACCTTATTGATATCCCTCCTCACACAATCTTCCCATCTCAATCAAGGTGTACTTCTTTTCCTCCTACCTAACCCCTTCAACCTATCCACTCTCCTTGCCTTCCTCTCTCTTCCCCATCCGCACCAACAGTAGTTGACTACTGGGGACATTAATCGACAATAATATATAAAGACATTGACTAACCCCTAACCCTGAGCCATTGCTGAGGATTTTTTTGGCCACATTTTTCAAAGTGATTTTTGTCAGTTTTGATCCTTGCAATCATGTCACATGTGAGTACCCCACCACCATTTGGGTGATTTCTTGAAACATCAGAAAAATCACCACCGGTTGTTTGCACTCTACGGTATGATAGCCATCAAAACAGTAGTTAGAAAAAAAACAAGAAAATGTATGATTTTGTCAAGTTCAAAGGATCATTTCTTCTGTAAGGTTTATCACAAATATGTGAACATCTTTCATCAAGGATCACATAATGTAAAGAGACATTCTGATGGGAAAGTCATTGAGCAAAGGGTTGTGTCCAGGAGGGACCCAGTGAGTAGCATTGACAACAACAACCATGAGAACCAGCTTGATGACTCAAAGTTTTTCATTGAGATTGTCACATCATCAAAGATTTGTGAAAAGCTTGAGGGTGGTGACATTGAAGGTAAAGATGTGAAGATATTTTATTCTTCCATGAAAAACCTCCGTGCAGCAGCAGTAAGATGTGGTTTCCTCTTCACAAGCCACTTTTCAGGGACAGTCAGTTTGTTGATTTCAGCAATGAGGCGTGTAACATGTCAATGGTGCTCACCTTCATTCCATGGTACCCTAAGCTGCTGTGTTTCACTGATGAAGTATGTACTTGACTCGGTCAATGTAGAGTTTTTTTGATTACCAAGCTCTGTTCAGGGAAGATATACCAAATAATGTGTGGAATGATGCTGTCTGCTCTGAAGCTGGTGAAGACTGACCAGCGAGTTTTTGTTTTGTTTTGTTTTTACATGACCTCAGGCTCATAGTGGAGCTGTCACACACATAGACATACAGACAAACATACATGACACAACACAAGACTGTTAAACAATACAACACAGCCACTGAGCTTGGGGAAGTGCCATCACTCCTTGGGCTGGGATACTCTGGGTACCAGCAACATTGCAACAATGGTGCTGCTTTTCTCACCTCACTCAGCGGGGCATTTCCCAAGAAGAAGTATTTCCTCCATCTCATTGATGCCAACCTCTGGGATTGTCTATGCTCTTTACCTTTTCAATGCTGAATGTCAAGCAAGGAAGCAGCATGTACCATTTTTGAAGTCTTTTGTATGATTCGGCCTGCGATTTGAACCTGTCGACTTCCTAGACTCAACATGGATGCTTTCACGATTACACCACTGAGGTTGGTGTTCCACAGAATGTATATAATTGGAGTCATTTGGCTGATGTGAATCTTACAGGGATGGACAGTGAACGATTCACCAGACTTGCGAAGATCAGGAAAGTAATGCTCATTGTTTAGCAGGTTCTAATGCTGGAGAAGAATGGGGATTTTCTATCATTCGGAAAATTAGGAGAGTGACAGAGGGGAAATAACAGCTGCAAGGGACTTACTCACCTCTTGTCAGTAAAATAAACCTCCTAAAGACCAAAACAGAATCTTGTTATGCATTTCAGTCCTATAATGAATCCCACTATATTAAATTAAGGCACTTCTCTGTATGTATGTATGTGTGTATGTACATCTGAAAATCAAAGGAAAAACAAAAGTGCTGGCCCGATCTCCAACAAATTTTGCACATGCGTTGGTAGTGCCCAGGGTCAGGTCATGAGCCCAAGTCCCCACCCCCACACGGGGGGGGTTTTCTGTTTTTTTTGGGGGTTTCAAACGGCGTCTGTTCAGGAGAGGGACATCATGGAGGTGAGAATTTGTCCGGATTGAAAGAGCATGGATCACAGTTGTTGGACCACACATTAGTGATATATTTTACCCAGAGTCTGCAGAGACCTGAAGGATAGCTAGCCTGTCGTTGCCGGTGTTTGGAGGTGAATGACAGAT
>CM068961.1:251471-265596 GCA_035128595.1 Eptatretus atami | reverse complement strand
AGAAAAAAGAGAAAAGATTAGGGGGGGTAAAGAAAAGTTTTGACCCCTTGGGGTGGGTGGGGGAAAAAACCAAATTGAATGATCGTAAATCAAGCCAATTGGAGAAGAGGAGAGGATTTGATGTCTAGAAAGGATGATGGGATTTCCATAAACCTTGTCTGAGATCTGGAGAAAGGCGATTGTTGTAGTTGCAAGGGATCGTGTTTTGGCAACTTCTTTTATGCATGGCAGTAATGTTTTGTGATCTTCCAAGCCAGATGGCAAGGATGACCTTGAGCAAATGAGATGGTGAATATAACAGATGAGAGGGTGAGCAAGAGCAGGAGGAGGCAGGTTTTAGGGACATGTGGGCTGATGCCATCTGGACGGGTTGCAGAATCTGAGGTCGAGGTTTTGACAGCAATGCTCTCCACCGCCTTGTCAGGATAAAAGGACACAGAGTCAAGGGACAGTTGGGTGCGACTGGGTAAGGTGGGTAGAGAAAGCGATGGGTTTTTGACACAAGATTTCGATGCAAACACCGAGTTTAGGTATTCAGCCTTTTCACGTGCGGTATCAGCAGTTGAGGTAAGGGAGGGGATGGTGGGGGAGCAACACCAGAAACTAGATTTGATTAGACGCCACCAGGATTTGGAGGAGGGAGAGAGGTTTGAAAGTTCAGACTTGAGCTTAGAAAGATGTTGTTGTCTGGCTCTCCTGAGGGTAGATACACACTTGTTCCAAGCCTTATGGAAGGAAACTTCAGTGTTGCAGTCCTTAAATCTGTGGTTGTCACCACACTTGAAGCAGAGACATTTGGTTTTGAGGAAGTCCCTTCTCTCTCAGATGGGTTTCCTGCTGAATGAAATGCACTCATACAGACGAGGATTCTGCTTGTCGTGATCCCAACAATTTATTGTGACTGGTAGTTAGTTTCACATTCATAGGTGTAGATGTCGCCAAGACTCGAAGGGGGGAATTGAGACTTTTGTTATCCCCTTTTCTGTCAACCGAGAATTATGTTGCCTAATTGGGTATAACTTTGGGTCATTATGGAGTATGGCCTTTCTTCTCAAGAATTTTGTGAGTATGGTGAATTGTGAGTAGCTTCCATTTGTTATTTTGTATTTTGAGGTGTGCTTCCTCCAATCTTTGTGGATATGAGTAGGTAGCTTTTCACGCATCGGATGTGTAGAATGTGCACGTAGTTGAGGCTGGGTAAATCAACAATTTGTGCAACTTTGTCTGTGCACAGATCCGCAAGTTACATAAGCCTGCAGTTTTCATCCACCTTGAACCTTGGGAAACTAGTGAGTTTCTCAATTACTTGAGTGGTAATCCTTGTTGTATTTTGAAACTTCTGATCAAGCTCCTTCCAAGCTTCTTGGTAGGCGACCTCAAGATAGGAAACATAGCGGTGTCACAATCGGTGGACGAGGTATCTCACTTTGCCTTTGGTGTACTGTCGGACCCCGCTATTTGCAGGGTATACGTTCCTGAAAAATGCCATGAATGTCAAATCCGTGAATGTAGAGGCATTGGTTCAATGCAAAATGCGGGGGATAGGTTCCCTTCGGATCATGATTCATAAGGGAAAATCAAAACTCCCATGAAAAACTGCGAATACAGCCATGAAAATCATGAATACACCCACAAAAAACCGTGAAAATGCAAATTTTTTTTTTTAAAAACCACGAAAAAAAAAACCTCAAGGCAGAGAGTAATATCTTCTCAAGGTAACGGAGGATGTAGGATTGTATGTATAATAATTATTATATAAGGAGTAGAAAGAGAAAAGAGACATTATTGCAGGTAGACCCGAAAGTACTTTCTCGATAAATTTCTCGCACTGTCCGCGTCCCTTCCCTGCTGCCTCGCGTGCCGCCTATGGTATGCAGAAACACTGACTAGAAGAATAGATCGGAAGGCGATACAGCGAGTTACAAATGACAATCTATTAGTGGTGAGCTACGGCACAATAATACTGTATATGAAGAGTTCAAGAACAATGCTTACGAGAAGGGAAAAGTGACGTCAGTGCCACCAGTTAGATACAGTATGAGGGTATGGGTATATAAAGGATGACGGCGTGGACATTCCTACCACCATAAAATGACCATTAGAATCAGCTTAATGCGTAAGTAATTGGTGTAGTAGACATTCCCACGTGTTAGAGAATTCCGTGTCAACAGGCTCGACCTTTGAGACTGGCCGTTTTCTTGCTGCGTTATTTTGGCCATCACCCCCAACAACCAAGACGTCACACAACAAGCCCCAAACAACTACAACCAAACCACCACTACCTTCGCCCCTTCACCCACAACCCCCCAAACATCGCCTCACCCCACTCCAAACGACACCGCCAACGAACCAAATCGCCACCACCAACACCCTGCCAAACACCCACAAACTCCACACATCGCTTCTACAGGAACGGGCCATGTGTGAATGATCCTTTGAAAAAAATCGGATCAGGAATCATTCAAGCCACTTCATCCACCCAATGGCCTGAGCCATCAGTGTGTAAGCCCCGCCTCCAAAAACGCTGAATCCACAAATTAGCACTCACCTCCCCCACCTAATAACACGCACAACGAGCTCGCAGCATGTTTGGGTGGGCAAGTCGGGAGACAGCTCGAAGCAGACGGGAAGCAGACGGGGCCGATCGATACGGAGAGGAAAGAGCTCGGAGCGCAGAGAAGAGAGGGCGAGGCTGATTGGAGGACCGGAGGGAGGCTCAGAGGCAACCAAGCGCTGAGTGGGACGCCGCGAGAAGGGGTAGGGAGCCACAGCCAGAGAATGCCGAGCCATTCGGTCCAGAGCGTCACTCGTGGATGGAGCGTCACAATTCCCCTCCTAACGAGCTCCATGCTAAAAAGTGCCGGTCACCCCGTCATTCCCTCCGCACGTGGTCCCGAAGGGAAACACTGCCCTCCAGAGAAGCGGAGGAAGCTCACCGCCACGCAAGGCAACGAACAGGCGCAGCTCGCTGACATGCGTGAACGCCATCGCGCCACGAGCGCGGAAACCTTCGTCTGTCTGGCGCTCATTGCCAGTCCACGTCATTTGGTCCACCGGACCTGCTGCCACCCTTGCTGACGGTGGCTTTCTTTGCTTTGTGTAAGTGCATGTGGTGCGCGTCTATAAGTAGAATTGCTAATTCGTGTGAAATAAGACACTTTATTCGGGAAATTCTTCATTGCTGCTCATCACTGGTAGTGCATAATTTCCTGTTATGGCTTAAATACGTGCCTTGTCTATGTAATAAATTCTTGTGAACCTGTCCGTTCGTGCGTCCTTCCTGTTGAAATCCCATCTTGCATCACGAAGAATTGGTAAAGGGTTAAGCACAGTAAATCAGAACACATCTCGGGTCGGCGATAACACAGCGCGATATCATGAAGCACGAAGGGACCGCTTAAGCGTGCTGTCCTCGCGGCCACGCGAGGTACGAGCCGTTAACTACTTCGCGCAGTCTAGGTAGCTCGAGTCTCGCGACACCCTATCACTGCCAGGGTGCCATGGGCACGATTGTGGGAGTCCGAAAGACCCACCGACTAGCTCCCGGCGTGTTCGGAGGTACGACTAAATTCCGTTGCCGGTGCGACGCTCGCTGATTCCATTACTGGCCCGATTGCACGCGGGTGGCAAAAATTCTAGCAATATACATATATATATTATTATAAACACATATAATTATGATATATATACTATATATTATATATACAGTATTACCCCGTATTACCCCAAGTGGGCAAGGTCAATTTGGCGGATAACGGGGTGCGATAAGCGAGGACACGGCAAGCCTCACGGGCTTCCCATTTGCTGGAAAGAATGGCAACGCTGTAGATTTGATGGAAAACTCTTAAGTACTCACAGATTCCTCTTTTTTCCAACCGTCAAACCGACGGCCATTCCCTCAAGAAGCATGCTGTTCAAACTTTTTTAGAACCACTAATCCTAGCCTGTAGAATCCACAAACACACTGGAGATAGGCGCAAACCAAAACATAAACAAATAATTTCTCATACCTACGATGTGACTGCCACAGCTCATAAAATTCTCCAGAACGAGAAAAATTTCCTGAGACTCAACGCGATGTCAGGGCGATCGGAATCTTGGCAAGATCATAATGTACTTCGGGGCAAAAAAACGCGATGCCGATAGCGAGGTGGGGATAAGAGGGGCGGAAAGCGGGGTAACTGTAATATATAATAAAAATAATAATATATAATGTGTCTCTTTCGGCCGCTCCCTTGGGTCCCACAGCGGATCACCGTATGAACGCATACGATTGCCACGAGGTTTACGCGAATCCCTCCTGAACGCAACCCTGGGTGCCTTTACAACACAGGGAATAAGGAGGCCCATGATCCGGCTGCCGACACCTCTCATACGCGTGGCCAGCGCAGAGCAGCCTGTCTCTCCACGACGCGCCTCCAACCCACCTGAGTAGCGGAATACAGGCGCACGCAAAACCGGGTGTAAATATAATATAAGGCTATAATATATAATAATATAATATATATATATGTATATGTAAATAAATATGTTAATTAAATATATATAGAAATATATATTTGATAATGATGAATATATGTATTATAGATGAATATGTATAATGTATGTATACGCAACCGCCCTTACGGTTCCCTACGCGCCCCTGTTCATCGGGTTCCTGAACGTAATAATTTTCGCGATCCCCGTACAGTCGGAATAAATATAAATTAAATGAATTAACAATAAAATAACCGTGGTGCTCAACACCACACAACGCACGAGACAAAGTTCGCTTGGTGATCTCGAACTATGATTCTCTCTTCTCCAAGTCACGAGCCGCCAAACGCCTGCACCTCTAAGCTTCGGCAGGAACCGAGAGCGCCAAGAAGTCCTGGGATCTCCAAAAGTAAGTAAGGTGCTCGATAAAGCTTCGGACGTCAAAAGGTTGCCAGCCGTGGAGCCGCACTGCTCATACCCGCCACTCAAAACCGACCCAACCAGACATCGAATCGCACCAACCAATCACGCAACCGACCAGACCAACCATCATCCAAGGCACCCAACCCAAACCGCCCCAGACAACAAAATCGATTTTTGGGAGGTGCCCATCTCATCTGGATTCACTTAGCGCGGGAGGTTTGGAACGTACCACGAGAAACGGGGATACGTAATGTAAGCATATAAGTTATGTAATAATGTATTAATATGTTATGTATATATGTATATAAATAAATATATATACATAATATTACCCTGTGTAAGGCGAGCAGGTTGTCAGAAGGGCACCGGCATAAACTATGCAATCATTATGCGATATAATGGATGATCCGTTGGCGACCCCTAACGGAGAATCGAAAAAAGAAAAAATAATATATTATATAAGAAAAAATACATTATATATATAAAATATATATATATATATAATAAAAAAGCGACTGAAAAAGTAGTAACATCATAAAAACAACTCTATAACTTGTATACTAATTGCCAGCCCCTGAGTATATAATATATATAAATATAAAATAATATTGTAATATATAAAGTATATAAACTTGAAAAAATAATATAATGTTGAATATATATGTAAAATACAAAATCTATATAACAAACATATAAACAAATAAACATAATATACATATTATATATTACACAAAATATATATATAATATACATTAATTATACATATACTTACATACTAATATAAATACATATAATACAAATATAAATATATTAAATATAGATAGAAAAAAAATCACTCCTCCAGCCTCTTGCGATAAGCCGCATAACACCAGAACGCTCCCAAGAAGCTTACGTTAAACCTCCAGATCCAACATCTGAAAGACATTCACAAAAGAGTAAACAGAGAATCCCAAGCTAATGGACTGTAGGTTAACCCAAAGCATTCCACAAAATTAACAATACATCACTTTGTGTCCCATATTGTTTGCTGGTTTCCTTAACACACAACTGGTATGTTTCAGAAGCCCAAGACAAAAGCCTGTTAGAATGTTGGCCGAAGCGTGCCGTTACCTTGATAATTTGAAAGCAAATAGGTCCCTTTTAAAATACTTTTAACATCAGTTCACAACTTGCAACATTCTTATAAGATTCTACACAGAAGCCAAATTTGATGAATAACAGCTGTGAATTACACTTAACTACGCTTACTACCCCACGGGTCAAATTGAAAGGCATATTAGAATTTCATGGTGCTAAAGGACCTACATCCAAGTATGACGATTGGTTTTCCAAGCATGGCTGCAGTTGCATCATCTGCAGGGCATGTGGGTGCTTGCATGCCCTTAGGTTAGAGCAGGAAGGTAATAAGCCAGTGTTAACGAAGATCGTATCCATAAAAGGACACGTGGGATCTGACATTCCCACAGCTGGTAAACTACACCACTTAACACCACCCAGTACGACATGCTGATCCGCTTCTGCAAAACACAAATGACATTAATCGGTCAGAATCCTTTACCTGGAATGTAGAGTGAATCAAAAATCAGGAATGAAACTGTGTTGTCCACAACTCACCCTCCTCCCCCCCCAATCATTAATAAACGATTTCAACACTGACAATAAAGTTATTCAATTGCCCTGCAAATAAAATAATGAAATAACAGAACATGAAAAGTTCTCACAAAAATAAACTTGAAACATTTTATTCTTTTTAACACTTATTGCCTGACTGAGCAGCATACTTAAATAAAAAATCTGAAATGATAATAGTCCGAACGGCCATTTGAGACAGCCATGGAATGAGATTCTAAGTAAATGTAATTAGATTAATTATTATGGAATTCAGAGCACAAGCTTGAAATTCCACATGCTTCCACGATAACAGTGCTTTGCAGCTGCACATAGAAAAGGCATCGATCACCAAGACTATTTTTTCTTCTAACCATGAGGAACTATGCAACAACACAGCAATGGGAAGAAAGCCTCTTCTCCTTACTCCTAATAAGGGTGAGTCCAATGGTAACAATCTCGCCTGATTGACTCGATACCCTACGTTCTCTTGTCTAGCCAACTCCTCCACTCCCAAATCACACCCACCCTTATGAACTCTCCCCACAACTCATCTCAATCAAGGCTTCTTTCCTCCACCTAACCTCAACAATCCACTCCTTAGCTTCCCGTCACCAATCCGCACACAGTAGTGACTAGGGAATTCGAAATAACATAAAGACATTGACGAACCAACCTGACATGCTGAGATTTTGGCCACATTCAAAGTGCTTTTGTCAGTTTGATCCTGCAATATTCACAGACACCCACCACATGGGTATCGAAACATCAGAAAATCACAACCCGTTGTGCACCTACGGATGATAGCATAAAACGTAGTGAAAAAAAAATTAGATTTGCAATCAAGGATCAATTCTCGTAAGGTTTATCACAAATATGTGAATCTTTATCAAGGATCCAAATAAAAACATCTGATGACGTCATGAAGCAAAGGTTTGTCCAGAGGACCCAGTGAGTAGCATGGACAACAAAACCAAGAACCAGTGATGACTCAAAGTTGTTCATTGACGAGCACACCAACAGATGAAAAGTGAGGTGTGACATGAAGTTAAGATTAAAGATTTCTTATCTTCAGAAAAACCTCCGGCACACAGTAAGATGGGTTCTCTCAAGGCACTTCAGGACATCATTGTTGATCAGCAATGAGGCGTGTAACAGTCAATGGTGCCACCTTAATCATGACCCTAAGCGCTGTTCACTGATGAAGTATGTACTTGACTGGTCAAAAATTTTTTATTACCAAGTCTGTTCAGGGGATATACAAATTGGAATGATGCGCTGCTCTGAAAGCAGTAAGACTGAACCACGAGTCTTTTGTTTGTTTGTTTCATACCTCGGCTCATAGTGGGTGTCACACATAGCAATACAGACAAACATAACAGTACAACACAAGAGTTAAACAATACAACAGCACTGACTGGAGTTCACACTCCTGGCTGATCTCTGGACCAGCAAAGACATGCAACAAGGTGCTGCTTTCCCCTCACTCAGCGGGCATTTCCAAGCAGAAGTATCTCCACTCCACTGATGCAACCTCGATTGTCTATGCTCTTTACTTTCAATGCTTGAATGTCAAGAAGGAAGCAGCAGTACATTTTGAAGTCTTGTATAATTGGCCTGGATTTGACCGTCGATCACTCAACATGGATGCTCACGATACACCACTGAGTCCGTTCCACAAAGATAATAATTGGAGTCATTGGCGATGTGGATCTACGAGGAGCAGAGCGCTACAGAGGAAATCAGGAAATAAGCTCATTGTTAGCAGGTTCTAATGCTGAGAAAATGGTATTTTTCTATCATTCGGAAAATTAGGAAGATGAACAGAGGGAAAAACAGCTGCAGAGGACGTATCTCACTCTGTCAGTAAAATAAACTCCAAACCAAAACAGAATCTGTTAGCATTTCATCTATAATAATCCATCTATATTAAATTAAGGCACTCTCTTTATGAGTATGTATACATGAAAATCAAGGAAACAAAAGTGCTGGCCCGATCCCAATAAATTTGCACAATGCTTTGGATGCCAGTCAGGTCAGAGCCCAGTCCCCACCACCCGGGGGGGGGGAGGGGGAAGCGAAATTACGATTTCTCTGTAACATGACACAGCAAGTGTTAGACCCTGCGAGTCAGGGGAATTCTACCAAGGCCAAAATATACTTATTCCCTACCCCGCCCCCCACCCCCACTATCACTTCCCCACCCAGGCGCAAGGGAGGGGTGTTCTAGTGCTGAACAACCAATAATCGACTTGTTTTATGCTTGCTGGATGGCGTTGAAAATGTGGCTTTCCCAGGAAAGACAGGCAATCAAGAGACCGCCAGAAGCTTGAAAGAAAGGACTTCTTCCAGAGGATGTTGAGAAGGTTGGGGTTTCCAAACGGTCCTTTCAGAAACATAGTGAGAGTGTGAGATTTGTCCGGATGAAAGACATGTCCCGTGTTGACGATAGATTCTCCAATCTGCAGTGAGAAGAAGCTGCTGCATGCGGTCGAGGATACAGAATGTAACGGCAGAGGTGGAGTCCACAAAGAGATAAAGAGGAATTCCAGAGAGCGGAGAGATCATGTGAAGACAAAAAAGAAAGCCAGACGCTACCCTGAGGAACTCCAGCCTGGACATAGTAAGAGGATAAAGAACTCAATATTGCCAACGTTGACTGCAACAGGAGAGAAGTATGTGAGCCAGAGTTGGAGATGGCCTTTGAACCATAGGAAGAGATTTGGTGAGCAGGGCAGGGTGCAACCATGTCAAAAGACACGAACTGCACAGGATAGTGGCCTGATTAGTCGGCATTTGAGGACCTCCATCCATTGTTGGGAGAGCAGAAGCACATATCAGGTAGAGTGACTGTGTGAACAAATTGATGTGGAAATCAAGCCAATTGGAGAAGAGGAGAGATTTGATGTCCTAGAGGATGATGGATCCATAAACCTTGCTGAGATCGGAGAAGGCATTGTCTTAGTTGCAGGATCGTGTTTTGGCACTTTTTTATGCATGCAGTAAAGTTTTGCTGATCTCCAAGCCAGAATGCAAGGATGACCTTGACAAATGAGAGTGGTGAATATAACAGAGAGAGGGGAGCAAGAGACAGAGGAGGCAGGTTTTAGGACATGTGGGTGATGCATCGGACGGTTGCAGAATACTGAGGTCGAGGTTTTGACAGCATGCTCTCACCGTGTCAGGATAATAAGGACACGAGTCCAAGGACAGTTGGGTGCGACTGGGTAAGGTGAGAAGAAAGCGATGGTTTTTGACACAAGATTTCGATGCAAACACCGAGTTTAGGTATTCAGCTTTTCACGTGCGTATCAGCAGTGCGCCATTTCAGGTAAGGGAGGGGATGGTGGGGGACATACACCAGAAACAGATTTGATTAGACGCACAGAGATTTGGAGGAGGGAGAGAGGTTTGAAAGTTCAGACTTGAGCTTAGAAAGATGTTGTTGTCTGGCTCTCCTGAGGGTAGATACACACTTGTTCCAAGCATTGGAAGGAAACTCTAGTTGCAGTCCTTAAATCTGTGGTTTTCACACACTTGAAGCAGAGACATTTGGTTTTGAGGAAGTCCTTCTCTCTCAGATGGTTTCCTGCTGAAGGAAATGCACTCATACAGACGAGGATCTGCCTGTTGTGATCCCAACAATTTATTGTGACGTAGTTAGTTTCACATTCATAGGTGTAGATGTCGCCAAGACTCGAAGGGGGGAATTGAGACTTTTGTTATCCCTTTTCTGTCAACCGAGAATTATGTTGCCTAATTGGGTATAATAATTTGGGCATTATGGGTAGTTGCTTCTTCAAGAATTTTGTGAGTATGGTGAATTGTGAGTAGCTTCCATTTGTTATTTGTATTTTGAGGTGTGCTTCTCCAATCTTTGTGGATATGAGTAGGTAGCTTTTCACGCATCGGATGTGTAGAATGTGCACGTAGTTGAGGCTGGGTAAACTACAATTTGTGCAACTTTGTCTGTGCACAGATCCGCAAAGTTACATAAGCCTGCAGTTTTATCCACCTTGAACCTTGGGAAACTAGTGATGTTTTCAATTACTTGAGTGTAATCCTTGTTGTATTTTGAAACTTCTGATCAAGCTCCTTCCAAGCTTCTTGGTAGCGACCTCAAAGATAGGAAACATAGCGGTGTCACAATCGGTGACGAGGTATCTCACTTTGCCTTTGGTGTACTGTGGACCCCGCTATTGGCAGGGTATACGTTCCTGAAAAATGCCATGAATGTCAACCACGTGAATGTAGAGGCATTGGTTCAATGCAAAAGCGGGGATAGGTTCTTCGGTCATGATTCATAAGGGAAAATCAAACTCCATGAAAAACTGCGAATAAAGCCATGAAAATCATGAATACACCCACAAAAAACCGTGAAAAGCAAATTTTTTTTTTTAAAAACCACGAAAAAAAAAACCTCAAATGCCTGCGAAAATAACCCCATGAATTTGCGAAGCACAGGGCTGTGAATGTTGAAGTAGGTCACATTTTTTAACCAGAATATCTGCAAGTCGTGAATTCGCGAATAGTGGGGTCCGATAGGATTTCGCAAGGAAGGTGAGTCTTTGCGTCACGGGGTTCTGAGCCTGGTCGAGCATGTGTCTGGAAGGAACCAGGGTCAGAGTATAGAACATCACTGGGTTGCCGTCATAGATATCTGGTTCGGGTGTGTTGCGAGCAATGGTGTTAGTTATACTCACTTGTAATATCACCACACACACACACACACACACACACACACACACACACACACACACACACACACACACACACGCATTTAAAGGCCATTTTCCCTGCTAAAGCGGGTTTGCTTTGTGGGCCCCATGACAATCTTCTCCACTTTACTCTATTTTCTGCATCTCTCTTCTAATCCCTTGCCCACATTTTCTTCCACACCTTCGTCAAGTTTTTCTCGGTCTACCCGTCCTCACTTCCGACTACACTCATTTCCAACACCTCTCACCCAGTCACTTTCATCCTTCCTCAACACATGACCCGACCATCTCAACCTGTTTCTCTCACAACATCCATCACAGACTCTATTCCATCATCTTCAGCAAGTCATCATTTTCTTCCTCTCTCTCAAGGATACTCCACACATCCACCACCATTCGCATTTCCACCCTTTCCAGCCTTTGTTGCTGCTCTATGTTCATTACCCATGTCACTCCATAAAATCATCGTACTCCTCACACATGTAGCATACACTTTCCCTTCAGCTTCAACGACACTCCTCTTCATCAGCACGCCCTCAGTTCCCGAAACTTCTTCAATGCACATCTCACTCTAGCAACTGTCGAAGATCTGATCACCTTCTCCATTCAGCATGTCTCCAAGATCGGCAAAATGTTTTCACACCTTCCAGCTTCACACCATCTCCAAGATCCAACTCAACAATTCCTTCATCTGCAGCTCCCTCTATGCACACCTTACACTTGAATGTAGCTGCCACACTGGTTAAGACCCTCTCACACCACTACATTTTGATGAACCCATTCAGCACACATTGTACACTGAATGGAGTTCACTCCGCCACCTTCCTGCACACAGCACACGGCCACTTCCCAGTCCTTTCCACCTCACCACATGCTTTACCACTTGCCATCACCTTCGTCTTTCCGATATTCACCTTCAAACCTTTTGCCTCCATACATTCCTTCCACTGTTCATCTTCTCCTTCAGTCATCCATACTCTGCAATCAACACCATGTCATCTGCATACAGCAGCTCTACGGTAAACCCTCCTTTACTCCGAGCCAGCACTCCATCACAACTACAAATAGAAGTGGACTTAGTACGGACCCCTGGTGCACTCCCACTTCACTTCAAACTCACCACTGTTCCATCCTTCATCCTTACAGTGTGCGCCTCTCGTCGACATGTGCCATCACTATTCGATCAACTATTCCTCACTCCCAACTTCCTGAATGCCCATGTCATTACTTCGCGTGGAACCCTATCAAATGCTTTCTCCAGATCAACAAACCCAAAAACAACTTCTTCCTCTTCTCCATGTACTTCCTGCAACTGCCTTACAATAAAATTGCATCTGTCGTTCCCTCCTGGCATAATCCAAACTGCATTTCGTCAATCTTTACCTTCTTCATTATCCTCTCTCCAACACCCTTTCCAATACCTTCATTCCATGCTCAATAACTTTAATTGCTCTATAGGAGCCAGTCCAGAGGGTCACCTTTCCCTTGTACAGAGGGATGAGGGTATCAGTTCCCAATCCACTGGAATGCGCTTCTTTCACACCAGATTACAGATCTCTGTCATTCTCTTCACACCACCCAACTTCCGCTGCCTAAACATATTTCCCAACATCCCGTCGGCCCTCCTGCTTTTACTCTTCATTGCTCTTATAGCTTCCTGAACTTCCTTCTCAGTTATCTTCTCTGCTGGTCCTAAAACTGGGTTACTCTCGATGTTGCTATCCCATTCATTTTCTACATTCAACAGCCTTTCCTATATCTCTTCATCTTCCTTTAATTCCATCTGAGTCCACAAAGGTTTGTCCCACTTCATCCTTCAAGCAACTCACCCCCGTCACATTCAAACTCTCTCTCGCCATCTGCTTTGCAATCCTGAATACGCTCTCTTACCCTCTTCGAATCAAGTTTTCTCCGAACATGTCCTTTAGGCTTCCTGCACCTTTGCTACCTCTTTCTTTGCAGCCTTCTTGGCTACCTTATAACTTTCATGCGCTGCCTCTTTACCCCGTACCCTTCGCCTTTTGCATTCCTTGAACTTCTTCCTCTCCTCTTCAATCGTCTTTCCAACTTCATCACCCACCACCATGTTTCCGAGTGCCTCGGTGGTCCTTTTGTCCATCCACATACCTCACCAACGGCTCCCAATAGACTATCTTTCATTGACATCCAACCACTTTCAAGCTCAACCACATCATCCTCAACCATACTCAGCCTCTCTCTTATGTTCCTTCACTGTCCCTCTTCAACCTCCACACCTTCATCCTCGGTTGGTACTTTCACCCGCTGAATCTCCTCGCACCTTTCACCTTTAATCGCAGACACCAGGTGGTGCTGTGAAACAGTCTCCTCCCTGGTATCACCTTTGTGTCCCAGAGGTTTCCCCATCTCGCCGACGCACCATCAGGTAGTCAATGGTTGTCGTCGACAACCTGACGTGTAGGTAATAAGCTTATTATCCGCTTTCTGGATTGAGTATTACAAATCAACAAATCAGCTCCATCAGCAACTCCAAGATCTTTCACCTTCTCCATTTCTAATACCATACAACCCATGGACTCCCTCAAAACCGTCTGCCTCCTTCCCACATGTCATTCAAGTCTCCTCCTACCACAACAATTTCATCATCTTCACATTTTCCATCAACTTCTCTATCGCACACCAGAACATGTTTCTCTCTTCATCGCTCGACCGACTGCGGGGCATATCCGAGATGACGTTCACCAAGAGCTTCCGATCACGATTCTCACCATCATCAACCTTTCAACGCACTCTTGTCACACCACTAACTGTCTACAACCCTCAGAAAAACATGACACAACACATGCACGCCTTCGGGCACCCTGCCAATAAACTTATACTTGCCTGCCTCCCTTCACCATTCTCACACCACTTCTTCATCG
>CM068961.1:236086-251446 GCA_035128595.1 Eptatretus atami | reverse complement strand
TTCAAAATGCCTGCGAAAAACCCCATGAATTTGCGAAGCACAGGGCTGTGAATGTTGAAGTAGGTCACATTTTTTTAACCAGAATATCTGCAAGTCGTGAATTCGCGAATAGTGGGGTCCGATAGGATTTCGCAAGGAAGGTGAGTCTTTGCGTCACGGGGTTCTGAGCCTGTCGAGCATTGTCTGGAAGGAACCAGGGTCAGAGTTAGAACATCACTGGGTTGCGTCATAGATCGGTTCGGGTGTGGCTGGGGTGGTTGAGCAGTCAAGTATCACTGGCGGTGGTTAGTTATCTCATTGCATATCACACACACACACACCACACAACACACACACACACCACACACACACACACACACACCACAGCATTTAAAGGCCATTTTCCCTGCTAAAGCGGGGGTTAGCTTTGTGGGCCCCATGACAATCTTCTCCACTTTACTCTATTTTCTGCATCTCTCCTTCTTAATCCCTTGCCCACATTTCTTCTTCCACCACCTTTCGTCAAGTTTTTCTCGGTCTACCCCGTCCTCCACTTCCGACTACACTCATTTCCAACACTCCTCTCACCCAGTCACTTTCATCCTTCCTCAACACATGACCCGACCATCTCAACCTGTTTCTCTTCACAACATCCATCACAGACTCTATTCCCATCATCTTCAGCAAGTCATCATTTGTCTTCCTTCTCTTCAAGGATACTCCACACATCCACCAAACCATTCGCATTTCCACCCTTTCCAGCCTTTGTTGCTGCTCTATGTTCATTACCCATGCTCACTCCCATAAAATCATCGTACTCCTCACACATGTAGCACACCTTTCCCTTCAGCTTCAACGACACTCCTCTTCATCAGCACGCCCCTCAGTTCCGAAACTTCTTCAATGCACATCTCACTCTAGCAACTGTCGAAGAGTCTGATCTCACCTTCTCCATTCAGCATGTCTCCAAGATCGGCAAAATGTTTTCACACCTTCCAGCTTCACACCATCTCCAAGATCCAACTCAACAATTCCTTCATCTGCAGCTCCCTCTATGCACACCTTACACTTGAATGTAGCTGCCACACTGGTTAATGCCCTCTCACACCACTACATTTTCTGATGAACCCATTCAGCACACATTGTACACTGAATGGAGTTCACTCCGCACCCTTCCTGCACACAGCACACGGCCACTTCCAGTCCTTTCCACCTCACCACATGCTTTACCACTTGCCATCACCTTCGTCTTTCCGATATTCACCTTCAAACCTTTTGCCTCCATACATTCCTTCCACTTGTTCATCTTCTCCTTCAGTCATCCATACTCTCTGCAATCAACACCATGTCATCTGCATACAGCAGCTCTACGGTAAACCCTCCTTTACCCTCCGAGCGCACCTCCATCACAACTACAAATAGAAGTGGACTTAGTACCGACCCCTGGTGCACTCCCCTTCACTTCAAACTCACCACTGTTCCATCCTTCTCCTTACAGTGTGCGCGCTCTCTCGTACATTGCCATCACTACTCTGATCAACCATTTCTCCACTCCAACTTCCTGAATGCCCATGTCATTACTTCGCGTGTGGAACCCTATCAAATGCTTTCTCCAGATCAACAAACCCAAAAAACAACTTCTTCCTCTTCTCCATGTACTTCTCCTGCAACTGCCTTACAATAAAAATTGCATCTGTCGTTTCCTCTTCCTGGCATAAATCCAAACTGCATTTCGTCAATCTTTACCTTCTTCATTATCCTCTTCTCCAACACCCTTTCCAATACCTTCATTCCATGCTCCAATAACTTTATGCTCTATAGGAGCCACAGTCCAGAGGGTCACCTTTCCCCTTGTACAGAGGGATGAGGGTACTCAGTTCCCAATCCACTGGAATGCGCCTTCTTTCACCACCAGATTACAGATCTCTGTCTTCTCTTCACACCCCAATTCCGCTGCCTTCAACATATTTCCCACACTCCCGTCGGCCCTCCTGCTTTATACTCTTCATTGCTCTTATAGCTTCCTGACTTCTTCTCAGTTATCTTCTCTGCTGGTCCTAAAACTGGGTTACTCTCGATGTTGCTATCCCATTCATTTTCTACATTCAACAGCCTTTCCTATATCTCTTCCATCTTCCTTTAATTCCATCTGAGTCCACAAAGGTTTGTCCCACTTCATCCTTCAAGCAACTCACCCCCGTCACATTCAAACTCTCTCTCGCCATCTGCTTTGCATCCTGAATACCGCTCTCTTACCCTCTTCCGAATCAAGTTTTCTCCGAACATTGTCCTTTAGGCCTCCTGCACCTTTGCTACCTCTTTCTTTGCAGCCTTTCTGGCTACCTTATAACTTTCATGCGCTGCCTCTTCTCACCCGTACCCTTCGCCTTTTGCATTCCTTGAACTTCTTCCTCTTCTCTTCAATCGTCTTTCCAACTTCATCACCCACCACCATGTTTCCGAGTGCCTCGGTGGTCCTTTTGTCCATCCACTACCTCACCAACGGCTCCCAATAGACTATCTTTCATTGACATCCAACCACTTCAAGCTCAACCACATCATCCTCAACCATCTCAGCCTCTCTCTTAATGCTTCCTTCACTGTCCCTCTTTCAACCTCCACACCTTCATCCTCGGTTGGTACTTTCACCCGCTGAATTCTCCTCGCACCCTTTCACCCTTATATCGCAGACAACCAGGTGGTTTTGAAACAGTCTCCTCCCTGGTATACCTTTGTGTCCAGAGGTTTCCCTATCTCGCCGACGCACCATCAGGTAGTCAATGGTTGTCGTCGACCAACCTGACGTGTAGGTAATAAGCTTATTATCGCTTTCTGGATTGAGTATTACAAATCAACAAATCAGCTCCATCAGCCAACTCCAAGTCCTTTCACCTTCTCCATTCTCATACCATATCCAAACCCCATGGACTCCCTCAAAACCGTCTGGACTCCTTCCCACATGTCCATTCAAGTCTCCTCCTACCACAACAATTTCATCATCTTTCACATTTTCCATCAACTTCTCTATCGCACACCAGAACATGTTTTCTCTTCATCGCTCGACCGACCTGCGGGGCATATCCGAGATGACGTTCACCAAGAGCTTCCGATCACGATTCTCACCATCATCAACCTTTCACGCACTCTTGTCACACTCACTACACTGTCTACACTCCTCAGAAAAATGACACCAACACATGCACGCCTTCGGGCCCTTGCCACATAACTTATACTTCTGCCCTGCCTTCCCTTCACCATTCTCACACCACTTCCCTTCCATCGTGTCTCCTGCACACAACATATGTCCACTCTTCTTCTGACCATGTTTCAACCACTTCTCCAGATCTCCTCTCATTGTCCCTACATTCCATGCACCAACACTCAGAAACCGATCTCCACGTGGGGATCAGACGATTGGTCATCATAAATGAAAAAAATTCCTCCCTTGCTTAGATCGGGTTCCTCACCTTGAGTTTTAACGAGAGGGGTGAGGACCCCACAGGGTACTTCGGCTGACCCTGTACTTGTCATATCATGGGTGAAATCTCTTGTTTAGCTTCAGCTTGTCTGGTGACATCATGTGAGAAGATGAAAGTAACTCTGAGTATACCAGTCGATGAGTTGGATTGTTGGCTGCTGCTCCTTGGCTATCTCAAGGGTGGGGCCAAAATTCAGAGTTGGCTGGCCAGTGAAGGTCGAACTGCAGTGTTTGTCATGTGGTAAAACTGTGCTACATGATCGTTATCTGACTGTTGGGGTGAGTTCAGAGCACGCCCCTTTCTTGTTGTTCAGCCTGCAGGAATGTGCGGGCATGCTTTTTCCACAGCTGCTGGTTGTTGGCTCGAAGTGTCCGCAAGTCAGCTTCTGCTGTTACTTGGTCTGCTTCAGCCGACCTCGACATTGCTTGATCCGCCTCGACTCGGACACCGATAGATGACCTTGAAGATCTTTGATGACATGGCTCCATGTGGAGAGCCCTGATCGGCGAGAGGCAATTGATCTGGTTTCTAGTGCCATGAAGTCCATCAGTACAACGTGGAAACACCATTGGTGTGTTGCCAAGTAGATCTCAGTGTGAAAGGCATCTTCATTGGTCTGCACTTGAGCATACAGGTCTTTAATTGAAACCAGGTGTCTGAGTATGCTTGGATCGCCAGAGGGGCATTCGTGGGGTCAATTTGGATTAGGTTTTCATTGTTAGTTCCATCGTGAAGACTATCGTGGGTTAAGCCGCTGTCACACCTTGATGTTTTTAGCCAGCGTATGCCGACGTATGAAAATTTGGCGAATCGTGGCACACGTCGAATACGTTGTGGGTAAGTTTTGTATACGTTAAGAGCACGCTGAAGCTGCTGGCATATGTCGTAGTACGCCGAGCTCGTCGACAAATTTTGTGCATGCCAGCGTATGACTCACACGTTCCGCATACGCTGGCCATAAGTTGTAGGCACGTTATGCAATCGTTGACACACGTCGACACACGTTACTTGTAAGTACTCATAAGACGAAATACGTCGAGGTAATGCCTAGTACTGAAACTTATTTCTAACCTATGAGTAACGTTCTTTGAACCTATGTGTAACGTATCGCCAACGCATATTGACGTATGTAGACATATTTGACGTCTCCGGACGACCACAGAACTTACTGAACGTGTTTCTAACTTACAGCTCCGTATAATGGCGTATTGGCAGCGTTTAGGGGAATTGGTATATAAAATGGGGTTCACAGGAGGAACCCGTCAGTGTTCCAACTACAGTGGTGAGCAGATCTCCATGTCATCCGAGAGATGGAGGATCCGGAAAGGCTGAGACGAGAAATACCTACTAGCTGTCCTCCAACATCAACATGACCTCATCGATTTGACACTGTACCAGTTGCGTGCCAATAGAGCCAGGAGAAGAAGAGGTGAACGGAGGAGGAGGAACTGGGTGAGACCATGGATCGGGAGGCGATACCTGCCGCGCTATGCATAAGTTAGACTATCGTTGGGCATAAGTTGTGAACAGCCGACAACACGCTAAGCATTCGTTGTATAAGTTATCTATAAGGTATCGAAACGTTCTGTGTACGTTACTAATACGTTATGCATACGTCCAACTCGTTATGAATACACTATTATACGCCCAAAGCTGAAAAAAAATCAATAGTTCAGCGTATGCCAGCGTTTTAGATAAAATTTGATATGTTGCCATACGCTGGCTAAATCTTCAAGGTGTGACAGGGGCTTCAGCTCAATCACCAATGGAGGAAAATCGAGCATTATCTCCATCGTCTGTATGTTGTTGTCGATGACCTTCATTGTGGACGTTTTCCCTCTGCTGGAGATATGTATGTGTGTGTATATATATGTATGTGTGTGTGCATATGTATGTGTGTGTGGTGTTAAGTATAGATATGTGTGTGTGTGTTATTATATGTATGTGTATGTGTATGACTGTGTGGTGTGTGTATACTGTATATGTATTGTTACGGTTGTGGAAATTCACAGATCACCATTCAGGTTCCCCGAAGATCAGTTATGTCGATAAGTGTGTGTCCAGATTAGATTCCCCACGATGTCTAACGGGGAATTATTTGTGTGCCGGGCTGTGAACCTTTGAGGTAGTGTTATTCTTTCCTATCTTTATTTTAAAAAACATCTCCTCACCACCTTCGCCACAACCGCCAACATCTCCTCACCACCTTCGCCACAACCGCCAACATCTCTCACCACCTTCGCCACAACCGCCAACATCTCCCTCACCACCTTCGCCCCAACCGCCAACATCTCCTCACCACCTTCGCCAAACCGCCAATCCCTCACCACCTCGCCACAACCGCCAACATCTTCCTCACTACCTTCGCACACCGCCAACATCTCCTCACCTTCATCTCCACAAACCGCCATCTTTTCGCCAGCAACGGCATCCACAAACGAACGGCATCTCCGCCGACAAACGCGAGGACTCCCTCGTTGGAGCGAAGCCCGTGATTCCTACCACGTCGCGTTTGACGGCAAGATTGGATCAGAATGACAAAAGGGGGGAGCCAGCGGGGTGTGAAGGGTCGGAGGTGAAAGACCAAACACCACCCCCGGACTGATAAAGGCCGGGCTGAAACGCCAAAGAAAACCAGTTGAGTTGGTTGAGTCGGCAGTCTGGAGACTGCAGTTCGGAGTTTGGAGCCTGGAGTCCAGTCAAGCCTGCAGTTCCGTGCAGAGTTGTAGGTCAGTGGAGGCAGCCGGAGAGAGGTCGTCAGCCGGAGAGAAGTCGCCAGCCAGCGACATAACGGTCCGAAGTGATCGGGCCCCGGGACGGTCCGAGCGACGCTGAGGAAGTGAGCGGGCTCTTAAAAGAGCATCAACTCCAAAAGAGCAAGGCCTGTTCACTCCTCTGAGGCGTCGTCGGCCAGGCCCGATCGAACAGGCCGCACGGCTAGGCCTGGGACCAACCAAGTCGCCGCTACACAGCTGCCATGTTGACGACGAGACACACGAGGGTCGCCGAACCAGGGCCAGCGAGTACCACGAGGGTGGTAGTTAACTGCACGGTCTCCGCGGAGCTCCTTCGGTCTCCCAATCCGAGGACATTAAAGCTATTGGGCCCTGTTCTCCCTTTTCTTTTTCTGGGGGTTTTTGCATGGAAGTCTGTGGCGCCTTGTCCGATAAGTAGATAATTGTTACAAGTGTACATTATAAATAGACAACGGGCTTTAGGTCTTTTTGCTCGTGTCTTGTACCTTACTCCCATTCATTGCATACGTGCCTGCATTACCAAATAAATGTCCTCATTGTTTTGAATATTCACCTGCTCGTTGCGTCCCTTCCTCATTGAACTGCCATAATTGTGTTCGGATAAACAGCTGGTATTAATAGCGATAAGATAATCGGTCCAACGGGGCTTGGCGATAATAAACCGTCGGCAATCGCAGCAGACGGAAAGAGCTGCGCTTCAAGCGGCTCGTTTCCGAGCAAGTCCCGTTGAGGTACAACCTCTCGGTAGTCTTTCGCTGCAAATAATTAGGTAAATCGACATTCTGCGATCGACCGTAGCGCGGGCAGAGCATTGACAAGGTTGTGGTGTAGTTAAAAACACCCGTAGCCTGGATTTTGGCGTTGATCCGAAAGCTGCGACTGGATTGCCACGGTCGGTGGGCGCGCGGCGCGAATTTGCTAAAGCGGTCGCCCGCACGCCGGAGGGGTGAGAATCACAACAGTATGTATGTGTGGTATGTATGTATGTAAGTGTTGGTGTATATATATATAATTATATAATATATATTATAGGTGTTGTGTGTGTGTGTGTGTGTGTGTATATATTATTGATGTATGTATGTGTGTGTGCATATATAATACATATATATATATATATATATATATAATATATATATATATATATTATATATACGAATGTGTGTGTGTGTGTATATATATATATATATGTGTGTGTGTGCTGTGTGTGTGTGTATATATATATATGTGTGGTGTGTGTGTGTGTGTATACATATATATATATATATATATATGTACGTGTGGTGTGTATATAGTATATTATATATATGTAGTGTGTATATATTTATATATAATTATATATTATATGTTGTGTGTGTATATATATATATATATACTATATATATATATATATATTATATATATATATATATATATGTATGTGTGCTGTATTATATATATACTTATATATTATATATATATATATATATATATATATAATTATATATATATATATATATATATAGCGTTACGGCTGTGGAAATTTGCCAGAACCACCATGAGGGGCCCGTAGGTGAGATAAACTCTAAAGTACATGTGTAGTTAGCCCCAAACCCGTTGTTTAGAGGGAATTTATGTGATTCATCAGGGCTGCGACGCTTTGAGATTAGCCGTTTTTCTGTTCTATCTTTATTGTTGAAACCAACCAGTCCCAACCGCCATACACAACAACCACCGCACACCCCACGCCAGCATCGGTCACCAACTGCAAACCACGCTCCAACCCTCAGACACAACAACAACACAACAGCCACGACCTCTACCTTCACAACTCGCTCCACATCATCGCATCATGCCATTCCCAAACGGCACCATGACCATAAGCACCACCAAAACCCTCCACCACCCTCGCCCCTCTCCTTCTACGGCATTCCGCCAGACCTGTAACACGCAGCGTCGGGCTGCTTGGGCTCTTCAGCGATACGCCACGAGCCGCGAGTGAAATAGTGGCCTTTCCGAGGGAGAATTCGGATCAGGAACGCTACAACACCACTTTCTGATCCGTCCAATTAGCAAAGCGCGGGGCGGCTTGCCCGCCTCGCAGGCGGTCTGTCGTTGAATTCGAGATATTGCAAAATTGGCTAGGATCAGGGGAGATTCACGCCCACTTTCCCTCCACACAATGGGCGAGCGTGGCCCCGCCCCCGAGGTCATCCTGATCCGAAATTGCATACTGTTTTCTCCTGCCGGCCTATATGTAAGGCGAGCGCAAAGGCAGAAAGAGTCAGTTTTTTTTATGGTTGGAAGAGTCATCGGCAGCAGTGTGGCAGTGAGTCGAGTTGGTGGACAGAGTGACGTCAGTTTTGGTTGGAGTGGCCGGAGTCGAGTCGGTGTGGCGAAGGCATCGAGTTGGGTTCTGCAGTCGGCTGAGGAGAATTGTTGGGAAGAGGCCAAGGCTCAGGTCCGAGGCAGGAGAACGGCGGTCGGGGCGACGAGGTCGCGGTGGGATCGCTCGTCGCGGGACCAAGCCAGCAGCCATTCTTCCTCCCCCGGGCGCATCAACAATTCCCCCTTTCCCCCGCGCTGGAAAGTGCAAAAAGGGGGCCCGTTCCCCCCCACTCCAAGCGGTCAACGAAACCGCCGAGGAGCACGAAGTCATTTGCGGCTGCGTGACGATGGACGCGGGTAGGAAACCTCCGGTCTCGGGGCCTGGCCGCTCCTTCAGGTCACGCGCACATATCTGGCACTACAAGGCGTCTGCCCCTTGTCTAATTGAGGGTGGCTTGCTTTCCTTGCTTTTGAGTAAAGTGTGGTCGGCGCCGTCGAAAAGTTAGAACTGTATAAGTGTGGCCGTGTGTGCGCGGTAGTCGGTAGTAGATCTGCGTCGTTGTTTCTTTGTTTCACTGCTATGTGCATTATTTGACTTGTTTGCTGTATATGTGTGTTTCCGTGGCCGGGTAATAAATGTTGCATTGTGTTTGAACTGTTTTCCCCGTTTCGCGTTCGTTTTTTTAATTGTATCTCCATCTTGCTCACGTAAAGGAGTTCGTAGTGCGGCTTAATAACGTCGATTAATTAATTCGGAACCGTCGAGGCGACGATAAACCGCTCGTTATCACCGATAGTACGGAACGGGCCGCCCAAGCGGCTCGCGTCCGGAGGTCTAACCTGCGGCGAGGTGCGATCGGCCCCGGTTTACCATCTGCTGCGGTACTGGTAGGTGAGTTTGCGAACAACCCTATCCACGCGGGTGGCGAATTGCACGATCTGGTGTGATGGCCGAAAGGCCCACCCGTGACTAGCTCCCGGCGTTAGTCGAGAGGGTACGACAGAATTGTCCGTCCGGTAGGCGACGTGCCGCGATTCGAGTTCACGTGGCGTTCGCAGCCGGCGGGCGCGATATTCGCAACAATATGTATGTTGTGTGTGTGTGTTATATTATTTAAATAATATATATATATAATATATATAGTATTTGTGTCTGTGTGTATGCTTATAGTATATTGTGTTGTGTGTGTGTGTATATATGATATATATAGTATTATATAGTATATAATACTGATGTGTGTGTATGTATCATAGATATGTATACTACTGCAAACGCAAAAGAAACTTACCACTTGCTTTGAAATGTAATGAAATTGTAACAGTTTCAAAATAAAACAAGACCAACAATTGCTAATTGAAACTTGGCTTTTATTGATGACATGTCAAGTTTTTGACAAGTATACACCATCTCTATAAGTTTGTTCTACAGGCAGAACAGCACAAGGTGCAAGTCAGTCCCCTTTCAATAGCGTCGTGTGGCCACCATTGTTTTGATACAGCAAGCAGTGCATCGTCGCATACTGCCTTCCACGCTTTGGATGTGATTGCCTGCTGGATTCTGCTCCCACTCAGTCCTCAATGTTGAAGCCATGCTGACTTCGGACCATCTGCCTGTCCTGCCTTGCGTGGTGCTCTTGGCCTCCCTGATCAGTCTGTCATCTGCCAGAGTTGTGGAGGTGTCTCTTTCCACAGGGCCAGATATCGTCTGGCTGCTAACAGCCCAAGGGACGCTGCCACCTCCCTCCTCGTCACCGGTAGCTCAATCCGCCCTTGCCAGGTATGCCCAAGGTACACCTGCTGTTGATCCCTTGACCAATCGTGCATGTGATTGAAATGCCATTTTGCACTGGCCTTTTTAAAGCCAATATACAGACATCGACGTGCAGCTCATTAAAATCTCTCGTACCGCCGTGGCTATATCACTGACAGTCAAACGGTGTTCAACAGCTGTGCTTGAAGTGACCATTGAAGGTCTAAGTGACCATCCGGACCGTTTTTGTCTGACTGAGGACACTATTGTCCACAAACAAGTTCACACATTTAAATATTACAACATTACGTTTCTTTCTGCGTTTCAGTATATATATATATATATTATATATATATATATATATATTATATAATATATATAGTATATATATATATTATATATTATACTATATAATATATATATATATATATATATATATATATATATATATATATATACATTATACATACAGGGTGTAAGCCTGGTGATTGCGCGCAGTGGTTAGGGCAGCAGCTTGGGATCCAAAAGGTCCTGAGTTCAAGCCCGTTGGCCACTGAATTAATACACCAGGGGGTTGACTCAGCCTGTCACTCAGCCTGTCATCCTTCCAGAGTCGCGAAATGAGTACAGTGTACTGGGCCGGTGTATACCCCGGCTCTAAAAGTAGGGTGTACATATCCCTGTGTCGTAACAGGCGACCAGGGTTGCGTCAGGAAGGGCATCCGGTGTAAAACATGTCAAATCACTATGCGGATCATACGGATGATCCGCTGTGCGACCCTAAAGGGAGCAGCCGAAAGAAGAAGAGAAGATATTATACAGGTGTGTCCCAAAAAATGTCTCACATTTTGGCTCCTCATAACTCATTTGAATTTTTCTTTCTTTTTTTAGATCAAATTGACCCTAATAATGGCCAGAAGTACGACTAGGTTGTTGAAGAAAGGAAAATTTATCATAAAAGTGCTACTGGAAGCACGAAAACATCAAGGAAGTACAAAGACAATTTAGAAGACATTTTCACAAAGATCCACCAACGCGACACACCATTGCTCGCATCCGAGATAAGTTTGAAACAGATGGAACTGTGCGCATGACGTCCATAAGGAGTTTCAGGAAGACACGGTCATCAACTACCCCGCAAAGGAAATCAATTTGCTGGAAACCCTCCACGATTCCCACGGAAATCTGTACGATAAATGGCTCTTGAGACAGGAATCCCAAAAGTGAAGCGCCCATCGATTTGAAGCGAATTAATTGGAAAGTTACATTCTAACATTATCCACGCTCTAAATAAGACGATTCTGACCGGAGGAGCTGAATTTTGTGAGTGGTACCTGGGCAAATGCCGAAGAAGATGCAGCAATTTCCATCCAAAATTGTTTGCAGCAATGAGGCCAGCTTCAAGTTAAATGGCTTAATTAACCGACACAATTGCACTCTGGGCTCCTGAAAATCCGCATGTTACTTATGGAACACCATTTAAACTTACCAGGGTTACTGTGTGGTGTGTGGGTGGATATCACATTGGGCATCCTAGGGCCATTCTTTTTTGACCAAACTGTTCACTGGGATGTTTACTTAAACTTGCTGCAGGAATCCGTCGGTCCACGTGTCGAAGAATATTTGGTGACGATAGCGATATTTACTTTCAGCAAGATGAAGCACCTCCCACTACACTGTGATGTAAGGCGCCTATCTCTTGAAGAACTTCCGAACAGATGATGGGCGAAGAGGTAGTGTTCAACTTCCCTGCGCGTCCCCAGACCTCACTCCAATGGACTTCTTTTTTATGGGGAATATCTCAAGATAAGAGTTATCGCCTTCAAACAACAGCAACAGTCTATGGCTGAATGAGGAAAAATTGAAAGACAATGTCTTGCAGTTCCAAATTGAAATATATTCGTTAACGCTGTTGAATCCATTGGTCGCGTTTATCGGCTGTTTTGGAACGTGATGGTCGTCAGATTTGAACATTTGTAAACATGCATTATACATTATACATTAACCATTCATCTTGTTTCTAAGTCAATAAACAACCGCACTTTATTATCATTTAAGAGTGAGTACATTTTTTGGCATATATATTATTAATATAATATATATATATATATATATATATGTGTGTGTGCTGTGTACCTATATAACATTACATTATCACCCTAATTAACACTAAATGGCCAAAAGTATATTGGACCACCTGCTCGTCCAACATCTTCATTCCAAAATCATGGGGGTATTAATATTGGAGTTGCTCCCCCCTTTGCTGCTAGAACATTCCTCCCACCTCTTCTGGGAAGGCGTTCCACTAGATTTTGGACATTGCTGTGGGGATTGTTCCATTCAGCCACAAGAGCATTCGTGAGGTATGGGCACCTGATGATTGAGCGATTAGGTTATGCACTCGCAGTTGGCGTTGCATTCATCCCAAAGGGTGTTCGATGGGGTTAGAGGTCAGGAGCTCTGTGCAGGACAGTCAAGTTCTTCTACACCGATCTCGGACAAACCATTTCTGTCATGGACCTCGCTTTGTGGCACGCGGGTCATGTGTCATGCTGAAACAGGAAAGGGGCCCTTCCCGTAAACTTGTTTCACAAAAGCTGGGAAGTACAGAATCGTTTTTTTCCTGAACTGTCATTGTATACTGTGTAGCGTTAAGACTTCCCTTCACTGGAACGAAGGGCTGAGCCCGAAACCATGAAAAACAGCCCACCATTATTCCTCCTCCAACCAACTTTACAGTTGCACTAGCATTCGGACGGGTAGCATCTCCTGGCTCTCACCAAACCAGATTCAATCCGTCGGACTGATCTCTCTCTGTCTCCTGCACACAACATATGTCCACTCTTCTTCTGACCAATGTTTCAACCACTTCTCCAGATCTCCCTCTCATTGTCCCTACATTCCATGCACCAAACCTCAGAAACCGATCTCCACGTGGGGCATCAGACGATTGGTCATCATAAATGAAAAAAATTCCTCCCTTGCTTAGATCGGGTTCCTCACCTTGAGTTTTAACGAGAGGGGGTGAGGACCCCCACAGGGTACTTCGGGCTGTACCCTGTACTTGTCATATCAATGGGTGAAATCTCTGGTTTAGCCTTCAGCTTGTCTGGTGACATCATGTGAGAAGATGAAAGTAACTCTGAGTATACCAGTCGTATGAGTTGGAATTGTTGGCTGCTGCTCCTTGGCTATCTCAAGGGGTGGGGCCAAAATTCAGAGTTGGCTGGCCAGTGAAGGTCGAACTGCAGTGTTTGTCATGTGGTAAAACTGTGCTACATGATCGTTATCTGACTGTTGGGGTGAGGTTCAGAGGACACGCCCCCTTTCTTGTTGTTCAGCCTGCAGGAATGTGTCGGGGCATGCTTTTTCCACAGCTGCTGGTTGTTGGGCTCGAAGTGTCCGCAAGTCAGCTTCTGCTGTTACTTGGTCTGCCTTCAGCCCGACCTCGGACATTGCTTGATCCGCCTCGACTCTCGGACACCGATAGATGACCTTGAAGATCTTGATGACATGGCTCCATGTGGAGAGCCCTGATCGGCGAGAGGCAATTGATCTGGTTTCTAGTGCCATGAAGTCCATCAGATACAACGTGTGATAACACCATTGGTGTGTTGCCAAGATAGATCTCAGTGTGAAAGGCATCTTCATTGGTCTGCACTTGAGCATACAGGTCTTTTAATTGAAACCAGGTGTCTGAGTATGCTTGGATCGCCAGAGGGGCATCAGTGGGGTCAATTTGGATTAGGTTTTCATTGTTAGTTCCATCGTGAAGACTATCGTGGGTTAAGCCGCTGTCACACCTTGATGTTTTAGCCAGCGTATGCCGACGTATGAAAAATTTGGCGAATACGCTGGCACACGTCGAATACGTTGTGGGTAAGTTTTGTATACGTTAAGAGCACGCTGAAGCATGCTGGCATATGTCGTAGTACGCCGAGCTCGTCGACAAATTTTGTGCATGCCAGCGTATGACTCACACGTTCCGCATACGCTGGCCATAAGTTGTAGGCACGTTATGCAATCGTTGACACACGTCGACACACGTTACTTGTAAGTTACTCATAAGACGAAATACGTCGAGGTAATGCCTAGCGTACCTGAAACTTATTTCTAACCTATGAGTAACGTTCTTTGAACCTATGTGTAACGTATCGCCAACGCATATTGACGTATGTAGACATATTTGACGTCTTCCGGACGACCACAGAACTTACTGAACGGTTTCAAAACTTACAGCCCGTTTAATGGCGTATTGCGCTAGGAATTGGTATTTAAAAATGGGGTTCCACAGAGGAACCCGTAGGTTCCACACTACAGTGGTGAGCAGATCTCCATGTCATCGATGAGATTGGAGGATCGGAAAGCTGAGACGAGATATCACTCATTAGCTGTCTCCAACTATCAACATGACCTCATCGATATTGACACTGTACCAGTTGCGTGCAATGAGAGCAGGAGAAGAAAGAGTGAACGGAGAGAGGAATGGGTGAACCATGGATCGGGGCAGTACTACGTGCGGCGACATGTCATAAGTATAGACTATCGTTGGGGCATAGTGTTGAACACCGACAACACGCTAAGCATTTCGTGTATAAGTTATTCTAATAAGTTATCGAACGTTTCTGTGTACGTTACTAATACGTTATGCATACGTCCAACTCGTTATGAATACACTATTATACGCCCAAAGCTGAAAAAAAATCAATAGTTCAGCGTATGCCAGCGTTTTAGATAAATTTTGATATGTTGCCATACGCTGGCTAAATCTTCAAGGTGTGACAGGGGCTTCAGCTCAATCACCAATGGAGGAAAATCGAGCATTATCTCCATCGTCTGTATGTTGTTGTCGATGACCTTCATTGTGGGACGTTTTTCCCTCTGCTGGAGATATGTATGTGTGTGTATATATATGTATGTGTGTGTGCATATGTATGTGTGTGTGTGTGTAAGTATAGATATGTGTGTGTGTGTATATATATGTATGTGTATGTGTATGACTGTATGTGTGTGTGTATACTGTATATGTATTGTTACGGTTGTGGAAATTCACAGATCACCATTCAGGTTCCCCGAAGATCAGTTATGTCGA
>CM068961.1:209118-224841 GCA_035128595.1 Eptatretus atami | reverse complement strand
GCTCGGCCATGGAAACCCATTTCATGAAGCTCTCGACAAACAGTGTTTGTGCTGATGTTGCTTCCAGAGTCAGTTTGGAACTCGGTAGTGAGTGTTGCAACGGAAGACAGACGATTCTCCAACGCTACGTGCTTCAGCATTCGGTGGTCCCGTTCTGTGAGCTTGTGTGGCCTACCACTTCACGGCTGAGCTGTTGTTGTTCCCAGACATTTCCACTTCACAATAACAGCACTTACAGTTGACCGGGGCAGCACTAACAGGGCAGAAATTTGACGAACTGACATGTTGGAAAGGAGGTGATCCTTTAACCGTGTGACATTGAAAGTCACTGAGCCTTCAGTACGGCCCATTCTACTGTCAATGTTTGTCGATGGAGATTACATGGCTGTGTGCTTGATTTTTATACACCTGTCAGCAATGGGTGGTGTCTGAAATGGCCAAATCCACGAATTAGAAGGGGTGTCCGCATACTTTGGCCATGTAGTGTGTGTGTGTGTTGTGTGTGTGTGTGTGTGTGTGTGTGTTGTGTGTGTGTGTGTGCGTCGCATGCACGCGCACGTTTATGTATACACACACACCACACTATATCCACGGTGTGCTTTTTTCAGTCAGTTTGTGAAGGAGGTTTGACGTCGCTGGTTGTGAGATGCATCCCAACTGCAATTGGGATGGATAACAGCACCATACTTGAGTGATTGCAGAGAGAGAGGAAGAGTGAACAAGGGCTACTGAGCACTTGACTTTATGTAGGTGCATAAAAATGGTGCCTCATGTGATAAACTGCAATCTTCCACCTTGTCACCACCTCCATCTTCCATAACTCTCCACCATGTAATGTCTTTATCATTAGCAGGGAATCCGGATGATTTTACGTTTTGGTCCATTACAGCTTGACATCGTCCTTAATGGAGCATTGCTTGCACAGCGTAACATGTGGGGAATCGAAAGAAGCATCAGATGTGACAAGCAACAGGAGAAACGACTGCATCTTCGTTGTGTTGCAAACGAAGTGCAACAACCCTTGAAGCAGGCTTACGGCAGGTAATGGCTTGCGGCCTGCAGTCGGCATTTCATTGCTTTATTATGGCAATGTTTGTCTGTGTAATAGGACGTCTTCTCTTTCCACATCCCTTCCTTTCCTTCCTTAAGGATATCCACACACTGAAGGGGAATTTTCCAACATTTTATTAACTGACTTGCTGGGATCACCTTGCTACGCTCGCCTTTTTACACGTCGTTACAGACATTTACGTTACAGATTTGCTGTGTTGTCATGATTTGCACCAATCATGATACAACCATTTCTTTTGCACAAATTTGTTTGGAAAATTGGTGATATTATATTTATTTGTAATGAGCAAATACAACGGAATATTGAGACGGGTGGGGAGGGGCAACAGGAGGGGTGGGGAGCGAAGTGGGGAGAGCGAGGCCTCAGCACACGTCACCATACACTCCGGGATGGGGGAGGGAGCGAGGAGGATGGGTGAGAGGGGGCTAGTGGGGAGAGGAAGGTGGTGTTAGGGCATGCATTTGATAGGGAGATTATCGGGAATGCAGGGGTAGGGTGGAGGAATGGTCCCTTTATGCTGGCAGTAGTACAGGATTGTACAAAATCGGGTACGTTGAAACGGCACGTTCACACGGTCTACTAAACACCGCCGGAGATATCTGTGGGGGGTGGAGCAGCTTTGAGAGGAGGTAAGCATGAGGGAAGAAAGAAGGGCGTTTTTTTGTCATTTGTCAAAAAGCCCGCCAGTGTTCTTGCCTTTATTTAATTTCCACACATGCGATAAGCTCTAAAATCTTGAAACCTGAGACAAACTGTGGAATTGATCCAAGCAGCACTTCAAACTGATTTTAAAAATAAAAAACCTTTCTATTGTCCAATTCGCACATTCTTTGACGCCTCTTTCTCTCCTCAACGTCCTGTGAGTTGTATGGCAGTGGAGGGGTTTGGAAGGAGGATAGCGTGAGGAAGAAGGAAGGCAGCGGGAGGGAAGGGAAGGCAGCGAGAGTGGAGGGGAAGGCAGCGTGAGAGTAGAGGAGGGGATGTAAGGCGGCGTGAGGGGAGGAGAAGGTGACATGAGGGCAGGGGAAGGCGGCGGGAGGGATTGTAAGGTGGCGGGAGGGGATTGTAAGGTGGCAGGAGGGGAAGGGAAGACGGCATGAAGGGAGGGAGGGGAAAGCAGCGTAAGGGGAATGAATAGTATATTGGTGATGGAGGGGAGGGAAGGCAGCATACGAGGGTGTTACCAGGGTGGTAAAACATGCCAAACTTTGGGAAATTTTGGGCCCTCTGGAACTTTTGGTACTTTTGGGTCCTTGGGAACTTTTTGGAACTTTTGGTCCTCAGGAACTTTGCACACTTATGGGTCCTCAAACTTTTGGAGCTTTTGGTCCTCGGGGTCTTTCAGGTCGTCGGGGACTTGGGGGGGGGGTTATGTTCTTAGGGACTTTTGGGTCATCGGGGTCTTTGGGTTCACATGGTCTTTTGGGGTCCTCAGGTTTCAGGTCTTTCGGGGCTTGGGGTTCCTAAAAGGTCTTTCAAGTTGAAAGGGGTCTGAGCAATCAAAAGGGTCAAAAGGTACATTCCAACAATACAAAATTAATAGACAAAAGTCACACACAAACACACCACACACACACACACACACACACACACACACACACACACACACACACACACACACACACACACACACACACACACACACACACACACACACACACAACACACACACACACACCACACACTCATCCGTTTATCATAGATTGAGGTTATTTGGGTCCTCTGGATCTGGTGTTACGTCAAGCCAGATTAGATGTGTGATTTGCTACAGGTACCATGTAAACCTTGTGCTAACCTGATTATGGTCAAGTTGTCGGCGACTAACCCTCTCCCCCACAGGTTTTCTGGTGAGGAGGGTGCATATGTACATCCAACAGAATTAAAAACAAAACCTGTCATACTGCAGAGGAGCTCGTTGTGAGCCAACAGCCACCCATTTGTAGTGCCCAATTGTGTGTGCGGACATCCTCCTTCAGTTGGGTATCTTTTTTTAGGAGGTTAATGGCAGGATTTTGCACTCCGGCAACTTACCGCATGACGGGATTGGGGCAAAGCCTTCGGGACCCCCATTCCTTGATGACAGAAGGAAAAACATGGGATAACCTTTCCAGGTTGGATTGCGGTGGGTGTGGTCAGGGTGGTGCTGAGGTGTCGTCCACCAGACGGCGGTCTCCTTGGATTAATCTGAGGCCGGTCCCATCGGGTGGGTGCCCTGAAATGTCCTGTCCCGAAGAGAAGATGATCACCTGTCTGTTATCATCTGAGCTCAAGCGTTTGAGCATCGGTATTGCAGCACTCTCTGAGGTTCAAGAGACCGGATTGTGGCGAGATCATGGCTGATGGTTACACCGACTATTGGTCTGGTCGCTCGGATCGTTACCATGCCCAAGGAGTTGCTGTAGCTGTGTCCAATAAGCTAACTCCAATGATAATTGAGGGTAACACCAGTCAACGAGCGTATTATGAGACTGAGGATTCGTCACTCCTTGGGTGTCGTTTCCCTGGTCTCTGTTTATGCTCCAACTGAGGCAAGTGATCTCACCGTGAAGGACGCATTCTTGTGCCACGCTCGAGACGAGTCTGTCTTTGATCAATGCCCAGGTGAGATAATCTTTCCGTCTTGGGGATTTCAATGCATCGACTGGAACTGATAGGGATGGTTGTGAGACATGTGTTGGTCCCAATGGGTCTGGAACTCTTAACTAGAATAGCACCAAGTTCCTTGACTTTTGCAAAAAGTCTTGGACCTAGGGTGGTCTGGGTCATGGCTTCAGCTTCCACAGGCTAATTACTGGACTTGGTATTCCAACGCTGGTGGTGTGGCAAATGAGATTGACCATGTGCTCATTGATGGTCACTGGAGGATGATCCAGAACTGCAGGGTGTATGGATTCCTCAGTTCCTCAATATCGACCAAACGCTTGTTGCAGCAACTTTGAAGTTGCAGCTTAGATTTGGAAGATGTGTGTCATCTCAGCCTAGGCTGGTATTGGCAAGCTAAGGATGAGAGGGTAGCTGAGGAGTTTGCGAACAGGCTGAGTGGGGATTTGGGAAGTCTGGGTGCTTTGGGGAATCCTGAAAGTTGTGGAGTGCCTTCAAGACACCCATCCCTGATGTTGCCAGTGGATGTCTTGGAACTCACCGTACGGCGAAGAAGAATTTCGTCTCAAGGGACACTGGATTACCATTGACCGGAGTCGGAGGCCCAGGCTTAATGGCAGAGCTGAGCTGTTGAGGGAGTTGAGGCGTAAAACTGGATGTGTGCTAAGGGTGGACAAGGAGGCCTATGTGCAAGGAATCTGTGAGGAAAGGCATCACCTGTGGTCAAGTGATTCTCGACCTGCTTCCAGGGAATTCGCGCAGTGCGTTCTTCCAAGCCCATCCCTGTGGTGAACGGTTGAAATGGGGTAAAGCTCCTGGGATCTGTGGCATCCTTGCTGAATTTTTCAAGGCTGGTGGAAATGCTGTACTCGCATCGTTGCGTGCAGTTCGGTGCTCTGTGTGGAACACAGGCATCATCCCAACTGACTGGAAGAGGGTTCTTGTTGTCCTCCCTGGAAAGAGAAGGGTGATCATCAGGACTGCAACAACTACAGAGGGGTGATATTGCTCTCGGTGCCGGGCAAGATCTTTTTTTCGGATAATTAATGATTGGGTTCGCCACCGTATGCTTGAGCACCAGTGCCCAGAGCAGTGAGGCTTTACACTAAAGAGGTCAACAATTGACTGTATCCTTGCTCTTCGGGTCCTCACCGAATGCAGACGATAGTTTTGGCAGGGCTGCTGCAACTCTGAAAAGCACTCGATTCGGTGAATCGGTATGCCCTCTGGAGGATTCTTGGTCTTTGTGGGGTGCCACCAAAACTGACCAAACTGATGTCTGGACGACACACTGGTGCTGAGAGTGCTGTGAGATGTGGTAATACCATCTTAGACTTGTTTCATTGTTACTGCAGTTCATCAGGGGTGTGTACTCTGACTCCCACACGTTTTAGCACTTGTACGGACTGGATTTTGGGGAGGAGATGATGATGGAGAGATCAAGCTGTGGTGCATTGTTGGGAATGTCAAGATCTCTGACATTGATTTCGAAGATGATGCATTCATCTTTGCGGAGACGCTGGATAGCCTTTTTTGGGCCCTCGAGGTGGTGAATGAGGAGTCAGAGCTGCTGGGGTTCCTGGGTCAAAACTCAGATCCAGGCATTCAATGACATTTTTGGATGCTGCTATCTTGTCTGCACCTGTTTGTGGTGAGTATTTGAGGTCACAGAAAGATTCACTTCCCTTGGCAGTGATATTTCTGTCTCTGCTGGCTGTGAGCCAGAGGTCATAGATGTCTGGGTCGGGCCTGTGGAGTCATGGATTCACTGGATCATGGGATGAGGCGCTGTCGATACCTGTGTGGGAGGCTGAAAGTCCGAGTCTTCACATCCTTGGTGCTTCCAGTTTTGCTCTCTGGATGTGAGACTTGGACTCTGACCAGGGATCTGAGATGGAGACTTAATTCCTTTGGTACCAGGCCTCTTCAAAGAATCCTTCGCTATCGCTGGTCGGACTTTGTGTCCAACGAGCGGTTGCTGTGTGACTCAAATGAGGTTTGTTACCTGCCTAGTCTGTGAGCGTCAGCTGCGGCTGTGTGGACATGTGGCTCGTTTTCCTGACGCTGATCCTGCTCACCAGATTCTCTCAGCGAGGGAGCCTTGTGAGTGGAGGAGGCCAATAGGCCAACCATATGCATCATGGTTACAGCAGGTTGATCAGCATCTCAAGGAGGTGGGATGGGCCAGGCATCTGCCGGAGGGTGGCCAGACAGAGGCCGCTGTAGTACCAGCGGATAGGATGCAGCGAGCGCTGCTCCGATGCATGCTCCCATACCTGACCTAACCTGGGTCTTTTGGGTCCTGGGAACTTTTGGGTCATCTGTGTCTTGACCTTCAACGATCAAAGGCTCAGCAGTCGCACGGTTCGAAAGGTACGTTCCAATGGTAGGTAATTAATAGATGTACGTGTGTGAAGTCACAGTGCAATTGACGTTCATTCAGTCTGTAATTAATAGAAATATAGTCACACTGCTTCACCGACGGCTTCGCGGACTGTCCGTGCTTCTCGTTTTTACATACTCTACATAGATTGATAGATCGATTCAAGAACGGTGACCTAACTTTTCCATTAAGGAACCTTCCACTGGAGCCTAATGAGTGACAGTAATTCCTCTTGGTTTGAGAGGTTGATAGCAATGGTTGTTCAAAAATCATGCATTTGCTAACCTTTTCCCTTTCCTTGGCCTTACAGGGGCTTGTGGATGAACTGATTGAATCGTGCTCACATGAGGAGGCAGGCATGACTTTATGGAGTTTGTAAGTACAATGCACACATTGCTGTTTGAGTCATCACTGCGTGGTATTTGAGATTATAAGTCATAATCCAAAAACTCACAAGAAAAAGAGCAATCAGACATTGCAGACCCTCGCCAGGACTTGTTTTTGTGGTGTTTGTGTCGTTTTGTGTGGAGTTTATGCACTGGTGTGTTTGGTAATTAATAAGAGACATAACTAGAACTGCCACTTGGCAGTGATGACCGGGGTACCAAGATGTCCCACTTTGATGCAACCCCACTTTTGATCCGACACTTGACCCTGACCTATTAGCTTATTATTTAAGAAGGGTATTAAATAAAATTCAATTCAAATCAAATGGAAGACTAAATACGTACAGTCCTGCATTGAAGTAATCAGAAGGAACTCACGCAACAAACAAAAAGCAAAGATGGGTCATCAGGAGAAACTGATAGGATTCGCATTCTGCTGCTACTTCTCTTCCCTCAAACCCATCCAGGCATAGCCAAGTGAGCCTATTCAAAAATAAATAATATAATAAAAGAACCAGATCAAATTTTTTTTAATAATTCTGGCTGCAAGATCATGCATCCGATCTGCTGAAATTTAAACACGTATTCCCCATCACTACTAGATCATATTTGTGACGTTTCACTTCCATTGATTCAGCGGTTCAAGAGAAATAATTTTTTAAAGATTTTTGCTCATCCAATATGGCTGCCAAACAATGTGACATCAATTATATTCGTGAATACCCTGATATCCTAAAGCTTGTGAACATTTTTGTTGAAGCATCCCCCCGATCTGTCCAGCTGTTCTGGAGAAGATTTTTATGGGTTTTAGGGTAAATCCAATATAGCTGCCAAACATGTGATCTATGACATCATGTGTGTGATCCTTTTGTTCCTCGTGGATTAGATGGTCATACGTGTAAAGTTTTTTTTTCTCAATCTGTTCAGCCACTTCAGAGAAGAAGATTTTTGAAGGTTTAAAAAAGAAAGAAGTTTTTTCCTTCTTTTTCTGTGGACACTTTATCCCTCGATGACCCTCAATTTCCATACTGATCAGATATAACATTCTACATCTGTCAATTATGACGTCATTAAAAAATGATCCCCATGAGGAGTGCTTAACATGTGCCAAGTTTGAATTTTTTCCTTGGTGCGGTTTCAGAGATGCAGCGATCCAAAGTTTCTCCGTTTTCCAACATGGCTGCCACATCATGTGACCTATGACGTCATACTTATCAATAAACATTCTCCATGAGTCATGTCCCTATGGTGAAATATCCACTCAATCCGACAAGCAATTGCAGAGAAAAACACTTGCGTTCTGTGCGGATAAACAAACAAACAAGAAGACGACGTCGTGCAGAGCATGACACTGCAAAATCCATAAAATATATTTAACCTCAAAAATAATTATTAGTTGAATTAAAAAACCAAATATGCAACTCCTCTTTCAAATTTCAAGTGAATCGGATGAAAATTGACAATTTTAAGACACTTGGCCTATGTTGACCTTTTTGCCAATGTGGACTCCAAAATAATTGGCTGGTTGAATTCAGTGACCTGAAATATTCCTCTTCAAATGTCAAGTCAATCGGATGAAAATTGAGGATTTTAGAAAATACCACCTTAGTTGTGACCTTGGGCCTATGTTGACCTTTTGGTCTATGTTGACCTTTAAAATAATTGTCTGGTTTCATACAGTGACAGGAAATATAAATCTTCTTCAAATATCAAGTGAATCGGATGAAAATTTCGGAATTTAGAAACCTCACCTAAGTTGTTGACCTTTTAGTCTATGTTGACCTCAAAAATAATGTGCTAGTTGAATTCAGTGACCTGAAATATAAATCCTTTTCAAATTTCAAGTGAATCAGATGAAATTGAGGATTTTATAAATCTCACCTTGGTTTGTTGACTTTTGGCCTCTATTGACCTTAAAAATAATTGGGGTTGCATTCAATGAACAAATATGCAACTCCTCTTCAAATTTCAAGTCAATTGGATGAAAATTGACAATTTTAGAAATTCGGCCTATGTTGAATTTTTGGACAATGGTGATCTATAAAAAATTTGGTGGTTGAATTCAGTGACCTGATATGCAAATCATGTTCAAATTTTACGTCAATCGGATGAAAATTTAGAATTTTAGAAATTCGACAAAGTTTGTGACCTTTAACCTATGTTGACCTTTTGACCTCAAAAACAATAAGCTTCTTGCTTATGACGAACTCTACCAGTTGGTGAAGTTTTTATGGAAGATCGGTTTAAAATTATGATCTCGAGGCGATTGACATAGATACAAATAGACAGACAGACAGACAGACAGAGAATAACGCATGTAACCAAGTAATATACTGTCCTGACAAAAATCTTCGATTTTCGCAACTAACAAACAGACCGAATAACACATTATGACCAACCAATGTACTTGAAAAATCTTCGATTTTCGAAAGTGACAAATAGACAGCCAGACAAACAAATGGATCCAAATGCAATGCCCTCTCCTCTGGTTGAGGATAAAAAATATACGTCATGGGTCAGGATCAGTTGTCCGATCAAAGAGTGTTGCATCAAAGCGGGCCGTTTTGGTACCCGGTCATCACTGCCAGCAGTTATAAAGTGGCAGTTCTACTTATGTCTACTTGCAGAGTACCTGCCCGACGGTCAATCTTGTTCCAAGTATGCAACACATTCTTCTGACACATACCTTTATTTGGGTTGTTATAGGCAACTTGACAGCTCTGTGTAGGCAAAATATATAAATAACTCTTGAAGTTGTACACATGAAGGAAAAACATCTACTGCTTTTAATTCAAAACATCTCACTGCACTGGAAAACGTGGGACAGGAGTAATGCACTGCAAATGGTGGAGACCTTGTCATACCTTCCCCCACCTGGAGTGGTGCAACATGATACACATTCACATGGAGAATTTCCCTCTCCTCCTCCTCATCCTCATCCCCCCTCCCCCCAAGAAAAAAGACGCCTATGCACTAATTGGGGTCATGCTGATCCAAGTCTGGATGTAATCGGCCCACATCTCTAGGAGTAGCAGCACGACAAACAAACGCCACAAACACTGGTCAGTGAATTATAGTGAGGGTAAGGGAAGAAAGGGGTAAGTGATTGGAATTTAATGTTCCATCTTTATTTCCTTTTAACATTGTTCTTAAAGGGGGACAGTAACAACACAGGCATGATAGGCTGATTGGCCTTCTCTTATGCCAAAGTTCCCTGTGTTTCTTTGTGTAATGTTGTTAAGAACAGGAAGAAATGGGGAGGGAGGCCAGAAAGTTGGGGTGAGGTGCATGGAGTTGGAAGAGGGAGATTGAAACACTGGGAAGGGAGGGATTGAGGACTTGGGGTTGGAATTGGTGTTGAGTACTTGGAGTTTGGGGCAGTTGAGGACTTGAAGAAGAAAGGTGGAGGGATGACAGAGTTGGCTAGAGGGGAGGGAGGCAGAGAGGGCAGAGTTGGTATCGAGGGTTTGAGGCTTTTGAGGGGGTTGGGGGGGGGGGGGAATTGAGGACATTGAATTGGGAAGGGGTTTGAGGATTTGATGAAAGGGGTAGGGCACAGAGTTTGGGTGTGGTGTCGGGTGGGGAGAGAAAGGACAGAGTTGAGAGGGGGGTTGTGTGTGTGTGTGTGTGTGTGTGTGTGTGTGTGTGTGTGTGTGTGTGTGTGTGTGTGTGTGGTCTTGGACCTAAAGTCACACTTAACATTATGCAGAATTTCCATTAGTTCCAGATCGTCCCGTTGGGTCTTTTGGGTCCTCCTGATATTTTGGGTTCTCCATGTGTTTGGATCCTTGTGGTCTTTTAGGTTCTTGGGGTCTTTTGGATCCCCAGGGTCTTTTTGGACTTCGGGATCTTTTGAGTCTTCTCATTATTTTTTCCTTTGGATCCCCAAGGTCTTTTGGGTTTTCGAGGTCTTTTGGGTGCTCGGGGTCCTCTGGGTCATTTGGGTATTTTATGTCTTCAGGGTTTTTCAGTACTCGGGGTCTTTTTGGTGTTTTGGTTCCTCAGGGTCTTTTGTATTTGGGTCTTCAGGGTCTTTTCGGTCTTTTGGGGTATTTTTCTTTTTTGTTGTACATGGTCGAGGCTCGTATGAGAGCTAACACACAGAACATACAACAAGGGAGCAGGAGACAAGCGGGGGTGGAGAGGGAAAGAACAAAACAGTGGGGAACAGAGCATGAGGAGATCTGTGTAAGGAGAGGGGATGGCGTAGGGTACACAGGGTAAACAAGATGGGCACGACAGGACTTTCAGGTTCTTCCACGACAGGCACTTTCAGGAAGGAAAGCAGGGAATTTGAAGGAGGTGGGTTTGGGGTAGATTTGCGGGGGAAGAAAAGATTGTGGTTTGGATGGGGGAAATAAGAGATGGTGGTGAACAGCTGGTTTGTAGACCTGGAGGGAAACGTTGGATTGAAGAGAGTGTGGAAGTTTGTTTAATAGGTGGGTAGAAGAGGAATGAAAGAGTGAAGGTGAGCAGTGATTCATGATTTTGGTAGTTTTACCAGAAGGGGGTTGCTGGCGGACTTTGAGCGCCCTGCGGAAATATTGGGGTACATATCAGACAAAGCGGTTGGGGGGGGGCCGAGGGGAGACGGTTAGAAGACAGAAAGACCACCGACCTGCCTGCGGTGAGAGAGTGAGAGAACCAGAGACTCAGCCTCATCGCAGGAGATACCAATGATCCTAAATGCCTTGGTTTCCACATCATGAAGCCGAGAGAAGTGAGAGGCGGAGCACCAGCCCAGAGGAGAGCAGTACTCCATCAGGCTGTGGACGAAAGCTTTGTATGTGGTCAGGAGCTCAGGTATGCCAAGGAAAGACTTTGCACGATGGAGGATTCTCAGTCGGCGACTGTCTTTCGAGTCCAGCTTGGAGATTGTGGCTTTCCCAGGAAGGGGGGGGGGAGGTTTCCAGACGGTCCTTTCGGAGAGACACATTGAGAGTTTGAGATTTGTCAGGATTGAAAGACAAGTGTTTGACCAGCTTGTAATTTTATCCAGATCTGCAGAGAGTGAAGAAACTACTGCTTGCCGATCAGAAGGAGACAGAGGGTACGGCAGAGGGTGGAGTCATCAGCAAAGGATAAAGAGGATTTTTCAGAGTCAGAGAGAATCATTGATGAAAACAGAAAAAGAACAGGGCCCAGAACACTGCCTTGAGGCAGGCACTCCAGCCAAACAGGAAGAGGGGATGAGAGAACTCCATTTCGGGCCACACGTTCCCTGCGACAGGAGAAGTCTGCGAGCCATGAGTGGAGATGGCCTTGGATACCATGCATAGGAAGAGAGTTTGGTGAATAGGGAGGGTGCCAGACTGTATCAAAAGCATGCAATATGTCTAGGAAGATGGCTCTGATTTCCTGTCTGATTGAGGATCCCCATCTATTGTTGGGAGAGCAGAAGCAGCATACCCAGCGTTGAGTAATCTGTTCTGATCCAAATTGATGATCGGAAATCAAGGCATTGGAGAAGAGGAAGGATTTATTGTCTGAAGCAATGATGCATTCCATAACCTTGCTGATGATTGGGAGAAGGCTGATTGGCCTGCAGTTGCAGGGATCTGTTTTTGCACCTTTTGTTTGCAGAGTGGTAATTTCATGCAGAGCAGATTTTCCAAGCAATGGCAGATGACCTTGAGAAAATGAGAAGGTGAATAGAACAGAGAGAGGGTGAACAAGAGCACTGAGCAGGTTTGTAGGACATGTGGGCTGATGCCATCTTGACCGGTTGAGAATCTGAGTTGAGGTTTGACAGCAAGCTCTCCACCTTGCAGGAGAAAAGGACACATAGGCTAGGAACAGCTGGGTGTGACTGCGTTAGGTGGGTTCAGAAAGCGATTGGTTTTGGACACAAGATTTAGAAGCAACACACGAGTTTTGGCATTCAGCCTTTTCACCTGCAGTGTCAGCTGTGCCACCATTTGAGGTAAGGGAGGGGATGGAGGGGAAACATAAACCAGAAACAGATTTATTTGGATGCCACTAGGATTTGGAGGAGGGGGACAGGTTTGAGAGTTCAGACTTGAGATTGGAAAGATTGTTTTCTGGCTTTCCTTGGGTAGACACACACTTGTTCTGAGGTTTGTGGAAGGAACTGAGATTGCCTTCAGTTGGATAAGCCTTGCATGATGCGAAGGTAATTGTTTTCAGGACACCTGCCTCACCACAAGCTTCAGTGTACTATGGGCGGGGGAGGAGTAGGACAACTGAAGATGAGATGGGATATCTTTGTGCATGAGAGAGAGCAAGTTCATTTGAAAGAATTCCCAGGATGAGTTGATGTGAGAGGAAAATAAGATGGAAGACCAATCTAGAAGTTTCATGACTGCTTGGAGACCCTGTCAGTCAGCCTGAGTAAAATGCCAGACTCGACGGCGGTGAGGTGGTTCTCTAATACCAGCCAGAAGATGTCTACTTTGACCAGCATGTGGTCAGATGAACTGATTGGAGCAGAAGAACAGCCAATATTTTGAGGGAAAATACTCAAAATGAGATCCAAGAGGATGGAGTACCGTTGGTTGAGATCCGGGTCGGGAAGTTGACAGATTGTCAGTCCCATTGAGTCACAGAAGTCTTTTGCTAAAGTGCCATGGCAGGTTGAGAGAGGTACCCACACCCAGCAACTGGCTCATGATAATTGGAGTCACCACATATGAGGAAGAGAGAGTTGGGATGAGAAGAGAAAGTTGATCCATTTTTCGATAGTGAGGTTAAATGGAGAGTCATCACTGTTTGGTGGACGGTACGACACGCATATAAACATGAAGTGGGAGTGGAGGGGAAGCCGTAGCTGGAGGTATTCCTGGGAGTGTGGGGGAGAGAGGGCAGTGTATGGTGAGTGAGGATATTCTTTGATGAAGAGAGCAACTCGCTGCCAGGAGGAGGCTCAGTTCACACCGGAGGAGGGAGTCAGAGACGTCTTGAAGGAGGAAAGTGTCTGTTAAGCAGATCCTCTGGTTTGTCAGTGGCAACCTGTATGGAAGAATCTGTCAGGTTTGAGCCAAGGCCGGATGTTCAGTCCACACTGTTAAAGAAGAGGGAGGGGAGTGGCTTTGGGTGAAGGGAAGGGGAAGGGAGTGGAGGGTAGGATGAGGGGGAGGTGGGGGGGAGTAAAGGAGAGTGTTGTGAAAGAGTGTTCAACACTCTTGTTGAACCCAAAAACGGTGTAAAGCAATAAATGCCTCTTCGCTTGCAGCAACAACAAAAGTACCTCTTCCGTTGCAGCAAACTGCCGACTATTAATATATTGCAGCAATTATTAATATATTGCAGCAACTATTAGTACGTTTACAGTGCCTTCACCAAAGTATTCACACCCCTCGACTTTTTTCACATTTTGTTTGTTGCAGCCTGAATTTAAAATGGATTATATTAATTTTTTTTGTCACTGATCTGCACAAAATACCCCATAATGACAAAGTGAAAACATGTTTAGAAATTTTTACAAATCAGTTAAAAATGAAAAGTTGAAATGGCTTGCGTCAATAAGTCGTCAACCCTCTGAGAACACTTTGTGGAAGCGCCTTTGAAGTGATTACAGCTTCGAGTCTTCTTGGGTATATCTGTATCAGCTTTGCCACATCTGGACTTGGAGATTTTCTCCCACTCTTCCTTGCAGATTTACTCAAGCTCTGTCAAGTTGTATTGGAAGTATCAGTGAACAGCAATCTTCAAGTCTTTCCACACATTCTCAATGGATTCAAGGCTGGGCTTGGTTGGCCCCTCAAGGACTTTTATATTCTTGTTTCTGAAGCCATTCCATTGTTGCTTTGGCTGTATGCTTGGAGTCATTGTCCTGTTGGGATGTAAATCTTTGCCACATTCAAAAGGTCTTTTTGCATTCTGAAGCAGGTTTTTCTCAAGGATTCCCTGTATTTGGCTCCATTCATTGGTCCTCTATCCTTACAAATCTCCCAGTCCCTGCCACTGAAAAGCATCCCCATAGCATGATGTCTGACACCGCCATGCTTCACAGAAAGGATGCGTGTTAGATGGCGTGATGAGATGTGCTCAGTTTCTGCACAGACGTAGTGCTTTGCATTTCAGGCGATAGAGTATAACAATTCTTAGTCTCATCAGACCACAGAATATTTTGCCTCAAGCACTCAGAATCTTTCACATGCCTTTTTGCACAAACTCCGGTTGTGCATCTCAAGGAGATGAGGATGGGCCAGGCATCTGCCTGGGGATGGCCAGATGGAGGCCCCTGGAGTAACTGGCCTGAAATGGATTGCAGTGATGCGCTGTCACATGCCTTTTTCTCAGGAGTAGCTTCCGTTTGACCACTCTCCATAAAGCCTAGATTTGTGAAGTGCTGCAGAGATTGTTGTCCTTCTGGCAGGTCTTCCTATCTCAGCGAAGAGACTCTAGTTCTGCAGAGTAGTCATTGGGTTCTGGTCACCCCCTGACCAAGTCCTTTCACGCGCTCAGCCCGTGTCAGGCGCAGCTCTAGGAGATCGGGGTAGTTCCATATTCTTTCAAATGATGGAACTCACTGTGCTTCTGGGAATTTTCAACACTTTAGAAATTTGTTTATACCCTTCCCCAGACTCTACACCTCACAATTCTGTCTCTGAGTTCTTACGGACAGTCCTTGGACTTCCTTGTAGAGTTTCTCTCTAACATGCACTGCTAACTGTGGGACACTTATCTAGAAAGGTGTGTTTCTTCTACTACAATGTCCAATCCAAATTGAATTGGCCCAGAGTAGGACTCTCCAATCAAGGTGTAGAGAACATCTCAAAGGAATGATTCAAAGGAAATTGGACTGCACCTGAGCTCAATTCTGGAGTGTCATTAGCAAAGGGCTGATACTATTCGATGCAATTACATTTCAGCTTTTAATTTTTAACTGCATTTGTAAAAATTCTTAAAGCATGTTTTCACTTTGACATTATGGGCTATTTATGTGTAGAATTGGTGACAATTGTTTTTTTAAATTCACATTTTTAAATTGAGGCTTGTAACACAAAAAAAACCAAAAATGTGGCAAAAGTCGAGGCGGTGTGAATACTTTATGAAGGCACTGTAATATAATATTTTGTGTGAAAAAGGTAAAGAATCACTTCTCAAAAATGGATGGAAAAAAGCAAACTGCACCCCGACATTTTTTAAATTGCCCTGAAAAAGGACCCCTTGTGGGGACTGTATCACCATGCTTCCGCGAAAGCAGGTTGTTAGAGCATAGCGATCCCTGATTGGTTAATTATTTATACGTTGCGCTCAAGAAGTTACACTCCTTTCACAATTCTTTAATTATTTCTTTTTCAATATAATCGTAACAA
>CM068961.1:197437-207437 GCA_035128595.1 Eptatretus atami | reverse complement strand
AGAAGAAAATTTATCATAAAGTGCTACTGGAAGCACGAAAACATCAAGGAAGTAACAAAGACAATTTAGAAGACATTTTCACAAAGACCACCAACGCGACACACATTGCTCGCATCCGAGATAAGTTTGAAACAGATGAACTGTGCATGACGTCCATAAGGAGTGTTCAGGAGACCACGGTCATCAACTACCCCCGCAAGGAAAATCAATTGCTGGAAACCCTCCACCGATTCCCACGAAATCTGTACGATAAATGGCTCTTGAGACAGGAATCCCAAAATGAGCGCCCATCGCATTTTGAAGCGAATTAATTGGAAAAGTTACATTCTAACATTAATCCACGCTCTAATGAAGACGATCCTGACCGGAGAGCTGAATTTTGTGAGTGGTACCTGGCAAATGCGAAGAAGATGCAGCATTTCCATCCAAAATTGTTTGGAGCAATGAGGCCAGCTTCAAGTTAAATGGCTTAATTAACCGACACAATTGCACCTACTGGGCTCCTGAAAATCCGCATGTTACTATGGAACACCATTTAAACTTACCAGGGTTACTGTGTGGTGTGTGTGGGATATCAGCATTGGGCATCCTAGGGCCATTCTTTTTTGACCAAACTGTCACTGGGATGTTTACTAAACTTGCTGCAGGAATCCGTCGTCCACGTGTCGAAGAGATATTGGTGACGAAGAGATTTACTTTCAGCAAGATGGAGCACCTCCCCACTACCACTGTGATGTAAGGCCTATCTCGAAGAACTTTTCCGAACAGATGGATTTGGGCGAAGAGTAGTGTTCAATTCCCTGCGCTTCCCCAGACCTCACTCCAATGGACTTCTTTTTATGGGATATCTCAAAGATAAGGTTTACGGCTCAAAACCAGCAACAGTCTATGAGCTGAATGAGGAAATTGAAAGACAATGTCTTGCAGTTCCAAATGAATTATTCGTAACGCTGTTGAATCCATTGGTCCGCGTTATCGGCTGTGTTTGGAACGTGATGGTCGTCAGTTTGAACATTTGTAAACATGCATTTATACATTTATACATTTAACCATTCATCTTGTTTCTAAGTCAATAAACAACGCATTTATTATCATTTAAAGAGTGAGTACATTTTTTTGGGACAATATATATATATATATATATATATATTGTGTGTGTGTGTACCTATATACATACAGTACATGTATACACTAAATGGCCAAAAGTATATGGACACCTGCTCGTCCAACATCTCATTCCAAAATCATGGGTATTAATATGGAGTTGCTCCCCCCCTTTGCTGCTATAACATCCTCCACTCTTCTGGAAGGCGTTCCACTAGATATTGGGACATTGCTGTGGATTTGCTTCCATTCAGCCACAAAGCATTCGTGAGGATGGGCACTGATGTTGAGCGATTAGTATGACTCGCAGTTGGCGTTGCAATTCATCCCAAAGGTGTTCGATGGGGTTGAGGTCAGGGCTCTGTGCAGACCAGTCAAGTTCTTCTACACCGATCTCGACAAACCATTTCTGTATGGACCTCGCTTTGTGCACGGGGTCATTGTTCATGCTGAAACAGGAAGGGCCTTCCCTAAACTGTTGCCACAAAGCTGGAAGTACAGAATCGTCTTGAATGTCATTGTATACTGTAGCGTTAAGACTTCCCTTCACTGGAACGAAGGGGTGAGCCGAACCATGAAAAACAGCCCCAGACCATTATTCCTCCTCCACCAAACTTTACAGTTGCCACTATGCATTCGGACAGGTAGCATTTCCTGGCTTCCACCAAACCCAGATTCATCCCTCGGACTGCCAGATGGTGAAGTGTGATTCATCACTCCAGAGAACACATTTCCACTGCTCCTGAGTCCAATGGTGGTGAGCTTAGCACCACTGCGGCCGACGCTTGGCATTGCACATGGTGATCTTCGGCTTGTGTGCGGCTGCTCGGCCATGGAAACCCATTTCATGAAGCTCTGACAAACAGTGTTTGTGCTGATGTTGCTTCCAGAGTCAGTTTAACTCGTAGTGAGTGTTGCAACGGAAGACAGACGATTCTCCAACGCTACGTGCTTCAGCATTCGGTGGTCCCGTTCTGTGAGCTTGTGTGGCCTACCACTTCACGGCTGAGCTGTTGTTGTTCCCAGACATTTCCATTCACAATAACAGCACTTACAGTTGACCGGGGCAGCACTAACAGGGCAGAAATTTGACGAACTGACATGTTGGAAAGGTGGCATCCTTTAACCGTGTGACATTGAAGTCACTGAGCTCTTCAGTAGGCCTATTCTACTGTCAATGTTTGTCGATGGAGATTACATGGCTGTGTGCTTGATTTTATACACCTGTCAGCAATGGGTGTGTCTGAAATGGCCAAATCCACGAATTAGAAGGGGTGTCCGCATACTTTTGGCCATGTAGTGTGTGTGTGTGTGTGTGTGTGTGTGTGTGTGTGTGTGTGTGTGTGTGTGTGTGTGTAGTGTGTGTGTGCGTGCGCATGCAGCGCACGTTTTATTAATCAACACACACCACACACACACTATATCCACGGTGTGCTTTTTTCAGTCAGTTTGTGAAGGAGGTTTGACGTCGCTGGTTGTGAGATGCATCCCAACTGCAATTGGGATGGATAACAGCACCATACTTGAGTGATTGCAGAGAGAGAGGAAAGAGTGAACCAAGGGCTACTGAGCACTTGACTTTATGTAGGTGCATAAAATGGTGCCTCATGTGATAAACTGCAATCTTCCACCTTGTCACCACCTCCATCTTCCATAACTCTCCACCATGTAATGTCTTTATCATTAGCAGGGAATCCGGATGATTTTACGGTTTGGTCCATTACAGCTTGACATCGTCCTTAATGGAGCATTGCTTGCACAGCGTAACATGTGGGGAATCGAAAGAAGCATCAGATGTGACAAGCAACAAGGAGAAACGACTGCATCTTCGTTGTGTTGCAAACGAAGATGCAACAACCCTTGAAGCAGGCTTACGGCAGGTAATGGCTTGCGGCTTGCAGTCGGCATTTCCATTGCTTTATTATGGCAATGTTTGTCTGTGTAATAGGACGTCTTCTCTTTCCACATCCCTTCCTTTCCTTCCTTAAGGATATCCACACACTGAAGGGGAATTTTCCAACATTTTATTAACTGACTTGCGTGGATCACCTTGCTACGCTCGCCTTTTTACACGTCGTTACAGACATTTACGTTACAGATTTGCTGTGTTGTCATGATTTGCACCAATCATGATACAACCATTTCTTTTGCACAAATTTGTTTGTAAAATTGGTGATATTATATTTATTTGTAATGAGCAAATACAACGGGAATATTGAGACGGGTGGGGAGGGGCAACGAGGAGGGGTGGGGGAGCGAAGTGGGGGAGAGCGAGCCTCAGCACACGTCACCATACACTCCGGGAGGGGGAGGGGCGAGGAGGATGGGTGAGAGAGGGGGCTAGTGGGGAGAGGAAGGTGTGTTTAGGGCATGCATTTGATAGGGAGATTATCGGGAATGCAGGGGTAGGGTGGAGGAATGGTCCCTTTATGCTGGCAGTAGTACAGGATTGTACAAAATCGGGTACGTTGAAACGGCACGTTCACACGGTCATACTAAACACCGCCGGAGATATCTGTGGGGGGTGGAGCAGCTTTGAGAGGAGGTAAGCATGAGGAAGGAAAGAAGGGCGTTTTTTTGTTCATTTGTCAAAAAGCCACGCCAGTGTTCTTGCCTTTATTTAATTTCCACACATGCGAAGCTCTAAAATCTTGAAACCTGAGACAAACTGTGGAATTGATCCAAGCAGCACTTCAAACTGATTTTAAAAATAAAAAAACCTTTCATTTGTCCAATTCGCACATTCTTTGACGCCTCTTTCTCTCCTCAACGTCCTGTGAGTTGTATGGCAGTGGAGGGGTTTTGGAAGGAGGATAGCGTGAGGAAGAAGGAAGGCAGCGGGAGGGAAGGGAGCAGCGAGAGTGGAGGGGAAGGCAGCGTGAGAGTAGAGGAGGGGATGTGAAGGCGGCGTGAGGGAGGAGAAGGTACATGAGGGCAGGGGAAGGCGGCGGGAGGGGATTGTAAGGTGGGGGGGGATTGTAAGGTGGCAGGAGGGAAGGGAAGACGGCATGAAGGGAGGGAGGGGAAAGCAGCGTAAGGGGAAATGAGATAGTATATTGGTGATGGGAGGGGAGGAAGGCAGCATACGAGGGTGTTACAGGGTGGTAAAACATGCCAAACTTTGGGAAATTTGGGCCTCTGGAACTTTTTGGTACTTTTGGGTCCTTGGGAACTTTTTGGAACTTTTGGGTCCTCAGGAACTTTGCACACTTATGGGTCCTCAAACTTTTGGAGCTTTTGGGTCCTCGGGGTCTTTCAGGTCGTCGGGGACTTGGGGGGGGGTTATGTTCTTAGGACTTTTGGGTCATCGGGGTCTTTTGGGTTCACATGGTCTTTGGGGTCCTCAGGGTCTTCAGGGTCTTTCGGGGCTTGGGGTTCCTAAAAGGTCTTTCAAGTTGAAAGGGGTCTGAGCAATCAAAAGGGTCAAAGGTACATTTCAACAATACAAAATTAATAGACAAAAAGTACACACACACACACACACACACACACACACACACACACACACACACACACACACACACACACACACACACACACACACACACACACACACACACACACCACACCTCATCCGTTTATCATAGATTGAGGTATTTTGGGTCCTCTGGATCTGGTGTTACGTCAAGCCAGATTAGATGTGTGATTTGCTACAGGTACCATGTAAACCTGTGCTAACCTGATTATGGTCAAGTTGTCGGCGACTAAACCCTCTCCCCCACCAGGTTTTCTGGTGAGGAGGGTGCATATGTACATCCAACAGAATTAAAAACAAAACCTGTCATACTGCAGAGGAGCTCGTTGTGAGCCAACAGCCACCCATTTGTAGTGCCCAATTGTGTGTGCGGACATCCTCCTTCAGTTGGGTATCTTTTTTTAGGAGGTTAATGGCAGGATTTGCACTCCGGCAACTTACCGCATGACGGGATTGGGGCAAAGCCTTCGGGACCCCCATTCCTTGATGACAGAAGGAAAAACATGGGATAACCTTTCCAGGTTGGATTGCGGTGGTGTGTGTCAGGGTGGTGCTGAGGTGTCGTCCACCAGACGGCGGTCTCCTTGGATTAATCTGAGGCGGTCCCATCGGGTGGGTGCCTGAAATGTCCTGTCCCGAAGAGAAGATGATCACCTGTCTGTTATCATCTGAGCTCAAGCGTTTGAGCATCGGTATTGCAGCACTCTCTGAGGTTCAGAGACCGGATTGTGGCGAGATCATGGCTGATGGTTACACCGACTATTGGTCTGGTCGCTCGGATCGTTACCATGCCCAAGGAGTTGCTGTAGCTGTGTCCAATAAGCTAACTCCAATGATAATTGAGGTAACACCAGTCAACGAGCGTATTATGAGACTGAGGATTCGTCACTCCTTGGGTGTCGTTTCCCTGGTCTCTGTTTATGCTCCAACTGAGGCAAGTGATCTCACCGTGAAGGACGCATTCTGTGCCACGCTCGAGACGAGTCTGTCGTTGATCAATGCCCCAGGTGAGATAATCTTTCCGTCTTGGGGGATTTCAATGCATCGACTGGAACTGATAGGGATGGTTGTGAGACATGTGTTGGTCCCAATGGGTCTGGAACTCTTAACTAGAATAGCACCAAGTTCCTTGACTTTGCAAAAAGTCTTGGACCTAGGGTGGCTGGGTCATGGCTTCAGCTTCCACAGGCTAATTACTGGACTTGGTATTCCAACGCTGGTGGTGTGGCAAATGAGATTGACCATGTGCTCATTGATGGTCACTGGAGGATGATCCAGAACTGCAGGGTGTATGGATTCCTCAGTTCCTCAATATCGACCAAACGCTTGTTGCAGCAACTTTGAAGTTGCAGCTTAGATTTGGAAGAATGGTGTCATCTCAGCCTAGGCTGGATATTGGCAAGCTAAAGGATGAGAGGGTAGCTGAGGAGTTTGCGAACAGGCTGAGTGGGGATTTGGGAAGTCTGGGTGCTTTTGGGGAATCCTGAAGAGTTGTGGAGTGCCTTCAAGACCACCATCCCTGATGTTGCCAGTGGATGTCTTGGAACTCACCGTACGGCGAAGAAGAATTTCGTCTCTCAAGGGACACTGGATACCATTGACCGGAGTCGGAGGCCCAGGCTTAATGGCAGAGCTGAGCTGTTGAGGGAGTTGAGGCGTAAAACTGGATGTGTGCTAAGGGTGGACAAGGAGGCCTATGTGCAAGGAATCTGTGAGGGGGAAAGGCATCACCTGTGGTCAAGTGATTCTCGACCTGCTTCCAGGGGAATTCGCGCAGTGCGTTCTTCCAAGCCCATCCCTGTGGTGAACCGGTTGAAATGGGGTAAAGCTCCTGGGATCTGTGGCATCCTTGCTGAATTTTTCAAGGCTGGTGGAAATGCTGTACTCGCATCGTTGCGTGCAGTTCGGTGCTCTGTGTGGAACACAGGCATCATCCCAACTGACTGGAAGAGGGTTCTTGTTGTCCCTCCCTGGAAAGAGAAGGGTGATCATCAGGACTGCAACAACTACAGAGGGGTGATATTGCTCTCGGTGCCGGGCAAGATCTTTTTTCGGATAATTAATGATTGGGTTCGCCACCGTATGCTTGAGCACCAGTGCCCAGAGCAGTGAGGCTTTACACTAAAGAGGTCAACAATTGACTGTATCCTTGCTCTTCGGGTCCTCACCGAATGCAGACGATAGTTTTGGCAGGGGCTGCTTGCAACCTCTGAAAAGCACTCGATTCGGTGAATCGGTATGCCCTCTGGAGGATTCTTGGTCTTTGTGGGGTGCCACCAAAACTGACCAAACTGATGTCTGGACGACACACTGGTGCTGAGAGTGCTGTGAGATGTGGTAATACCATCTTAGACTTGTTTCCAGTTGTTACTGCAGTTCATCACGGGTGTGTACTCTGACTCCCACACGTTTTAGCACTTGTACGGACTGGATTTTGGGGAGGAGATGATGATGGAGAGATCAAGCTGTGGTGCATTGTTTGGGAATGTCAAGATCTCTGACATTGATTTCGAAGATGATGCATTCATCTTTGCGGAGACGCTGGATAGCCTTTTGGGGGCCCTCGAGGTGGTGAATGAGGAGTCAGAGCCGCTGGGGTTTCCTGGGTCAAAACTCAGATCCAGGCATTCAATGACATTTTGGATGCTGCTATCTTGTCTGCACCTGTTTGTGGTGAGTATTTTGAGGTCACAGAAAGATTCACTTCCCTTGGCAGTGATATTTCTGTCTCTGCTGGCTGTGAGCCAGAGGTCATAGATGTCTGGGTCGGGCCTGTGGAGTCATGGATTCACTGGATCATGGGATGAGGCGCTGTCGATACCTGTGTGGGAGGCTGAAAGTCCGAGTCTTCACATCCTTGGTGCTTCCAGTTTTGCTCTCTGGATGTGAGACTTGGACTCTGACCAGGGATCTGAGATGGAGACTTAATTCCTTTGGTACCAGGCCTCTTCAAAGAATCCTTCGCTATCGCTGGTCGGACTTTGTGTCCAACGAGCGGTTGCTGTGTGACTCAAATGAGGTTTGTTACCTGCCTAGTCTGTGAGCGTCAGCTGCGGCTGTGTGGACATGTGGCTCGTTTTCCTGACGCTGATCCTGCTCACCAGATTCTCTCAGCGAGGGAGCCTTGTGAGTGGAGGAGGCCAATAGGCCAACCATATGCATCATGGTTACAGCAGGTTGATCAGCATCTCAAGGAGCTGGGGATGGGCCAGGCATCTGCCTGGAGGGTGGCCAGACAGAGGCCGCTGTAGTACCAGCGGAAAGTGGATGCAGCGATGCGCTGCTCCGATGCATGCTCCCATACCTGACCTAACCTGGGTCTTTTGGGTCCTCGGGAACTTTTGGGTCATCTGTGTCTTGACTCTTCAACGATCGAAGGGGTCTCAGCAGTCGCACGGTTCGAAAGGTACGTTCCAATGGTAGGTAATTAATAGATGTACGTGTGTGAAGTCACAGTGCAATTGACGTTCATTCAGTCTGTAATTAATAGAAATATAGTCACACTGCTTCACCGACGGCTTCGCGGACTGTCCGTGCTTCTCGTTTTTACATACTCTACATAGATTGATAGATCGATTCAAGAACGGTGACCTAACTTTTCCATTAAGGAACCTTCCACTGGAGCCTAATGAGTGACAGTAATTCCTCTTGGTTTGAGAGGTTGATAGCAATGGTTGTTCAAAGAATCATGCATTTGCTAACCTTTTCCCTTTTCCTTGGCCTTACAGGGGCTTGTGGATGAACTGATTGAATCGTGCTCACATGAGAAGGCAGGCATGAGCTTTATGGAGTTTGTAAGTACAATGCACACATTGCTGTTTGAGTCATCACTGCGTGGTATTTGAGATTATAAGTCATAATCCAAAAACTCACAAGAAAAAGAGCAATCAGACATTGCAGACCCTCGCCAGGACTTGTTTTTGTGGTGTTTGTGTCGTTTTGTGTGGAGTTTATGCACTGGTGTGTTTGGTAATTAATAAGAGACATAACTAGAACTGCCACTTGGCAGTGATGACCGGGTACCAAGATGTCCCACTTTGATGCAACCCCACTTTGATCCGACACTTGACCCTGACCTATGAGCTTATTATTTAAGAATGGGATTAAAATAAATTCAATTCAAATCAAATGGAAGACTAAATACGTACAGTCCTGCATTGAAGTAATCAGAAGGAACTCACGCAAACAAGCAAAAAGCAAAGATGGGGTCATCAGGAGAAACTGGATAGGATTCGCATTTCTGCTGCTACTTCTCTTCCCTCAAACCCATCCAGGCATAGCCAAGTGAGCCTTATTCAAAAATAAATAATATAATAAAGAACCAGATCAAATTTTTTTTAATAATTCTGGCTGCAAGATCATGCATCCGATCTGCTTGAAATTTAAAACACGTATTCCCCATCACTACTAGATCATATTTGTGACGTTTCACTTCCATTGATTCAGCGGTTCAAGAGAAATAATTTTTTAAAGATTTTTGCTCAATCCAATATGGCTGCCAAACAATGTGACATCAATTATATTCGTGAATACCCTGATATCCCTAAAGCTTGTGGAACATTTGTGTGAAGCATCCCCCCGATCTGTCCAGCTGTTCTGGAGAAGATTTTTATGGGTTTTAGGGTAAATCCAATATAGCTGCCAAACCATGTGATCTATGACATCATGTGTGTGATCCTTTTGTTCCTCGTGGATTAGATGGTCATACGTGTAAAGTTTTTTTTTTCCTCAATCTGTTCAGCCACTTCAGAGAAGAAGATTTTTGAAGGTTTAAAAAAAAGAAAGAAGTTTTTTCCTTCTTTTTCTGTGGACCACTTTATCCCTCGATGACCCTCAATTTCCATACTGATCAGATATAACATTCTACATCTGCAATTATGACGTCATTAAAAAATGATCCCCATGAGGAGTGCTTAACATGTGCCAAGTTTGAATTTTTTCCTTGGTGCGGTTTCAGAGATGCAGCGATCCAAAGTTTCTCCGTTTTCCAACATGGCTGCCACATCATGTGACCTATGACGTCATACTTATCAATAAAACATTCTCCATGAGTCATGTCCCCTATGGTGAAAATATCCACTCAATCCGACAAGCAATTGCAGAGAAAAACACTTGCGTTCTGTGCGGATAAACAAACAAACAAGAAGACGACGTCGTGCAGAGCATGACACTTGCAAAATCCATAAAATATATTTAACCTCAAAAATAATTATTAGTTGAATTAAAAAACCAAATATGCAACTCCTCTTCAAATTTCAAGTGAATCGGATGAAAATTGACAATTTAAGACACTTGGCCTATGTTGACCTTTTTGCCAATGTGGACCTCCAAAATAATTGGCTGGTTGAATTCAGTGACCTGAAATATTCCTCTTCAAATGTCAAGTCAATCGGATGAAAATTGAGGATTTTAGAAATACCA
>CM068961.1:167717-182729 GCA_035128595.1 Eptatretus atami | reverse complement strand
CAGCGCAGATGACCTGAAATATAACCTCTTTCAATTTTCAGTGAATCAGATGAAAATTGAGGATTTTATAATCTCACCTTGGTTGTTGACTTTTGGCCTCTTATGACCTTAAATAATTTGGTGGTTGCATCAATGACACAAATATGCAACTCCTCTTCAAATTTCAAGTCAATTGATGAAATTTGACAATTTTAGAAATTCGGCTATGTTGAATTTTTGGACAATGGTGATCTAAAAATTTGGTGGTTGAATTCAGTGCCTGATATGCAAATCATGTTCAAATTTTACGTCAATCGGATGAAATTAGAATTTTAGAATTCGACAATGTTGTTGACCTTACCTATTGTACCTTTTGACTCAAAACAATAAGCTTCTTGCTTATGACGAATCTACCAGTTGGTGAAGTTTTATGAAGATGGTTTAAAAATTATGATCTCGAGGCGATTGACATAGATACAAATAGACACGAACAGACGACAGACAGAGAATAACGCATTAACCAAGTAATATACTGTCCTTGACAAAAAATCTTCGATTTTCGCAACTAACAACAAGACCGAATAACACATATGACCAACCAATGTACTTGAAAAATCTTCGATTTTCGAAAGTGACAAATAGACAGCCAGACAACAAATGGATCAAATGCAATGCCCTCTCCTTCTGGTGAGGATAAAAAATATACGTCATGGTCAGGATCAGTTGTCCGATCAAAGATGGTTGCATCAAAGCGGGCCGTTTTGGTACCCGGTCATCACTGCCAGCAGTTATAAAGTGGCAGTTTACTTATGTCTAACTTGCAGAGTACCTGCCCGACGGTCAATCTTGTTCCAGTATGCAACACATTCTCTTGACACATACCTTTATTTGGGTGGTGTATAGGCAACTTGACAGCTCTGTGTAGGCAAAATTATAAATAACTCTTGAAGTTGTACACATGAAGGAAAAACATCTACTGCTTTTAATTCAAAACATCTCACTGCACTGGAAAACGTGGGCAGGATTAATGCACTGCAAATGGTGGAGACTTGTCATACCTTCCCCCACCTGAGGTGGTGCAACATGAACACATTCACATGGAGAATTTCTCTCCTCCTCCTCTCCTCATCCCCCCCTCGCCCCAGAAAAAAGACGCCTATGCACTAATTCGGGTCATGCTGATCCAAGTCTGGATGTAATCGCCCATCTCTAGGGTAGCAGCACGACAACAAACGCACAAACAACTGGTCAGTGAATTATAGTGAGGGTAGGGAAGAAAGGGGTAAGTGATTGTGAATTTAATTGTTCCATCTTTATTTCCTTTTAACATTGTTTCTTAAAGGGGGACAGTAACAACACAGGCATGGATAGGCTGATTGGCCTTCTCTTATGCCAAAAGTTCCCTGTGTTTCTTTGTGTAATGTTTGTTAAGAACAGGAAGAAATGGGGAGGGGAGGCCAGAAAGTTGGGGGTGAGGGTGCATGGAGTTGGAAGAGGGAGATTGAAACACTGGGAAGGGAGGGATTGAGGACTTGGGGTTGGAATTGGTGTTGAGTACTTGGAGTTTGGGGCAGTTGAGGACTTGAAGAAGAAAGGTGGAGGGGATGACAGAGTTGGCTAGAGGGAGGGAGGCAGAGAGGGCCAGAGTTGGTATCGAGGGGTTTGAGGCTTTTGAGGGGTTGGGGGGGGGGGGGGGGAATTGAGGACATTGAATTGGGAAGGGGTTTGAGGATTTGATGAAAGGGGTAGGGGAGCACAGAGTTTGGGTGTGGTGGTCGGGTGGGAGAGAAAGGACAGAGTTGAGAGGGGGGTTGTTGGTGTTGTGTGTGTGTGTGTGTGTGGTGTGTGTTGGTGTGTGTGTGTGTGTGTGTGTGTGTGGTTCGGGCCTAAAGTCACACTTAACATTATGCAGAATTTCCATTAGTTCCAGATCGTCCGCGTTGGGTCTTTTGGGTCCTCCTGATATTTTGGGTTCTCCATGTGTTTGGATCCTTGTGGTCTTTAAGGTTCTTGGGGTCTTTTGGATCCCCAGGGTCTTTTGGGACTTCGGGATCTTTTGAGTCTTCTCATTATTTTTTGGTCCTTTGGATCCCCAAGGTCTTTTGGGTTTTCGAGGTCTTTTGGGTGCTCGGGGTCTCTGGGTCATTTGGGTATTTTATGTCTTCAGGGTCTTTTCAGTACTCGGGGTCTTTTTGGTGTTTTGGTTCCTCAGGGTCTTTTGTATTTTGGGTCTTCAGGGTCTTTTCGGTCTTTGGGTATTTTTCTTTTTTTTTGTGTACATGGTCGAGGCTCGTATGAGAGCTAACACACAGAACATACAACAAGGGGAGCAGGAGACAAGCGGGGTGGGAGAGGGAAGAACAAAACAGGGGAACAGAGACATGAGGAGATCTGTGAAGGGAGAGGGATGGCGTAGGGTACACAGGGTAACAAGATGGGCACGACAGGGACTTTCAGGTCCTTACACGACAGGCACTTTCAGGAAGGAAAGCAGGGAATTTGAAGGAGGTGGGTTTGGGGTAGATTTGCGGGGAAAGAAAAGATTGTGGTTTTGGATGGGGGAAGATAAGAGATGGTGGTGAACAGCTGTTTTGTAGACCTGGAGGGAAACGTGGGATTGAAGAGAGTGTGGAAGTTTGTTTAATAGGTGGGTAGAAGAGGAATGAAAGAGTGAAGGTGAGCAGTGATTCATGATTTTGGTAGTTTTACCAGAAGGGGTTTGCTGGCGGACTTTGAGCGCCCTGCGGAAATATTGGGGGTACATATCAGACAAAGCGGTTGGGGGGGGGGGCCCGAGGGGAGACGGTAGAAGACAGAAAGACCACCGACCTGCCTGCGGTGAGAGAGTGAGAGAGAACCAGAGACTCAGCCTCATCGCAGAGATACAATGATCCTAAATGCCTTGGTTTCCACATCATGAAGCCGAGAGAAGTGAGAGGCGGGAGCACAGCCCAGAGGGGAGAGCAGTACTCCATCAGGCTGTGACGAAGCTTTGTATGTGGTCAGGAGCTCAGGTATGCAAGGAGACTTTGCACGATGGAGGATTCTCAGTCGGCGACTGTCTTTCGAGTCCAGCTTGGAGATGTGGCTTTCCCAGGAAAGGGGGGGGGGGAGGTTTCCAGACCGGCCTTTCGGAGAGACACATTGAGAGTTTGAGATTTGTCAGGATTGAAAGACAAGTGTTTGACTTTACTGTATTTTATCCAGATTGCAGAGAGTGAAGAAACTCTGCTTGCCGATCAGAAGGATGACAGAGGTACGGCAGAGGGTGGAGTCATCAGCAAAGAGATAAAGAGGATTTTCCAGAGTCAGAAGAGATCATTGATGAAAACCAGAAAAAGAACAGGGCCCAGAACACTGCCTTGAGGCAGGCACTCCAGCCAAGACAGGAAGAGGGGATGAGAGAACTCCATTTCGGGCCACACGTTCCCTGCGACAGGAGAAGTCTGCGAGCCATGAGTGGAGATGGCCTTGGATACCATGTCCATAGGAAGAGAGTTTGGTGAATAGGGCAGGGTGCCAAGACTGTATCAAAAGCATGCAATATGTCTAGGAAGATGGCTCTGATTTCCTGTCTGGCATTGAGGATCCCCATCTATTGTTGGGAGAGCAGAAGCAGCATACCCAGCGTTGAGTAATCTGTTCTGATTCCAAATTGATGATCGGAAATCAAGGCATTGGAGAAGAGGAAGGATTTATTGTCTGAAGCAATGATGCATTCCATAACTTGCTGATGATTGGGAGAAGGCTGATTGGCCTGCAGTTGCAGGGATCTGTTTTTGCACCTTTTGTTTGCAGAGTGGTAATTTCATGCAGAGCAGTAATTTCCAAGCAGATGGCAGATGACCTTGAGAAAATGAGAGGGTGAATAGAACAGAGAGAGGGTGAACAAGAGCAGCTGAGCAAGGTTTGTAGGACATGTGGGCTGATGCCATCTTGACCGGTTGAGAATCTGAGTTGAGGTTTGACAGCAAGCTCTCCACCTTGTCAGGAGAAAAGGACACATAGGCTAGGAACAGCTGGGTGTGACTGCGTTAGGTGGGTTCAGAAAGCGATTGGTTTTGGACACAAAGATTTGAAGCAAACACAGAGTTTTGGCATTCAGCCTTTTCACCTGCAGTGTCAGCTGTGCACCATTTGAGGTAAGGGAGGGGATGGAGGGGAAACATAAACCAGAAACAGATTTATTTGGATGCCACTAGGATTTGGAGGAGGGGGACAGGTTTGAGAGTTCAGACTTGAGATTGGAAAGATGTTGTTTTCTGGCTCTCCTGAGGGTAGACACACACTTGTTCTGAGGTTTGTGGAAGGAACTGAGATTGCTTCAGTTGGATAAGCCTTGCATGATGCGAAGGTAATTTGTTTCAGGACACCTGCCTCACCACAAGCTTCAGTGTACTATGGGCGGGGGGAAGAGTAGGACAACTGAAGATGAGATGGGATATCTTTGTGCATGAGAGAGAGCAAGTTCATTTGAAAGAATTCCCAGGATGAGTTGATGTGAGAGGAAATAGAGATGGAAGACCAATCTAGAAGTTTCATGACTGCTTGGAGACCCTGTCAGTCAGCCTGAGTAAAATGCCAGACTCGACGGCGGTGAGGTGGTTCTCTAATACCAGCCAGAGAGATGTCTACTTTGACCAGCATGTGGTCAGATGAACTGATTGGAGCAGAAGAACAGCCAATATTTTGAGGGAAATACTCAAAATGAGATCCAGAAGAGATGGAGTCCCGTTGGTTGAGATCCGGGTCGGGAAGTTGACAGATTGTCAGTCCATTGAGTCACAGAAGTCTTTTGCTAAGTGCATGGCAGGTGAGAGAGGTACCCACACCAGCCAACTGGCATCATGATAATTGGAGTCACCACATATGAGGAAGAGAGAGTTGGGATGAGAAGATAGAAGTTGATCCATGTTTTCGGATAGTGAGGTGTAAATGGAGTCATCACTGTTTGGTGGACGGTACGACACGCATATAAACATGAAGTGGGAGTGGAGGGAAGCCGTAGCTGGAGGTATTCCTGGGAGTGTGGGGGAGAGAGGGCAGTGTATGGTGAGTGAGGAATATTCTTTGATGAAGAGAGCAACTCCGCTGCCAGAGGAGGCTCAGTTCACACCGGAGGAGGGAGTCAGAGACGTCTTGAAGGAGGAAAGTGTCTGTTAAGCAGATCCTCTGGTTTGTCAGTGGCAAACCTGTATGGAAAGATCTGTCAGGTTTGAGCAAAGGCCCCGGATGTTCAGTCCACACTGTTAAGAAGAGGGAGGGGAGGTGGCTTTGGGTGAAGGGAAGGGGAAGGGAGTGGAGGTAGGATGAGGGAGGAGGTGGGGGGGAGTAAAGGAGAGTTGTTGAAAGAGTGTTCAACACTCTTGTTGAACCCAAAACGGTGTAAGCAATAAATGCCTCTTCGCTTGCAGCAACAACAAAAGTACCTCTTCGCTTGCAGCAACTGCCGACTATTAATATATTGCAGCAATTATTAATATATTGCAGCAACTATTAGTACGTTTACAGTGCCTTCACAAAGTATTCACACCCCTCGACTTTTTTCACATTTTGTTGTGTTGCAGCCTGAATTTAAAATGGATTATATTTAATTTTTTTGTCACTGATCTGCACAAAATACCCCATAATGACAAAGTGAAAACATGTTTTAGAAATTTTTACAAATCAGTTAAAAATGAAAAGTTGAAATGGCTTGCGTCAATAAGTCGTCAACCCTCTGAGAACACTTTGTGGAAGCGCCTTTGGAAGTGATTACAGCTTCGAGTCTTCTTGGGTATATCTGTATCAGCTTTGCACATCTGGACTTGGAGATTTCTCCCACTCTTCTTGCAGATTTACTCAAGCTCTGTCAAGTTGTATTGGGAGTATCGGTGAACAGCAATCTTCAAGTCTTTCCACACATTCTCAATGGGATTCAAGGCTGGGCTTTGGTTGGGCCCCTCAAGGACTTTTATATTCTTGTTCTGAAGCATTCCATTGTTGCTTTGGCTGTATGCTTGGAGTCATTGTCCTGTTGGGATGTAAATCTTTGCCACATTCAAAGGTCTTTTGCATTCTGAAGCAGGTTTTTCTCAAGGATTCCCTGTATTTGGCTCCATTCATTGGTCCTCTATCCTTACAAATCTCCCAGTCCCTGCCACTGAAAAGCATCCCATAGCATGATGCTGACACCGCATGCTTCACAGAAAGGATGGTGTTAGATGGGTGATGAGATGTGCTCAGTTTCTGCCAGACGTAGTGCTTTGCATTCAGGCGATAGAGTTCAATTCTTAGTCTCATCAGACCACAGAATATTTTGCCTCAAGCACTCAGAATCTTTCACATGCCTTTTTGCAAACTCCGGTTGTGCATCTCAAGGAGATGAGGATGGGCCAGGCATCTGCCTGGGGGATGGCCAGATGGAGGCCCCTGGAGTACTGGCCTGAAATGGATGCAGTGATGCGCTGTCACATGCCTTTTTCTCAGGAGTAGCTTCCGTTTGACCACTCTCCATAAAGCCTAGATTTGTGAAGTGCTGCAGAGATTGTTGTCCTTCTGGCAGGTTCTCCTATCTCAGCGAAGGAATCTCTAGTTCTGTCAGAGTGGTCATTGGGTTCTTGGTCACCTCCCTGACCAAGTTCCTTCTTGACCGGTTGCTCAGCTTGGTCGGATGGCCAGCTCTAGGAAGAGTCTGGGTAGTTCCATATTCTTTCCAATGATGGAACTCACTGTGCTTCTGGGAACTTTCAACACTTTAGAAATTGTTTTATCCCTTCCCCAGATCTACACCTCACAATTCTGTCTCTGAGTTCTACGGACAGTTCCTTGGACTTCCTGGTAGAGTTTCTGCTCTAACATGCACTGCTAACTGTGGGACCTTATCTAGAAAGGTGGTTTCTTTCTATACAATGTCCAATCAATTGAATTGGGCCACAGGTGGACTCCAATCAAGTTGTAGAGACATCTCAAGGATGATCAAAGGAAATTGGATGCACCTGAGCTCAATTTGGAGTGTCATAGCAAAGGGGCTGAATACTTATTGATGCAATACATTTCAGCTTTTAATTTTTAACTGATTTGTAAAAAATTCTTAAAGCATGTTTTCACTTTGACATTATGGGCTATTTTGTGTAGATTGGTGACAATTTGTTTTTTAATTCAATCAATTTAAATTGAGGCTGTAACACAACAAAATGTGGCAAAAGTCGAGGGGTGTGAATACTTTATGAAGGCACTGTATATTAATATTTTTGTGTTGAAAGTAGATCACTCAAAAATGATGAAAAAGCAAACTGCGACCATAATTGCTGAAAAAAGGACCCTTGTGGACTGTATCACCATGGCTTGCAAAACAGTTTGTAGAGCATAGCGATCCCGTTGGTTAATTATTTTCGTTGCGCTCAAAGAAGTTACACTTTCTGCCACATTCTTTAATATTTTCTTTTTTCAATATAATCGTCCGAACAGTCAAAAAGTTGAGTTTAATGCTTTGCTTAAGGCATATCCTTTGTTACCTCGCTGGGTCTGAAGCCGCCATGTTTTTTTTTTGGCCTGCTCAACCTGCCTTGACTTGGAACAGGCCGCAATGATTTAACAATAGTTTGTTTGGGTTTTTTTTTCCACTTTCCTCACTCATATTAGTGAATGCCTGTTCATCATAGCTACGAATCATTGGGTACATTGCAATTGTTTATCAATGCCTGGAGATGCCAGCATATGTGGCTTTATTTCATTTCGGCACATGCGATAACCTCAAGAATCTCTTAAACTAAGCCGAATTACAAAATTTACGCTCCATAATTGAACTTAGCCGCAGTTCCAACCTCCGAAAAAAGTGTTCATTTGTCTAATTTGGATATCGTTTAGACATTGGGACAAAGGTATCGCTCGCCAACCATTTAATTGGAGTGCTTGCTTGAGTGCTTAAGCCGCTTGCCGAGTACCCTACAGTGGACAGCGGTTCAGTTTGTGTCCGATCGGGATGTACAGTTGGCAGTTGCTCCAAGGTAGAGGTACATATATGGGTATATTTGGATGTGTGTGTGTGTGTGTGTGTGTTCATGAAATATACATTCTCTGCTAACTCCCTACCCCCCACTAACCCACACCTCCTCTTCTTTCTGTCTCCGAACGTATCTGGATGGTGGTTATCCTCACACGTATCCGGACGGTGGTTATCTCCAAATGTGTCCAGATGATGGTTACTCTAACGGACGGACCCTCACCTCACACTGCCTCACCTTGCCTCCCCTCCCGCTGCCTTCCCTTGCTTGCCCTTCATCCTGCCTTCCCCCACCCCTCCTTACTCCCCAACTCCTCCTCACTCCCCCTACCTCTCCTTCCTCCACCCTCTCTCTCTCCTCTTCCCCTCCCCCCCCTTAGTATACCCGTCATCTGGATGGTGGTTATCTCCGGACGCCATCCGACGGTAGTTATGTCTGGACGGACCCTCCCTCACACTGTCTTACCTTGCCCTCCCTCATGTTGCCTTTCCTTGACATATCTGGATGGTGATTATGTCCTGATAGTGGTTATCTCCGGATGTGTCCAGACAGTGGTTATCTCCGGATGGACCCTCTCCTCATGCTGCCTTTCCTTGCCCTTCCTTGCCCCCCTGTTCACCCCTCATGCTGCCTTCTCTTGCCCTCCCTCACACTAACTTCCCTTTCTGCACCATATCTCGCTCCCCCTCCTTACTCGCTCCCCCACCTTGCCTCGATCTCTCTCCTCCTTGCTTCCCTTCCCTCCTCTCACCCTCCACACACTACCCTCCCTCCTCACACTACCCTCCCTCCTCACTATCCTTCCTCCTCTTCCCTTCCCTCCTCTCTCTCTCTCTGGTCTCCCTCCCCTTCTTCTTACCCCTCCCTCTTAATATTCCCATCAGCGAAGCGACTGGTTGTATTTGCTAGTGGATATATTTATATATTTATATGCTTTGTGGTGACGTTTCTTCCTTTTTCCTGTAGTCTCAAATCTGCCGACTCTCCAACCTACCTCGTCATCGTGCTCGATTGCAAGCGAGGTCAAGATGACGGAACTGATTCGGCCACACTACTCCCCAAGGTGGGTCAAAACATTTGGCCAGTCAATGAACAATCCATCACAGGGATGGGTTTTTGTCATTCAACCAAAGGGTATGCTGAATTAAAGGGCTTAGGAAGAGTTTGACATAACTTGTCACAAATGAATGTGTACATTGTTGTTATCTCCGCCATCAAAGGTGGACTTCTATTTGATTTTGGTGAATATCCACAACCGGATACTATAATTTTTAAGCATTCTTCAAAATTGAAAGATCGGGCCAAAAACGATATACAGTATAGCATGATGTTTCAAAAGCTGTGAACGGGTTATGACAAAATCAGTGGATGACTTGGGTCGGTGACATGAACAAGCCGAATAAGTTTTGGTGGAGGTCCGGATGCAGATCCAGCCTATTGATGGGATACAAAACGTAAACCGTTCAGCCTGGTAGAGGAATGTGTTCTACCGCAGTGCCGTTCACTGCACAACGTTTACGCACTGCAGAAACCTGGGAGGAACAGAATTAAGATAGAATAGAAGGTGAAACTCCAAAAAGGAGGAGGTAACAATACAGAAAGGTCACTGACCTGTCTGCAATGCAAAAGCAACAGGCCAAGACCCTCAGCTTTGGCATGGGAGATCCAAATGATTTTGAGGGCCTTGCATTTCATGGCATCAAGAAGAGCAAGATGTGAGGTAGGACCCAAAGGGGAGAGTAGTACTCCATTAAGCTGTGAATGAAAGCCTTGTTAGTTATCAAAAGTTCAAGTTGGCCAAGGAAAGACCTTGTATGATGAAGGATGCTCAGTTGGCGGCTGGCTTTGGAGCCCATGGTTTGCCCAAGAAAGATCATGGCTGATAGTGAGCCTAGGAGTGTTAGTGACTGAACTTCTTCAAGAGGATTGTTAAGAAAGCACATGAAGAATGTGCCTGTGTGCCCATACGGTGAGATTTGTCTGGATTGAAAGACATGTTGCAAGTGTTTGACCAGCTTGTGATTTTGTCAAGGTCTGAAGAGAAGGAAGAGGCTGCAGCCCACCTGTCTGAAGGATGAGGGATGTCACGGCAGAGGGTGTAATCAGTAAGGAGATAAAGGGGATTTTCCAGAGATTAAGAGAGATAATTGATGAAAATTAGGAATGGCATCAGACCAATAACACTGCCTTGGGTCACTCAACCTTGAAAAAGGGGAGAGGAGATGAAAGGATTCGGTTGAGTGCCACACGTTGTCTACGAGAGTAGAGGAAGTCAGTAAGCCATGTGTGTAGTTGGCCTTGGATGCCATAGGCAGAGAGTTTGGAGAACAAGGCAGATGCAGAGACGATATAAAAATCTTGGGCTATGTCTGAAGAGAGAGATGGCCCTGATCTCATGACTGACATTGAGGGCCTCCATTCATTAAGAGAGTAAGAGCAGCAAGTGCAATGTCGAGTGACCTGATCTGAAACCGAATGGGTGATCTGAGATGAGGCCATTGGAGAAAAGGAAGGATTTCATATCAACTGTGATGATGGAGTCCATGAGCTTACTGATGATTGGAAGTAAGCTGAGTCTGTCATTAAGGGTTTTTCACCTTTTGATGTAATACCGTAATGTTGGCTGATTTCCAAGCAGATGTTAGATGACTGAGGGCAAATGACAGTGTGGAAATGGCAGAGAGAGGATGTGCAAGAGTATCAAAGCAGGATTTTGGATATGTGAGATAATGCCATCTGGTCCAGTTGCCGAATCAGTCAAGGGTTACCAGAAACTACTTCACCGTCTCAGGTGCAAAAACTCAGAGTCCAAGACTAGTTGGTTGCGATTGGGAAGGGTGGGTACAGAGTGAGGGGTTGGGGACACAAGATTTGGAATCAAACTCAGAATTGAGGCCTTCTCACGAGCAGAGTCAGCTGTGGTGCCATTTGAAGAGAGGGAAGGGGTGCATTCTCTGGAGCAGACTTAACAAGGTACCACCGAGTTTTAGAGGAGGGAGACGAGTTTGATTTCCAGCAGATGTAAGTTGACCAATGTGTTTTGTTTGGTTTGTTTCAAAACTTGTGTTTTTTGGTGAGTTTTTGTCGTTCTTGTCATATTGGGTTTCCCTGAGGCCTTTGTGTCTTCCCGTCTATGTGCACGATCATGTTTATTGTATTTTTCTCTTATTATCATAATTTTTTTTATTTTCTCCACTTTCCCTCTGCACTCCTTCTATCCCTCCCAACTATACCCTCTGTTTTCATGTCTAAATGCATAAAAAATACAACAAAAAATACCTTTTCCCTTCTCACCTTATACCCCACAAAACCACGTGACTTCCTGTACTGACTCTTCTCCTCCTCCTCCCTCTTCCCTGTCAATCCCACTCTGATCGTGAAGGTGACCACACCCCTTCACAAACCGTTTCTTCAAACTTTTCCTTTACCTTTACCCTCTTTGCTCATCTTCAAAAAAAAAAAGAAAACTGTCTCTTGCAATGCTTCAACTTCCCCTCTTTGCCTGGTTCTTCTTTCAAAATCCTGTGTTCAATTCGACCTTTCTTTTATTCAGTGTCTAAAAATTCCATCTGCTACAATGCTTCCTTTCTCCTGAACTCCATCCATCCTCCAATGTATTTAAACAAATCTCTGACCAACAAATTTTTAAAATCCCATTTTGCAATACTTGTTCGTCTTTCATTATTTTATCGTTTTTTTTTTTCCAACTTCAGTGCAAATTCATCCCACCTCCTTAAATATAAGTCCTCTAACTCCTTCCCTGTTATACCTCCTCCTTATTCCTCCCATCTTGCCCTTCATCCTAGCATCTCTCCACTGTCTCTCTGCTTTACTAACAGTTCCCTCTCTAATATCCCAAACTGCATGGTTTTCAAAATCTGTGTTCTCCATTCCAACCTAACAAATATCTCTCTCATTCAGTACACTCCTCAATATCTCCGTCTCTCCGTCTCTCCATCTCCCCGTCTCTCCGTCTCCCATGGTGGCCAGTCGCTCTGTGTGTAAGTGTCATGGCAGCGTGTTGGTGTGTGTGCTAACTCTGTGTTGTCCCTTGTGCTCTCTTGTCTACCTTAACCCAGCTGCACAGCTTTTTTTCTACCCTCCCCTTGTGCCCCCATTTCCCGAGTTGGAGAGAGGGAGAGAAGAGCATTTACGCCGGTATTCGGTACGTTCATTGTGCTTTGGGCAGTGGCCGTGCCGATCTACTGTTGTGCATTATTAGTTTATCGCGTTTATTTATTTATTTACTTATTTTGTATTCATTAAACCTTTTCCTTTCGTTTAAATTATTCTTGTTTTCTCACGACCCGTCGAAGTTTTGAACGGTGTTCGCCGATTTATTTTTATCCATCCGGCCATTGAAGATCATGGCGGGTGAAAGTTCGCGGAACGCTTCGTTTGAAGCGCTAACCAGGAAACATGGCTTTGTTTGTATTCCTCCGTCGGAGATCGACATGGATAAGTTAATGTTGGTGTCGGTGAGATTATCGGGATTGAGAATATTAAGGCGGTTTCCCCTATGAACAAGAATATTGTTTTTTTCGTTTCTGAAGTGCCGATGGTTGCTCAGTTGTCGAGCGTGGACTTTTTCTTTGATCCGCGATATTTATGTTCTTTTTTCCCTCTGGATACTTCCGCAAAAAAAGTTGTGATTTCAAACTTGCCACCTTTCGTGAAATGTGATCAGATTGTATCCCAGTTAAAACGATACGGTACGGTTGTATCCCCATTAACAATGATTCCGTTCCGTAGTCGGAATGATAATTTTCAACACATCATGTCGTTTCGTCGGATTGTTTATATGATTTTACCACGAGGTGTTTCAGGGTTTCAGGCAATCCTTTCCTTTAAAATCGAGGGACATACTTATATGGGATATGCGAACACAGAACCCTTGTGTGTTATAGTTGTGGTGAATTGGCCATGTTAAAAGATCGTGCCCCAAAGACATGCCGAAAAAACTGGTAATGAAGACTCCTCATCCCAACAACTCCCCGTCCCAGATAATGCTGCCATTACAGAAGCAGAAGCTTCCCATGAAGCACCTGCTCCGGCTCTATAAATAAAAGCACAAAAAAGATCTCTTTCCCCTTCTCAAAGCACCGCTGAGCCCGGATCAAAAATCCTCGTTGCTTCAGCAGCTCCTCGCTCCTTCCCACAGGTGGTTGTGGGGACTTGCCCCACAACACAGGCCCCATGTGCTTCGGTTTCACCAGTTGGTTCCTCATCTGAATCACCTGGTACCTCTAAAATGTTATGTAACGACGCTCATGCTACCCTCCCCTCCACCTCTTTTCTCCTTTCTCCCCTCCTCCCCCCTTTGCTCTTCTTCCTTCCCCCTCCCCTTTCCCTCCTGCCTCTTCTTCTTCTTCCTTACCTGCTCCTCCCCCCCTCCCCTCCCTGGTTTGCAACCTCCAACTATTACTGCCAGTCCCCCCAGACTGGACTTACCCCCTCCATACTCTCTGAGTCATCTCAGCCTTGTAGTGCTCCTGTTAAAGATAGCAACATTGCCATCGCTATCGTTAATGACACATCCAAGGATCAGGCCCCCCCTAACAAACGGACGCCAACGTTGTCAGATGGAATGAAAACCCGTCATTCTTGTTACAAAAACAGCTAAAATTGATGAAAAAGCGGCCGAAATTGAAACCAACACAGTAATTTCGGTCGCAATAGCAAATAAACCGAAACCAACACATTTATTCTACACGCAAGAACGGTCGTGACGGACACAAGAACGGTCAATCCCGAAATAGAACGGTGGGGAATGGAAGCAAATCGGTTATTTCCGTCGCGAAACGGCGGAGACCGAAGCGAAAGCGATTCATTCCAGTTACCATAACGTGGAAACATGGCGGCTTGAAAAGTTCTTGAAGTTATGGTAAGTTAACTTTAACGTAGTCTGCCTTGAAGATATATCATGTCTGTTAATGAAAACCCGTTTGTGGTACGGGATATTATACAGCAGCGATAAATGCGCCCTCTTGACTTAATGTGTGGCTGACATTTCGTGTAATTCGTGCCCCATGCTGCAGCGATCAGTGACGATTGATCGTTTATATTTGCAAGAGGTAAAATTTGATAGTAATAATAAATTGCGAATTCCAATAAAATTACACAAGTTAATATGAAGTAAAAACTGTAAAAAGATCCCATACACGATCCCCTATGTTGAACTGGGCATACACAATAGCGATCCTTCACTCGGGGGCTCGAAATACAGGCAAACCAAACATTATCATCACAACAAAATTCGGTTAATAAATTGTTAAAACTACATCAGGTACTACCCACTATATATTATCTATATTACATTTATGTTCGAGGCACAAGCACTAAAAATTTACATACCATAACAGGTCGTTCTACTGCATCCGCATCTTGCTCGCACTACAGTAACCGGAAAGAACCGCTTTTGTTTCGCTCTCGGACGTTTCGCGACGGAAATAACCAATCTTGCTTCCGTTCCCCACCGTTCTATTTCGGGATTGACCGTTCTTGTTTCCGTCACGACCGTTCTTGTGTGTAGAATAAACATGTTGGTTTCCATTATATCTGCTATTGCGACCGTAATTACTGTGTTGGTTTCAATTTCGCCGCTTTTTTCATCAATTTTAGCTGTTTTTGTAACAAGAATGACGGGTTTTCATTCCGTCTGACAACGTTGGCGTCCGTTTGTTAGGGGGGCCTGAGGATGTAACCGCTGAGAGTGTCCCTCTTACATCTTTGATCCCTCCTCCTGAACCAGTCATGGAGATTGAGCAAATGGGTGAAGGCCCTGAGGAAAATGCGGACTATGACTCAGAGGGTTGCTCCTCTCTGACGTTTAGTGCTTTTGGCGAGGAGGTCCCCCCAGATAGTAGTCTCAATGATACTTTAATTTCTATTTCCGATATCTTAGATTTTTTTTAACGAAAAACTACTCGAAAAAAGCGAGTAGATCTAAATTATTTTTTTACCCAACTTGCGTGCCTTTGTCCAGAAAGCACAAATAATTGTTAAGAACCCGGAAACTGCTGCCATTTCCAGCGCTTCTTGTAAGAGA
>CM068961.1:84822-95593 GCA_035128595.1 Eptatretus atami | reverse complement strand
TGTTTTTTTTTTGTTATTGTCTGTGTTTGTTTTGTTTGTTTTTGTTTTTTTTTTTTGGAAATAATCCTCTTGAAAAACTTCAGGATTGGAAAAAATACAATAAAAAAATATGAGATTGATTAAAACGTGCCGGTAAGTAAAATTTGGGATTAATCATGAAATGAGGCTAATCCAACTTTTTTGAAGTTCAAATTGAGAAAGAGAATAGTATTCATAGAATCCGGCAAACCCGATAAGTTAGCATGATATCTCATTTTGGTTTGAGCTTATTGGGCTTTGAGTCGAAATTAATTACTTATAAAGTTTTGTTCGGAATGTTTACGAACACGAATGCGTTCATGGCGAAATTTATAGGGTTACCCTATAAAAACGCGATTTGTGGGAAAACTGTCCAAGTGGATATTTTATCAGACAGCCATATTCGAATTCTACAGACATTTTTCACTCCAGAAAACAACTCTCAGAACCTTTTGGCGAACAAAACACAAATAAACCTTTTGTGGCTCTTGCGGCCTTAAAAGGAGAAGATTGCTAAACTCAGATGTAAATAATGGTTTCTCCATTTTTATACAATATTATTGGTCTCCTAATTACCTCCGCCACCGGAAGGTTATGTTTCAACAACTATGTTTGTTACTAGCAAATCAAGATTTTTCCAAGTATATTTTGGTTAGTCGATTTTATTATTTGGTTTGGTTTATTAAATCTAGCAAATTTGGCGTCAATTAATTCAACCAGCCAGATTATTTTATGAGATCAACTCTTTCTCATGCGATTTTGCAAGTGTAGTGCTCTGCATGACGTCTTCTTGTTTTGTTTTGTTTGTTTGCCTGTATACAGGATATCTCAAAAGCCTTGTGACGGATCCGGATGAAATTTGTGGGACGGTTCACGTGTGTGACAAGGACAAACTGATTATTTTGGTAAAGATCTGGATCCGACTTTCCAATAATTTTTAAGTGAGTGATTTCTTACAATTGAGAGATAGGGCCAAAAACGATATATAGGACGATTATCTCAAAAACTTGTGGTCGGATTCGGGTGAAACTTGGTGGTCATGTGGGGGACAAGTAGAAATTATTTCAATTCTTGGTCGAGGATCGGATCTGATATTTTAAGTGATTCTTCACCATTGAGATAGGGCTAAACCGAATATAGAGCACGATATCTCAAAATTTTGGGACAGGTTGGCGTGTGTGGACCACGGACGAATTGATTCGATTTTGGTTGGAAGATTCCGAATCTGCATCTGACTACTAAGAATTTTTTAAATGATGATTCTTCACCATTGAGAGATAGGGCTCAAAATCAATATGTAGCATGGTATTTCAAAATGTATTGGGCCAGATATGTTCTCATGAATCGGGCATTATGGGGGCAGAGCGTATGTGCTTCTCGTCATATTGGGTACGGGCTTTTATTGGCAGTGTGCCATCCAAATCGTATATTGCCCTGGACTGGTGATGCAGTCCGTTGTATGGCTCTGGGCTTTTGCACAGTTCTGCCGTTATTCCTTGGGGCTGTGTGCCGTCCGTCGTTATGGCTCTAGGCTTTTGCGGTTGTACCTTCCATCGTCTGGTTCCTGGCTTTGTGTGGTTGTGTTATCCGTCATTCTCGCTTCAGGATTTGTGCCATCTATCGTCTGTCTCGGGCTTTGCTGCTGGCATTGAATGATGGGGGAGCATGTCAAAGGGTTTATAGTACATGAAGGGTGAAATTTCCCAAGATGCAAAATCATCTTCTTTTTCATTTGCTGTCTTATTCCTGTTCTTTTATTACCTCACAGGTGACTGGATTAAAATGTAATGACCACAAAACATGGAATTGGTCTGCGAGCAGTTGATGTTCACCAGGCCTCTGTTGTGTTGGAAAGGCCCTCACACTCCTTGTGTATTCCTCTACGTCTCAGAGCCACGGGATGGTGGTACAATGAAATAAACCAATTATTCTTGTTAAAGTTTTGTCTTGATCATCCTTTTCTTCTTTCACCATCATTAGTTTTGTTTTCCTTGTTGGGCGGAGGGGGCATGAAACGAGATACAGGATAAATGAAAGGCGTGTCTGATCAGCGCTGCCTTTTATCCTCCAGTTGCAAGATTATAAATCTATGGCTATGAGAGAAAAGCTTTGCGACTGACTCTGTCATCCCTTTAATCATGTGTTACCATAGGAATGCCATTCCAGAAAAGTTCATTGTGATTGAAAATCATTTTATGATTAATTTTAAAAAAAAATAATTGGTTGATGTCACATTCTCGTTTGATTTGTCGGAGAACAGGTATCAAGCTGGTAATTTCTTGAAGATTGTTGCGACAATTGCAACAATTATATTAATCATTCTGTTTTTTGATTTGTAGTCCAGATTGTGATTGTATGATATTTGTCATAAATTAAAATTTTTAAAAATTGGACGAGTCATTTAAAGCAACGCTCATTACATCCAAGGGTTGCCGAGTTCAAACTGTCCCAGACTGTCACTTTATAAGTGTCTGCTGCGTGTTTCGATTACAAAACTCAACACTCGAGCTGCTACCCTACTCGGTATTTTGTTCAGTCTATTGATTATTTTTCATTTGAAATGCCTGTTTAGCAGCATCAGAAAAGCTCTCTGAGTGCAGACCGTTCAGGATACTGAACTAATAACCAGAGCAGAGAAAAGGCTGTTATGTGGAAATCTATTACTGACTCCTACTGTCAAATCAGATCACAAAGTTTACACAAATTATTCTTTTTTAATTTCATGTCATAGCTGCACTTCATTAAATCTCAAATATTCTGTCATAATTATTATTGTTATGGGAATCTGCCGCTTCGGCGTGTGGACGGACCGTTCTAGCCAAAATCGCGGTCGCGCACCCACCGAAGCCGCAATCCCAGTCTTGACTTTCCGGACCAACCCCGAAATCCAGTCACGGATGCCTAACGATTCATTAAACTAGCCAATTATTCTGTCCACGCGCTACAGGGTCGATCGCCAAATTATCGATTATACCTAATTATTACCGCCGTCAGAAATTACCGGGAGTTTATACCTCGACGGGACCTTTGTACGAAAAACGAGCCGCTGAAGCGTGCTTTTTCGTTGTGCGAAGCCGAAGCAGTTTTTAAATCGCCAAATTCCCGTCGGACCAAAATGATCATTTTATCGTCTTAATAGCCAGTTAATTCCCGTACTTGGCATGGGCAGTCAATACCACGGAAAAGGATGCAACGAGCAGGTTCACGCTTCAAACAATGGGGCATTTATTTGCAGTCGGTTATTGCAGTCAAATGAATGAGGGGATGGGCGACACAAGCCACAAGATGGGACAGCCGTTTTGCGGCTGATTTGCATAAACGGATCAAAACGGGCTTTTGCCTTGGAAAAAGCCAGCCAATCGGAACGTCCGTGTGCAGACAGCCTACAGCCGAGTCTATCGGAATGTACAAGCACGTACTTACAATTCTACTTCGAGACAAGGCGCCACGACTTTCATACAAAAACCCTAAAAGAAAGAAAAGACACGGGCTCTGTAAGCCTTTAAATATTCCCTCAGAGCCAGGATGGACCGGAAGGGTCTCCGAGAGGCCGGTAGGTACCCTGGCCGCCCTGGTTGGCTGACTCGATGGTCTTCGGATCGGCCGACCCTGGTGTCTCGTTCGGTCCGGATAGCGTCGCGAACGCGCCAGTTGCTTTGGGCGGCCTTGATGAGGAGCTTGTTACGGCTGCTTCGTCTGCCTCGGTGGCCCGGCTCGTCCGGCCCCTTTTTGGCGAGCCTGCGCCGGCCGGACGCTTTGGAGAGCGAACGGGTCCCTGCTTCTTTCAGACTTGATGCTCCTTCTAGACCCGGTTCACTCCTCGGCATCGCCCGACCGTATCAGGGCTGTCTGCCCGGACCCCCACGCTCTGATGCTGCCGCTAGCTCCGACGGACTCCCAAGCTCCACCGCGCGTGAATGACCCGTGCTATCAATTGACGAACAACCACCTCCGTTGCCGCTTCACCACCAACTGCAATCGTGTCCGGGTCCCATCGCGCCTTTTTATAACCCCGAGGGGAGAAAGCCGCTGTAGGCTTCGCCAACCGAAATCGGCGCCTTCCCCCTTTCACCTTTTGAACTCACCCCAGGCTGGCCACCCCTTCAGCTCTGAAAATTGGCTGGCCTTTTTCCACGGCAGAGGCCCGTTTTGAATCGTTTATGCAAATCAGCCGTTTCACGGCTGTCTGCACGACGGCGTACCGATTGGCTGGCTTTTTTCCCAAGCAAAGCCCGTTTTGATCCGTTTATGCAAATCAGCCGCAAAACGGCTACTGCACACGGAGGCTGGATGTGGTTCCTCCTGTCGCGCCGCGAGTTCCTATCGACGGCACTTTGCCGCTGTCGCTTCAGGCGGGCGTGAATAGTGTCCGATCGTTGATGCACTGTGGTGGGGATGCATGGGTGTTGAGTTGTTGGCATTGTGGTGGAGGTGGCGTGTTTGTTGAAGTTGGCGGTTGTGGTGGTTGGTGGCGTGGCTGTAGAGTTGTTTGTGAAGGAGATGTTGTTTGTTTAAATTAAAAGATAGAAAAGAAATAACGGCCTAAGTCAAAGATTCACAGCCCGGCACGACAAATAATGCCCTTTACACATCGGTGGGGGATTCCTATCCTGAAACACTTACTTATCGAAATAACTGATCTGGGAACCTGAATTGGTGTTCTGTGATTTCCCCACCGTAACACGATGTAAGATTAAAGCACCAAACTGTCCCACTGAATGTCCGATTGCTATCCTGAGGTAGGACCCAATCTGACATGCTTTTTGCATGCCCATATATTGTAATTGTTCATGATTTATCGGGGTCAGTGAATTGATTTAAAGTACCAGATAGGATTTAAATAGTTACAGATAGGACAGTGTCAGGTCAGCGCCAGATTAGAGAGGTGACTTGCTGCAGTATCATGTAAAAACATGACTAACCTGTTTCCTATGTCGGGTTCGTCGGTGACGAAACTGTCTCCCCCCACCAGGTTTTTTTGGTGAGGAGGGGTTGTTTTGGATATGGACACCCAGCAGGATTAAAACAAAAAACCTGTCAAAGGGTGGAGGAGCTCCTTGTGAGCCAACGGCCTCCATATCTAGTGCCCAACTGTGTTTCTGCGGACGTTCTCCTGCAGTTGGGTTACTTCTTATTTAGGGAGGTTGGTGGCAGGGATTTGAACTTCCGGCCAAGTAAAACCCTTCATTCGGCAAAGAAATCTGCAAACCACTTCGTGGTAGTACCTCCTGTCAGCTTCCCTCGCAGGGCAGCTCACCGGATGACTGGGATTTGGGGGGGCAAAGCTTTCGGGACCCCCAATCTTTGATGATAGGGAAACCACGGGGTAACATTCCCGGGTCAGATTGCGGAGAGGGTGTGTCGGAGTGGGTGTGAGTGTCGTCCATAGACGGCCGGTCTCCTTGGGTTAAACCTGAGGCAGTCCCTTCGGGTGGCGTGCCTGGAATGTCCTCTCCAAGAGAGGGATGATTCAACCTGTCTCTGTTATCATCTGAGCTCAAAGCGTTTGGACATCGGTTATTGCAGCTCTCTCTGAGGTTCGGAGCACTGGATTGCGGCGAGATCCATGGTGGGTTGTTTACACCTATTGTTGGTCTGGTAGCTTCTGATGGTTTACCATTCCCAAGGAGTTGCTGAAGCTGTTGTCCAATAAGCTGACTCCAATGATTTAATTGAGGTCAACGAGCGTATTTACGAGATTAAGGATCGTCACTCCATAGGTGTCATTTCCCTGGTCTCTGTTTATGCTCCGACTGAGGGAGTGATCTCACCTGAAGGATGCATTCTCGCCACGCTCGAGTTCTTGTGGTTTGATTCAGAGCCCCAGACGAGATACACTCTTGTCTTGGGGATTTCAATGCATCGACTGAACTGAAAAGCGATGGTTATGAGACGTGGTGTTTTCCCATGGGTCAGGAACTAGTGAACCAGAATACACGAAGTTCCTTGACTTTGCAAGAAGTCATGGACTTGGGGTGGCCGCGTTCATGGTTTGAGCACCACAAGCTCATCGCTGGACTTGTATTCCAACGCTGGTGGTGTGGCAAAGGAGATTTGACCAGTCCTCCGTTGATGGTCGATGGAGGATGATCCAGAACTGCAGGGGTCCACCTTGAGTTACTCAGTTCCTCAATTACTGATTCAACTGGGCTTGTTGTAGCAACTCTGAAGTTGCACCTTAAATCTGGGAGAGAATGGTACCATCCCACCGAGGCTGGATGTTGGCAAGCTTCAAGTATGAGAGGGTAATGAGGAGTTTGCCGAAACAGGCTGAGTGGGAGATTTGAGGAGTCTGGGCTTTACGATGGTCCTGAAAGAGTTGTGGAGTGCCGTCAAGGACCACCGTCCTTGATGTTGCCGTGGATGTCTTGGAACTCACCGTTATGGCAAAGAATTAAATTTTGTCTCTCAAGGGACACTGCGATACCATGACCAGAGTTGCAGGGCCAGGCTGGAATGGCAGAGCTGAGTGCTTTCAGGGAGCTGAGGCGAAAAACTGTACGTGCGCTTAAGGGTGGACAAGGAGGCCGATGTGCCGATGAATCTGTGAGGGGAGAGCATCACCTGGGTCAAGGGATTCTCGTCCTGCTTATGGGGGGAATTCGCGCAATTGCTCTCCAAGCCCATCCCTCGGTTGTACTGCAGTTAGAGCAGAGGGTGGGTAGGCTGTTGTCAGAGGAGTCAGAAGTTAAGGCCCGCTGGGCCGGTTACTTTGAGCGGGTTGTACCAGGCTGATTCCACCAAGCTGTCGAGTTGACATTCTGGGGTGTTACAATCCCTGTTGCTGACCCTACCAATCAACTGTGGTCCACCTTCGCTTGTGGGAAAACACAGGCTGCGGTGGACCGGCGTTGAATGGGGTAAAGCTCAGGGAATCTGTGGCATCCATGCTGAACTTCTCAAGGCTGGTGGGAAATTGTTGCTACTGTGTCGTTGCATTGCAGTTCTGTGCTCTGCCTGGAGCTACATGGTATCATCCCAACTACTGGAAGAGGAGCCCTTGTTGTCCCTCTCTGGGCAAAAGGAAGGGTGATCGCCAAGACTTGCAACAAACTGACCAGAGGGGTATGATGCTGCTGTCAGTGCTGGGCAAGGTCTTGCTCGGATTAATTCTTGATAGGGTTGACACCCACTGCCTGAGAACCAGCGTCCAGAGCAGTCCAGGCTTTACACCAAAGAGGTCAAATGATTGACCGTATCCTGCTCTTCGGGGTCCTCACGAACGCAGATTGAGAGTTTCGGCCAGGGGGCTGCTTTGCAGCCTATGTTGATCTCTAATAGATAAAGCGTTCGATTCACGTTGAATCGGGATGCCCTCTGGAAGATTCTTGGTCTTCGTGGGTGCACCAAGACTGATCGATCGATAGTCTGAACTCTACTCTGGTAATGGAGAGTGCCTGTGAGATGTGATGTTGCCCCATCTCTGACTTGATTTCCAGTTGTTACTGTTGAGTTTAGTCAGGGCTGTGTACTGGGCCCCCACACTTTCAGCACTTGTTATGCGACGATTCTTGGTGAGGATGCAGAGAGCATCAAGCGCGTGCATCACTTGTGAATGTCAATATTTCTGACGTTGGATTTCGCAGATGATGCAGCCATCTTTGCGAGGACTTGAAGAGAATTTAGATATCCTTTTGGGGGCCCCGAGTGGTGCTGATGAGGAGTCGGAGCCGCTGCGGATTACGGTTCCTGGTTCAAAACTAAGTCCAGGGCTGTCAATGACATCTTGGATGGCCACTGTCCTGTCTATGCCTTTTGTGTTGAGGATGTTGAGGTCGTTGAGAGATTCACTTACCTTCGGCAGTGATATTCCATGTCTCTGGCCGGCTGTGAGTCAGAGGTTCAATTAGATGTCTTGGGGTTGGGCCTGGGAGTCATGATTCAACGGAAATGGGGTGTGGCGCTGCCGGTACCTGTGCGGCGCAGGACGAAAGTCCGAGTCTTCAGTCCTTGGTGGCTTCCAGTCTTCCTCTTATGGATGTGAGAACTGGACTCTGACCAATGATCTTGAGATGGGAGACTTTAATCCTTTGGTTACCAGGTCGTCTCGGAGAAATCCTGGCTATCGCTGGTCGGACTTTTGTGTCAACGAGCGGTTGCTGAGGAGAAAACTCAAATTGCAGATTTGTTACCTGCATATTCCGTGATGAGTATCAGCTGCGGCGTATGCGACATGTGAGCTTGTTTCCTGAACGCTGATCCTGCCTCACCAGATTCTCTCAGCGAGGGAGTCTCGTGAGGTGGAGTGAGGCCAATGGGCCGACCACGTGCCTTGTGGTTGCAGCAGATTGATCGGCATCTCAAGGAGATGGGATGGCCAGCATCTGCCTGCCGGGATGGCCAGACGGAGGCCCCTGGAGTACCGGCGGAAAGTGGACGCAGCGACTCGCTGCTCTGGCGCATGCTCCCATTCCTGGCCTGACCTGATTGTATCGTGTAGCATGGTCCGTGGACAGGTAGAAGCATCTCAATGGAACCAAGTTCGGGAATCTGTGAGCTTAAGTGTTACATGTCACCACATGAGGGGTGGTGCGGTGTTGATTAGCTTAGGGAGTAAAATATAATTTCCCCAGTACATGATTGCCCTCTGTCATTTTCCCTAGATGTGTTTTTTTTAAATATTTCAAGCCATGCAGTAAAGCTGAGAAACGTGTCCCTGAGACGACAACAAACAGAAGCCCCACCTTCCTGGGTTTGGGGGCGAGCAGGCCATGCCCCTGAGGCCTGGGGATATAGAGAGGATGGGCAGAGGATATAAAGAGCACCAGGAGGAGGCTGGGGATTGTAAGACAGGAGAGGCTGGCACTTTGCACGGGTGGATTGTGGAAGGCTTCCATCTGGAAAGGACAGGAGTTCAACAGAGCACACACACACACGAGGTCGGTGTGAGGACCGCACGAGGCAGGTGGCACCTCTTGAAGAGGAAGGCTGGGACATTTGGAGTGTGAAAAGCTGCTTGCGGATTGCCTGGCATGCGGATTGCCTGGCATACGTCTGCCCGGCTTCGAGTGACGACACCATTTTGCCTGTGTGTGCGCGTGCTGGTGTAGGGCCTCCATTCCGGGTTCGACGGGGATCAGTTCTGACCCAAGCTGAGTGCCAGTGTCCTCGGGGGGGGGGGGGGGGGGGGGGTCTTTTCATTTTGGTCACCGCTTTGTATTTGTTTCCGTGTCCGTGTGCGAGGCCTCGACCAGAGGAGTTATTTATTTATGAGTATCATTATTTCCTTTTGCATTATTCTCTTTGTAAATATTTGTGATTGCGCATTAAATGTGTTTATTTTGAAGAAATTGTATTCGTCCATTTGTAGTGGGGTTTGCGGATTAAACCCCCTGTGTGACCGTTCCATTCCCAGTACTCCTTCGCCGTCCGCAATTGCCCCGTGTGACCGTTCCATTCCCAGTACTCCTTCACCATCCGCATTTGCCCTCCGCCATGCCCTTCGAGCATGTGTTCAAATCTCCGTCGATCAACGTGTCCGCCTCTTAATAAAGACTGCTCGGCTGTCCCGGGGGGTTGGCGGTGTTCACCGCTCGGTACCACAATTTGGGTCGGGGGGTTAACTTGGGCAGGCAATGCCCGCGCCAAATATATAATATTGTTGTGAGCCGGGGGTCGGTGGCGAGAACGACCGCTAAGTGGGGAAGTTTATGCCGTCTCCCACCAGACTCCCCGGAATTATAGGCCGTCGCTCGGATAACTCCGTGAGCCGGCGGGTCGATTAATCATTGATCGACCGTGAAACGCCAACATCTCGACCACATGGCGTAGGGTTCATTATCTATATACAATATACCTTAGTAACCACACAGTCTTCGCTACCCAGGATTCACGCCCTCGGAACGTCTGGCCGAACCGGATCACTCTACCAGCTACTGTAGAGTATAAACTTCCACCTACCAACTCCGGCTCGGATGCAGTCGAGCGGGCCTGCCCAGGACGTTCCGGCTACGATGTACCGATTACCGGGGATGAAACCCCGTGTAAACTCAGATACGAACCATGCTGGACCAATATACGGAGGGACGGAAACAGACTGGGTTCATTTCTAAAGAATTTATTTACAGCAAAATCAAAAGACAGAAGAGGCGACACTTGAACGAATACGCCAGAATTTACAATGATACAAGCACTTACACAGTTCTACTTAAAGACGGGCCCACACGCAGACACACGCACAAAGAAAAGAAACCCATATTTATTTATTGGACCCTCCAGCCGATGAGATAGAGAAGAGCTGGGGGTCAGAGTTCATGGTACCTGCCATCGCAGGAAAGCTTGCTCGGTAATGCGGCACCTCACGTGGCTAATGGTCATCGGGGCACGGTCAGGGAGTTCGTGCCAGGCTTGTGGCTCGTGACGGAACTTGCGTGGCGAATCGTCAGAGCTCCCAAACTCCTCTCCGTGCATGTACTGAGCACGACTCCTTCCTTCCTCGCACCACCCGACTCAGCACAAAACACGACTCATGGTAGGCTCCTCTCTGTGCACGTCCCGACCACCACTCCTTTTCAGACTCCTATCCGTGCATGTGCAGACAAAACCTCTTTTCCGTACAGCCACCGTGACGCAAACTCTGCCACTCCACCACCACAAACAAAACTCTCTCAACGCCAACACCAACCACCACCACACTCCGAGTCTCTGAGATAAATGTCCTCTCACCACGGGGAGGGCCTTGGCGAGAATCATCTCGCTGTCCGTCCCTCATTGGCCTACGGCCACACCCTACCGGGGTGGAGCCGTGGCCCTT
>CM068961.1:62697-77695 GCA_035128595.1 Eptatretus atami | reverse complement strand
GGTTTGTAACCTAAACAAAAGTTGGGCACCTGTAGGAATTGTTCTTGCATCCATTTAGCGTCAGGTATGGGAGCATGTGCCGAACAGCACGTCGCTGCGTTCCACTTATCCGCGCGGTATCTCCAGGGGCCTCCGTTCTGCCATCCACCCCCCTACCGCCAGGCAGGATGCCAGGCCAACCTCCCATTCTCTTGAGATGATGGATTCAACCTGCTGCAACCACGAGGCACCGTGGTCGGCCCACCTGCTTCCCTTCCACTCAATGGAGAACCTCCTCCTGAGGAATCTGGTGGCAGGATCAGCTCAGGAAAACGGCCACATGGTCCATACAGCCGCCATACTACGCTCACGGACTAATTTGCCAGGTAACAAATCTCATCCGATGTCTCTCTCGGCAACCCGCTCGTTCGGACACAAAATCCGACCAGCGATGCCAAGGATTCTCCGAAGAGACCTCGTGGACCAAGGAATTTAAGTCTCCGCTTCCAGATCTTGGTCAGAGTGCCAAGTCTCGCCAATCCACTAGGGCAAGGACTGGACAGTACCAAGGCCGAAGACTCGGATCTTTCGTCCTCGCCACACGTACCGGCCATGCGCCACACGCCCATGATCGCAGTGATCCATGACTCCCCAGGCCCGAACCCGACGTCTATTGACCTGCTGACTCACAGCCAGCGAGACATGAATATCACTCGCCAAGGTTAAGTGAATCTTCCAACGGACCTCACATTTCCTCCACCACAAACAGAACAGACAGGACGAGGCGATCCAAGATGTCACCGAAAGCCTGATCTTATTTTGACCAAGAAACCCCTTAATCCCAGACGGCTTCCGACTCCTCATTTCAGCACCTCGAGGGCCCCCAAATTAAGATATCTTAAAGTCTCCGCAAGTATGACTGCATCATCTGCAAATCAAGGTCGAGATCCTTGACTCTCCAAACGAATGCACCGAGCTTGATCTCTCTCACACATCCTCCCTTAAATCCATCATACAAGTGCTGACAAAAGTTGTGGGGGCAGTACAACAACCCCTGACGAACTTCACATAGTTAAACAACTGGAATAAGTTCACGAGATTGGTGACCACCACACCTTCACGCACTTCAGTACCAAGAGTAGAGTTCAGACATCAGACTCGATCAAGTTTTGTTGGGCACCCCACGCGACCAAGGAATCCTCCAGAGCGATCCGATTCACTGAATCGAACCGCTTACAAGAATCAACATAGGCTGCTAGCAGCCCCTGCCCGAAACATTCGTGCTGCGTTCGGTGAGGACACGAAGAGCAAGGATACGGCTCCAAATCGTTGACACCTTGGATGTAACGCCTGACTGCTCTGGCACGTGAGTGCTCAAGCAGATGGTGCGAACCTATCAAGAATATCCGAGCAAAGACCTCTGCCCGGCACTGAGAGCAGCGTCCACCCGTCTAGTGTTGCAGTCTTCGCGCGATCACCTTCCCTTTCCAGAGAGGAACAACCAAGGCCCGCTCTTCCAACGGTGGGTGATGCCTGTGTATCCAGGCCAGAGCACAAATGCAATGCAAGCGACGCAGAGTGCAGCATTTCCACCAGCCTTGAGAAGTTCGCATGGATGCCACAGATCCGCTGGGCTTTGCCCCGTTTCAATGGTTCACCGCAGCCCGTGTTTCACAACGAAGGTGGACCACAGTTGATCGAGTGGTCAGCAACAGGGGACTTGTAACACCCTTGACGGTCAACCGAAGCTGGGGGATCGCTGGTACAGACGTCCAAAGTAACCGGGCCCAGCGGGCCGTTCACTCAGATCTCTCTGTCAAGGCCTACCACTCTCTTCTTTCAAACTTCACAAATCAACTTTCAAGGCTTAATTTACTCCATTGCTGCAGAACAGCTGCAGTTACACCATTACTTGCTCCCTGAAAAGGGGGACATTACTGTGTCCCGATTACTGTTTTAACAACTCTGAAATGTACATTATTTTTCAGTTTTTGGTAACCTAAACTTTTTTTTTACCCTCTGGCAGTTTACCGCTTAAGGCCAAGTCACACCTTGACGTTTTTAGCCAGCAATGGCAACGTACTCAAAATGTATGTAAAACGCTGGCTTATGCTAACTTTTGATGTTTTTTTTTTTTAAGATTCGCGGCATATTCGTAACGAGTTGGTCGTATGCATCATATTAGTAACGGACACAACGTTTCGTTGTCTTATAGATAACTTATACCAACGAATGCTTGCTGGTTATCGGCATTCAACAACCTATGCCAATGATAGTCTACTCATGCATAGCGCGCTGCACGTTCGCCGCGATCACGTGGCGTAGCTATTAAAAGGCTGCCGCACAATGATTCAAATCATAACCGCCGGAAAAAATGGAAAGTGTCAACATCGCAGTCACACCTTGCGATCTTTCAGCGTATGCCGACCTTCTTAAAATGCGTATAAAACGCTGGCGGCACGTCAAACGGTATGGGTAAGTTTGGTATACGTGAATAGAACACTAAAGTTGCTATCATACGTCGTAGTTAAGTGGAGGTACGTCTGTACTTTAAACGTGTGAAACATTTACGACTACTTGCCGTATGCCTCACATGTTCCGCATGCGATGGGAGATAAGTTGTACGCACGATATGCGATCGTTGGCACACGTCGACAAAAGTTACTTGTAAGTTACCCATAGGTCGAAACACGTCAATGTAATGGTTAGAGTCAGTGTTCCAACTCCCTGGTTTTTTTTTCTTCTTTTCTTCAGTACGACGATGATGTTGACACTTCGATTTCTAGTGGGTTATAATATTAATATAAATTATGGCTGCCGCTCAACGATTTAAATCATAACCACACTAGAAATCGACAGTGTCAACATGACGTCATACCGAGAAAAAAAAAATTAAGAAAAGAAAAAAAAAAAAACCAGGAAGGCTGGAACACTGACTCTCAAACCATTACATTGACGGTGTTCTGACTTATGAGTACCTACAAGTAACGTGTGCGACGTGTCGTCAACGACTCGTCGTAACGTGCTACTAACACTTTACTCATAGTTAGAAATAAGTTTTCGGTACGCTAAACATTACCTCGACGTGTTTCGACTTATGATTAACTTACAATTAACGTGTGTCAAACGATCGATAAGTACTACAACTTATGGCAGCGTTCGCGGAGAAACTTGTGGCATACGCTGCAATAGTCTGGTAAGTTAAAACTTCAAGCATGCCGAAAATGTGAGGTACTAACCCCAAGTACAACGATTGAAAGCCAGTTCTACTCACGTTACAATATGGAAGTGTTTTTCCAGCGGTCTCTCAAGTTTCCAAACACTATAACGCTTCCGACTGTGTGCTCAGCGTTTAGAAAATTTTTCAAAAATGCATTAAGCGCTAAAAGTCAAGGTGTGGATGGGCCTTTAGCTTTGTCACACATTTCAGTTATTCACTGGACTTGAACTGCTTAAATTTCAGTAAAACTGAAAAATGGGGTGTTCTTAAAACTTATTGACCGACTACGTGATTACCCACCAACACACTACACAACAACAACAACAAAGATACCAAACGCATCACACCAAACACACATACAGCATACTGCAAATACCACCGTCTGCTTCGCTGAGGATAATAAAAGTGTGGGGGTAAGAGGGAAAGTGGGGTGGGAAAAGAAAGCGAGATGGATGTGAGGGGAAGGAAGATCAGTGTTATAGGTAGAGGAAGGGAAGGCAGACATGCTGCTGGGGAGGGTTATTACGATTCATCTGTTTTCATTAAAATGATTTCTGCATGGATAGCAGTGAAGATGGACAAAATAACGTCAATTCTTTTCTACTGGTATACTGCAACATGGTCCGGAGACAAAACTCCGTAACTCATACACTTAAATATACTCGCATTGAATGCATCCGGATCGCAGCTGTCTGAGAAAACACGGCCTTAGTGCCATGTCAACCGATGGTCCACGTTGAGTCCGCTCAAACCGTCATAAACTTTGGTTTTTTAAATGTTTGTTTTATTACCAATTTGCTTTGATTACCTGTGAGCACCTCGTAAACTCCGAAAATATACACGATCTGGCGACACTATGGATAGTGGCAGTTCCTCTGGGGACAAGGGAGCGAGGTTTTGCAGTGAATGCATTAATCATGTAGCTCGATGAAGCTGGAACTATTTGTTCCATTCCAATTTTTTTGTTCCGCAATTAATTCTCCAAAACAGTCGAAAAAGATAAGTTTAATTCTTTGGATATGTACATTTTCTTGTGTATGTATAGGGGAGGGAACATAGCCTTAGCTCGCTTAAGTAAATAGGTATATCGGCTAGCTCGCTCGTCCTCTCACACCACGGTTGCCAGAGATTTGACGTTCAGATTTTCTGTATTGCATTGATTTTATTCCAACGTAATGCAAACATTTCTCTTCTCTTCAAATTAATTTGTAATATTGGTTTGATATTGCTAATGGTCCCCAGCAATCTTGGGGGAACCATGAGGGAGGGGCTGTCTCGGGTTCCTCTCTGGAACCACCGGAATTGCAGGCGTCGGAAACAGGAATATTTCATGCCGCAGCGGGTTGCTAATCGACTGTGATGCCAATAACTCGACACATGACTTAGCGTTCTCTTCGCGAAGAAACGTTACCTCCGGGTTCACGTGACTTATCAGGGAACGGTCCCTCTTATGTCTACTTTGTGGTTTGCAGAATTGATCCTACTGGATAGCACAGCCGAGCGGAACTGCACAGTAGATTACTGGTACGTAAGCGAACTCTTGGGATAATGGAACCCTGCAAAGCTCGGTGCAAGCAGTGCTGGCACGCAACTGAGAAAAGCACCGAAAAAACGACCTGGTGAATATTTTTGACATAGTACCTTTTTATACAACAGAATGCGAGGAAAGGTATGGGTCACAGTGAAGTGGAATTTATTTATGTAACAGCAGGAAAAGCCAGGAATTTGTGGGGGTGGGAAAAGGGCAAGCAACATTTACAAAGCAGACACAGAGCAGAGGTTATCCCAATGTTTTCACAATCTTATTTATGCTAGACAGGCGGCCATCACACACACATACGAAGCCGAGGAAGATTAGATAGCCCTGAGAGAAAGAAAGCAGGCGGACGGTAAATGCCTCTCAAATACTTAGTCGGTCGGCCAGACCATGCAGCCGGAATGCCCTTGGGAGAGGTACGGCTTGGGAGGATACTGGTTAAAATGTCGAAGATTTGCGAGTGCTGGAGGCTGTCGGTTGTTGTTACAAGAGGAAAGATGTGAATGCGAGTCAGTTCATTTCGCTCCTTCAGGTTCTGCCATTAAAAGAACAGTTGGTCTTCGAACAAATGCTTTTTATGCGTCCACAGAAGAGAGGTCGGAAGACGAAGAATGAGCTGGGTGTGGACAAGAAATAATTTGCAGTGGCTCTTCCCCCTTCCCTAGGGCCAGAGAAGCGAATGGGTAAAACTCACATCTTACAACACACACTTTCTCAAAGCAATTTCCCGCCTCCCATCTCGGCTGCTAGATGCATCACTGGCACCTGTTGATTAGAGAAGCTAAAGCCCCGTTCGTCCAGCACTGGAATGCTGTGAGACAAGACAAAGCTCAGAAACAGCTCACCCAATGACATGCTTTGGTTATGCTTCAAAGAAAGAGGAAAAACTATGAGTGTGTTTCAGCATTTCAAAGTAGCCAAAGATTTGGTTGATCTGAAACTAGACTAATGTGGAGTTACTGATATGATTAAATGTACTATGGATCAAATGTGTATCAATTTAACACAAATCTCACATTCCCTCCCTGAGGCACAATCTTGCCATACTCCTGCCATCACCCAACTCCCAAGACAGGTGGACCCCCATTACTGGTGGTGTAGGGGCCTATTCCCTCGGCTCACGTCCCCCAGACGGATATTATAGGAATGCCGTTGAACAGCCATGAGTTACCAACATGAGGAATCCTGACTGCTGGGCCCAGCTTTTGGCCATCTTGTCATCTTTTCCATCTCCTCAATTGCCCCACATGTCAATCAATGTATTAAATTCATTAATTCCTTATTCAAGTATATGTTTAGGTAATTCCACAAAACAACTCCGAACGGCCAAACAATTCAAATTCTACTAAGCACTAACTGCACAACTAATCATTTTAGGTATTTCTCACATAAGGGCACAACAGCAATGGGTGAACATCAAGGCACGGTGTAAGCTCCTCCAATGCAGGAGCCGCATTCGTCGGCGCTGGAACAAAAGAAGGAAAACACGCACTCCTCCTGTGTTAGTCTCTGTTCTTATATGGAGGAGGCTGCTGGAAACCTGGTTCCAGGTCCAGGAGTCTATGCGATTGCGTCATGGAGGGCCTGGGCGTGTCTCTCTCTCTTCTCTGTCTCTCTCTCTTTCTCTCTCTCCCGGGTCTCTCTCTCGCCGAGATCGCCTCCTGCCGTGGGTTTCGCTGTTAATTATTATAATGGCCTAGTGAGGTTGGTGAAGCTTGCGGCTAAACTCTTTAGACAAGATGGTGATGAGAATCTTGATCAAAATTACTCAAATTATACCACGACCATTAGGAGCCGCTGACCCCATCCAGGCACAGAAATTAGCCTCCCATGCCGTGAATATGGATCTCTCCACATGCGTAAACCTTTCCTCGCATTCCAACATCGCTCGCTTAGTGAGAGTTCTTGCTCACCTTTTTATTTTGGGTCACCGCAGCAGGCTTAGTTATGTCGCAGGATCTGGATCCGAGACTCAGCATTCTCCTTCAATCATTCCCGCACATACCCTCCTTGCTCTGCCGAAGCATATTAATGCTACCATTCTTTCACTTACCATGGCCAGCATTCACACTAAACAGCCTGATAATGACTATAGTAGGCCATGGATACATTAGTACATATTCAAAGCTAGCGAAGTTTGGTCTATCTACGCTGTTCATGGTTCCGTGCGGTATAAACGGACTACAAGAGCTGAGAAGCCTTTTTCCGACACGACTCCGCTTTTAGAATCCCTAGGTGCTTTGGGTACACTGGCCCATCTTTGGGGACAGTTCCTCGGCACGGTGCGCCGAGTACCGTGACGAGGTGGGAGGTTTCGGTGCGAAGTGGTCTTTATTCTGCCATCTGGAAAACTGAGGCGAAAATAACAACTTCCTTCGCCCCCCTTTTGTAAATAGGGGTAATATACAGCTTTGTCCCACATACAGGAAAATGCTTTCGGGCGGGATCATTGCTTTTATCAATGGTGAAAGCGCCGGCCCTACAGTGAACGTACTGGAACTACTGGTTCATCGCTTGTGGATTCGGTTAGAGGCTATACTGCTCCTGACTCATTGCAAGACTCGTCGGTGCCTCCGGTCGGCACGGGAGTAAAAATTTGCAAGAGGACCGCCATGAGGTTAGCCCCCTCCCGTTGAACAATATGACTCTATGGTAATCTCCACCAAAGAGGGGAGAATGGGGCAGGTTTGTATTAGCCCTGGGTCCTTAGGTGGCACAAATCCCGCCTGGTGTGGTTGCCCGTTTGCTTATCCGCTATGAGGCCCCCCACGGGTTGCTGAGATGTTTCAAAGAAAGTTCAATGGTGAAACTATGTAAGTGGAGGCCAGTCGAAGGACCCGTAGTGGTTCCATGCCAAACCCAACAGTATCCCAATTCTGATGTTGGCTATTTCGCGTAGTAAGCCACAAAGGGTTCGCGAGGTTTTCACCGCCTTATCAAGTTCATAGGTTGAGAGCACCACGAATTAATATTGTGCCTTTTTTCAGGGAAGTTCCCGTTTTCCCAAGGCTAAGTCATGGATCCCTGTGGGTTCGATTCTCGCCCTCCGCCGTCTCTTTGTGGCGACGGGCTCGATGGCACTTTCCTATGTCCTGGACTCTCGTGGGTGTGTTGGCTTAACGCTCTGTTCGCGCCTTCGTCCTGAGAGCCCTGGGTTGTGCCGGGGTTCTGTGTTCTGCCCGCGGCTCGCCGCCATGCCAGGTGTGTATCGCGGTCTGTGTTCTGCCTTCGGCTGCCCTGCTGCTAGTTTGTAACCCTGCAACAACTAGTAGTCCGCAAAACTCAGAACATACAAATGTGGTGATCCAGCCGAGCAGGCGTTACCTCTGGGTAGCTGTTTATCCTTTCGGTTTCCTCCGACTCGTCGTTTATTTTCCTCCCAATATCAATCCGTACAGCTTCTGTCGCCCCATCTGGGCCCCTCTAGGCTCACGGGTGGTTCCTTCCCACAACGGTCTACAGCTTCTCTTCTTCCGGCGACTTCGCCGCGCTGGTGCGATGGTCAGCTGAAAACATGCGGAGCATTAGTGTTTCTGGCCCTCCACTCGTCGTCCTCGCTCGCTATCTTGAGGAAGCTGAGGTATTCTGAAACGGGTGCGATCAACTTTTCCTGGGTATCGGTTTCTCCCACCTTTTCCCTGGGTGTCTATTGCCTCTTCGTGTTGCTATTACAGTGCGAGTGGTGTATCCATGCCCTGCCGTACTCCCACTTTGACGGTGAGGGCATGGTCAAGAAGTTATGTAGTAACCGATCGTCCCATCCACTTTGTGTTTGCAGGCGTATTTTCTGCAGGAATTCTTCACCCAAACTCGATCGCGGTGACGGCTTGAAAAAAAGGTCATGCAACGGGGCCTCTCTAGCACGGTTATCCGGAGCACTTCCTGCACCTCGTGAGTTGAAGGCCTTGATGGTAGTGGTTAGGCCCTTTAGTTATTTTACCTATAACTTGGTTTACACAGTTCTCAGCCTAAAATGAGGGCGGTAGTCGAAATATAAGAATTATAATATAATTTCAATTTTTTAGAAATTATATATTTTTACTGATTTTTTTTTCGGAATGATTCCATGGAAAGACGAAGGTAGTTAGGTGGAGCGTTGGGGGGGGGGGGGAATAAATAATAAATCCCCGGACCAGGACTCGAAGAATATAACATTTGGAAAGAGCGAAAACCATATCAACATGCAAGCGATGCCATTGGTTCACTGTATCACGCAGCCGCGGTCTTGATGTGAAAAAACAATAAAAGAAGGACTTTTATAAACTTGCTTTCTACAATATAGTTCATGTTGTTCTTATAGAAACCTGTTTGAATCATCAAACAAATGAAACAATGCTGAGAAAATTACTGTTCCAAGTCATAGATGTGTGCGTGCACACCAGTGCCATAGTGCTGGAATTGATTAAGAAAGGTGTCCATCGAGTCCAAACACACGCTCAAAACGGTAAGAGAGAGCCATAACGCCGCTCTTTACTTTCCCAGTAGGCTAATCCAGATCGTACCGTCTCCCCATCCCCATGAGCACATTCGAAAGGCTGATTTCTGGTCCGTTGAAGGCCTGAATATCAGCATCTCGCAGGGAAACTTTGACGTACTTGGTCACCGAAATCTTTCAATACGAAACAGTGGTGTACAAATTTCGACGGCAAACATCCCAATCGGGCACGATCCGAGCCGCTACGCCCTGCGAGTCATCCCCCTGCTGCCTGCACCTCGCACACTTGTGCACATATCCGTCGGCCAGCCAATTGTTACGCGTTCAAGAGTACCACCAGATAGCACGACTGTCAATATTACTTGCGGAATACCCCGGTCTACCGGGTTTGGTGAGCGACCGACGACCGTTTCCTTCGGGGCTCTCTGCTGACGTTCTCAAAAGTTAAGTTGCGGGCAGTTTATTTGTCCCGTTTTTAACTGTTTATATCTTCTCACCTACATGTACTGTGTGTGCTATTCGGTCCTTTGTTCAAAAATCGTTTGCTTATTTGTGAGTAATTTCTTTGTCGACGTTTCTTAGCCGGGCTCGTGTTCTGAGGCCTAGTCCTTGGCCTAGGCTTGAGGCCTTACCGGTATCCCACTCGGTGCGACTGGTGTCTCTCCCCATTACCCTTCAATTTCTATCCTCCCCATTACCTTTCAATTTTCTATCCTCTCCACTTTTCCTAACTATCCCCCATCTCCAACTATCCAAAAATAATAATAAAAAAATATCCCAACAACAACAACACACACGCAAACCCTCCCGATTTGCTTCTTCCTCTCCCATCTCTCCGTCGCCCCTCGAGTCACACGCCATGCCTAATCTGCTTGGAACTCTTCCAAACATTAATCATTACCAATCCAAAAACGATCTATAATGCTCATCTCCTCTCCACACACGACTCACTGTTCAACACGTTACTCTTGACAACAGACTGCTCATCCGAGCTCTCCCACCTTGCGAAAAAAATCCAACTATTTGCAGCGCTCTTCTCTCCATCTCGAATTCGCCTTCATGCACTCCATCAAGGAATTGTGTGTAAATCGCATAACTGACCTAAAACTTTTAAAACCCCAGTTTGCCATGAAGTGCGCTTCCACAACCATCTTCCAACTCAGTGTCCCAACTCACCCCCCTCACCCTCACTCTCTAAAGCACTCATCCCACTCTCTCCTCCAAGGCCTCCCTCCACCTCTCTCAAAAATTCCCCCCCACCTCTCCCACCTCACCCCCCTCACCACCTTCTCAAAGTTGGGCCCCCCCTCTCAATCCCCAAGGCTCCCTCCACTGCCCCTCTCAACCTCCATCTCTTCACTCCACCTCCTCAAATTCCTCAACTGCTCCCTGTCTCTTGTCCCCCCTCCCCCCCAGCACCACAGAGCCTTTGTCCTCCTCCTCATCGTGCCCCCCCCAGCTATCTGCAATACCCCACACCTTCAACAAACCCTCCTTCCCTCCTCCCCTCTGCCCTTGTCCTCCCTCCCCTCCCCCTGCCCACCCAAAGCCCCCCCCTACTCTTCATTAATAGGGGACCTCATAATCCGGGGCCCCGCTCATACCTCAGACTTCATAACAGGTTGCCACTGACAAACCAGACATTATCTGCCAACAGAAACCTTTTCTCTCCCAAGACGTGGCGTCTCGTATCTGCTCTCCCGGTTTTTCCCGGTTATGACAGATCCTCGAAGAATCTCGTGCAGTGTGTGGAGTCTGTGTCTGTCGTTCACAAGACTCTATTCCCACCTCCATGCACGTCTCACTCCCCTACTCTACTCTCTCTCAGTGGATACTCTCTGGCGTCCGGCTTTTCGCTCCCTCCTCATGTATCTGTTCATATGTGACTACCGCGGTTCTGTAGTCGTGTCGCACCGACATCTCACGTAGCTGGGTAACTCCATCTCACACATATACTCTCTCCCGCAAAGCGGTGTGGACCAACCAATTACTTAGTCTGTCTCATCTCTCTCATACACATACATATCGATCGTGCAGTGATCAATTGTCATCATGCCAGTTGGCTTTCTCGTTGAGAACCAGACACTTCGGTACCTCTCTCACCTGCCATGGCACCTCAGCTAAAATTTCTGCGACGGCACGTTCACTTTGGATAACATGATTCGATCAAGAGTCACCTTATTGCGTCGAGCGCGCGAGAGATCTCCAACCGAAGTGGGGCGTGTGTTACTGGATCTTGCATATTGTGAGCAAATTCCCTGCAGCGCTGACAATTCGTGACTGCTTCTCTCTCCCACCTCGGTCTTCTTCTGACCATACCTTGTCAAAGTGGACTCTCTCTGGGACTGTGGTCAGAGATACCACCTCTCATGCGCCGTCGAGTCTAGCATTTCACTCAAGCCGACTGGCAGGTCTCCAAGCAGCCAGTGTGACCTTTACAGTTCCTGATGCTTTCCTTATCAGCGTACTTTCTACGCTTACTAGAACATTTCAACTTCATCCTGTGGACTCGACTGTTTCAAGAGAACAGTTGCTCTTCCTCTCGATCGGTCACAGATTTTAATCCCCTCTCGTGTTCCAGTCTCATACACACATACACATCCCGCCCTTGGTTACTTGTGGGCGAGCAGTGTCCTGCGCAACAACTTCCTTTGCCTTCATGGAAAGCAAACCCAAACTTGAGGGCAATCTCAGTCCTTCCACAAATATGTCCTTGGAACAGCTGTGCTATCTCGTATCCCCACGGCGCGGCAAACACTCTTTCTTCATCTCTCAACTCCTTGTAACTCATTCAACACCTCTCTTCCCTCCTCAAAATCCTTTGGGGCTTATATACACTGATCTTGTCTCTGTGTGTATGTTCCCCTCCATCCCCTCCCTTACCTCAAATGGCGCCTCCCCACAACTGGTGATACCCGGCACGTGATACTAAGCGGACATGTCCATAAACTCTAGGTGTTTGCAGCTAAATTCCTTGTGTCCTAACCCATCACTTTCTCTTAGCCCAACTTACCCACCTCCGCACCATGTGTCCCTGGATGTGTCTTTTCTGCCTGTACCACAGGTGGCAGCAGCTTGCTTTTTCAGAACCATCGAGTCAGATTCTGCAACCGGTGTCCAGACTGGCATCAGCTACGGTGTCCCAAAGGCCTGCTCTCTTGCCCCCACCCCCGCACCCCTCACTGGCCCTAAGTCACCCACGCAACGCGGATATTCTCTTGACAGTGCCGTCTCGCCCTGTGCATCTCGACTACAACCCTCGCGAGGGCTCGAAAACCAGATCCCTGTTGATCTACGACCCTCCAGGCCTTCTACATATACACAGATTTATGTGGAACTCCCGATACTCGCGTCATGAAATCCTTTCCGCTCTTTCTCCCAATGGCCCTTGATTTCCGCCATCATCAATTTGGGTTTCAGACCACAGGTCACTCTACCCCTGTATAATGCTGCTTCTCTCTCCCATCAATGGATGGAGGTCCTTCAATGCCCAGACAGGACAATCCGAGCGTATCCTGACATATCACGTTGCTTTTGTACACCAGTCTGGCACCCTGCACTACTCACAAACTCTCTTGCCCATTGGTATTCAAGGCCATCTTTCACTCATGTGCTCGCAGACTTTCCTCTTACAACATGGCTCGCAGTCAACGCCCGATTAGCCTTCTTGGCCTTAATATATATATATATAATCCCACGTTCTTCCTTGTGGTGGGCTAAATCTGTTCGGTTCAAGTTATGCGGTAGCGTTCCTCGCCCTGTTCATTTGTTTCGGTTCTCATCCATTAATCTCGCCTCCGACTCTCTGGAAATCCTCTATTCCTTTTGCCGACGACTCCACCCTCTGCCCGTACCATCTGTCATCCCTCAGACCGGCAAGCAGCAGCAAGCTTCTTCGCTCACTGCGAGATTCTGGATAAAATCACAAACTGGTCCAACACGTGCGAAACATGTCTTTCCAATCCAGACAAATCTCACACTCTCACTATGTCTCTTCGAAAGAGACCGTTTAGAAGAACCCCCCCATCCACGTTCTCAACAATCCTCTGCGAAGAAGTCTTTTCTTTCAAGCTTCTGGCGTCTCGACTATCTGCCATTGACCTTTCTGGGAAAGTACACATTTTCCAACCTCGCCTCAAAAGCAGTCGCCGACTGGGAATCCTCCGTCGTGCAAAGTCCTCCTCGGCCCTCTTGAGCTCCTGGACCACTTACAAAGCTTTTGTCCGTAGCCTGTATGCGCAGGTACTGCTTCCACTTTGGGCTGGTGCTCCTGCTACCCACCTTTCTCGGCTTCACCGCGTGTCGAAAACCAGTGGCATTTAGGATCATCGGCCTCTCCCGCAATGAGAGTAGTCTTTGGGCCATTTCACTCACTCATCGCAGGATTGGTCCGGTGGTACATATATCTGTTCTTGCTTACATACCGTCTCCTCTCCTTCACTCCCCTGCTTCTCTCTGTGATTTGTCCCCACATCATCCACAGGTGCGCTCAAGAGGGTCCGCCAACAACCCTTCTCTGGTAAAAGCTACCAAAATCACGAATTCACTGCTCATCTTCCTCCTTTCATTCCTCTTTTTCCTGCCTTGTGGAAGTGAAACTGTCTTCATTCTCTCTCCTTTCCCATTCTTGACATTCTCTCCGTCCAGCGTGCGTGTGTCAATACAGCTGTTCAACCCACCACCTCTTATCTTCCCCCATCCAAATCCGTTCGATCTTCTCTACCCCCGTTTAATTCCACCCAACGCCCACTTCCTTCAATTCCCCTGCTTTCCTTCCTCGAAAGTCCTGCGTCCAATGTCCATCTTCTCTTCACCATGTTCCCCGTCCCATCCCATCGTCTCTCCCTTCCACATTTCATGCCTCAATGCTGTCTGTTCCCCACTGTTTTGTCCCTTCCACTCCCGGCCCCATATCTTGTCTCTGCCCCCCTTGCTGTGATTGTCTGTTTCAGCCTCGAGCCTCCGAATCTCGTGGCTTATACATAATACACAAAAGATGTTGCGTGATTGAAATCACCGCTGACATACTTCTTAAACAATCACTTTCCGCCCCTAAGAAACCACAGTCAATCTGCAACCACGCTGGCCACTGCTCAGATGCATGACCCGAAGACTACTGCACAGTTTTGCCGTTAAAGGACTGACTCGGCATTTTGCGTGCGCGCGCACAAAAATATATTTGAAAATAAATGCGACGTTATACATTTTTGGTTTTTGAAACTTGCACCTTTGGCGGAAAATGAATATAACAAGGCTAAAAATTGTGTTCAAAACCATTTTCGGCATAAATACAGTCGGCGTGATCCGTAATAACCAAGTTATAAAATAACTAAGGCCTTAGCGCCTTACATTATAATTCATCATTCCATCAGTCATGTCAAGACAAGCCCAATCCCCCATATCCAGGTGTGTGTGAGGATGGAGGCAAGGACTCTCCCCAGAGTAGTGTGCGGGTGTGTGTAGTGAAAGGCCTTTACTGGTTGCTGTTTGTTTGGTGAACCCACCACTTATTACCTTCAATAGTGCGTCACCTCGTGAAGTCGCCACAATAACTGGTCCAAGAATCAAGAGCATATGGTGGCCTAGATAACTATTATCAAAAACAACCATTGTTAACGACAGACCGTTTCTATTGTCTCTGTCCTTCCATCCGATCATGCCCCTTTCGACCTGAGAGTCGTGTGCGTGCCCATTACTTGTTTTTAACAACTCTGAAATGTACATTATTTTTCAGTTTTTGGTAACCTAAACCTTTTTTTTTTACCCTCTGGCAGTTTACCGCTTAAGGCCAAGTCACACCTTGACGTTTTAGCCAGCAATGGCAACG
>CM068961.1:20839-45132 GCA_035128595.1 Eptatretus atami | reverse complement strand
TAAGTGCATGTTCCCTAGAGTAGCTCACCTTCCATTGTTTAATGTTTTGAAAATCGAGTTAGAGCGCTTGCGGATGATTTAATGTTAGGGAGCGAACGATGGAGACGTCCCCTCCCTCTTCTGCAAAGAGGAAGAAGACCGCTGCCATCCCGTGACGTTCAACAACTGCCCTCCGCACCCTGTGGTGAAGCGCGGGAGGGGGGGGCCGGCGGGTGATACGAGGGCAATGAGTGTCACGCCGGGTGCGGGAAGGTGGTGCAAAATGGATAAAGAGACATCTTTTCTTTTTGTATCCGGAAAAGAGTTGTGGGGTCCTGAGTAAGGGCTTGAGTTTGGTGTGGGGTCCCGTGTGGTAGGGCTGAGTTTGTGGGCTGTTTGTGAAAGCCGTGCAGAGTTCGTATAAAGTTCTGAGTCCCGTAGTAGGGTAGTTCAGTTGGGATACCGTTGCGGCTGAGTTCTGGGAGTGCCCGATAGCAGATGTCTGTGGAAGAGTCCCGTTCTGAGTCACCGTGTTGCAGAGTTTGTGTGCTGAGTCCGGTGGGAGGAGTAAGCTTTTTCTTCGAGCTGTCGCATCAGTTGAGCTTCGACTGCTGCCTTGTTTGGAAGGAACTGAAGCGAGTTGTTCGCGCTCGAGCTGCGGAGTGGAGTTCTTCCTACTTCTCTTGCCTCTCTGTTCCTTTCCGTCTTGGTTCGTGGATCGCTTGTCGTCTCCATGTTTGTTCCCGCTTGTCGCGAGCGCTCTTCTTGGATTTGGATCCTCGGGGAAGCTACGATCGACAGGACGGATCGGCGCCTCGTCTCACCGCACGTTGTTGGAAGCGCGGGAGGATTCGCGGACTCGGAAGGATCGCGGCGATTGGATCCAGCTCGCTCTCGCTGAGAGCCCGGGTTCCCCGGACAAGTTGAAGACCAACACGAAGGTGGAAAGGTTCGAGTCAAGACTCTGACGGTTCAGCTCACCTGTCTCCGATGCTGGACTCGTGATTAAAGCCTCAGCACAGTTCGTGTGTGTGTGTGTGTGTGTGTGTGTGTGGGTGTGTGTGGTGTGCGCGTACGTGCTGTCCGTGGCCCGTCTGAATAATAGGAACTACTGTTAATGTAAATGACTGTACATAATAAGTAGACGGTTGTAGTTTCTTTTGTGCCTTCATAAATTGCATACGTGTTTTGGCTTATATAATGCATAACGTGTTTCATTATAATAAATGTCTTGTGTGAATGTAAAACCTGCTCGTTTCGTCATTCCCCATTGACTGAACATTTCGTGTTCGGAGGTTCGAAAGTCCGTTGGTTTGCCGAATAGGGGACTTTGACCGACGTTCTCGGCGTTACGCCGCTCGGAATCGCGCACGGACAAGCTCGGCCTCGTTTGTTTGTTCCTACGAGTCCGTCGAGAGGTGAATACCCCGGTAGTTGATCAGTGGGTAATTAGGTACATTGAAGATTGGCAATCGACCTACGTCACCACGTATCTGCGATTGCGTATTTCGGTTCTTGTAAAAGGAGCCGTCGCTCGAGATTATCCGGACGGCGATTCTATATCCGGAGATCGGTCGGCGAATCGACTATGCGGCTCCGTTCAGATGCGTCTGCGGCCGACCCCGGCCGTATCAATATGTTATATTTCCCGGCTCCCATGTTTAGCATCCGCAATATCAGCACTTCCAACATCGCTTGCTGTGTTGAAAATGCTCGATTGGGCACTTAGCAAATCGCGCTTTACTCATGGGGCATTTTGGGGCGGCTACATACTGCAAAGCCAGCAATCATTTTCACGCAACACTAGTCTGAAATCTGGGAGCTTCGTTAGTTCCTGTCGTGCCCCGCCATCGTTTTCTATTTTCCTCTATTCACTTTGCCCCTTTTTTTGGTCAGTGGGATGGCGTGGATTGCTGCTACAGGATATGAGCTTCTTTTTCGGCATTTTGGTGGGGGTTGTAAGTTGTTGGGCCTCATCTGGTTCTTTTGAAGCGCATATGTTTTTATGACGGATGCCTTCCCGATGCCAACCCTGGTTGCCTCTTACGACACACAGGGATATGGTACACCTATTTCAAATCCGGGGCATACACTGGTAAACTTTTCATTTCCACCGTACCTGTGGAAGGCATGACAGGTGAGTCATCAACGCCCTGGTGTTAATTCAGTGGCCAACGGCTTCGAATTCAGGAACCCCTAAGGATCCTGGCCAGCCAACCTACCATCTAAGCCAACACCAGGATAATAGCAACATAGTGGATTTAAACTTTGCTTCCTCCATCATGAGCCATGTCAAATGAGAGCCCCAAACAGCCCAACAAAAACCAAAATTCTTCTGACTTCAAGGGTCTGATGTGAAAGGCAAACTGTAAGTCAACATTCACCTAGATTTGATAAAACATTGAAATGTGCGTATTTGAACTGCTCTTTGGAAGCAAAATATAATCCCAAGGTAAATGAAGGTTTGTATGTTTTGCTATATCTGCGTGGTGCGGCATGATTGTTCAGTACTTTACTTTTTGCAATATATTATATATATATATATATTATATATATATATATATATATATATATATATATATGTATATATATATATAATAATATTATTCCTTTTGTTGGTTGATTGATAAATGTAAGGAAAAATACAAACTTTGGCTAATTTAACATTTCTGCTTCCAATAAACAGCAAGCAGGCAGAACTCGAACGACGCGCACATTCACGCCTACGTGAGTACATTAGTGTCAAGGAGTTGTCCAGACAAGATTGGACGCTCAATGTGACAGCTGCAAGAGGGAATAACATGTTTCATCTATCAGTGACCGTGTGCCGGATGTGAAGGACTTGGACGATTGGCAAGAAGGTCACACCTTGTCAGATTGTATTACCAGAAAGTCGCACTCAGCTCAAATTTTCAGGTTTGCACATGGGATTAAAAGTTTTTAGGCACCTTTCTGACTATGCAAAGTTAAATGGACCGCAAATTTATGAATTGTCTTTTGGGCAATTTGAAAGGGCTTTTTTATTTCTGTTTTGCATGCAGACAAATCTGAGTAATTGATGTTGTCTCGCTTGTGAAAATGAATTGGTACACCTAGCTTGGATTAAAGATGTAAAATTTGGCTAAATTTTGCAGGTTGGCTGTGACACCCTGTTTAGTTTTTAAAAATTTTATTTGGGTACCCACGTCAATGGTAACTGGGTAACCTTTGTTTTTCTTCTGTTTATTTCTATATATTTCCTATTTATTTCTTTTTCCGCCGGCAATTTTCGGGTTTCTTTTGCTTTAAAAATCATTTTCTCAGGAACGGTAAGTGTCCGATTCGGGATCACAATTTCACCTAATACAGAAATGTATCTTTTTTGACGGGTCACAATTATAACTAAGTATGTTCTGCTTCCTAACTACCTGTGCATGCTGTGGCACCTTAATGGTAACGGGACGCCATCTTGGAAAAATCCGGTTCCGACCAAAACGATGAACTTTGGACCTCTGTATCAGTTCTGAAACGGTGCACAGGCAATAAAAAAACTATTTCGCTTCATTACATGTAATGAACCTCCTCAATGGGGAAACAGGTGATTTTGTCGTGACGTCTTATCTGTGCCTATGAATGCGCCGGGTAAAGGACTTTCCGGTGGAATAAATTCGTCACAGCTGCAGATCGGGCGTCGGCCGCTTTATAGAACGCCTGCAGGAACCATGGGAAAAAGATCTGATATTTCTGCTGAAGTACGTGTCATCTACACTATTCACACCCACCGCGAGAGAAAAAATGATTGTGAACGTCATCGGTGACTTCGGTTCGGCAGAGCCATCTTGCTTTTGAAATGTACATATATTTTTCATAAAAATCACTTCTTCTCCACCAGAACGGCTGGGACAGATTAAAGGAGAAAACTTTATCACACAAACATTTCCGCATGACATCCTTTCACACAAGTTTGTTAATTTCTATTGATAGGTCCCAACATGTGAATCTATGCGCCATATTGGAAGTTTGATCCCCCTTAAACCTGGTTCAAATCCCATCATCTTTCTCTCTCCACGAAACCCCGGCTCGGATTTCAGACCTTCAGCCGGGAAACTCTCACCACACGCGCTTATACCCCTTCACACGTGCAGGGGATATAAGTTTGTTAGATGAATAATTGATAGGCTCGTCCATGGTTTGGCACACCATGTTGGATTTAAGCAAAAATATAAATATGTTTTCTCTGGGATACTGCTTAATCTATTCGACGAACAAAAAATATGTGCAACTGAGTTATTCTTGCCATCATAGTGTCTGCAATAGCATAGTTAAAAATTATGCACGTCAACAAGTCGAAGCAGGGTTTCTCGTTGCAGCCACAATCTTCAAGAATTGAAAAACGCACTTTAATTCCGATTAACACGAAACCCGCGTCATAAGCCAAAACAAATCAACTTTATGCCTTCGCAACCTACACTTGATTGGTTAAGAAGCAGAAGTGTAAATTTTTATAAGTGCTTCATGTCATGTCCACAATGTTCGTGAAGAGTCAGCAGTACATCCTTGGATTGACAATTAAGAATACAAAATTCGTTAAATCGAAATCTCCGTCCAGACACAGCGTGGACAGATTGAAAGGACAAAATCACAACACACTTCCTCAAGACGTTCCTTTCACAAGTTTGGCTTAACTTTCTAATTGATGAGCCGTCACATGGTTCTGGTGGCCCATAATTGAATATTTATCGCTAAACCTTCGAACATCTTCCCTGTTTCTTTCTCGGATATGGTTCTGGTGGTTCTTGTTTTGCAGATGAGCAGACGGCCTGTCAGATTCCAAAGGGGAAACGTTCAGCTTTACGTATACACCACGAGTAGAGGCAAATGAAATATATGTATAGTGTGTAAATTTTCTAAAATTGGATAAGTCACATGGTGCTTGGCGAGCCATGTATGGATTCAAACTTATTACACATTAAGTTCAGCTCTAAATAATTGTTTTCTCTGGAACCACATGAGAGGCTAGGTCGAAAGCGAAAGAACCTGTTCTGCATACAATCAAAGATCAGCTACTACCCCAAGGTTGCTAAAAATGCCTGCTTATATATGGTAAAGGTGGTCAACTAAAAGTATTGCTAAAATATCTACGTGTTAAGTCACAGGGTTTTTTTGACGGCATTCTGGATCGAAAAATGCACCTTGGTCCGATCAACACGCAAACTTACAAGTTCATAAATCCCACCTTCCCCTGGTTTAGATGGAGAAATTTTACAATCTTATGTGTAATAGGGCACAATGAGTACGAACAGCACCATATTGGATTCGAATTTATAAACTTTAAGAAGTCGTTCTCCTACTCCTGGAAACGGGCTGAAGGGAGGAAAGGCCGGCGACGATCGACTGGCGACAAACTGTGCCTAACATTTACTCGCCAAAGACTTGACTCCTCTGCATCAATGAACGAACAAAAAGTTCTCCCCCCCACCCCCCACCTTGACCCCGTAAGATTATGAAGAGCGGACACCTATATTTTCCGCCTCCATGCTCTTGTGGGCTATGGTTGCCGCGAGTCAACTTATTGGATTGAAGGAAAATATTAATTGATCGTTTAATTCTGGAACTGCTATCGCCTATTGGGCGAAACCACTACGAATAGTGACAATTGCTGAAACTGTCAGAGAGGATGATCGCCAATTGCAGATCATGTGGAATGAAGTTGTTTAAACTTTCAATCGTCTCGATGCACATCGGGAAGAAATAGTGAAAGGAGAGCATAGTTTGCGCACGCCCCATGGTTGGGCAGCCATGTGGGATCTGAAGGACCTAATAATTAATGGTGCATGTCTTACCTGCTGGCTCAATGCGGAAGAGCACTATTCAATATATGCAAGCAACTTCACCATATTGCCTTTAAATAATCTAGCGGCTCGCTACGGAAACATATGTGAACACTTTTTATGTCTTTGCCTAATAATACCGTTTTCTCAAACCCGATCGGCCAAGAGAATCTCCATTTCCTTTTTGCCGCGGTCTCTGTGTCGTCACACAGATCTATTTAAATAATTATTTTTTGAATCTGAGAACTTTTAGATTTTTGTTTTTTTTCACAGAAAGGGCATCACTTCTGGCTTAGCACACTGAAAGCGTATTGTATTGTACAGGAGCATAGCAATTCAACTTGATACCCGAAGGCGGGTAGCGCTCAACGTGAATCGTCCCCACAGTGATTAAGAGGGCTGCACCTGCATACATAATAATTAGATTGAACACTTTGTGGCTACCTGGTTCGTAACTCGTCAGTGCCAACGTACCCTGCGCTGCCCGTCCCATCTAACGAGGAAAAACCTCGGAAGAGCCAGGCCCTGGGTAAAGTTTTTCTCTGTATCAGCGACAATGTTAGTTTGAATGTTTTCGGGGGATTGTTCCTCCAATACATGTGTTCACCACGATCCTCCACTTATCCTAGTCTCGAAGGGCGGCAACAGGAAACTTTTTTCGCTGTCATCTATCATTTAAGTCTCGGTTTCTGATTATCAAAGGCGGACGTCTGGGTACAGCACGTGTCCTATACACTTACCCGGTCACTTTGGCATCTTGTGGAGACTCGGCAAATTTGTCCTTTTGAGTTAACAACAGTTTGGTTATACCACTTTAGGGTCCCGGCGAGTTGCAGATCAATTCGGTGTCTCATAATGTCGTAAGCACATCAGTACAGCAGCATCTGGCTTAAACAAGCAAATTACTATCATTAAGTAAGTTACACCTTCACACAAAACAAGTCCTGGTCATATAGGCACTTCTGCATAATTCTCTCGTGGATTGTACTTTCTTGTTTCAATTGTAAGTCGTGCTGTGCACGGCACTGATCGAAATACAAATAAATTCGGCCTTGACGTGTTTGAAAGGCCACTTATGCACAAAATTACTGAATCAAATCACTTGGACAACGTGAAAATAAAATCCTTTGCCAAGGAGCCTCAAATAAGTCCTCACGTTGAGCGTACGCTGAAAATTTTGAATGGTTTTTTTTTGAGTTTTTCGAGAGAGGCGCCCTTTTCATTTTCACAAAAAACCGTGGTTGTCAGGTCGCGCTCTGAATGAGAGCTCTAACAATACTATTAGTATACAGCACAATTGTGTTGGCTGAATCATTGGATGTATAACGTTTTTGCTGTGTGGTGTTATTAATCATTATACGTGTTGTGTTTGTCTATTATGCGCTTGAATGGTCGTGAGATTCTTGGTTGCGATATCTCTTTGTGTGGTAGTGATTTTGTGGCGTGATCGTTGTTGTATTTTGGAGATTATGCTTAATAAGTGTGCTATACTGAGATTGCGGGTGTACCCATTTGTGGTTTTGTGTGCTATTTCTCGATGTGTGAGTTGTGTTTGTGTGCAACTCAATTTTTAGGGCTGGTCCTTTGTTGTATGTCTTGCGGCTGATATGCTATTCGGCCGTAGTTGTTGTTTTGTTTGTGCTGTGTGCTGCGAGGCTTTGAATCTGTGTCGAGTTTGCTGTTGGGTTTATGCTGCTGGTTGTCCGAGAAACTTTTTTGCGTGGAGTTTCGTGTGTGGTGCGCAGAGGATGTTGCAAATAAGTATTGTTTCTAAGTAGACTAGCCTCTGTTTTGTAGATGTTTTGTTGCGTAATAGATGTTCGTAGAGCGGTGGTGACTTACATTGGTCTAGTTCCTGACTTTTGTGCTGAACTCTTGTGGATGTTGTTTGTGTTTTGTTGTGGGACTTCTGTGAATGCGTGCTATATTTTGCGTTGATTTTGTTGTGTGGCTTGTGCTTGCAATTGTAGTGGCAATAAGTTGTGTTTTTTGTATGTTAAAATTGATGTTATAATATTGTGTGTTAGTCTGATTTTGTGCTTTTTTACGTTTTGTGCTATCTGTTGTGTTGTTTGTAGGCACTTGATTGCGTGCAAATTTGTCGCAAAAATACGCTTATGTTGTAGGGAATTTATGTGTGTGTTAATTGTTTTTGTGAGTTGTATGCGAATTCGTGATAGTGATTCATTTGTGTTTATGTGTGGCACTTCGGATGATGTTATTGTCGTTATTGTAAGTGACTGGCTGATTCTGTGAGTTTTAGTGTGCTATTTGGGTGTTGTTTTAGCCTGTTTGTGTAGTGTCCTGTGTATCGTATTTTGTGTGTATATTGTGGTATTTTGTTCGGGTACGTGAAATGGGTTAGTAGCATTTGGCCAGTTGAGAATTTTAAGACAGGTACTGCCGACGCTAAAGGCTTCACCCACCCCGTTTCGCATGTGTTGTGTCGTCATAGGCTTATGCTGCTGAGAGTACGTTTGTGGTTCTGAGTGCTTCTGCTCCGCTGAAAGATTTGTTCGTTGGTTTGATACAACTGGGCGAATATCGACTGATTTCGGTGTGTACGTTTTGTGTGTAGCGCTTAGTTTTGGTGTTTTGGTCTTATGTAGTTTTGTGCTATTTGTGTAGATGTCCGTTAGCTACGTCATGGTTTAAGATTGCAATGTGACTGTGCTCAAAGCTTTGAACTTGTGACCGATATTTTTGTGTATACCTGGTGTGGGAGCCATTAAACTCTGGTGCGTTTTGTATACAATAGTGTGGTACGTTAACGATCCAACTTAAGCTGTGTGCTTTATTTTTGTTTGTGTTTTTGTGTGATCTTGTGTGTTATTTGTGTGCTTTTGAAAGTATGAGTATATCGGTGGCATGTGTTGGTAGTCTATCATATTGTTATATGGACTGTGTGGCCTTCTAATTTAGAGCCGAATTTGGCTTTAGTGTGCCGTGTTATGAACGTGAAGGATGTGATGATATGTGTGCGGGTGTTTTTGAATGCAACTTTCTTATGTGTCGAATGTGCATGATATGATTTTGAACCTTCAGATAATATACTTTCGCTGGCTTATATCTTGTAATTATAGCTATTTGAATATATCGACTCACTTATATACCTTATTTGTGTGGTATACTTGTTGGCTGTATGTATCATTGTGTGTAAGATCGCACATTGTTCGGTAGTAGTGGTACCGAAAAATCGAATATAAGTGTTGTACTGTCTTTTGCTCGAGTCAGATCGTCAAGTAGGCGAGACTTATCTGGAAGAGTTGTTTCTGTCTAAAGCTTTAGCATTGCTGGTAGTTCACTTTGGTTGTCGTGTACGATATTGTGGTGTCTATTGTGCGTTGAGGCTGGAAAATTTGGTCATATCAATATTGTGGGGTCCGTCTCACTTAAGGTGTTTGGTTGTGCCCATTTGTGATGATGTAGTTAATTTTGTTGTGCATGCAATTTGTTTGTTTAATTTGTCGTTCTAATGTGTGACCAGTTATGTCTGTCGTCGAGATGGCTTTGGATATTGTGGCGGTGAAGAGGGTGTCAGCACTGTGTGGGCCCTAATCCTATGTAGCTTATGCTGAGTAAGTTAAATGTTAATTTATCGTGTTATTTGTAAGTGCATGTTAGTGTGGCGCATTTTTGGTTTGTCTTCGTGACATGTGAGTGTGAATTACCGCTTTAGTAGTAGTTGTAATGGTGTTATGTGATGCAATTTGTGTGTCTAGTGTGTCGTAAGTATGTAAGAGTTTAGAGTTTTTCATTGTTGTACATTTCAGGTGATTGTGTTTATTAAGACCGTAATTAGTGTTGGTGGTTTATATGTGTGTTCTTGTAAAGTGGAACATGTTTTTCGAGGTGTATGGAGTTTGGTAGTTGTCACTGTGAGTTATTGTTTTAGGGTGTGTGTTGTGTGTGAAGTATGTTCTGATTGTGGTTCATTGTATGTGTGTTTATGTGGTGTCAATTTTGTGTGTTTTGTTGCTATATGTTAGTAGTATCTGGTGTTAGTTTGATGGTTTGTGTGTTATTCTTATAGGGAGTTTAGTGCTAATTAGAGTAGTAGTATGGGTGTTATAATTGTGTGTTCTATTTGAAGTAGTCGAGTGTGGTGTGTCTGTTGGTTATGGTGTTGTCCCACTGTGATATTTTTGATGTTAGGTAGTGGTTGATGTTGTGTCTAGTTTTTGGAGTGGCCAATTATGTGTATGTGTTGTTTATCAGTTTGCGAGTTGCTGTCAACATTTGTGCTGAGGTTATACCGTTGTTTAGCTCACGTAGATTGCTTGAGGCGTAGTATGTCTCCTGCTCATGGTACATGTAACTGTATCTTTATGTAGCCTGCTAGCTCTTCGTTCTCATTTTGTTGCTGAATTGCTGTGATTGGAAAGTGAGTATGATGTTAGCTGTTTCTAAAACTAAGTCAGTACCCGTGAGCTTATCAACATGCCGTAGTCGCCTGAATGGAGTTTCCCGGTGTGGCTCAAGCCTCTCTTCAGCTTGTTGCATGTCTAAGTACCTTAAGATGGAGTCTTTAGTAGTTTCTCTGGTGGCGCTATACTGGCAGTCAAAAGTGTACTGCTTTGCCACTTGCTGCTTGCCAAGTTTGTTAACTGAATTGGCAGTAGTGAGTACAGGTTTTTATCGCACAGTCTATCCTACAATGCTGGCGTCTAGCTGAAGTATAGTTCCATGAGTTTGGAAGTAACTGTCGCTGGAGTTGTTGCGCGAGGGGATTGGGTGTGTGAGGATGTCTCCGATTGGATTGTTCCCTTCGGGAGTTATTCTGTCCTAGCACCGAAAAACCAAAAAGAAAACACTTGTGTTAGGATGTTTTGTGTCCAAGAATTTGTGTGGCTATTTAAGATGATCCTGTTGTTATTATCGTTGTGTTATTTTGCATTGATATTCCCTCCGTACTATTATGTGTTATTTTTGTGTGATTGTGTCTGCTCTTTCTGGTTTGTTGCCGAATATTCCTGTTTATGTGTGTGAACTAACTAATGTGCACGTGAGTGAGGAGGTGTGTTAGTGTGTGTATAAATGAGGTAAGAGGAGGTGTGATGTTGTCTCAGTTTGCAATGACGTGTGTAGTTGAGTGTTTTGCGGCTCTCCTTATATCTCGTTGGGATTTTATCTTGGATGTGTTGTTTGTGGAAGAGGATTTGTCGTGCTTTGATTCATGCTTGTGCTCCCTTTTGAGCATTCCCTTTGTTGCATCTGCTGCAGTCAGCTGCTTTCTGATTCTAGTAGTCCATTTATGTCTGTGAGTCTTGCTGTGCTAGTAATCTATGTGGTGAGTAACCTACTTTGTATCTGACTCAAACTCAATTAGTCGTTTTTGTGACGTACCTAACAACTTTACTGTGAGCGTTTAACTTATCTGTTACGTGTTCACTGACGATGATCTGTGTTACTAGTATGACTATCTACTGTACGATCGTCTATTATCTATCTTGGAGATGAGGACATTCAAAGCTATTTCGTTGCATTAGTGCGGTGACTACTTTGTGATGCTGGTTTTAGTTAGCTTTATATCGTAACTTGTGCCAATTTCGTATGTTGTTGACTTGTGTGCTAGCTGTATGCCTTATTACTGGGGACTTAATTAGACATGTGATTCTGTGTTGAAATCTTATCTTAGTCTTGGAGAGTTACTGTGCCTTAAACTCTTGTAGCTAGATTTGACTATGTGTATCTACTTTGTGTGCAAAATATACTTGTATGCGTGTCACATTATGTCTTAGTGTCATTTGTGAGTCGTCCACGTGTGTCAAGATCTATGAACTATGCTGTATTCGTACTATTGCGGGTTTGACATGTTTATTTGTGTACTATTACTTGTGAGTCGTGATTCATGTGTAGCTCGTTATTGTGTTTTAGTGTGTGAGCGTTAGTGCCTGTGCTCAGCTACTACTCTACTACTACTACTACTGTGGGATCTTATTATGAGTGTGAGTAGTTACAGTATCGCCACATATTATGGCTGTATGTCCTATATTGCTGTTTGTGAGTTGGCTAAGATCTAATTCTTGTAAGTGCTATGTTTGTCGTTTTGTGTAGCCGATTTGTGTGAAATTGTACTGAAACAAAACCATAAAAAAAATTTAATTCTTGTACCGAACTAATCAAAATCTCACTGGAACGTATTACCTCAACCCTGTAGTCACGACACCCACCGTGGCTGCAGTACGACTTTAAATGAGTAATTAAACCTATTACCCTTTCAAAAACTGAAAATTATCCCTACTGGGCAGGCACCATCGACTCACATGGGAGTATCTCTAGGAACATGGAGAAACATGTGAGTCGAGAAGATGGGAGTATCCCTTCTTGTGATAGTCCCCATTAATGTAGTACCCTGGTGTCAGCACAATTCCCAAACAACTTAAACAGAATAGAGGCCAGAATGGTTACGTCTCTGAGATCTCAGGTCAAACACGGTAAGATGACCTTAGTGGGTAGTCAGAAAACATAACCATTTCTAGGGTAAAAGTATCTCAGGTTGGGAGTGTGTTATGGCCGGAAGACGTGTCTACATTTTGGAATATCGTGCTACATATCCTAGGTAAAATTGTGTGGGATGGCAAATTATATGACCATTGTATGCGCTACCAGTAAAGGTTCATAGCAGATGTATTCAATGGGAATCTGACAGTATGTCGTTGGACGTAGTAATTATACCTGGAGGTTGAATCAAAAAATGAAAAAAATTAACATGACCTGAACACTGTCATGCATAATGGTACCCCCATATAGTCCGGACATGCAAGCGTCTACTTGTTTTTCTTCTAACACCTTTACCGTTCAACATTTTCACAATACATATATCGGAAGCGGCCTAGCATTGGATTCACCATAGGATTCTCTGAAAACTAGTAGTTAGATACATACTATAGAGGTTTGATTCAGATCTTGCGACAAAGGCGGTACTGATACGCTGCATGATCGAATACAAGGATAACCTGATTCTAAGATAAAGAGCTGAGAGACGAAGTTGTATAAATAAAACATACATAAGCTGCTATATCAGCTGTGGAAAAGAGTTATCATCTGCAGCCATTTTCCTAATGTCAATGCAAAAAAGGGTTGAAGCAGTTTACTTCAAGCGGTTATGCAAATAAATCGATGCGTGCTTCTAGGACAGTATCGAGCGTGAGGTTTCGCCCCTGGACATATTACACCTTGAAGTGCTTTTAACGAAGCAAAATAATAAAGAACTACACCCCCTACCCAAACAGGCTTAACGTGTATCGGTGGCCCAAGAGGAGTCGCGCTTGATGAAGATTTATATAAACTTGTAATCAGTATGGCCGGACGAAGTGCTATAAATAGATACACTTAGATGCCACTAAGGCGCAGTGTCATTTGTAAAATTACGAGCTGTGGAGGCCTTACTCGCACAAAGTACGTACATTTCAAAAAATATATTAACTCTTCTCATGCCCATGCTTGAAATTTGATACTGACGTAATCGAACGGACTAGGTAATCCTTATTGGCGTCATGGGTAATTAAGGTTCGTCCACTCACACTTAAATGTCAGGATTTAGTGTACGAAGCGAGCTCTGAACTCTTAACGGTCGTATACTCAATCTTTCTTATAGTAATTGCGTGAGAAGTTTTAATGGAGAAGGCGGAGACAAGCTGACCTAGCGTTGTAAACCCATTTTTCATAGATGGCATGCTGGCTGGGACCAAACAGAATCTGTCACAACGCTACCGCTACGAGCACTACGAGCAGACAATCGCACATCTGAGACAATTCAAAATCTCGGGCAGTTTTGATCTATCTAACACACAAACTCGCACAGCACGCATCATCGCACAATTGTTCATACTAACGAGCTACGCGAATTCTCCGCTGCCTTCGCGGAGGTACGACCTATCACTTGCTTGCATCGGCAAAAGGGTAAAGTGTGAAACTGCAATCAGCTTTGCTCTCGTCCTTTACGTTGTTTTGAACGCCGTGCCACGACCCCAGGTTAAGCATTCGCAAGTTGTTGTGAAAAGAATTTAGTGGTTACTGTGATAGCCAACACCAACCAGAAACCCATTTCTCTCGAGGCGCATTTCACTGGTAACATCCCATCAACTGTTATGCAAACGACCAACACGTTTTTGAATACGCCAAACTCAAAAAAAACCATCAAAATTTCAGCGTACGTCAAACGTTTTAGATCAATTTTTATACGTTGTTCCAATTGCTGGCTAAACGCAAGGTGTACAGGGCCCTTAGACAGAAAATTGAACAAGAAAGTACAATCAGAGATTGCAGACACCTTTGCCAAGGACTTGTTTTGTGTGTGGTATTTTGTGTGGCGTTTGTAACTGATGTGTTACGTAATTAGAGACACAATTAGAACTGCACTTTATAACTGTTGGCAGTGGAGACCGGGTACCCAGACGTCCGCCTTTGGGATACAACGAGATTAAATGATAAGTCGCAAAGGTTTCCCTTTCGATAGATAAGTGGTTTCCAGAGAAAACATTTAATAGGTGAACAAATACAGCCCTGCTTCGATACAAGCGCGGGACTGGACGAGTTACGAACCAGGTAGCACAAAGTGTTCAATCTAAATTATTATGTTATGCAGTCAGCCCTTTTTCCTGGGGACATTGGCAGTATCAATTGAATTGCCTATTCCCTGTACCATCAAAACCGTTCAGGTGCAGCCAGTGAAAGCTTCTGGAAAAAAAACAAAAATCTAAAAGTTTCTCCAGATTTCAAATAAATTAAATAATTCTGCTGCCAACCGCATGGGCCGATCGGGTTGAAAAGTTTTAAAAATAAGTTTCCACATGTCGGCTAGATTATAATTGTGAAGTTTGGCATATATTGAAGCAGCATTCCAGAGTAAACATCAATAATAGTTTATCTTTTCAATCCCAACATGGCTGCCAAACCATGGGCCGATCGGAGTTGAAATTTAAACACTTCATTCCACATGTCTGCTGCTATCATCTCCTCTGAAGTTTTCAACATTTATTGAGGTAGCAGTTCCAGAATAAAACATCAAATTAATATTTTCCCTTCAATCCAATACGGCTGCCAAACGGTGTGCGTATATCACGGGGGGGGGGGGGGAGAAAATTTTTGTTCGTCATGGAGAGTCAGTCATACATGTGGAATTTCGCCTCGATCTGTTCAGCCGTTTCGAGAGAAAGAAGACTTTTAAAAGTTATAAATTTTCAAATCCATATGGCTGCCGTACTCATGTGCCCTATTACAAAACATAAATTTAAAATTCTCCATCTAAACGGGGAAGTGGATTATGGCTTGTAAGTTTTCGTGTTGATCGGACAAGGTGATTTTTCCGATCCAAGATGGCCCAAAACCATGTGACTTGTGAACATAATTTTTTTTTACCATATATGCAGGCATGGGGTAGATCATTGTTGCAAAGTTTCGCTTCGATAGGTTATGTGGTTCCAAAAAACATTATTTAATATAATTATTGAATCCCAACTGGCTGCCAACCATGTGGACTTATCAATTAGAAATTATACAAACTTATATTCTTCTATCAGTGTGCAATACGTATGTGAAGTTTTCCCCTTGATCTGACCAGCCGTTCTGGAGAAAGAAGATGTTTGAAGGTTTTAGGATAATTCATATGGCCACCAACCATGTGACCTACATTAGAAATTAACAAACTTGTGGCAAAGGCGCTTGGGAAAGTGTGTGTGATTTTTGCCTCAATCTGTCAGCTGTTCTGGAGAAGATTTTTTAAATTTATTAATTTTCAATCAAGATGGTGACGAACCATGGTGACCTATGACATGATAAATTTACATTCTGCTTCAATCGTGAGTGGAACAATGTGTGTTAATTTCCGTGTTAATCGGATAAAGTGCGTTTGTTCATTCAAGATGCTGCCAAACCATGTGACTTGTGACGTCATAATTTTTAACTATGTAGCAGACATGATGGAAGATAATAGTTGCACATTTTTGCTTCGATAGATTAAGCAGTTCCAGAGAAACATTATTTAATATTTTTCTTAAATCCAACATGGTTTGCCAAACCATGTGGACCTATAAATTATTCAATTAAACAAACTGTATATCCCTGCACGTGTGAATACGCTTGAAAGTTTCACCTTTGATATTCTGAACGCCGTTTCTGGAAAAGAATGAATGGTTTTGAAGGTTTAAGGTCAATTCAATAATGGCCGCCAAACCATGTGACCTAATCAAATAAGATTAAACAAACTTGTGAAAGGGATGTCATGGGAATGTGTGTTGTAAAGTTTTCTCTCTTTAGATCTGTCAGCCGTTTGGAGAAGAAGTTTAAAAATATATGTATTTCAAAAACAAGATGGCTGCGACCAAGTCACCGATGACGTCACAATCATTTTTCCTCTCCGGTGAATTGTGTGATGACGCTAAGATTTCAGATTTTCCCATGCAGCGTTCCTAATTACGAATTTTCACCGCATACGCTTCACCGGATGACGTCACGCAAAAATCACCTGTCTTCCCATTGAGAGTTCATTACAATGTATGAAGCGAAATATTTTCCATTGCACCGTTTCAGAGATACGAAGGTCCAAAGTTTTTATCGGATTTTTCAGAGCGCCCGTAACCACGTACTATGAACAGCATACTTAGTTTATAATTGTGACGTCAAAAAAGATACATTCTATGGTGAAAATTGTGTCGATCGGACTTACCGTTCCTGAGAAAATGATTTTTAAGCAAAAGAACCCGAAATTGCGGCGGAAAAAGAATAAATAATATAATAGAAATAAACAGAAAGAAAAACAATAGGTTACCAAGTACATTTGACTGGGTACCCAATAAAATTTTTAACAAAACTAAACAGGGTGTCACAGCCACTCCAAAAAATTTAGCCAAAATTTACATCTTTAATCACAAGCTATGTACCAATTCATTTCACCAAGCGAGACCAAATCAAATTACTCAGATTTGTCTGCATGCAAAACAAAGAAATAAAGCCCTTTCAAATTGCCAAGAACAATTTCATAATTTGGGTCCCCATTTAACTTTGATAGTAGAAAGGTGCCTAAAACTATTATCGCCTGTTGCAAACCTGAAAATTTTGAGTCTGAGTGGACTTTCTGTATCAATCTTGACCAGGGTGACTCTGCCAATCGGCTCCAAGTCCTTTCACATACTGGGCACACGGTCCATGATAAAGATGAAAATCATTATCCTTCTTGGCAGCTTGTCAATGAGCGGTCCAATCTTGTCTGACCCGTCTTGACTACTAATGTACTCCAATCGGTAGCGTGATGTTGACGGTCTTCACCAGTTCTGGCTGCTTGCTGTTTATGAGCAGGCAATGTAACTTGCAAAGTTGTATTTTTTCCTTACATTTTCATCAACCCAAACAAAAAGGAATATATATATATATAATATATATATATATATTATATATATTATTATATATATATATATATAATAATTATATATTATATATAATATATATACTTGGGCAAAAAGTAAATACTTGAACATCATGCGGACACCGACAAGCAGATATAAAGCAAAACATACAAACTCATTTACCTTGGGTTATTATTTTTGGGCTTCCCAAACGAGCAGTTCAAATTACCGCACATTTTAATGTTTTAATCAAATCTAGGTGAAGTTGACTTACAGTTTGGCCTTTCACATCAAGACCTTGAAGTCAGAGAATTTTGGTTTTTGGGTTTGGGCTGTTTGGGGCTCTCATTTGAATCACATGGCTTCATGATGGAGGGAAGCAAAAGGTTTAAATCCAATATTTGCAAATTATCCTGGTTGTTGGTTAGTGTAGGGTGGCTGGCCAGGATCCTTGGTCCTGAATTCGAAGCCGATGGCCACTGAATTAAACCAGGGCGTTGACTCAGCCCTGATCAATCTTCCAAAGGTCCGGGTGAAAATGAGTACCAGTGTATGCCCCGGTTGAATGGTGTACCCATATCCCTGGTGTGTCCGTAAGAGGCAACCAGGTTGGGCATCAGGGAAGGGCATCCGGTCAATAAAAACATTGCCTCAAAGAAGGAACCAATGATTGCATGGAGCCTGCAAAATAGCTCTAACCCCTGGTTCAGCAGAGAAAAATGGCTGTAAAAAGGCCGGGTTTTTTTTGGGGTTTTTTAATCCTACATGTGATTTATGTACATCTCCATTGAATCATGGATAATTAAAAACCAATTAAAGGGAATGCAATTACAGAATGTGGTGGCGTTCAAATGTGAAGGTCTCCTGAATGCGTGAATGTGAAATGAAAGAAAAGAAAAGTAAATACTTAGTAGAATAAAACAATCCACACATTGTTGGAAGTTTCCAATGCCATTCAACATAGCAGCAGCACATGTCAAGTCATGTGTCATTGGCGAGTGTTGCTCATATGGTGTTAATACTTTATCACTTGAAATGGCCCCCTTAAGCTTTCATGAGCCATGTGTTTGTAATAAAATTATTGGCATCAGTGTAATGGCATGCTCAATATGAAACATTGATCACCACCCCAGTTGGTGTGTGGAGAGTCGATTATAGGATGTGAATAATGTTCGTAGTTGGGTGTAAGTTTAGAGACAGGGAAAGCAGTGGAACTGAACCTCATTGCAGACTACATTGATTCAAGCTTTCAAATGAAAGATCATCAGCATGCAGAAGGAATTGCCGACGAAACCCATTTGCAAAAAATACCGGTTTGAAAAATCCCGAATGGCCACCAGGCATAAAGTGATTCTTTATGTATCGATTTGCATACATTCTGCAAATGGCAAAGGTTTCTGCATGCCTAAGGCCACAATACAATTAACAAAAAAGCTATACCAATGTCCATGTCTCAAAACAATGGAGACACAGGACTGCAGCAAATGGGGGACAGTTTGTGAACAAACTGAACGAAAGCTGGATGTCACCTACTGTAATCAAGAAAAAGAAAAAAAGAGCAGGCGACAATGCAAGCCAAAGTTCACATTGACCAAAAAAAAATGTGCACACAACCAAGGCTGAGAAAGCTATGGTGGTCATTACTCTTTTGGGATGCCTCATGAACATTATTCTCACCGGATTGCATTCCAAAAGAGGGACAACTGGTTACAGTCATAATTTTAGGTGTTGGAAAAAAAGTTTGTTCAATCCAACAAAATAAATGTCTCGAATGTTGCAGTCAGGGTTGGCTTCCACCACGATAACACCTAACCACTTTGAGACTGGCGTCAAATAAAAGATATTCTTCAGAAGCATCGCATCAAACCGATCCCGGATATCCACTATATTCACCAGAGTCTGCCTCCCAGTGACTTGGTTATTTCCCCAAAAATTAAAAAAGGTAAAATCCTTTGTGGATGCGAAACCTTTCTTCCAGATTAAGGGTTGGCCATCAATGTATTTAATGCATGTCCAGGCTCCATCATACGCATGAATAAAGCTTCACATCATGGATGGTGAAAAAAATAATAATTTTGAGCCACTCCTCAAGGGGGACTGGTAACAAGTGATTGGTATCATTTTAAAAGTCTTACATGCTTGTTAAAATAAAGAGACCTTCATATAATTTGAATATAATACCTCATAATTTAATTTAACTGACAATGTTTGCTTTTATGCATTATATTCTCGCCAACAAATCAAGAGTAATTTCAAACCATTTTGAAAAATTTTAATGCAACAGGATAGGTAAGTGCATGAAGGCGAAGAGACCTATAATGCATCTATCAGTACCACTCGGTAGGGAGAGATGTCTCATGCTGATTGATCCGCAAGCTTTCTAAACTTTTTCATACTATGATTCTGCATTGCCCTTTCTGTGCATGATAACACCTTGACAAAACCAACGCACCAACTCCTCAAACCCCCTCCCCTTCCACCCTTCAAAGAGTTTGGATATTTACTGAACAATGTATACTGACAAATGCTTTGTTATAGATACAGGACAGAAATCAAAATGTAGATGGCCTTGACAAAAAAAAGTGGCTGAGTTTGAGATTGACTTCTCTCCTTTTAAAACTTTAAATACCTGTAGGCCTGACCAATCTCTCTCATTCCAAAATTCTTCTGTTGGCTTTGCTAGGAGAGCCCGGGTGTACCTTGAGCCTCGCCTGGTATGGAGTGGCTTTGGAGCAAAGCAGCGGTAGCACTTCTGAAAAGTAGAAATACTAAGAATTGGGAAGGGGAGGACAAAATAAATGCCAATGGAAATGGAAAGGATACAGAGGGTAGATTAACAGGAAGGATCGTTAACAAAGTGCAGGTTTTGGTTGAGCATGCACCAAAAATTAAAACAACCAAATTTTCAAAAAGTAAAGGATGCGCAGGTAACATGCGAGTCAGGGACCAACGTACGGGGTGGTGGGTAGGGAGGAGGAACGTGAGAATAAGAGGAAAATCACACCAGGTTTTGGGGAAAATCCCAAAACAGCAGGTTTGTTGGAAGAAGAAAACAGTAAGGCCCCACAGGAAGTGAAAACAAATTAAATGTTAGTGTAAAGACAAAAGTATATCAACCACAACAGACTTTAGTTTAAAATTAATGTTGGTATAAACAAAAAAAAAAAAAAAAAACAATTTTTCTCCTTTTAAATGCTTGCAAAAATACAACAAAAACAAAAAAATAACTTTCATTCCAAAAAACACATAAAAGAGAATGGAATTGCAAAAGTTGATTCATAAATAAAAGACTGGGTCACCTAAGACCATTATTCTTTTCAAAACGTACACCAGACTAATTAACAACTGCTTTTGGACACAACGTCAACATTTCTCAACTAATAAGCAAATCAAACCCCACTCCAATTCATGAAACAATTCTAAAAAAAAGGAGGGCATTATAGCAATACTGATGATAGAAGTCAAAAAGGTCACCCCCCACCTTTGGCAGGTATTGTCCTTGACTGACGACTGTTTGAAGCATCATTGTTAGTTTTTTCTGTCAGCCTGGTTTGCATTTAGTTTAGCAATACTGGCATCTTTCATCTTGTCTGCAAAATGCACATTTTGCCATTGGATTGCTAAATAATCAAAGGATTTTTTTTTTTTTTTGTGACAAAAAACAGTGTTTTATTATATAAAAGTTGAAAGTTGGTGTCTTCTGTGATGTCTGTGTGTGCGTTTATTCTGTGACCTATTGCACGTGGAAAAGTACTGGACTGATCCTGCACCAAACTTCATGCTGACAGACCATGTACCCGGGAGTGTCCCGTGTAAAGGAATTGTACTTTTGAACTTTGCTTTCCGGTTTCGATTATGACGTCATCACCTGATTTCGTAACGTTCATTTTTCAAGTCAGCCGATTGACCATGGGAGGGGCCCAATACGCCATTTTCCTATTATTAGAACATGAAATAAAGATAATGACTACAGTTATTTGAAGACAATGAACCTTTCCGACTCTCCCGGTTTCCGAATTATGAACGGTCATCACCCTGATTTCGTACACGTTAATTTCATTCAGAGCCGATTGAACATGGGGCCAACGCCATACATTTGCCCATTGAAATGAAAAAAATATGCTACATAAATAGGCAGTTAATTTTGAAACAATGACTTCGCGACTTCCCGGTCCGGAAATTATGAACGTCATAACCTGATTGCCGTACGTAATGTTTTTTCATAAACATAAGCAAACTCTTCGGTATACATAATACAGTCAACTCTCCCGCTGTCATCGGCGGTTCACCCTAGTCGCCGCCCCGGTTTCATCCCGCGGGTATTTCCCTTGGAACGTAACTAATTTTTTTTTCTGCGGATTCCCCCTTCCCGGTAATAATATATAAAATATAAATTATTTTAGCAATAAAATTATAACCGCGGTGGTGCCTCGACCAGATCCCCAACCCGCACGAGACAAAAGGTAGTTCGCTTGTGAACCTGTCGAAATAGTTCTAACGGTTTTTTCTCGAGTCGGACGCGACTGCTAAGCCGCCTGACGATGCGCTGGCCTCTGCAAATTGCCCGGGACTGACATGTACTATTCTAAGGCTTATCTGGCAAGGTAAACGAAGCGCCAGAGGAAGGTCCTGGGGACGCTCCAGGATGAAGGTTCAAGGCGTAAAGCGTGTCTCGATATATGCTTCGGGGAAGGAAAAATTTTTTGGCCGCCGTTGGGACGAGCACGCTCTCATACCAGCACACTCAAAACCGACAGACAGACTAGTCTATCTCCGGCCGATGTACCTCAAACCCAAATCACTGCCAAACGACCAAGACCAGACTAGTCGATCTCCGGCACCCTCAAACCCAATCACTGCCAAACTGACCTACGACGCAGACTAGTCGATCTCAGGCAACCATCAAACCTATCACTCCCAAACCGACCAGAACCAGACGAAGTCGATTTTTGGGGAGGCGTCCATTCATCACGGATTTTACTTAGCGCGGGAGGTTTGGACGTACACCACGCGAGAAACGGGGGAATACTGTATTAACATAATTTTTTATCAGGATAACAGACTAAATAAATCAATACGCTGGGCGCAGGCTGGGTTAATGCCCGACGTATAAATTAAGTCGCAAATGATGACATGAACTAATAAGTAGGAACTACTGTTAAGTGTAAATGACTGTACATAATAAGTAGACGGTTGTAGTTCTTTTGTTGCTTGCATAATTGCATACGTGTTTTGGCTTATATAATTGCATACGTGTTTCATTATAATAAATGTCCTTGTGTGAATGTAAACCTGCTCGTTTCGTCCATTCCCCATTGACTGAACATTTCGTGTTCGGAGAGTTCGAAAGTCCGTTGGTTTTGCCGAATAGAGGGACTTTGACCGACGGTTCTCGCGATTACGCCGCTCGGAATCGCGCACGGACAAGCTCGGCCTCGTTTGTTTGTTCCTACGAGACTCCGTCGAATGAGGTGGAATACCCCGGTTGTTGATCACGTGGTTATTAGGTACATTGAGTTGGCATCGACCTTACCACCAGTATTCTGCCGAGCGTTTTTCGTTTCTGTAAAAGGAGCCGGCGGCTCGGAGTATGTCCGGACGGCGATCTATATTCGGGAGATCGGTCGGCCGCTCGACTTGCGGCTCCGTTCATAGAACGTGGTTGGCGGCCCCGAACCCCCGGCCGTGATCATATGTTATATTTTCACCGGCTCCCATTTTACATCCGCATATCAGCGCTTTCCAACTCGGCTTGCTGTGCTGAAAATCCCTTTGGCAGCAATCCCTTTCTCATGGTGGCATTTGCGGTACATACTGCAAAGCCAGCAATCATTTCTCCCCATCGGTTCTTTCTCGCGGCTCCGTCGACAAACAGCGCTAACTCTGCGTTTTCTATTGGGGCTTCCTGCAGATCGCGTCTGGCCTTCGTCTCTTCCACCAGCACTCGTTCACACACATGTGCCTCCTCCTCGTCACTGGTTGGCAGTAGGGAGGCTGCATTCAACGGCAAACATCTTTCGATTGTAATGTTAGTTGCCTGCAAGAGTGAGTACCAGATCATGTTGGACCGCCCATGCTGCTGATATGTGTTGTGTCTTGTTTTGCAGTATGAGCCCCGCTACGTCATGCTGAACTTTCACTGTCAGCGGGGAGCCCAACACTAAGGTTGCTATCGTGGTCACTGCATATTGTGTTGCGGCCACCGCCCGCAAACACCGGGAAAGGCGGCGGCGTCCGGGTCCAAGTGGCTGCTATAGTACGCGATGGGCCTATTTTTCCCTCCATGCTCTTGTGTCGACACTGCCTGGGCGAACCCTCCTCTTTCGTGCACGAAAAAAGTGAAAGGGAGAGCATAGTTTGGCAACCCCAAGGCAGCTGCCGAAGACAACGCCTGCTTCAGCGTCTCGAAGTCTTTGTCTGCATTGTCCGTCCAAGAGATCTTATCCCCTTTTGCCTCCTTTACCATATCGTACAGGGATTGCGCCCGAACTGCGTAGTCCGGTATCCATTGCCGGCAGTACCCCGTCATCCCGAGGAACCGCCGGAGTTCTCGCAATGTAGTTGGTTTCGGATGTCCCAAGATTGTGTCCACTCTCTCGGCTCCAAGACTTCTCTGTCCTTGTTCCAGCACGTGTCCTAAGTACATTACCCTTGCTTGTGCGAACTGCAATTTGTCTTTGTTAACTTTGTGACCCTTCCGGGCGAGCGCTTTTAACAGCATTACCGTGTCCTTTTCGCACTTCCTTCGGTCGTCTGAGCAGATCAATAAATCGGCTACATACTGAATCAACACTGAACCTTCCAGGAGCTCTATGTCCTCCAAATCCTTCTTCAAGGCATGCGAAAAGAGGGTCGGACTATCGCAAAATGTGTGCTATTTTTGTTAGTTGTGTTTTATTTGTGTTGTGTGCTATTTGTGTGTTTGTGGTTTGTGTCTTGTTTGATATTTGTGTGGTATTGTGTTTTGTGTGCTATTTGTGTTTTGTTTGTATAGTGTGCTATTTGTGTGTCATTTGTGTTTTGTGTGCTATTTGTGTGTTGTTTGTGTTTTGTGTGCTATTTGGGTGTTGTTTGTGTTTTGTGTGCTATTTGGGTGTTGTTTGTGTTTTGTGTGTTGTGTGCTATTTGTGTGTCATTTGTGTTTTGTGTGCTATTTGGG
>CM068960.1:138046403-138063013 GCA_035128595.1 Eptatretus atami | reverse complement strand
GGCGGTAACCTCCGCCATCCACAAATTGTCGTCAAATAGCCCAGCAAGTACTCAAAGTCATTTCCTCTGAGGATATGCTAAAAAACTCAAGAACTGAACTTTACCGAGATACCTTACCGGCAACAGAGGCTTAGGCCTGTTGTGGGAACCATCCAGCACGAAGATCTTCCACGTTGAAGTCAACACCAAAGGAAAACACTTCCACACGTAGGGGTTTGTCTACATTAGCAGTCAAGCTCACTGTTCTCGACCCCCTAGGCTTCGCGACCCTCATTAAGTTTCAAGGGTAATATTACTTTCCGGATGATCTCATGCGGAGACTATTTAATCTGGGGATCAGGCCATTCGTTCTACCACACCGAAGAAAAAGATGAGGGACGACTCTGGACGAGAAATTCTCTGAGTGACCTTAGACAGTACAAGTCTCGCAGACCTATCGGCCCCAAGCGTCGCGAACAACGTAGGTCAAAAGAGAAGTCCACGTGTTTCTCACGATGACCTCCGAAGAATCAATATACTCGCAGTCTGATCGCTTACTTGAGAGACAATGAGGGGTCGGAGAAAACTGTCGCAATCAGCCTAGCGCCGCACAGGAGTGGTTAACACGCACAATTTGGATCACTCCTGGGCAAAAACAAAGTTGCCCTAAAGCACCGGGCAATACAATTCCACGCGCTGGAATATGTGTGCGGCTTGGCTTTCGCAGGTGCAAATCGACAGAGACAGTTATCTGAACAGCTCTGGGATGTGGACATGCTGAAATAAACTTCTTTCACAGACAGTTAAAGTGGTATTGGGGTCATCTGTTAACCATACCAGAAGATTCATGGATATCGTGGGCAAATCGTGTCGACGCAATCTACTGCGAAACATACACACCACAAGGGTTTCCGCCGACCACTGATCAACAATGGAAATATGTGCCTGTCACATCATTGAACCAGGCAGAGTTGCTACAAGACCTTCACACAGCGTCAGGACCTCACCTCTAGTAGCTGGCTTCGAGGGGCCGTCACAGCCGAACACGACCAGACGTCAACGACCGGAAACAGTTCCCGCTGTTCAAATCCCGACAAAGATAAAAGAAATTGCGGCCCGTTCCCAATGTCAAATCGACGAACATTTCTTCATCCACAAGCCTTCGTTTACAGAACGTTTGAAACGGGTTTTCCGACTGGAAGAGACTTGTCCGGCGCTGTTGTCCGTTACACATATCCTCCTATCGTTTAAAGGCCAAAACGAATGCAAAAGCGTGGCACGCCTGCGTGGAAGGTAAAAGTGTGGAACACAGAAACGAGCAGCGACAACATTTGTACTTCAACAATACAATCGGAAGCCTACGCAACGGGATTACAGTGTTTGAAATCAAACAAACCTCTGCCAAAGACAGCCCCATACTTCCGCTAAGATCCGACGTTGAATGGCAGACGGGCTGTTGGTTCTCGGGGGAAGACTAAGGCGCAGTGACTTACCGCTCAAGGTAAAAAAAACCCCGTCTCATAGTACCTGGAAAACATCACGTCGCTGTCTTGCTGATACGTCACCACCACCAACTTGTTAAACACCAAGGCCGACTACTGAACAGAGGGAGCTGTCCGCGCAGCAGGTTTTTGATCACAGGCTGTAAAAGGTTGTTAACCTTCCCTCATTCACCACTGCCTCTCACATGCCGCAAGCTGCGTGGAACGCCCACTCCAGCAGAAGGATGTCAGACCCTCCCCGCGGATCGCGTGACGCGCTGCGCCGCCTTCACGTATTGTAGCTACGACGCTTCGGCCCGTGGAATGTCCTGACCAGAAAACAAGAGGTGGTTCAGCCAGTAGCAAGCGCTGGGTATACTGTTTACGTGCTTAACCAGCAGAGCCTGCCATTAATATTGAAATTGTGGAAGGGGATTTCCTCTTCTCTCTTCATAAATGCTCTCAGGAGATTCCAAGCCGACAGGCGCGAATAAAAGCTCGTACAGTAACAGGCTTCAGATACGCCTGGCACACAATTTTTCGGCGCATCCAGATCCTCTACACATTACTGCCATTAACATGGAGGAAGGCCGCGTTTAAAAGAATCCTGTACAACAGTGGTTGAAATGGCTGTTTAATTCCACCCATTCTTCACACAGGGGAAGTGGGAACGGGCTAATCGGGTGTCGATAGACGTGTTCTTGAAATCTATGATGGCACAGTTTGCTTCGAAGGATCTAACCCACGAAGTGCTGACAACATTCATGATGGAAGTAATGGCCATCTGGTGAACAACCGACCACTGGTTCCGTGTTTACCGATCCAGATTCTCCTTTCGTGTTATCTCCCAACATGCTATTAACACAGAAAACGGGGTCGCCTGTTGAACCTTTCTACGACGCGGACCATCAAGACATTATACGGTTCCAGTGGAAAAGAGTTCAACTCCTCGGCAGGAAGAGTTCTGGCGCAGATTGGTGCCACGAAGTACGTCCACTCACTCCAAGTTCGATGGAATGGATGCAAGACAAACAAGAAATGAAGGACGGGGACGTTATAATCCTCAAGGAAAAGGATTACTTTCCGCAAATGACTGGCCCTGTCGGAGTCATCACTCAAGGTCTTGCCCGCTCAGATGGCGGTATTCGCAAAGCCGTCTCCGCGTTGCCAAGGAAGGAAGATTGTGTCATACACACGACCTATTAGTGAATTGGTCTTGTGTGCTTCCTGTGGTGTTAAATGAATATTAGTGCCGTGTTCATTTGTGATTGTTCCAACGGCATCAGTGATGCCTTTTTTGATTGTTTGTTTCTAATATATTTGTGTTTGGCTGTGACGTCTCTAAAGGACGTCAGGCGGGGAGTGTGCCGCCACACTGTGCCGGTGACTAGTCATGCTTATTCATTTGTTGTTGCTTCCCTGTGGCTCGCCTACCGATGGCCAGGGACCCACGCTTGTTTGAAAAAGAAAATGTCGCCTTGCTATGTGGTTTTATGCCCGCTGCGATGAAAAATGCGTTTTATGCCAGACGTGGCCAAACCGCTGTGAGTGATGCGCTTTGTTATCGTTCAACACCGAATTTTGACTTGACTTTATGTCGACATGAAAACTCGAGCTCAGTTTACGATGAATCGACATTGTTTACACAAAACCTATAGAAAAACTTGCAACTTTGATGTTTAGACAAATGCCAAAGCTCTGCGTCTATTCTAGTGACTCTATTGTTATTGACCGTTACTTATGCAGTGATTTTAATAACGGCTCTCATGACAGTGCCAGTATTCTCTGCACTGAGTAGCGGCCTCTCATTTATTTTCTCGTATTTGTTTGGTGAAAGTACACCTTGCTCACGGAGATCCTGGGAACAAGAGCTAACTCATGCCGAGCATATCACTACAAAGTAGCTGCCCTTTAATTATAAATCTTGTCCATGTTATAACATCTACCGTAAATAGTCTCCTCTGCAACTTACTATAACATTTTATTTCTTGTTTTGTATACCAGCGATTACACACAAATCATACCCACGTCAAGAATAAAGAACTCTGAGCCTCAGACATGGTGTTAGACGCTTACGTTCACTTGGCGGATGAGCGCGGGTTAGTGATGGCATATCCGGTTCCAGACCGGAGAGGCAGAACAAAAAAGAAAACTGTGATGGTGTTGGATAAATGATGAAGATGCTTGGTTTTTGTGGTTCCAAAACCTGGTAATAAGTCGTAGTTAATTGGATTTGTTATCTTTTCAAGTCGAGAACGGGACAGATTACCCAGCTATTCGAATCAAGAATGGTGTCAAGCAAAAGGAAGTTATGTTGCACAAGTCCGAGAGAATGTTTACCTTTTGTGAAATGTATTTGTATGATAATCCACCGATTCATCCTTTCCTTTCTTCAGAATGCTCATTCTTGGTTTTCCTTCTTTCTCTGAAATGATTTAATCCCCATTTGGGGGCTTGTCCCTTTCTCTATTTTTATAATAAAAGATTACAAACCAGTCAAATGTTTTCCTTTTTTTTTTGCTCATCTCTCTTCCACCCCCCTCTCTCCTTCTCTCTCTCTCATCCTCCCTCACTTGCTCTTCCCCGCCTCCTCTCTCCTCTCTCTCTCTCCCTTCCCCCGCCCTTCCCTCCTCTTCCTTCTCCCGCACCATTACCCTCTCCTCTTCATTCTCCATCCCCCCCGCTTCTCTCTCTCTTCGTCCGCTTTCCTCTCTCCGTCTCTCTCTCTCGTCTCTCTCTCTTCTCCGCTCTCTCTCTCTCTCCTCTTCATCCTCCTCTTCCTCTCTCTCCTCTCTCTCTCTCTTCAGCCTCTCTCCTCTCTCTCGCCCCCCCCCCTCCTCCTCTCTCTGACCCGCTTCCTCCCCGCTCTCCCGCCCCTTCCCTCTCTCTCTCTCTGCACCCCTTGGCCCTATCTTCCTCTCGTTTCTCTCGCCCTCCCTCTCGCTCTCTCCTGCCGCTTCCCTCTCCCTCTCTCTCGCCCCTTTCCCTTCTCTCTCTCCGCCCTTCCCTCTCTCTCCCCTCCCCCCTTCTCCTCCACCCCGCCCCTTCCCCGCCCCCCTTCCCCTCTCCTCCTCGCCCACTTCCCCCTCTCTCACTCATCTCTCCACCCCGCCTTCTCTCTCTCTCTCTCCTTCCCCCTCTCTCTCTACCCGCTCCCTCCCCGCTCTCCCGAACCCTTCCCTCTCTCTCTTTCTCTCGCCCCTCCCTCTCTCTCTCCTGCCGCTTCCCTCTCCCTCTCTCTCTCTCCCGCCCTTCCCCCTCTCTCTTCTCTCCGCCCCTGCGCTCTCTCTCTCTCCCCCCTTCCCTCTCTCTCCCGCCCCCCTCTCTCTCCTCCTCTCTTGCGCCGCTCCTTCCCCCCCTCTCTCTTCTCTACCCGCTCCTTCCCCTCTCTCTCCCCCCCTTCCCTCTCTCTCTCTCTCGCCTCTCTCTCTCGCTCCTTCCCCCCTCTCTCTCTCTCTCTCTACCCGCTCCTTCCCCTCTCTCCCACCCCTTCCCTCTTCTCTTCTCTCTCTCACGCCCCCTTCCCTTTCTCTCTCTCCCGCCCTTCCCTCTCTCTCTCTCTCTCTCTCTCTCTCTCTCTCTCTCTCTCTCTCTCTCTCTCCCGCCCCTTCCCTTTCTCTCTCTCCCGCCCCTTCCTCTCTCTTTCTCTCTCTCTCCCGTCCCTTCCCGCCCCTTCCCTCTCTCTCTCTCCCGCCCCTTCCCTCTCTCTCTCTCTCATTGCCCCTTCCTTTCTCTTCTCCCGCCCCTTCCCTCTCTCTCTCTCTCTCTCCCGCCCTTCCCTTTCTCTCTCTCTCTCCCGCCCCTCCCTCTCTCTATCTCTCTCCCGCCCTTCCCTCTCTCTATCTCTCTCCCGCCCCTTTCCTCTTCTCTCTCTCTCTCCCCCCCTCCCCTCTCTCCCGACCCTCCTTCTCCCGCCCTCTCTCTCTCCCTCTCTCCGCCCCTTCCCTTTCTCTCTCTCCTCTCCCGCCCCTTCCCTCTCTCTATCTCTCTCCCGCCCCTTCCCTCTCTCTATCTCTCTCCCGCCCCTTCCCTCTCTCTCTCTCTCTCCCCCCCCTCCCTCTCTCCCGCCCCTCCCCTCTCTCCCCGCCCTCTCTCTCTCCGTCTCTATTTCTGTCTCTCTCTCTCCTCTCTCTCTCTCTCTCTTCCTCTCTCTCTCTCTCTTCTCTCTCTCTCTCTCTCTTCTTTCCTCCCCCTCTCTCTCTCTACCGCTCTTCACCTCTCTCCGCGCCCCTTCTCTCTCTCTCTCTCTCTCTCTTCTCTCTCTCTCTCTCCTCTCTCTCTCTCTCTCTCTCTCTCTCTCTCTCCCCCGCCCTCTCTCTCTCTCCTGCCGCTTCCCTCTCCCTCTCTCTCTCTCTCCGCCCCTTCCTCTCTCTCCCGCCCCTGCCTCTCTCTTCTCCCCCCGCCCTTCCTTCTCTCTCTCTTCTCCTGCCCCTTCCCTCTCTCTCTCCCGCCCCCTCTCTCTCTCCCGCCCTTCCCACTCTCTCCCCGCCCTTCCCACTCTCTCCCCCGCCCCTTCCACTCTCTCCCCCCCCCTTCCCTCTCTTCCCCCGCCCCTTCCCTCTCTCTCTCCGCCCCCTCCCTCTCTCTGTCTGTTGTGTCTGCCTGTGTATCTGTCTGTGTGTCTGTCTGTGTGTCTATCTCTCTCTCTCTCTCGCCCCTTCCCTCTCTCTCTCCCGCCCCTTCCCTCTTCTGTGTCTGTCTGTCTGTCTGTCTGTGTCCTGTTGTCTCTCTCTCTCGCTCCCACCCTTTCCCTCTCTCTCCCACCCTTTCCTCTCTCTCTCCCACCCTTTCTTGTCTCTCCCACCCCTTCCATTCCTGCTCTCTCCCTCTTCCCCCCCCCTCCTCCCTACTAATATTCCCGTCAGCGAAGCGACAGGTTGTATTTGCTGGTTTGTTAATATATTACTGATTTTGACAGCATCTTGGAAAAGACTGATGATATTAAAAGGCTTATCCCTTGTGGGTTTTGTTCTTTCATTAAATCATCTCTCGAGAGTAAATATTGATAAGTTGGAGTTGTTTTGAGGACCTGATGCTGCATATGAATTTGTTAAAAGGATTGAGAATGATTGTATTAAGCTAACTAAAATTATGTCAAGAACAAATAAAACCGTTCGACTTATCTCCTAATGAAGAGAAATCATTTGAAGAAGCAAGGACTTGTCACATATGCTCGGAGGCTTTGTGGTAAAACCCAATAAAAGGGTTAGAGATTGTCATTATTACAGGAAAATATGGAGGAGCAGCTCCTAATAAATTGTCATCTTAATTGTAGCTTCCCTACATTCATACCTGTATTTCTTCATAATAATTGTCATTATGATACACATTCTCTTATTCAAAGAATCATCAAAATAAAGACAATTACTGCACCATGGCCCCAAGAAGAAAGCCAAACATAACAAGACACACACACACACACACACACACACACATGAACACACACACATTCACATACAAACACAAATATAACACACACAAACACAGATATATTATGAATGTTAAGTTCTTACAAAAGCTATTTATTTTGAAGTTATAACCTTCACTTATAAGCAATTTTCTGATTTCCTAACTGCTCGGATCATCAGCTGGGCAACGTTTTTCGAGGTTTCGATCCTTTCAGCCAGGAACCTCTCCAAACGGCGGATCCACAACCCCGGTCACATGTCCACATCAGTGGATAATTCAACATCAATGGACGACAACCAAAAGTTGTGTCCAGATAGTCAGTCAATACAGCAATGCAATATCCTCATCCCAAACTTACTTAATTACTACTCTTATTTGGAGTATTACAACATATGACTAACTTTAATCAGACATCACTTTATATGATAATAAATGAAGCAATGCACACTTTACCTTGCACTTCCACGTTCCATGACACAGCACCTCCATAAAGCATTGACTCAAACTGTCATTCAAATATTCAAACTGTCATTAACAACTGATTTTAACATGCTACACTGCGTACATAGCAACCACCAAGAAATTATATTCTTGCTTATTTATTATACATATATTTTTATTGCATTTTCATCTGAATACCTCCAATATTTAATATCATCTGCAAACTATATATACAGGGTGAGTCAGAAGTAGTGCCCGATTTCTGTCAGTTGATTGTTTGTTTGCCATTTGTATTACAGTGTACAAGAAGGTAGAAAAAAATGAATGACATGTTATCTAACCATTTATTCAAGAAAAAATTATGATGGGAACTGTACCAAGTGTTTTACTTGCAATTTTCAAAGTGCCCTCCCTCGTGATCGATGCACAATTGCAGCCGAGCAGCAGAGCAGCACAGAGTGGCACACACGTCTGCAGAGTTCGATATCAATTTCCTCAAACTTTGCAGTGATTTGAGCCTTCAATTCCTGAATGGTACGAAGGCTTTTCACCGATAAACAAGGTCTTTCATGAGCCCCCAAATAAAGAAATCTGGAGTGTAAGGTCTGGGGAGCGTGCCGGCCACTCGATCGGGACCGCGGCGGCCGATCCACTTTCTGGGAAAGTTTTCATCAAGCCACTGACGAACATAACGTCCATAATGAGGTGGAGCTCCATCATGCTGGAAAAATAACAGTCCTGATCTTGACCCTGGGCCAAAAGAAGGTTTGCAGCATATCCAGGTAAATTTCTGCGAGTGACAGATCCCTCAAGGAAACAGGGTCCAATTATCCCTAATGGAGATATGGCTCCCCAAACTGTCACTCCAGGTAAATTTACCTCCTTCTACTGCACTCTTGGGTTATTCGCAGCCCAGTAGACACAGTTGTGTCCGTTTAATTGTGCCATTAAGCTTAATTTGGTGCAAATTCAGTAACTTTCAAAATCGCAGCATTAACCTGCAAAACAAAATCAAAAATAAATAAATTACGAAAATTAATAATCTGCAAGACAATTATATTAACAACATGACTTCCCAGAAAGAACCTGACAGCCGAAAAAAAACAGAAATCGGGCGCTACTTTTGACTCACCCTGTATATATATATATATATATTATTATATATATATATATTTATATATATATATATATATATATATATATATATTGACCTTAACCTTTGACCTGTAATTCATAATCCTTGACCTTTGACCTTTAAGGCCACAAAGGTCAAAATTTCATAGTTGTGAGAATCGAATCGGGTTTTCGACCTTCTTCGACGAACTAACTCCACTAAGCTATAGCACGTATCCTGTTTCCTTATTTTTAATGTCCACAACATTGTTTTGTGACCTTTAAAGGTTATGCAAAGGTCAAATTTTGAAAGTTGTTGAACGAAACCGGGTTTTCGACATTTTGCAGCTGTTGATTGAAGGCCATATAATTAATTTATAACTTGGTTCAAAAATTATCACATTGTCTCATCCTTGACTTCTGAAATAATGTACATCGTCAAATACCGCTCGTGAACCATTGTCGTCTTCAGACTTGTTTTTTTTATTTTGTTTCCCGTTGTCTGTATTTGAGTCTGTCTGCGAGACCTCGACTGTAGGATTTATTTATTTCATATTATTATCATTCTTTTGAATTATCGACTTTTGTGAATATGTTGTTATTTTTCATTAAATGTATTCCTTTTAAGACACTAGCATTGTGCTGTCCTGGTGCAGCGACTACTCTGTGCTGTGGATCGCCTCTCCGCTATTACGCCCCGATAACGCGCGTGCATTAATCTCCGAGTCTCGGTTGTAGCCTTCAAGGGAGAAGCTTTGCCATCCATCCAGGGTAGGATTTTAAAAGGACAATATGTTTAATCAATTATAATTATTAATTTACCTCACAAAAATAAATCATTTATTATTATTATATCAAGTGCAATTCAATCGAAACTAGTTCACACGAAAACCAAACCAACCTTAAACAAAAGGTGACGATGGAGTCCAAAGACATTTCTCACAAGACTTGGTCAAACAATCAGCCAAATATCCCCTGTTTAATGCGATGGAAAAAAAACCTTCTCAGCACGTTCCACAAAATCAATCCTTTACTGCACAAATTCTTGCAAATCTAAGTAGCTGAGATGAAAAAACATTGTAACCCATTTTAATTGTACATTGCTACATGGAAAGGTGAACAAGACTACAGGGAAATTGAAATCATCAAATTTATGTATATACACTTGTACTTAAAACCATTCTGTCCAACACTAACCAAAACATCCAGATATACAGCAAACTGTACAATCATTACCACTCCTGTTTGCAATCAGGCTATCTTGATAAATCTTGTGAAGCTGCCTATCAAAAAAAATTATAGTTAACCACACAAATATCATCTACATAATGACATGTATGAGATAACATTTCAGCTAATCCTAATATTTTTCTCCTTCATCAGTTTCTGCATGAATTAACATTCACAGACAATAATAAAAATGTTCGCTAGTAGGGGGCTGCAATTCCCACCCATGAAATACCCTTACCTGTTGAAACATTATCCCACAAGAAGACACAAAAGTATAAAATAAATAAAATTAACAGCAATCTTAAACTTCTGCTTATCAAATCAATGAAAACTTGACTACTTCTTTTTAGAAAAAAATGCTCTATCAAACCTGACACACAAAAACTTATTAAAAGAGTTAAAAACCTGTCAATTACGATGAAGATGAATCCCTCATCGTGATGAATCCAAATTTGGATATAAAGTTGAAAAATAAGTAAGACTCTGGGAAAGATAACAGCAATTCCTAATCCAGATCAAAATTACATCTCGATTTACAAAACAGATTTATACTCGGGGAAATGGGTGTAAATACAAAATATTAGATTTCTTGACTCAAAAATTATTGGCGAGCCCTCTAAGTTCTTTGGTTTCAAACATCTCTTTTTCGATACTTTCTCGTCAATTTAGGCCTGAGGCTGACTAGGATAAAGACATTTTTCTTCTTACTAAAAAGGAATTTACCCATATGATTATATGGATTCCTTTGAAAGATTTAAAGAAACAAAAGATTTCCGCAGCATGCTTCAAGGTCCACCAGCAACCCCCTTCTGGTGAAACTACCAAAACCAAGAATTAATGCTCACCTTCACCTTTCATTTCTCTTCTTTTCCCACCTCGAGAAAACAAACTCCTCCACTCTCTTCAATCCCACTCCTGCCTCTAGGTCTTCAAAATAGCTGTTCACCATCTTTCCGCATCAAAAACCAATGTCTTTTCTACCTCCGTTAATCAACCCCAAACCCACCTCCATCAAATTCCTTGCTTTCATTCCTGAAAGTCCCTGTCATGTAAGGACATGAAAGTCCCTGTAGTGTCCATCTTGTTCACCTGCATTGATATAGATGAACATGCAAGTAGAGTAGGATTTATTATATGCTCTTAAACTTACTAACAAATACATATCACCAACAATAAGAGATCATCAAATATTAAACAAGATGGTCTTCATGGAATACTTACCCTGCGCAGTCTTGAGAAGACTTGGTGCAAGCCAACAGTTCTGCTGTTTTTTTCTTTGATGCAATATGGTGCCAGAACGGTGGCCAATGATGTTACTTTTATCACACCATATTTCCCATGGGTAGTTGAACAATTAGAAGTTTTGTATGATTGTGTTAGCGGTTTCAACAATTGCAGATAAAAAAAATTTCAATACTGATTGGATCAGAGTTGCACTTGTCGAATGACGTCATAATGAAGGCACTGATGACATCATTAACATATCTTATTCCCCTTGGAAGTACTTGACAAAGAGCCATGTTTCAATTTTTCCATGTAGCGGTTTCGGAATATAGAGGTGCAAATTTTTTTGGTTTTTCCAAAATGGGCCTGTACCACGTGACTATGACATTGTAATTATCATTATAAATTCCTACAGGAGGCGGCACACCTAACCAAAATTAATGTCAATCGGACCATCAATTGCAGGGAAAATTTTTTTTTCATACTGACTGAAGCTTTTCATACTGAAGCATTGCACTTGTCGAATTATGACGTTATAATGAAGGCACTGATGACATCATCATTAACACATTTATTCCTCATGAGAAGTACATTACAATGAGCCATGTTTCAATTTTTCCATGGAGTGCTTTCAGAGATATCGGGGGGCAAAGTTTTTTTGGTTTTCCAAAATGGTGCCTATACCACGTGATATACGACATCATAATTATCATTGAAAAATTCTACAGGAGGAGGTGCCCCAATGGTGAAAATTGTATCCATTGGACCAACAATGCAAGAGAGAAAGTTTTTTTTTCAGACTGACCAGATCAAGCGTTGCACATCGAATTATGCCGTCATAATGAAGGTACCAATGACATCATCATTAACATATCGTATTCCCCATGGGAGCACTTGACAATGAGCTACGTGTAAAAAAAATTTCAAGAAGTGGTTTTAGATATAGAGGTGCAAAGTCTTTTGGTTTTCCAAGATGGCGCCTGTACCATGTCACCTACGACGTCATAATTATCATTATAAATTCCTACAGGAGGAGGCACATCTGTGGTCAAAATTCTGTGTCAATTGAACCAACAGTTGCAAAGAAAAACAATTTTCATTACCTATTGAATCAAGGATTGTGCTTGTCGAATTATGACGCATAATGAAGAAAGTGATGACATCATCATTAACTCATCTTACACACCCATGGGAGTACTGACAATGAGGCCATGTGTAAATTTTTTCCAGAGTGGTTTCAGAGAAATAGAGGTGCAAAGTTTTTGGGTTTTTCCAATATGGTGCCTGGTACCACGTGACCTATGACGTCATAACTATGATTAAAAAAATATTCCACAGGAGGAGGCACACCTATTGGGAAAATTTTGTGTCAATCAGCCAAACGGTTTCTGAGAAAATGAATTTAAAAAATGCAGACACGTACATACGCACGTATTGCACACGGACGCGAACGGTCGCTTAACCACACTTTTCGCTTTGCGAGCGCAGGGTAATAACTCTGTCAGCTCACCAAAATTAAATAACTCCGTCAGCTGCTGGGAACAGGTGCCTCATTGTTCGAGGGAAACGAAATAACTCTGTTGGCTTCTGGTAAAAAGCACCTTGTTGTCTGGCTGAAGGAGGGCTGTGAACTCTGTAGGCTCTGAGAACACCTTTGTACATCAATAATGGAACTCATGTTTAGAGTAATGAGCCCATGTTTCCCTCTGCCTCCAACCTATTTCTCGTTGTAAAATTATTTGCAGCCTTCTCTCATTGGCTGACTTCTCAATGATCACTGCAAAACCTTGAGTGCACTTCTCTCCTCCCGACAAAGCTGGTCAAGATGCAGTGTTCCTTATCTTATGTCTGTCAGCCTCTCAGTAATTTACTGTTGCAAGAATGTCCCACCATTTCACCCCACCCCTCCTCATTTGGGTACAAAAAGGCTCTATTGCATGCATGAGATCAGAAAGGACGACTCATAGATTTTTCCTTGTACCTGTTTAATTAAATCCCCTTTCTCCATGCACATGATGGCGAATGCTTCAAACTCTTGTGAAGGACTGAATTCTTCTACACTGCTTAATTGGGACTTTTCCATCAGCACTTACATAATGTCTGCACAACCTGACATCATGTCACAAAACGATTCAGTCACATGTATTCCACTCTAAGCACTGCATGGCTGATCTCATGTTCAGGTAGAGCATTTTCGATCCCTAGTACCGGTATCTTTTAAAGACCTTACAGGCCACCCTATGTTGTGCGCCAATGGCCATTTTGATTAGATTATATTTCCTGTATTGTGTGTTTTTGTGATGTCGGATCAGAGTGTGCTTCATTTATTTATTTATTTGCCCGTTTTCATGTCTTACTATCTTTTGTCCCGGGATTCTACATTTGTCGTCCTGTGCCTCTCTTATAATAAACTATTCCGTAACAGCACGTTTCATGTGGTGACCCGTCATTGCAGATGTTGCACACAGAAACCATTTTGGCGCGGCTTAATGGTAAATCCCTGGGGGAGGTGATAATTGGTAACATTCTCTTGAAGAGGCTGGCGGAATGAACAATTCTGACCAGAGGGGGCTTACCAGATTATTTATATTTGGCACAATTTTCTCGATTTTCCATTTTCCAGGAGTTTCAAGGAGTTGGACAAGTTTTTTTAGGACCTTCCAGAACTGAAAAATGCTTTTTCATTTTTCCAGAAATTTCAAGGAGTTTCAAGGACTGTGTGAACCTGAATCAAATCCTATCCAATTATATTTACTCGATTTTGGATAAAATTCCTCCATTGTTAATCAACTGAAGAAAGACAAATCAGGAATATAGTTTGACTTTCAGAAAACATGACAATACATCAAGTCAGATAACCTTTATTACTAAACATTGCACTTGTTCACGAAAAGTAAACAAAGCCAACAATATCAATTTGAAAGCAAAGATTGTAGGTTTGCTCACAAATAAATATTAAAACAGCATTAATACGATTCTTACCAAACAATACATTACTCATTTTAAAAATTCTCAGCAAAGCAAAACTCACACAGATTTGCTTACAACCAACATGGCAGTGAGTTGAAAGGTATCAGTTACTGCAGATTCCATTTGATTGGGTCGGGCATTTAATCATACTTGCTATATCCTCTGCACACCAGTTTCTCCATCAATATTGGCTTCCTCATATCAAAAAAAGTCTATTTTGGTGGCCTGTCCAGGTAATTATATTTTGGGAATATCTTGAACTGAAAGTGCCCTGGTCCATCAATGTATGCAGTTTTGCATTATCAGTTTAATGGCTTCCCCCCCCCCACCCCCAAATAAATCCTAAGTCCAAAACCACCAGCCCATGAAACAATCAGCTTCGTCAGAGGAGTGCAAAGGATGAAAACTGCTTGGAAATTTCCCTCAAATTTTGCACATGTGCTTGAGATACCCAGGGTCAGGTCACGGGTACAAAATAAACCCCGACCCCTGCATGCACGAGGGTGGAGACTTATAATTTTCACCTGTATACGTCACATAGTGCAAGTAGCTTACATAGTGCAAGTAGCTAACAGCCACTGACCCCTGCCAAAGGGAGGGGCTATTGAGGATGAGGAAATGACAACCCTTCTGGTTTGGAGATCAGCGCATGTGGATGACTGATCGGCGCTCTCTCCTACCAGTTCTTCAAAGTTCCCCAAACCATTTATGTTGTGTTTTACCGTTTCGTTTTTATTCCTGTTTTGCATCAATTTTTCTGTCCCAAACCGTATCCTGCTGTGTTGAAACGTTTTATTTGTTTCCCCGAGTTAAGTTGGGCCTACCTGCGATAGTCGAATGTACTTCCCCTCCATTTTTTGCCTCGTTTTCGCTCCTTTTATTCCAGTTATTGTTACTTATGATCCCTCAGCTCAATCCATTTCCCCTCCTCCCTCAAAAATTCAAACAAAATACAGTCTCTCTCCTTCTTCACTCGGAAAGAAACACTCGGAAAAAACCCAACAACAACATCGGAGAAAAAACATCCAAACTCCAATCGCAGTGCTCGGTTTCTCATTTTCCTATCCCTTCTTCGCAATATACCCAACTGAATAAAATGTTTCTCTTCCTTAAAACCTCTTCACAACATGAGAAAAATATACCATCAGAGATGGGGAATCCCCCACCATTGAATGAAAAAGGTCATACATATTCCAGATAATGAGGGAGGTGAATTGGAAACAAGACACCATTTGGTCATCATCTCAAAAAGTTCCCCAGGGGTGAGGAACGTAGTAACCAAAAATAATTGAAATCAGATAAGCGGTTTTCCATTTATTACAAAAAACATTGTTTTCAAGATGGCCACCCCAGTCGGCCATCTTGGATCCGGCCACGCCCAAAATCAATAGGGTTCTTCCTTTTCAGGTGGTACATGTGTGACTCAAAATTCAAATCGATATGGCGAAAAAACATTTTTTTCAAGATGGCCGCCCCAGTCGGCCATCTTGGATCCGGCCACGCCCAAAATCAATAGGGTTCTTCCTTTTCAGATGGTACATGTGTGACCCAAATTTCAAATCGATATGGCGAACAGTTTATGAGTTATCGCACTCACAGCTATAAATGTTGACGCCCGCGACGGACGGACGGATGGACGGACGGACAGCTGGACGGACAGCCGGACGACCTGGGACAACAAATATCCCCCTTCCGCCACGCGGCGGGGGATAAAACATTTTTTTCAAGATGGCCGCCCCAGTCGGCCATCTTGGATCCGGCCACGCCCAAATTCAATAGGTTCTTCCTTTTCAGGTGGTACATGTGTGACCCAAATTTCAAATCGATATGGCGAACTAGTTTATGAGTTATCGCACTCACAGCTATAAATGTTGACGCCCGGATGGACAGACGGACGGACGGACAGCCGGACGACCTGGGTGACAACAATATCCCCCTTCCGCCACGCAGCGGGGAATAAAAAGGCTTCCGAAATGCATCTTAAAATGCCTTACTCTGCTTATTACTCCATCAGGGAAAACCCAATCATCTTTTTCATCATCAAAATCTCTTCATTTTCTTTTTGACAAGGCTTATTTCCCAAAACCTCTGCACTCCTAAAGGCTTAGTTCATCCAGCCTCCTCTTTCACTGACAGCAAAATTTTCCTCCATGCCTTCAAGCATGCTCATCACCATCCCACCCAAGGAAGTCTGTCGCAGGTTATCTCGTCTCGGAATCCTGAGGCGTCAATTTTGCAAACGCTGTGTCCAAACGACAAAAATTTTCCCTCCACATCCATTCATGGTGCAAAGATTCATCCCATCTCATCTTCAGTTATCTTGCACATCCTCCCACTTTTGGTACTCTGAATCCTGTGGTGAGGCTGTTGCTTTAAACCAATGTGCATTCTCCTCCTGGAAGGTAAATCCAACTGAAGGAAACCTCAGATCATTCCACAAAGGCCGCAACAAGTGTGTGTCTACTCTCAGGAGAGCCAGAAAACAACATCTGTCCAATCTCAAGAATGAACTTTCAAACTCGTCTCCCTCCTCAAAAATCTGGTGACGCCTTGTCAAGTCCATCTCTGGTGTGTGCTCCCCTTCCATCCCTTCCCTCACTTCAAATGGCACCACACCTGACTTCAGTCGTGAGAAGGCCAAATACCTCAATTCTGTGTTTGTTTCAAAATCTTGTGTTGCTAATGTCCGTCTCTCCGTCTCTCTCTCCGTCTCTCTCTCCGTCTCTCTCTCTCTCCGTCTCTCTCTCTCCGTCTCTCTCTCTC
>CM068960.1:137919037-137929843 GCA_035128595.1 Eptatretus atami | reverse complement strand
ACGTGGTCGGCCCATTGGCCTCCTCCACTCATGAGGCTGCTTCGCTGAGAGAATCTGATGAGCAGGATCAGCATCAGGAAAACGAGCCACATGTCCATACAGCCGCAGCTGCCCATCCCAAAACCTCGATTATTTTTACCCCGTTAATCCACCCCAAACCACTCCTTCAAATTCCCTGCTTTCCTTCCAGAAAGTCCCCTGTAATGTCCATCTTGTATTCCCCATGTTCCCCGCCCGATTCCCTGCCCTTCCACAGATCTCGTAATGTCCTGTTCCCAACTGTTTTTTCCTTCCCTCTCCCCACCCCTCTGTGTCCCCCCTTGCTGTGCGGTTTGTGTTCGCTCTCATACGAGCCTTGACGATGTATACAAACATAAATAAACACATAAAACCTCTCCACAAACAGGTACAGGACTGGATAGCTGCATCCATTGATGTGACTGGAAGCTGGATCTTAGTTTTGACCCATGAAACCCCATAATCCCAGCGGCTCTGACTCCTCATTTAGCACCTTCGAGGGCCCAAAAAGGATATCGGAGTCTCCGCAAAGATGATGTCATCTGTGAAATCAGGTCAGAGATCTGACATTCCTAAACGATGCCACCACAGCTGATCTCTCTGACATTCTCCCCAGAATTGGCAGTCCCTACAAGTGCTGAAAGTGTGGGGGCAGGCATCCCGATTCACTGAATCAAATGCTTTACATGATCAATCATAAGCTGCAAGCAGCCGCCTGCCGAAACTCTCGTCTACGATCGGTGAGATACGAAAGACAAGGATACGGTCAATTCGTTTGACCTTCTTTGTGATGCTCTTGGATCAATCGTTGACCTCTTTGTGGTGACTTTGGAGCCTGACTGCTCTGGACGTTGGTTACTCAAGCAGATGGTGGCAAACCCTATCAAGAATTTTCCGAGCAAAGACCTTGCCCAGCACTGAGAGCAGCATCACCTCTCGTGGTTGTTGCAGTCTTGGCGATCCCCTTCTCTTTCCAGAAGAAGGACAACAAGGGCCCCCTCTCCAGTTAGTTTGGATGATGCCTTTGTTTCCAGGCAGAGCACAGAACTGCATGCCACGGACCCGAGTACAGCAATTTCACCAGCCTGAGAAAGTTCAGCATGGATGCCACAGATCCGCAGGAGCTTCAACCACTTGACCGGTTCACCGCAGCCTGTGTTTTCCACAAAACGATTGGTGGACACAGTTGATTGGAGGGTCCCCAACGCCAATCGGATTCGTAACACCCCTGCATCCACTCGACAGCTGGTGGATCAGCCTGGAAACAGCCGCTCAAAGTAACCGGCTCAGCAGGCCTTCACTTTGGACTCCTTCTGTCCAAGAGCTTCACCACCCTCATGCTCTAAGTGCCAGTACCTCGAGGGGATGGGGCTTGAGGAAACGCAATGCGTGAATTCCCCTGCAAGCAGGACGAGAATCACTTGACCACAGGTTATGCTTCTCCCCTCCATATTCCTGCACATTAGCGTCCTGGTCCACCCTTATACACGTCCAGTTTATGGCCGTAAATTCCTCAACAGCTCAGCTTCTGCCATTCAAGCCTGTCGTTGCGAATCTGCGTCCAATGGTTCCAGTGACCGCTTTGAGAGTAATAATTCTTCTTCGCTTCGTGAGTTCAAGACATCAACTGGCAATATCAAGGACAGTGGTCTTGAAGGCACTCGACAAACTCTTCAGGCTCTCCCAAAGCACCCAACCCCCCAAATCTCCACTCAGCTTGTTCGCATCTCCTCAGCCACACTCTCATTCCTGCAGCTTGCCAATATCCTAGTCTGGGATGGTACCATTCTCCTGGATGTAAAGCTGCAAATTTTAGAGTTGCTACAACAAGCTTGTGGTCAGTATTTAGGAACTGAGGCCCTACGGTGACCCATGCAGTTTCTTGGATCAATCCTCCAGTCGGCCACATCAATGAGCACATGGTAATCTCCTTTGCACACCTGCCAGCGTATGCGAATACAAGTCCAGCGATGAGCCTCAGTGGGTGCTGAAACGCATTTACCAGACACCATAAATTCCATGACTTCTTGGCAAAGTCAAGAACTTGGTGCTTACTCTGGTTCACAGTCCAGATCCATGGGACCAACACATGTCTTGTAACCATCCCTAATCAGTTCCATTCGATGTATTGAATCCCGTAAGATGGGAGAAGAGTATCTTGCCTGGGCACTGATCGACACAGACTCGGGCGTGGCCATAGAATGTGTCCTTCACAGTGAGATCACTCGCCTCAGTCGTTGCATATCAGAGACAGGAAATGACACCCCAAGATTGACGAGATCCTTTGTTCATCCATACGCTCGTTGACTGGTTGTTAAACTCAGATTATCATTGGAAAGTTCAGGCTTATTGGACACGCTTAAACAGCAACCTCCTTGGGCATGGAACCATCAGAGCGACTCGACCAATCGTAGGTCAACCATCCTGCCATGAATCTCGCCACAATCCAGTCTCCGAATCTCCAAAGAGTTGCTGCAATTACCGATGTCAAAACACTTGAGCTCAGATGCATAACAGAGAGAGGTTATCGCAAATGAGGAGGTACGTGAGGGGAGGTTGGCGTGAAAGGTAGTGTGAGGGAAAGGAAGGGTAGGCAGCATGAGGACAAGGGAAGTTAAGTCAGCGTGAGGGAGGAAGAAAATGCGGTATGAAGGGAAGGGAAAGGGGAAGAGCAGCACAATGGGAGGAGAAGTCGCGTGAGGTGGGGCGGGAATGGAAGGGTGATAAAACATGCTCAAACAGCATCATTTTCATTTTAACTCCAGTGACATATATAAAAACCGGACGGGAGCATTTAAACCCACTTTTACCTGGCAAAGGCCTGCCTGTCCAGCATGCATGCAGCTCGCATTTGCGCGACCTTTGCACCCCTTTACAGTGGCTCACTCTGAATCTGATTCGTACAGCTATCGATCCCCCAACCGAGGTGGAGGGGTGGGAAGCAGGAGGGAGGGTGAGCGAGAGAGGGAGGGAGAGGGAAAGTGTCGAGAGAGGGTGAGGTGCGAAGAGAGGCGAGGTGCGAAGAGAGGAGAGGGTGGGAGGGGATTTCGGAAGATGTGACGGCCAGTTTAACTCATGCATGAAAGCCCCACACATTGATGAATCACCGACATGTGAAACACCTGAATGACAGTTTTAGCTGCATCGGAATTCAAACCCAGGCTAACACTTAGGGTGAGCATGCTGTAACCTCTTGGCTATTCCTGCCATGATGTGGCCAATTTATTGCCCTTTGTAAATTGAAGACATTTTTACTCATGTAATTCATCTATTTAATTTTGCCTTTTTAAACACCAGATATGTCTACAACGGAAACTGCTAATTTATTTTGCTCTTTTAACGCCATAAATGTCCACACGGAAAACCCACATCGCGCTTATCACCATGGAAGCCTTATGAGATGAAAGCTTGAAGAGCACTCTAAAACAGCACTCCAATGACATGGTTGAAAGTTAACTTCTAAAACAAAAACGTTTAATTTCTTAAATATAATCTTATGCTAAGTGATTGTGTATAATGAAAGAGGTTGTACAAAAAGGGGAAACTATGGTGTAAAATAAATTGCACATTTCAGCGAGCCAGCCACCTCTGATGCACCGCAGAAAAACGTGGGCCATCACAGTTGCGAATAGCCCTCGAACTTTGTTCAACGTCGATCGAATATACAGTATTCAGTGACAGTTGCGACTATGTGTAGAGCTCTCACCAAGTGGCTTGATCACTCAAGGAAGCACCTCCAATGAAACGGTTGATAAGAAACAGCTCACTTGGCAAGCAATTAGCGATCACCGATCCGTCATGAAACACCGTCTCGAGACCCGAAATGTGAAACCCATGTCCCAAATTCGATAAATGAACACTTCTTAGGCTAGCTGGAACTGCTGCTAAGTTCAATTTGGGAACTGAAATTTGAATTTGGCTTGGTTTAAGAGATTCTAGAGGTATATGGCAAGTGCGCGAAAAATAAATAAAGCTATAAAACGCTGTGTCTCTGGGCGTTTATAAGTATTGCAACATATCCAGCAATTCGTAGATATGTATTTTTTTTGTTGAACTGCTTGTCGAGATCATATAAGAGCTAACACACAGAACATTATAACAAGGGTTGGGAGTGGTGAATGGAGTGGTGAGGTGTACCGATTGCATGGCAGAGAGTGGTGAGGGGGTAGCGAGTGCGTGCGAGAGGTGAGGATGTAGTGAGGTGCGTGCAAGTTGGTGGTTGAGATGGTGAGGGGATCTGAGGTGGTACCGATTTGTACAGGGATTGGTGAGGGGTATGTCAGGTATGCAGGGATTGGTGAGGGGTGCTTGCCAGACTTGAGAAAAGGAAGTGGATTCTGCGAGCGGAAAATTTGATTGGTCTACATGAAGTAAAATGCCTCAATATTTTGTCCAAGTACTTCTGAACTCTAGCTTGTTTTCTGATTCCTTTCAAAATTTGACTTTCAATTGAAATTAAGTAGTTCCTCGTCATAAATTGATGTCTGAAGACAGACAAGCTAAGGTGAACTACTTCCTTCACCCCCGTTTTTCACTTGGTGTGCAGAGTAAATCAAATCAATTCTAATAATCAATGTTTTGTATGTCAGCATGCATGATAATGAATAACCAATTGGACCACAATGGGGCTTGAATTCTATAAATGTTGAAAACACTTGTTCTGATCATGTTCTTGCTACAGTCACATGGTGTGCATAAATGTTGAAAAACTACATTGGTTTTGGGGAATTTTTGATTTTGTCATCATTCACAAATTGCTGCAATCAAAATGGCGATCAATTTTGATGCAATTTTCCAGTTTTATGATTGGTTATTAATTGGTTTGTTTCCACAGGTTTGTTCTCTTTAAACAATATGAAAATTGATGATAAAGTTTTTTTACACAAGTTGGCAAAGATGGCAGGTGGAAGAATATTTTGTTTATAATTTACAATAATGTGAAAAGCAATGATGGGTTTTGGAGAACATTAATAAAAAAAAAATCACTTTTAATGATTCTGTTCTTAATTCCTTCTCTATCTGGATTCTCATGGCTCTCACCTTGCCTCTTCGCACGAGACATCGAATATCGCGGCTGCGTGATGTGACCCAGCAGAGGCAGTGAGTACTTCCTCTAACCCGATGGTTTCTCACTTCACAATCGCTCTCAAAATTCCCATCTTATCAGCCAACTGTGAGAAATGGAAGAACGAACAACTTTGATTTTGTCCCGTCCACTCAATGTTCATGAACTCGTTCTTGTGGATGCTTCGCTTGATTCGCACATGCTTTGGCTTTCCTGCCACGCAAATTGGTTGGTTGCAATTGTGTTTAACATGTTGTGGGTCTATTGACATTCCTCATGAATTAAATGTGAAGAATTTCTCCGATAATGCCGAGTGCTGAACCCACCCACGAAACAACACATAGACATTTTTTTTTATGTTCTATCCTTAATATGATGTTTTACGAAGTTTTAGTTTTGTAAACAGAGATGAAAATGTGTAAAAAGTTAGTTTTCTTAAATGATTATGCAATGGAATTACTTACTTTGTGAAGGAGTGTCCATTTGCATTGGCGACATATAAATAGGATTTTATCAACAAGTTGATAAGAGTGTGCTTTCCCATGATGGGAAAACAGATGCACCCCGTGTTTTGTGTGTTGTGAGCCCTTTGTCGGAGCAGAAAATAAGTGGGCTCGGACAGCCTTAATGGCTGTGGACACAGTTAGAGTCCAAATGTAGCTGGTGCGTACTTGTGATTTTCACATTTAAAAATTACAAAACTGCATATTTTTGGACTTTGAGTCCGCAATTATAGATGGGTGTTTACATATGGGGATAGTAAAACAAAAAATAAACGATTATATTTTTTGAACGCATTTTAGTAATGTTATTAAACTCCAGCATTATCATGCGAATTCTTCTTCTTCTTCCTGGTGCTCAGCTGCCTGAAGGCAGGTTCAGTGCTGCCAAAGTAGCCCCACGGCAAGGATTACTCTGGTGGTTTTTCCTTTGCCTTTCCAGTAGTCGTCCAGTATAGGAATTTATTTGCTTGTCTGTCTTTGCACTGGACTAGCTGCCGCATGAGAATGTGTTCGAGAATTGGGTTCGAATCCGGGAAGCGGAATTGAAGTGTTAATTGGCAATACGGTTCGAATACGGAGTTGGAAATGAACGTTTTGGAATTAGGTTTAATAGGATAATGAAGGTTACGAATGAGGAAGGTACAATGGGGAAGATTCTACCGACAATCATTGACCCCGTAATGGGGCCCATAAGATGCCGCATTTTCTCCTCGAGCAAACAATCTAACAATTCGTCTTTTCGCCCATCGTCATAACCTTCTCTGCCTTTTGGTTACAAAAACTAACTTTATCCATCCGTTTACATTTGGGCTCATACTGAAAACGCTGCGCGAGAAACACCACAAAGTTCGTAAGGAAGGTAATTTTTCACCACGCGCGGCACGGGACGCAAACGATGACTCATCCAGGTCAAAACCGCAGTTGTCGAAATGAAATCCTGTGATAACCGGAATCGGAACACAATTGTTGCCCATGATTGGTATAAACCCGCAAAAGAGATCGCCGCAAGATTGGAGCGGTTTCCTATATAATATGTAAGAATTTTTATCTTGTGTGTTTATGCTTTGACACCCTGCAGGAACCAGTGCCAAACCAAACTTTGCATGGCCTCCTCTTTCATCCAGAGGAAGTCAAGGGCTATGTTGGATAAAAAAAACTTACCCCCAGATAAAACCAGAAATTGGCCTCAGGCCTTGATTGGTATTGTGCTTAGGCCTAAGTCACATTTGCTCTACGCGGCGAGGATGACGTGCGGCCGTACCCCTGCTGAATTGACAGAAACGTGCGGCAGCCGCAGAGTTTCTGAGGGTGGCCTCAGGGTGGCCCTCGCCGTTTGGCTATTATTTTACAGGTCGTAAGGTCAACGTGGAAATTCTTAAGCGCGGAGTTAAACTTTTTTCAATTTCTACGTTCGCGCGTAGCAACTTCGACAAGCCAAAGAAAAGAACTAGAAAAAAAAAAATTAAAAAAATTAACCCATTCTACAGTCCGTCTGGCCGCACGTCTCGCCTTAGGGCCCCCCTGCGGTCGCCTTGCGGCGCCTTGCGGGCACCTTGCGGGCACCTTGCGTCTGCTTGAAAGTTTCTATGGCCGCCGAGGAACGCCCTAAAGGTCACTGTGCGACATCAAATCAAAGACGGTACGGCACCCCCACGTTTTCGGTCTCCACAATTTAAATCGCCGTGCGGCTCCCTGAAAAATAAAAACATATGTGATGCTACATTGTTGTGACCGTGGAACATACTGCGGCCGCCGTATAATGTAGTGGCCGTAGATTTTGGATAACCCCACGGCTGCCGTGGCAAATGGACTTAGGCCTTAGACACAGCTTCTGCAGTTCCCCCCCCCCATGAGCAATCGAGTAATAAGTAAACTGTCGGAGCCCCACTATTTGCGAGATACGTTCCCGTAAAATGCCGTGATAGCGGGCATCGTTTCATTGGAAAACAGGGATAGGTTCCGGTGGTTAGTGATCTTGCAAGAAAATACCGCACATGGTGAAGCTGTGTATGTTGACAACCTGCAACTTGTTCAATGGCGAAACAGGGGATAGATTCTTGCGGTTCTTGATTCATGAAAAATCTGTGAATGGCGAATGGCGAAAGCGTGAATGTCACACATGAGTTTCAATGGGAAAAGGGGGATAGGTTCCTGGTGTTCTGGCTCATTGGGGAAAGTTTTAAATTATGAAATTTTTTCACGTAAATGCCATGACTACAGTTTCATAACAAAAAGCTTTACAAATATTAAAAAAAAAAAAACAATACCGGGTATTGTTTCCAATGTTTATTGAAGGATTCCGATTACAGTTTAATCAAAGTGACTAACCAACAGTTTCCGTAAAAGCGTCCAAAAAAATCAAAAATAAAATGAGGATCCTGAAATTTTCATGAAGGGGATGAGCACTCACTGAAGTCGCTCACTGTGAGTGAACGGGATTGGGCCAAAGCCTTCAGGGACCCCCGATGCTTTGATGATAGAGGGGAAACCACGGAACGGTAAACATTCCCGGTCGATTGCAGGAGAGGGTGGAGTGGTGCTGAGGTGTCAGTCCACCAGACGGCGGTCTCCTTGGATAACCTTAGGCGGTCTCTTCGGGTGGGTGCCTGGAATGTCTATCCCTAAGAGAGGATGATCACTGTCTCTGTGTTATCATCTGAGCTCAAGCGTTTGGACATCAGTATGCAGCACTCTCTGAGGTTCGGAGACCGGATTGCGGCGAGATCATGGTGGGTGGTACACCTACTATTGGTTTGGTCGCTCTGGATAGTTACCATTCCCAGGAGTTTGCTGTAGCTGTGTCCATAATCTGACTCTTAATGATATTTGAGGTAACACCAGTCAACGAGCGTATTATGAGCCTAAGGATTCGTCACTCCTTAGGTGTCATTTCCTGGTCCTGTTTTGCTCCGACTGAGGCGAGTGATCTCACCTGAAGGACGCATTCTATGCCACGCTCGATCGTGTGTTGATCAGTGCCCGAGACGAGATACACTTTATCTTGGAGGATTTTGGATGCATCGATCTGGAATGAAAAGGATGGTTATGGACATTGTTGGTCCCCAATGGGTCTGGAACTGGTTGAACCTGAATAGCACTAAGTCGTTTGACTTTGCAAAGAAGTTATGGACATGGGTGGCCCGGTTCCATGGTTGTCCAGCGCCCACAAGCTCAATATGCTGGAGTTGTATTCCAACGCTGGTGGTGTGGCAAAGGAGATTAATTCATGTCCTCGTTGATGTCGCTGGAGATGATCCAGAACTGTCCGGGTCTACCGGAGTGCTCAGTTCCTACACTACTGACCACCGGCTTGTTGTAACAACTCTGAAGTTGCACCTTAAAATCCAAGGGAAATGGTACGCATTCGGCCTTGGCTGGATTGTGACAACCTCAAGGAAGAGGGGGTAGCTGAGAGTTGCGAACAAGCTGAGTGGAGGATTTTGGGGGGTCTGGGTGCCTTTGGGAGTCCTGAAGAGTCGTGGGAGGCCTTCAAGACCTCTGTCTTGATGTTGCCTGTGGATGCCTTGGAACCTCACGTGCAGGGCAATAGAGAATTTGGTCTCAAGGCGACACTGGAGACATTGACACAGAGTCGCAGGGCCCCGGGCTGAATGCGCAGGCTGAGGCTGTTAGGGAGGCGGAGGCGTAAAACTGTACGTACGAGAAGGGTGGACAAGGAGGCCTATGTGCGAGGAATCTTGAGGGTGGTAGAGCATCACCTGTGGTCAGGTGATTCACGTCCTGCTTACAGGGAATTTACGCATTGCGTTCAACCAAGGCCATCCTCGTGTACGCAGTCGAGAGCAGAGGGTGGAGGCTCTTGACAGAGGAGTCGAAGTGAAGGCCGCGTGGCCGGTTACTTTGAGCAGTTGTACCAGGCTGATCCACCAGCTGTCGAGTTGGACGTCAGCGGTGTTACAATCCCTGTTGCTGACCCTCCAATCAACTGTGGTCCACCTTCCTTGTGGAAACACAGCTGCGGTGTGAACCTGTTCAAATGGGGTAAAGCTCCAGGGATCTGTGGAATCCTGCTGAACTTCTCAAGGCTGGTGGAAATGCTGCACTCATGTCGTTGCATTGCAGTTCCGTTGCTCTGCCTGAACACAGGCATCATCCCAACTGACTGGAAGAGGGGCCTTCTCTGGAAAGGGAAGGTGATCGCCAAAGACTGCACAACTACCGAGGGTGCGCTGCTCTCAGTGCCGGGCAAGGTCTTTGCTCGGATAATTCTTCATAGGGTTCGCCACCATCTGCTTGAGCACCAGCATCCAGAGCAGTCAGGCTTTACCACAGAGGTCAATGATTGTCGTAATCCCTTGCTCTTCGGGTCCTCACCGAATGCAGACGAGAGTTTTGGCAGGGGGCTGCTTGCAGCCTCTGTTGATCTCTGTAAAGCGTTCGATTCATTGCAATTGGGATGCCCTCTGGGAATTCTTGGTCTTCGTGGGGTGCCACACAAAACTGATCGATCTGATGTCTGAACTCTACTACTGGTACTGAGAGTGCTGTGAGAATGTGGTGGACCATCTTGACTTATTTCCATGGTTATGGAGTTCGTCAGGGGTGTGTACTGGCCCCACACTTTTCAGCACTTGTATGGACTGCATTCCGGAGAATGTCAGAGAGATCAAGCTGCGGTGGCATCGTTTGGGAAGTCAAGATCTCTGGACCTTGATTTCGCAGATGATGCAGTCATCTTTGCGGAGACTTTAGATATCGTTTGGGGCCCTGGCTGAAGTATGTGCTGAATGAGGAGTCAGAGCCGCTGGATTACGGGTTTCTTGGTCAAACTAAGATCCAGGCTTTCAAATGACATCTTGGATTTCTGCTGTACTGTCTGTGTCCTGTTTGTGGTGAGAATGTTGAGGTCATGGAGAGATTCACTTACGCTTGCAGTGATTATCATGTCTCTGCTGGCTGTGAGTCAGAGTCAATAGATGTTGGGGCGGCCCGGGGAGTCATGGATTCACGGATATGGGGTGTGGTTCTGCCGTTACGTGTGCGGGAGACGAAAGTCCGAGTCTCAGGTCCTTGGTGCTTCATCTTGCTCTCGGATGTGAGACTTGGACTCTGACCAAGGATCTGAGACGAAACTTTAATTCCTTTGGTAGCAGGTCTCTTCGGAGAATCTGGCTATCGCTGGCCAGACTTTGTGTCCAACGAGCGGTTGCTGAGAGAGATTCGAATGAGATTTGTTACCGTGCATAGTCGGGAGCGTAG
>CM068960.1:137908295-137919012 GCA_035128595.1 Eptatretus atami | reverse complement strand
TCACGGACTATGCAGGTAACAAATCTCATTTGAATCTCTCTCAGCAACCGCTCGTTGGACACAAAGTCTGGCCAGCGATAGCCAAGGATTCTCCGAAGAGACCTGCTACCAAAGGAATTAAGTTTCTGTCTCAGATCCTTGGTCAGAGTCCAAGTCTCACATCCAGAGAGCAAGATTGGAAGCACCAAGGACCTGAGACTCGGACTTTCGTCCTCCCGCACACGTAACGGCAGAACCACACCCCATTATCCAGTGAATCCATGACTCCCCGGGCCCGCCCCAGACATCTATTGACCTCTGACTCACAGCCAGCAGAGACATGAATATCACTGCCAAGGTAAGTGAATCCCCATCCCAAAACCTCGATTATTTTTTACCCCCGTTAAATCACCCCAAACCACCTCCTTCAAATTCCCTCTTTCCTCCAGAAAGTCCCCTGTAATGTCCATCTTGTATCCCCATGTTCCCCGCCCGCATTCCCTGCCCTTTCCCACAGATCTGTAATGTCCTGTTCCCAACTGTTTTTTTCCTTCCCTTCCCCACCCCTCTTTCCCCCCTTGCTGTGCGTTTGTGTTCGCTCTCATACGAGCCTTGACGATGTATACAAACATAAATAAACAATAAAACCTCTCCACAAACAGGTACAGACTGGATAGCTGCATCCATGATGTGAACTGGAAGCTGGATCTTAGTTTGACCCATGAAAACCCCATAATCCCAGCGGCTCTGACTCCTCATTAGCACCTCGAGGGCCCCAAAAAGGATATCTGGAGTCTCCGCAAAGATGATGCTCATCTGTAAATACAGGTCAGAGATCTGACATTTCCCAAACGATGCACCACAGCTTGATCTCTCTGACATTCTCCCCAGAATTGGCAAGTCCCTACAAGTGCCTGAAAGTGTGGGGGCCAGGCATCCCGATTCACTGAATCAAATGCTTTACATGATCAATCATAAGCTGCAAGCAGCCCCTGCCGAAAACTCTCGTCATACGATCGTGAGAACGAAAGACAAGGATACGGTCAATCGTTTGACCTTCTTGTGACTGCTCTTGGATCAATCGTGCCTCTTTTGGTGACTTTGGGAGCTGACTGCTCTGGACGTTGGTACTCAGAGCAGATGGTGGCAAACCCTATCAAGAATTTTCCGAGCAAAGACCTTTGCCCAGCACTGAGAGCAGCATCACCTCTCGTGGTTGTTGCAGTCTTGGCGATCACCCTTCCTTTTCCAGAAGAAGGACAACAGGGCCCCTCTCCAGTGTAGTTTGGATGATGGCCTGTTGTTTCCAGGCAGAGCACAGAACTGCATGCCACGACCCGAGTACAGCATATTCACCAGCCTTGAGAAGTTCAGCATGGATGCCACAGATCCGCAGGAGCTTCAACCACTTGACCGGTTCACCGCAGCCTGTGTTTTCCACAAACGATGGTGGACACAGTGATTGGAGGGCCCCAAGGCCAAATCGGGATCGTAACACCCCTGACATCCAAACTCGACAGCTGGTGGATTCAGCCTGGAAACAGCCCGCCTCAAAGTAACCGGCTCAAGCAGGCCTTCACTTTGGACTCCTTCTGTCCAGAGCTTCACCACCCTCATGCTCTAAGTGCAGTACCTCGAGGGATGGGCCTTGAGGAACGCAATGCGTGAATTCCCCTGCAAGCAGGACGAGAACACTTGACCACAGGTTATGCTCTTCCCCTCCTATTCCTGCAACATATGGGTCCTGTCACCCTTATTACACGTCCAGTTTATGGCCGTAAATTCCTCAACAGCTCAGGCTCTGCCATTCAAGCTTGTCGTTGCGAATCTGCGTCAATGGTGTCCAGTACCCTTTGAGAGTAATAATTCTTCTTCGCTTTCGGTGAGTTCCAAGACACAACTGGCACATATCAAGGACAGTGCGTCTTGAAGGCACTCGACAACTCTTCAGGCTCTCCCAAAGCACCCAACCCCCCAAATCTCCACTTCAGCTTGTTCGCAATCTCCTCAGCCACACTCTCATTCCTGCAGCTTGCCAATATCCTAGTCTGGGATGGTACCATTCTCCTGGATGTAAGCTGCAATTTTAGAGTTGCTACAACAAGCTTGTGGTCAGTATTTAGGAACTGAGCCCTACGGTGGACCATGCAGTTCTTGGATCAATCCTCCCAGCGCATCAATGAGCACATGGTCAAATCTCCTTTGCCACAACCGCCAGCGTATGCGAATACCAAGTCCAGCGATGAGCCTAGTGGGTGCTGAAACGCATTTACCAGACACCATAAATCCATGATTCTTGCAAAGTCAGAACTTGGTGCTACTCTGGTTCACAGTTCCAGATCCATGGGACCAACACATGTCTTGTAACCATCCCTAATCAGTTCCATTCGACTGTATTGAAATCCCGTAAGATAGGGAGAAGAGTATCTTGCCTGGGCACTGATCGACACAGACTCGGGCGTGGCCTAGAATGTGTCCTTCACAGTGAGATCACTCCTCAGTCGTTGCATATCAGAGACAGGAAATGACACCCCAAGGATTGACGAGATCCTTTTGTTCATCCATACGCTCGTTGACTGGTTGTTAAACTCAGTTATCATTGGAAAGTTCAGCTTATTGGACACGCGTACAGCAACTCCTTGGGCATGGTAACCATCAGAGCGACTCGACCAATCGTAGGTCGAACCACCTGCCATGATCTCGGCCACAATCCAGCCTCCGAATCTCAAAGAGTTGCTGCAATTACCGATGTCAAAACACTTGAGCTCAGATGATAACAGAGAGAGGTTATCGCATAATGAGAGGTACGTGGAGGCGAGGTTGGCGTGAAGGTAGTGTGAGGGAAAGGGAAGGGTAGGCACGCATGAGGACAAGGAAGTTAAGTCAGCGTGAGGAGGAAAGAAAATGCGGTATGAAGGGAAGCGGAGGGGAAGTCAGCACAATGGGAGGAGAAGTCAGCGTGAGGTGGGGGGGAATGGAAGGGTGATAAAACATGCTCAAACAGCATCATTTTCATTTTTAACTCCTGAGTGACATATATAAAAACCGGACGGGAAGCATTTAAACCCACATTGTTACCTGGCAAGGCCTGCCTGTCCAGCATGCATGCAGCTCGCATTTGCGCGACACTTTGCACCCCTACAGTGGCTCACTCTGATCTGATTCGTACAGCTATCGATCCCCCAACCGAGGGGAGGGGTGGGAAGCAGGAGGGAGGGGTGAGCGAGAGAGGGAGGAAGGGAAAAGTTGTCGAGAGAGGGTAGGTGCGAAGAGAGGCGAGGTGCGAGAGAGGAGAGGGTGGAGGGGATTCTCGGAAGATGTGAGGCCAGTTTAACTCCATGCATGAAAGCCCACACATGTGATGAATCACCCGACATGTTAAACACCTGAATGACAGTTTATAGCTGCATCGGAATTCAAACCCAGGCTAACAACTTAGGGTGAGCATGCGTACCATCTTGGCATATTCCTGCCATGATGTGGCCAATTTATTGCCCTTTGTTAAATGAAGACATTTTTACTCATGTAATCAATCTAATTTAATTTTGCCTTTTATAACACCAGATATGTCTACAACGGAAAACTGCTAATTTATTTGCTCTTCTTAACGCCATAAATGTCCACACGGAAAACCCACATCGCGCTTATCACCAGGAAGCTTATTGAATCGAAACGCTTGAAGAGCACTCTAAACAAGCACTCAATGACATTGGTTGAAAGTTAACTTCTAAAAACAAAACGTTTAATTTCTTAAATATAATCTATGCTAAGTGATTGGTTGTATAATGAAGAGGTTGTACAAAAAGGGGAAACATATGGTGTAAAAAAAATTGGCACATTTCAGCGAGCCAGCCACCTCTGATGCACCGCAGAATAAACGTGGGCCATCACAGGCGAATAGCCCTCGGAACTTTGTTCAACGTCGATCGAATATACAGTATTCGTGACAGTGCGACTAGTGATAGAGCTCTCACCAAGTGGCTTGATCACTCAAGGAAGCACCTCCAATGAAACGGTTGATAACGAAACAGCTCACTTGGCAAGCAATTAGCGATCACCGATCCGTCATGAAACCACCTCTCGAGACGCCCGAAATGTGAAACCATGTCCCAAATTCGATAAATGAACACTTCTTAGCATAGCTGGAACTGCTGCGTAAGTTCAATTAATGGGAACTGAAATTTGATTTGGCTTGGTTTAGAGAATTCTAGAGTATATGGCAATGGCGCGAAAAATAAATTAAAGCTATAAAACGCTGGTGTCTCTGGGCGTTTATAAGTATTCAACATATCCAGCAATTCGCTAGATATGTATTTTTTTTGTTGAACTGCTTGTCGAGAATCATATAAGAGCTAACACACAGAACATTATAACAAGGGTGTGGTGAGATGGTGTGATGGAGTGGTGAGGTGTTACCGATTGCATGCAGAGAGTGGTGAGGGGGGGTAGCGAGTGCGTGCGAGAGGTGAGGATTAGTGAGTGCGTGCAGTTGGGGTGAGATGGTGAGGGACTACTGAGTGGTACCGATTGTGTACAGGGATTGGTGAGGGGGTATGTCCGGTATGCAGGGATTGGTGAGGGGTGCTTTGCAGACTTAGAAAAGGAAGTGGGATTGCCTGCGAGCGGAAAATTGATTGTCTACCATGAAGTAAAATGCCTCAATATTTTGGTCCAAGTACTTCTGAACTCTAGCTTGTTTTCTGATTCCTTTTCAAAATTTGACTTCAATTGAAATTAAGTAGTTCTCGTCATAAATGATGTCTGAAGACAGACAACTAAGGTGAACTACTTCCTTCAACCCCGTTTTTCACTTGGTGTGCAGAGTAAATCATCAATTCTGGATCAAATCAATAGAATTGAATTTCAGCATGCATGATAAGAATAACCAATTGGACCACAATGGGGCTTGAATTCTATAAATGTTGAAAAACTTGTTCTGATCATTGTTCTTGCTTACAGTCACATGGTGTGCCATAAATGTTGAAAAAACTACATTGGTTTTGGGGGATTTTTGATTTTGTCATCATTCACACATTGCTGCACAAAATGGCGATCAATTTTGATGCAATTTTCAGTTATTATGATTGGTTATTAATTGGTTTGTTTCCACAGGTTTGTCTCTTTAAACAATATGAAAATTGATGATAAAGTTTTTTACACCAAGTTGGCAAAGATGCAGGTGGAAGAATATTTTGTTTATAATTACAATAATGTGAAAAGCAATGAATGGGTTTTTTGGAGAACATTAATAAAAAAAAATCATTTTAATGATTCTGTTCTTAATTCCTCTCTATTGGATTCTCATGAGCTCTCACCTTGCCTTTCGCACGAGACATCGATATATCGCGGCTGCGTGATGTGTGACCCAGCAGAGCAGTGAGTACTTCCTCTAACCGATGGTTTCTCATGCTTCACAATCGCTCTCAAAATTCCCATTCTTATCAGCCAACTGTGAGAAATTGGATGAACGAACAACTTTGAGTTTGTCCGTCCACTAATGTTCATGAACTCGTTCTTGTGGATGCTTCGCTTGATTCGCACATTGCTTTGGCTTTCCTGCCACGCAATTGGTTGGTTGCATTGTGTTTAAACATGTTGTGGGTCTATTTGACATTCCTCATGAATTAAATGTGAAGAATTTCTCCGATAATCCGAGGTGCTGAACCCACCCACGAAAACAACACATAGACATTTTTTTAAATGTCTATCCTTAATATGATTGTTTACGAGGTTTTAGTTTGTAAACAGAAGATGAAAATGTGTAAAAAAGTTATGTTTTTTTAAATGATTTGCAATGGAATTACTTATCTTTGTGAAGGAGTGGTCATTTGCATTGGCGACATGATAAATAGATTTTATCAACAAGTTGATAAGAGTGTGCCTTTCCCATGATGGAAAAACAGATGCACCCCGTGTTTTGTAGTGTGTGAGCCTTTGTCGGAGCAGAAAATAAGTGGGCTCTGGACAGCCTTAATGGCTGTGCGACACAGTTTAGAGTCCAAATGTCAGCTGGTGCGGTACTTGTGATTTTCACATTTAAAAAATACAAAACTGCATATTTTTGGACTTTGAAGTCCCAATTTATAGATGGTGTTGTTACATATGGGTGATAGTAAAACAAAAAATAAACGTTATATTTTTGAACCATTTTCAGTAATGTTATAAACTCCAGCAGTTATCATGGAATTCTCTTCTCTTCCTGGTGCTCAGCTGCCTGAAGGCAGGTTCAGTGCTGCCAAAGTACCCCACGCAAGGATTACTCTGGGTGGGTTTTTCCTTTGCCTTTCCAGTAGTCGTCCAGTATAGGAATTTAATTTGCTTGTCTGTCTTGCACTGGACTAGCTGCGCCGATGAGAATGGTTTGAGATTGGGTTCGAATCCGGTGAGTCGAATTGAAGTGCTTAATTGGCATACGGTTTCGAATACGGAGTTGGAAAATGAACGTTTGGAATTAGGTTTATAGGATAATGAAGGTTTAGAATGAGGAAGAGTACAATGGGGAAGATTCTACCGACAATCATTGACCCGTAATGGCGGCCCATATAGATGCCGCATTTTCTCCTCGAGCCAAACACATCTAACAATTCGATCTTTTCGCCCATCGTCATAACCTTCTCTGCCTTTTGGTTAAACAAAACTAACTTTATCCATCCGCTTTACATTTGGGCTCAACTGAAAACGCTGCGCGAGAACACCACAAAGTTCGTATAGGAAGGTAATGTTTCACCACGCGCGGCACGGGACGGCAAACGATGACTCATCCAGGTCAAAACCGCAGTTGTCGAAATGAAATCCTGTGATAACCGGAATCGGAACACAATTGTTGCCCATGATGGTATAAACCCGCAAAAGTAGATCGCCGCAAGATTGGAGCGTTTCCTATATAATATGTAAGAATTTTTATCTTGTGTGTTTATGCTTTGACACCCTGCAGGAACCAGTGCCAAACCAAACTTTGCATGGCCTCCTCTTTCATCCAGAGGAAGGTCAAGGGCTATTGATTGGATAAAAAAAAACTTAACCCCCAGATAAAACCAGATAATTGCCTCAGGCCTTGATTGGTATTGTGCTTAGGCCTAGTCACATTTGCTCTACGCGCGAGGATACGGCGGCCGACGCCCTCTGAATGACAGAAAGTGCGGCAGCGCAGACGTTTCTGAGGTGGCCTCAGGGTGGCCCTACGCCGTTTGCTATATTTTACAGGTCGTAAGGTCACACGTGGAATTCTAGCGCGGATTAAACTTTTTTCAATTTCTAACGTTCGCCGTAGCAATTCGACCAAGCCAAAAAGAAAGAACTAGTAAAAAAAAAATTAAAAAAATTAACCCATTCGTACAGTCCGTCTGGCCGCCCTCGCCTTAGGGCCCCCCTCGGTCGCCTTGCGGTTCGCCTTGCGGGCACCTTGCCGGGCACCTTGCGTCTGCCTTGAAAATTCTATGGCCGCCGAGGAACGCCCAAAGGTCACTGTGCGACATCAAATCAAAGGACCGGTACGGCACCCCACGTTTTCGGTCTCCACAATTGTAAATACGCCGTGCGGCTCCCTGAAAAATAAAAACATATGTGATGCTACATTGTTGTGACCGTGGAACATACTGCGGCCGCCGTATAATTGCTAGTGGCCGTAGATTTGGATAACCCTCACGGCTGCCGTGGCAAATGTGACTTAGGCCTTAGACACAGGTCTGCATTCTCCCCCCCCCCATGAGCAATCGAGTAATAAGTTAACTGTCGGACCCACTATTTGCGAGATACGTTCCCGTAAAATGCCAGTGATAGCGGGCATCGTTTCATTGGAAACAGGGAAGGTTCCGGTGGTTAGTGATCTTGCAAGAAATACCGCACATGTGAAGCTGTGTATGTTGACACCGCAACTTGTTCAATGGCGAAACAGGGGATAGATTCTTGGCGGTTCTTGATGTCATGAAAATTCTGTGAATGGCGATGGCGAAGCGTGAATGTCACCACATGTAGTTTCAATGGGAAAAGGGGGATAGGTTCCTGGTGTTCCTGGCTCATTGGGGAAAGTTTTAAATTAATGAAAATTTTTTCAACGTGAAATGCCCATGACTACAGTTTTCCTAACAAAAAGCCTTTACAAATATAAAAAAAAAAAACAATACCGGGTATTGTTTCCAATGTTTATTGAAGGATTCCGATTACAGTTTAATCAAAGTGACTAACCAACCAGTTTCCGTAAAAGTCCAAAAAAATAAAAATAAAATGAGATCCTGAATTTTCACTGAAGGGGATGAGCACTCACTGAAGTCGCTCACTGTGAGTGAACGGGATTGGGGCCAAAGCCTTCGGGACCCCCAATGCTTTGATGATAGGAGGGAACCAGAGGTAAACATTCCCGGTCCGATTGCAGGAGAGGGTCGGAGTGGTGCTGAGGTGTCGTCCAACCAGACGGCGGTCTCCTTGGATGTAACCTTAGGCGGTCTCTCGGGTGGGTGCCTGGAATGTCCTATCCCTAAGAGAGGATGATCCACTGTCTCTGTTGTTATTCATCTGAGCTCAAGCGTTGACATCAGTATTGCAGCACTCTCTGAGGTTCGGAGACCGGATTGCGGCGAGAATCATGTGGTTGGTTACACCTACTATTGGTTTGGTCGCTCTGATAGTTACCGAATTCCAGGAGTTGCTGTAGCTGTGTCCATAATCTGACTCTTAATGATATTTGAGGTAACACCAGTCAACGAGCGTATATGAGCCTAAGGGATTCGTCACTCCTTAGGTGTCATTCCCTGGTCTCTGTTTATGCTCCGACTGAGGCGATGATCTCACCATGAAGGACGCATTCTATGCCCACGCTCGATCTGTGTTGATCAGTGCCCGAGACGGAGATACACTTTATCTTGGAGGATTTTGATGCATCGATCTGGAACTGAAAAGGATGGTTATGGACATTGTTTGGTCCCCATGGGTCTGGAACTGTGAACCTGAATAGCACTAAGTTCGTTTGACTTTGCAAAGAAGTTATGGACATGGGTGGCCGGTTCATGGTTGTCACAGCGCCCAACAAGTCAATTGCTGGGAGTTGCTATTCCAACGCTGGTGGTGTGGCCAAAGGAAATTAATTCATGTCCTCGTTGATGGTCGCTGGAGGATGATCCAGAACTGTCGGGTCTACCGGAGTGCTCAGTTCCTCACTACTGACGCACCGGCTTGTTGTAACAACTCTGAAGTTGCACCTTAAATCCAGGGAAATGGTACGCATTCGGCCTTGGCTTGGATTGTGACAACCTAAGGAAGAGGGGGTAGCTGAGAGTTGCGAACAAGCTGAGTGGAGGATTTTGGGGGTCTGGGTGCCTTTGGGAGTCCTGAAGAGTCGTGGAGAGGCCTTCAAGACCTCTGTCTTGATGTTGCCTGATGCCTTGGAACTCACGTGCAGGGCAATAGAGAATTTTGCTCTCTAAGGGACACTGGAGACATTGACCAGAGTCGCAGGGCCGGGCTGGAATGCAGGCTGAGGCTGTTCAGGAGGCGGAGGCGTAAAACTGTACGTACGAGAAGGTGGACAAGGAGGCCTATGTGCGAGGAATCTGTGAGGGTGGTAGAGCATCACCTGTGGTCAGGTGATTCACGTCCTGCTTACAGGGAATTTACGCATTGCGTTCAACCAAGGCCATCCTCGTGTACGCAGTCGAGAGCAGAGGGTGGAGGCTCTTGACAGAGGAGTCGAAGTGAAGGCCGCGTGGCCGGTTACTTTGAGCAGTTGTACCAGGCTGATCCACCAGCTGTCGAGTTGGACGTCAGCGGTGTTACAATCCCTGTTGCTGACCCTCCAATCAACTGTGGTCCACCTTCCTTGTGGAAACACAGCTGCGGTGTGAACCTGTTCAAATGGGGTAAAGCTCCAGGGATCTGTGGAATCCTGCTGAACTTCTCAAGGCTGGTGGAAATGCTGCACTCATGTCGTTGCATTGCAGTTCCGTTGCTCTGCCTGAACACAGGCATCATCCCAACTGACTGGAAGAGGGGCCTTCTCTGGAAAGGGAAGGTGATCGCCAAAGACTGCACAACTACCGAGGGTGACGCTGCTCTCAGTGCCGGGCAAGGTCTTTGCTCGGATAATTCTTATAGGGTTCGCCACCATCTGCTTGAGCACCAGCATCCAGAGCAGTCAGGCTTTACCACAGAGGTCAATGATTGTCGAAATCCCTTGCTCTTCGGGTCCTCACCGAATGCAGACGAGAGTTTTGGCAGGGGGCTGCTTGCAGCCTCTGTTGATCTCTGTAAAGCGTTCGATTCAGTGAAATGGAATGCCCTCTGGCAGAATTCTTGGTCTTCGTGGGGTGCCACCAAAACTGATCGATCTGATGTCTTGAACTCTACTCCTGGTACTGAGAGTGCTGTGAGAATGTGGTGGTCATACTTGACTTATTTCCATGTGTTACTGGAGTTCGTTCAGGAGTGTGTACTGGCCCCACACTTTTCAGCACTTGTATGGACTGCATTCTCGGGAGAATGTCAGAGAGATCAAGTGCGGTGCATCGTTTTGGGAAGTCAAGATCTCTGACCTTGATTTCTCGCAGATGATGAGTCATCTTTGGCGGAGATTTAGATATCGTTTGGGGGCCCTGTGCTAGATAGTATGTGTGAAATGAGAGTCAGAGCCGCTATGGGATTTACGGCGTTTCTTGGGTCAAACTAAGATCCAGGCTTTCAATGACATCTTGGATTCTGCCTTACTGTCTGTGCCTGTTTGTGGTGAGAATGTTGAGGTTCATGGAGA
>CM068960.1:137831593-137844826 GCA_035128595.1 Eptatretus atami | reverse complement strand
CTTTGTCAGAAGAAAAGGACACAGAGTCCAGGGACAGTTGGGTGTGACTTGGTAAGGTTGGTAGAGAAAGCGATGGGTTTCGGACACATGATTTCATTGCAAACACTGAATTTAGGCATTCAACCTTTTCACGTGCGGTATCAGCAGTGCGGCCATTTGAGGTAAAGGGAGGGGATGGAGGGGGAACATACAGCAGAAACAGATTTGATTTGATGCCACCAGGATTTAGAGGAGGGAGAGAGGTTTGAAAGTTCAGACTTGAGCTTCTAAAAATGTTGTTTTCTGGCTCTCCTGAGGGTAGATACACACTTGTTCCAAGCTTTATGGAAGGAACTGAGATTTACCCTCAGTTGGGTTTGTTTTCCATGAGGCAAAGGCAAGTTGTTTCAGGACAAGTGCCTCGCCACAAGCTTCAATGAACCATGGGCGGGAGGAAGGGTAGGACAACTGAAGACGAGAGGGGATAAATCTGTGCATGAGGGAGGTCAAGTTTCTTTGAAAGAATTCCCAGGATGAGTTGATGTTGGACAAAGTTAGCAATGGGAGACCCGTCTAGAAGTTTGATGGCTGCTTGGAGACCCTGCCAGTCGGCCTGAGTGAAGTGCCAGAAAAACCAGAATTTTCACTTAACCAGCAAGGAATTTTGCAGTACGACACATTTACTGCCTGAAGATGGGACGACACACTACATGAAGAACCACTTCTACTTGAAAGTGATGGGATGGGATGGGATGCAGATTCTCACAATGGCACCACGAAGCCTGGACCTGAACGACATTCAACAGGTCAGGGAACATGGATCAGCAGCTGCAGAAGAGCAGACATATGCCAAGTAATAGATAAGAGCTGCAACAAAATCTGCATCAGGCTGTCATACAGACCATCATTGATTCAATCTTTGCAAGGGTTCAATCACTGGATGATGCCAAAGGACACACTACCACTTATTAATATATTGTAAAGGTCGTCGGTCCATTTCAGTTGCCCGGTTCAAATCCAGCATGGCGCCAAAGCTTCTACAATGGTCGACCACTTCAAAAACTCCCGGCGGATCTGCATCTGAATGCCGCGGTGCAGTACAGATTGGGAGCACAAAACAGAACAGCAGTCACGTGACTCAATCTAATTAGGCCAGGCAATCTTCTATGCAGTATGGAGACCGCAACCAATTATTCCTTAAATGGTCTGATAAACCACCAAATGAAGCAGCCACTACAGCCAAAATTCTACCTCCCCCCCCCCCCACCCCCCAAGACCTGGTTCTATATAAAGAAGAAAGTTTGTTTATTTGTGCATTCGCACCCTGCAGGAACTGGTGCAACCAGACTTTGCATGGCCTCCTCTTTCATCCAGAGGAAGGTCGAGGGCTATGTTTGGATTAAAATGAAAGATAAAAATTACCCCCGTGTGGGGGTGACGGTCATCTCTATAATACCACAAGTTCTCAATGTTCAGTTATGACCGAAGACTACTGCGCAGTTCTACTGCGCAGCTCGAACTGCGCAGTTTGGTTAAAGATGACTCGACATTTTGCGCGCGGCGCACAAAATTATATTTTGAAAATAAATGCGACGTTTACATTCGGGTTTGAAACTTTTGCACCTTCGGCGGAAAATGTATAAATATAAAAGGCTAAAAATGTGTTATATTTATATTTCATTTCTCCTTCCTTCCTTCTTTGCGAATCGCATCGGCGTTTTTGACCATCTTCCAGATCATGTGACGATCAAACGGGAAGGAAATTCAAAAATCTGTCCGGTTCGATACAAGATAATATTTTTTACTTTCATAATCAATAAACAGTTGCCGAATATCTTGTAGAATGGCAGACTAGATAGGTTTTGAAAATGGCGATATTATAACTTACGTGACCTCGTGACCTTGAACCCGGACAAAAGTTATATCGTTGTGCAACACTCATCGACCTCTACCCACATACTAAGTTTCATCAAGATCGGAAAGAAAAATTGTTGACGGACGGACGGACATTTGGTCCGGCTTTATTAGGTCATCTCCGTAGAGATGACCTAAAAACCAGATAATTGGTCTTCAGGCCTCTTCACGTTCTACAAAGACTTCACATTCTTTGTACTTTGACGAAATTCAGTACGAGTATGTCCCTGATCTTGTTGAAATATAATGTTCATCCACCCTTTGCTGGAATTCGGTGTGCACGTGTGTGGTTCTGGCATCACAAGGGCTCAGAGTGATGAGATTGAACGACTACAAAAGCGTGCACTCCATTTTATTGCGTACCCATCCATTCAATTCAGGAATGAGCTTCTCTTGCATTTTGCACTTGGTCTGAGGCAGTCTTTTGAGGTCTGATCATCACCATGGCATTCTTCCTTCCACCAGTCAATCTGTGTCTCGATATAATATTCAACTCAGAAATGCTCAACATCTTGACCTCCCTCAATACGAGACGAGACTCAAAGGAATAAAAATTTGACAATTCCTTTTTTGACTGAAATGCTAAATTGTTATGTAGGTGTATATATCAATTACGTGTATAATATGTTTGAATTGTGTTTTAATTAAGTTTGTGATCTTAGTGCTTCTACATATTATTTTAACATGATTCTTCTTGCTTTTCTGATGTTAACCTCATATCTATGTCTTCTGACTGTCTTTATCAAAGATGTTTTCTATAATAATAAACCAAACCATAAAACTGACCAGTCACACACCTCTTCTTCTTCTTCTCAGTAATTTTCCACCTCAAGATCCCACCACCATTTCCTTAACTTTCATTCGACTAACTTCACCTTTACTTCATGGCTGGTGAGTTGGAACCATTGTGTTTTGATGGTTACACCATCAGCATTTTGAGTATTACAACTAAACACCAAGATTCTGATTAAGAGTCAACTTTCAAGGGAACTCCAAAGGGAACACTTCTCTTAAGAAATATCTTAACCTACCTTGCTTGCATTATAAATACTGCCACATGCCACCAAAAAAGACCCATGATGGGCAAAATGCAAAGAGAATGGCAGTTTACAGGTCACTTGAGACTCAAAAGCAGACATAGGCTTGGGTTGAGGATCAACATGCAAGACAATCAGCCTCCAGGTCAGCTGAGACTACAGAGCAGACATAGACTTGGGTTGAGGATCAGCACACAAGACAATTAGCCTCCAGGTCAGCTGAGACTACAGAGCAGACATAGGCTTGGGTTGAGGATCAACGTGGAAGACAAGCAGCCTCCAGGTCAGCTGAGACGACAGAGCAGACACAGGCTTGGGTTGAGGATCAATGTGTAAGGCAAGCAGCCTCCATGGCAGCATGTTGGGAACCCTTAGAAGTTGAAGCATTTTGATACAAGTCCAAGTGCATTTTGTAATGCCCAAGATTGGTAATTCATACAAAACCACAAGGCCAACATTCCACAATTTGTCATGCAGGAAATATTCAAATACAGTAGACTAGGCGTAAGTCGGCAGCGTGTAACTCGTCACTTCGCCTAAGTCGGCAGCGTCAAAAAAGAAGAGAATCCAAACTCTGTGAGAAGAAGGCACACTGGGATGAAAAATAGTAGAAAAGCTGAAGATCTCTCCAATGATGTGACATACACTTTGCAACACCTGAAGAAAACTGGCTTGGTCCAAGACAAGAAAAGGCCAGGAAGATCCAGAAGAACCTCCTAAGGCAAGACGAGGGACGTTAAAGGTCCATGACACTCAAAAGTACTAAAATTGCATATATATATATATATATGTAATATATATATAATATATATATATATAATATATGTGTCCAATAGGAGTTTTTCATCGTGATTCTGATCTGAAAATGTTTTTTCACAATACTCGTTCTGTAAAATGTAAAATTAAAAAAACAAACCTCTTCGGGAACGCCCTTAAAAATTCTGCCAAAATCTACTGAACGGGGGCTACACGTTCATGACGTCTGCACAATGTAAATGCACGAACGGGGCTGCACGATGTAACCCACATGACGTCATCTCCAGAACAGCAAAGGCTGCACGTAAATTACTCGGGTGGTGGGTCTATCGTGATTCTATTGGCTTCCTGTGTGTTCCACATTTGATTGGTCGACTCAAATGCTTCGTTCATTTCTGCTTTAAAAAAATCAAACATTGGTTTTGAATAATGGATGACATGGACTTTGATTTGTCTGGTAGCGACAGTGATGTTGAGAAAAATGAAGGATTTTGGTCTGAAAAGATGGAGATGTCGGATAACGTAGTCGCGGGAGGTGAAGTTCAGGCAGCTGGAATTGGAATACGGCCTTAGCAGTTCGAGCACGAAGCAGGACAAGCAGAGGAAACTGGCGATGAAATTCCGGCGTTCATGATGATCGGGAGGACATCGAAGGAAGACTTGGCAATACAACTGGTTAGACTAATCCTATCGTAATTCATTAATGTAAATTCTACTTGCATACTGCTCGATATCAGAAAATTTTAGTGAGGTGACGTGAACAGCACAGCACAGCGCAGCGGACATGTTGCCCGCGGCGAATGAATCGCAAGGCCAGCGCATGTCATCGGCCGTATCTCTCTCGCGCATAACCGAAGCAATCTCGCTGTCCGGATACGATGAAAACTTGTGTGCAGAACACACCTTCGACACAATTGTCTTGAGTAGTCGATAAATCTGACGTTCTGTTGCATTTTTATTTATTTTATTCCTACTGTAGTCATAGCGCAAGTAGAAACAATGAAGAAAAGAGAAAAATAAAAAAGCTACAACACGTCAGATTAATTGGACTAGTCTAGATAAGACTCGAGTAGACAAGACTTGTATTAGCATACACACAATGTATAAGTCTTGCGTAAGAGTCCCGAGGCTATGAAGCCGTGTAATGGACAGATAGATTTTGCTTTCATAGTTGTGCCACCATATTTTACCCTGTTCTTTTATTACAGCATTTTGGCTAAATGTTAATGAATAGCAAGCCAATGGAAGCAGTTACCTTCACTTTAGAATAAACCCATGCATGTCGAGTGCAGCCATACCTGGCTTGCATGTATGTGGAATCGTACCTATCCCAGCAGGCTGGTTTCAAACGAACAATTCAATAAGCTGCAAAATGTGGGTGCAGGTTTTTCACATTGTTTGATTTTAAAATTATCTCCTTGCGCCTTGAAATGGTTAGTATTTTACTTATATGTCCTGTAAGTTTCTTTTTTCAATGGAAAGATTCAGCAGTCACATTTTATATTTTGTGGACATGGTATAGCCCTTTATTGTGCATACATGTATTGGATTTGTACACGACTACGACAAGGTAGTAAAGGGATAAATAATTGCCTCGTGATTGTTGTGCATACACGGCTCAGAAGCATAATTTCTTTTCCGCGAAACAATCACAGGAATTAAGTCGATCAGTGAGACAGCAAACATGTGGCACAATGCATTGTAGGTACTTTATACGGCGCGCGATGTCTAATCATACCACTTTGTGCGAGTCGCGTTCTGGAGATGACGTCAACGGTCACTTGACCTGCGGTTCGCTGAACTCAACTTTTTTGAGGGGCGGGGCATAGCAAGTTGTGAAAAGCACTACAAATGTTCGAAATATTGGTCTAATTATCCCATTGTTGATTCTAAAAAAGAAACATGGTGATTTCTTTCACTAGGAAGGTCAAGTTAATATATAAATAACCAGAAAGTTTTGAGTGTCATGGGACCTTTAGGTTGCTCAGCTTACATGATAGAAGAAAATGAAGTCAGCAGCTGACAATTGAAAGGAGAGCAGGCCTGACCATATAACATCTCATCCAACATGATGTACAGAAGGCTAATTGCAGCAGGTCTCCATGGCAGAGTTGCAGCAAAGAAACCACTGCTGAGCTAACTTGCCTCTCCCCTTGCTCAGCTTTATGCCATGTAAAACAAGGCCTTAAAGTTATTGGAATCTTCCGCTATGAAGCTGAGTCTCTGGGGCTATCACTTTACCATCGCAGACAGGTCGGTAGTCTCTCTGTCTTGTACCTCCTCCTTTCTGGTCTTTCACCCTCAGCTTTTTCCGGTGGTTTGTCCCCCACCCCCAGGTTTCTGCAGGGCACACACGGTCCACCACCAACCCCTTTCTGATGAAATCCAAGATCACTATTCATCTCCATTCATTTGTTCTCTTTTTCCAACCTGTGGAAACAACTTCCACATCCTCTCCAACTCATTCTTCTTCCAGGTCTTCAAAAAAACTGTTCACCACCATCTCAGATCATCCCCAATCCAAACCATGATCGTTCCACCCTCTTTAATTCTCCATTCCCCCCAACCCCTCCGCCTTTCAAATTTTCAGTTTTTCCTTTCTGAGTTTCCTTCTGTATCCATCCTGTCCATTGCAGTGTGTCCTACCCCCCCCACCCCCATTGTCTGTCCAAGTCTTCCTCGATTTTGTCCTTAAACTCACTGTTGATGTGTCTTGCAGTCTGTCTCTCTCCGATTCCTTTTGCCCTGTTGCATCCTCATCCATTCAGAATTCTAGCTCTTCCACGAGCCTTGACTTTGCATCCAAAAAGAGGAGGTATAGCAGAGCACACAGCAGAACGTAGCTTGTATGGATGAGAATAAAGTGCAACAGACACTACAATTTTTCAAAAAACACTGAAATACAAATCCCAACAGGTAAAGAAAACAATTAAACAAAAGGACAAGACAATAACGGATGGTATCCTTATCGTTGGAGGTAAATGACTTGCAGAGTAAGAGCCACCAACATTACTGACATAGAACTGGAAGCGGGGTCAAGTGATCTTGCAAGAATCTTGATAAATCTGGCTATTTTTTTCTTTTTACGATGCGAGTAAATTGTTGGAAGTAAATGGAGGAGTGAATTTTAGGATGGTTATTGGTTTAGGACTCTTTTGTGGAAACAAAACTGCTCAAGTAAGGAGTTTGAAGAAAGCCTGTTGCACGTCATGACAGTGTAAGGTTTGATACAGGTCCAAAGTGAGTGTTCAGAAGTTTAATAATTAATGTAATAAAGATAACATAGAGATGATACAACAATGTTAGAGTCCAAATGGCCGACTCAGAAATCTAAATTCATTTTATGATTTGTCCAAATTATTATCCACTGTAATGTCAGCCCTTCACTGAAAGTTTGCTGTTGAAGTAAAAGAAGTTTACCTGTGATCTCCACCAATGTCACGCAAGTGTGTCCATCACGTATCACTCTACAACCAGCCTTTGCCACCTGGTGTACAGCACAGGCCACACTCCATGATGTTATTCCACTCAGCTCGAGGTACATCTTCAAATGTAAGGTCGCCGTAGTCAAACACAGCAGCCTGTGTGTGGGAAAGGTTCGTGAGAAAAATGGGATTCAGAAGAGAATTTGAAGTGTGAAGGAGGATGGAAAGGGGGTACTGAGGGATGCACTGTTTTCAATGGGTACATTTACTCATTATCCCCCATTATCATCCATCTGCATCTGCATGTTCCCCAACCATTCTCTTCCTTTCACATTGCATCCTATGTACAGTGCCCTGCCATAATAAAATTAACACCTCATTGTACAAACTAACAATCTCCGATACAAATGCAATCAAATGGACTTCAATATGTTAGTACTGTATCTGGTAGTAGTCCTTTGGCATAATCCAATGCTTGAACTATAAAAGCATTGAAGCGATGATATTTCTGTACGAGAGCCTGATCCAGATTTTTCCTGAATGTCGAGTAGATTTTATTGCAACTCTTGCGTATTACTTATCAGAGAATGACTTTCCACAGGTCTTGGTCAACATTCCCAGCTATGTTGATTATGTTCATGCTAGAACTCTATGATGCCAGGAAGTAGCTGCAGTACTTCCGTCTCTTCAGGGCAGATGTGGCTCTGGACATGTGGCATGTGGCATCATATTCTGCAGCAAATGTGTCAACACAACAAAAATACATTGCTGGTATCAGGAACCTTTTTTTTTGTATACCTTGTGGGAGAGGGATGGGGCAGGGAACATGGGGTATACAAGATGGACATGACAGGGATTTTCAGGAAGGAAACTAGGGAATTTGAAGGAGGTGGTTGGGTGGATTAACGGGGGTAGAAAAGATCAAGGATTTGATGGGGGACGATAAGAGGCGGTGGTGAACAGCTGTTTTGAAGGCCTGGATGGAAGAATGGATTGACAGAGTGGGGGAGTTTATTCCAAAGGCGGGAAAAAAGAGAATGAGAGAGTGAAGGTGAGCAGTGATTCGTGATTTTGGTAGTTTTACCAGAAGGAGGTTGTTGACGGACCTTGAGCGCCCTGCGGAAATTGGTAGGGACAAATCACAACAGGGCAGGGGGGGCGGAGACGGAGAGGAGACGGTAGGAGACAGAAAGACCACCGATCTGTCTGCGGTGAGAGAGTGAAAGGCGCAAAGACTCAGCCTCATTGCGGGAGATGCCAATGATCCGAAATGCTTTGTTTCTGCAGCGTGAAGCCGAGAAAGGTGAGAAGCAGCAGCACAAGCCCAGAGGGAAGAGCAGGACTCCCATCAGGCTGCAGACAAGCTGTTATGTGGTCAGGAGATCAGGGGGCAAAGGAAGGACTTTACACGACGGAGGATTCCCAGTCGGCGACTGGATTAGAGGCCAGGTTGGAAATGTGGCTTTCCCAGGAAAGATCATGGCAGAGAGTGAGACCCAGAAGCTTGAATGAAAGGACTTCTTCCAGAGGATTGTTGAGAAAGTGGATGGGAGGGTTTTTCCAAATGTTCCTTTCGGAGAGACATAGTGAGAGTGTGAGATTTGTCTGAACTGAAAGATATGTTCCACATGTTGGACCCAGTTTGTGATTTTATCCAGATCGCCAGAAAGTGAAGAAGCTGCTGCTTGCCGGTCTGAGGGATGACAGATGGTACGGCAGAGGGTGGAGTCATCAGCAAAGATAAAGAGGATTTTCCAGACAGTTGGAGAGGTCATTGATGAAAACCAGAAAAAGAACAGGGCCCAGAACGCTACCTTGAGGAACTCCAGCCTGGACAAGAAGAGAGGATGAAGAAACTCCATTTAGGGCCACACGTTGACTGTGACAGGAGAGGAAGTCTGCGAGCCATGAGTGGAGATGGCATGGATACCATGGGAAGAGAGTTTGGTGAGAAGGGCAGTGTGCCAGACTGTCAAAAGCACGCGATATGTGAGGGATATGGCCTGATTTCATGTTCGGCATTGAGTACCACCATCCATTGTTGGGAAAGCAGAAGCAGCATATCCAGGGTGGAGTGACCTGGTACGAAACCAAATTGATGATCGGAAATCAAGCCATTGGAGAAGAGGAAGGATTTAATGTCTGAAGCGATGATGGATTCCATAACCTTACTGATGATTGGGAGAGCTGATTGGTCTGTAGTTGCAAGGGATCTGTTTTTGCACCTTTTTTATGCAGGGCAGTAATGTTTACTGATTTCCAAGCAGATGGTGATGACCTTGGCAAATGAGAGGGTGAATAGAATGGAGAGAGGGTGAGCAGGGTAGAGAGAGCAGGTTTTTAGGACACATGGCTGATGCCCTCTGGACCGGTTGCAGAATCTGAGTCGAGGTTTGACAGCAAGCTCTCCACTTTGTCAGAAGAAAAGGACACAGAGTCCAGGGACAGTTGGGTGTGACTTGGTAAGGTTGGTAGAGAAAGCGATGGGTTTCGGCACATGATTTCATTGCAACAACTGAATTTAGGCATTCAACCTTTTCACGTGCGTATCAGCAGTGCGGCCATTTGAGGTAAAGGGAGGGGATGGAGGGGGAACATACAGCAGAAAAGATTTGATTTGATGCACCAGGATTTAGAGAGGGAGAGAGGTTTGAAAGTTCAGACTTGAGCTTCTAAAAATGTTGTTTTCTGGCTCTCCTGAGGTAGATACACACTTGTTCCAAGCTTTATGGAAGGAACTGAGATTACCCTCAGTTGGGTTTGTTTTCCATGAGGCAAAGGCAAGTGTTTTCAGGACAAGTGCCTCGCCACAAAGCTTCAATGAACATGGGCGGGAAGGAAGGGTAGGACAACTGAAGACGAGAGGGGATAAATCTGTGCATGAGGGAGGTCAAGTTTCTTTGAAAGAATTCCCAGGATGAGTTGATGTTGGACAAAGTTAGCAATGGGAGACCCGTCTAGAAGTTTGATGGCTGCTTGGAGACCCTGCCAGTCGGCCTGAGTGAAGTGCCAGAAAAACCAGAATTTTCACTTAACCAGCAAGGAATTTTGCAGTACGACACATTTACTGCCTGAAGATGGGACGACACACTACATGAAGAACCACTTCTACTTGAAAGTGATGGGATGGGATGGGATGCAGATTCTCACAATGGCACCACGAAGCCTGGACCTGAACGACATTCAACAGGTCAGGGAACATGGATCAGCAGCTGCGAAGAGCAGACATATGCCAAGTATAGATAAGAGCTGCAACAAAATCTGCATCAGGCTGTCATACAGACCATCATTGATTCAATCTTTGCAAGGGTTCAATCACTGGATGATGCAAAGGACACACTACCACTTATTAATATATTGTAAAGGTCGTCGTCCATTTCAGTTGCCCGGTTCAAATCCAGCATGGCGCCAAAGCTTCTACAATGTCGACCACTTCAAAAACTCCCGGCGGATCTGCATCTGAATGCCGCGGTGCAGTACAGATTGGGGAGCACAAACAGAACAGCAGTCACGTGACTCAATCTAATTAGGCCAGGCAATCTTCTATGCAGTATGGAACCGCAACCATTATTCCTTAAATGGTCTGAATAACCACCAAATGAAGCAGCCACTACAGCCAAAATTCTACCTCCCCCCCCCCCCACCCCCCCAAGACCTGGTATCTAATATAATAAGAAGAAAGTTTGTTTATTTGTGCATTCGCACCCTGCAGGAACTGGTGCAACCAGACTTTGCATGGCCTCCTCTTTCATCCAAGAGGAAGGTCGAGGGCTATGTTTGGATTAAAATGAAAGATAAAATTACCCCCGTGTGGGGGTGACGGTCATCTCTATAATACCACAAGTTTCTCAATGTTCATATGACCGAAGACTACTGCGCAGTTCTACTGCGCAGCTCGAACTGCGCAGTTTGGTTAAAGATGACTCGACATTTTGGCGCGCGCAGCACATTATATTTGAAAATAAATGCCGACGTTTACATTCGGGTTTTTGAAACTTTTGCACCTTCGGCGGAAATGTATAAATATAAAAGGCTAAAAATGTGTTTTATATTTATATTTCATTTCTCCTTCCTTCCTTCTTTGCGAATCGCATCGGCGTTTTTGACCATCTTCCGAATCATGTGACGATCAAACGGGAAGGAAATTCAAAAATCTGTCCGGTTCGATACAAGATAATATTTTTTACTTTCATAATCAATAACAGTTGCCGATATCTTGTAGAATGGCAGACTAGATAGGTTTTGAAAATGGCGATATTTATAACTTACGTGACCTCGTGACCTTGAACCCGGACAAAAGTTTATATCGTTGTGCAACACTCATCGACCTCTACCCACATACTAAGTTTCATAAGATCGGAAAGAAAAATTTTGACGGACGGACGGACATTTGGTCCGGCTTTATTAGGTCATCTCCGTAGAGATGACCTAAAACCAGATAATTGGTCTTCAGGCCTCTTCACGTTCTACAAAGACTTCACATTCTTTGTACTTTGACGAAATTCAGTACGAGTATGTCCCTGATCTTGTTGAAATATAATGTTCATCCACCTTTGCTGGAATTCGGTGTGCACGTGTGTGGTTCTGGCATCACAAGGGCTCAGAGTGATGAGATTGAACGACTACAAAAGCGTGCACTCCATTTTATTGCGTACCCTCCCATTCATTCAGGAATGAGCTTCTCTTGCATTTTGCACTTGGTCTGAGGCAGTCTTTTGAGGTCTGATCATCACCATGGCATTCTTCCTTCCACCAGTCAATCTGTGTCTCGATATAATATCAACTCAGAAATGCTCAACATCTTGACCTCCCTCAATACGAGACGAGACTCAAAGGAATAAAAATTTGACAATTCCTTTTTTGACTGAATGCTAAATTGTTATGTAGGTGTATATATCAATTACGTGTAATATATGTTTGAATTGTGTTTTAATTAAGTTTGTGATCTTAGTGCTTCTACATATTATTTTAACATGATTCTTCTTGCTTTTCTGATGTTAACCTCATATCTATGTCTTCTGACTGTCTTTATCAAAGATGTTTTCTATAATAATAAACCAAACCATAAAACTGACCAGCACCACCTCTTCTTCTTCTTCTCAGTAATTTTCCACCTCAAGTCCCACCACCATTTCCTTAACTTTCATTCGACTAACTTCACCTTTACTTCATGGCTGGTGAGTTGGAACCATTGTGTTTTTGATGGTTACACCCATCAGCATTTGAGTATTACAACTAACACCAAGATTCTGATTAGAGTCAACTTTCAAGGGAACTCCAAAGGGAACACTTCTCTTAAGAAATATCTTAACCTACCTTGCTTGCATTATAATACTGCCACATGCCACCAAAAACACCCATGATGGGCAAAATGCAAAGAGAATGGCAGTTTACGGTCACTTGAGACTCAAAAGCAGACATAGGCTTGGGTTGAGGATCAACATGCAAGACAATCAGCCTCCAGGTCAGCTGAGATACAGAGCAGACATAGACTTGGGTTGAGGATCAGCACACAAGACAATTAGCCTCCAGGTCAGCTGAGACTACAGAGCAGACATAGGCTTGGTTGAGGATCAACGTGGAAGACAAGCAGCCTCCAGGTCAGCTGAGACGACAGAGCAGACACAGGCTTGGGTTGAGGATCAATGTGTAAGGCAAGCAGCCTCCATGGCAGCATGTTGGGAACCCTTAGAAGTTAAGCATTTTGATACAGTCCAAGTGCATTTTGTAATGCCCAAGATTGGTAATTCATACAAAACCACAAGGCCAACATTCCACAATTTGTCATGCAGGAAATATTCAATACAGTAGACTAGGCGTAAGTCCGGCAGCGTGTAACTCGTCACTTCGCCTAAGTCGGCAGCGTCAAAAAGTCCGGAATTTATCTAATGTTAAATCGATCTACAGACTTTGAATAAAGTCTGTAAGTCGTCATCTCTAAGTCGTTTACTTTCGTCTAAGTCGTCAGATGTTTTCCGTTCCGCGTAATGCAAACTCAAGTAAATTACCACGCCTAACTCGTCACATGGAACTGCTGCCTCGTGAGAAGCCCGATTTCAATGGAATCGTGATGCACGGCTATTTAATAACTGCGGCTGCGTTCAGCTCAGTCAGCGCGCCGT
>CM068960.1:137807994-137820063 GCA_035128595.1 Eptatretus atami | reverse complement strand
TCCAGGCACAGCCAAGTGAGCCTTATTCAAAAAATAATAACAATAAAAAATCAACAACAAAAATAAGGAACCCACATCAAAAAATTAAACAATTCTGTCTCCCAGACCATGTGTCCAAATGAAGTTGAAATTTAAAACATGTATTCCCAATCAGTACTAGAGTATAAATGTGAAGTTTCACATTGATTGATTAAGTGGTTCCAGAGAAAACATTACTTAATATTTTTCTTCAATCCAATACGGCTGCCAAACCATGTGACCTATCAATTAGCAGCTTACCTGGACTTTTGTCTACTGTGTTTTTTTGATCCTCCCCCCCCCCGCCCCCCCAAAATAGGTATTTGCTTTCTTCTCCAAAACTACACACACGTTTTCGATGAAACTTGACCACAACCTTCATCACCCATAATGTACCAAAGTATCGACCGCATCAAAATCTGCACTCATTAATGGGATCTATGAGGGGGGGGCTTGACCCCCAAAACAGGTATTTGCTTTCTTCTCGAAAACTACACAAACAATTTAAATGAAACTTGACCACAACCTTCATCATCCATGAAATATCTAAGTTTGTTCAAGGCATCAAAAAATTTAGGGTCTCAGGAGGTCTGCAGGGGGTTTGAGTGACTGTTGCTCCTGATCCAGGTGAGCTTCAGGACAGGCAATCCTATTTTTCCTGAGCAAACTTGTACACCCAAGACTTGGGGAACATTTGTGTGAAGTTTCCCCTCGATCTGTCCAGCCGTTCTGGAGAAGAAGATTTTTTTTATCATTTTCACAGTAAATCCAAAATGGCTGCCAAACCATGTGAACTATGACATGATATGTGTGAACCTTTTGTTCCTCATGGATAGGCGGTCATACGTGTAAAGTTTTGCCTCAATCTGCTCAGCCACATCAGAGAAGAAGATTTTTGAAGGTTAAAAAAAAGGGCTGCTGAATCACATGACTGATGTCATCAATTCTTTTTCTGTGGACCATTTTATCCTGAGATGGCCCTCATCAGATGTAGCGTTCTACATCATGACATCATAATGAAGGCACCTATGATGTCATAAAAAAGCATACTTATTCCCCATGAGGCATACTTTCCATGTGCTAAGTTTCCATTTTTTCCTTGGTGCAGTTTTAGAGATACAGAGGTCCAAAGTTTTTCGGTTTTTCCAACATGGCTGCCACACCACATGATATATGACGTCATAATTATCATTAAAACATTATACATGAGTAGTTGCTCCTATTGTGAAAATTTCATCTCAATCCGACAAGTGGTTGTGAAAAAAACACTTAAGTTCTGTGCAGACATACAGACAGACAAACAAACAAATGAAAAATCGTGCTTAGCACGACACTTGGCGAATTAGTTGACCTTTCCGTGTTTGAAACAAGTTCTTGATGGTTTCGGGTTTTCACTTCATCCCAAGTCATCTTGAGAAAGCGATAGCCGTCGCTCAGTTCCAGCTCGGTTCTCGATTTTTCGTCATTTCCACATTCCACCAAATGGCTTAGTTGATATCTTCGATAATGCTGCTGAAATTGTTTATGGACATTGGCATCCATGGGCTGAGTTGCGATGTCGTGTTTAGGCGCAGGAATGACTTTCGCCCTATGGTGAGACTGACTTGGGCCCTCCTCGTTTCTCGGGCAGAATATGAGATGGCGCATTACCAGCAACATCAGCTATTCGCATTTCTTATCGAAATCGCGCAAGACATCGTGGAACACTAAGCTGGTCATCCAGGACTTTGTTTTCTTTGTTTTGTTTGGCGGTAATCGCAGATTACAAAGTCATGTCTTGAATCCCTGAAGCAGCTGGGATTGCCACTTTCCCGATGATAGTAAAATGCGGACTTATCATACCGTCAGCGTTGCAGCAAAACAGCAGCGATATTTCGAGCTTTGCTGTTCTTAGTCCCTCGCAATACTCCCCCGTAGTGAAGAGATCCGTCAGGCAGCATTTGCGTTAGAACAGGGCCCGTTTCATTCCATGTTGTAGACATCACGAGCTGTAATCTTTCAGGCACACCCTTTGCATGTGTTCTACCAGCACTCACTAAAATCCTGGTACACACAGCACTTCACCGCATACTTCCGAAATGATGATACCAGTAGCGCGCATTTTGAAGCGATTCATCAACCATTCGAGTAATGGAAGTCGACAAGTTCCAGCTACCTCCAAAAAAACATGCGCTTTCGTCCTCAGTATAGCCTCAGTTAGTGGAATGTGGTTTAGCACTGCCTGAGCTAAACCAAAGAAAGAGCGCTTGTTCCAATCGAATGTTTTGCCACCGACTTGACGCATCATAAGACGCGTTCCAGCGATTTGTTCAGCCATCGTCTGATTGTTGTATCCACGTCACCGATGTCCTCCTCTTTCACGGGCTTTCCCCATTTCGCTGCGAAGAAATTGGGCAACGTCTTGTTGAGATTTTGATGGAAAACTCTTAGTCAGTACTCACAGATTTCTCTTCTTCTCTGTCACGTCAAACACTGACGGTTTTTTCCCTTTCCTCTCTACAGGAAGCCATGCTGTTTAAAACTTTTTTTTAGAAACCACTAATCCACTTAACACTGTTAGATCCACATACACACTGGTAAGATGTGCGCTTGCAAATGCACGAAAGCATAAACAAAATTTGATTCACAATACTCTACAGATGTGTACTGCCACAGGCTCTATTAGTACATTTCTCCATGAAAGCGAGGAAAATTTCCTGATGAACTCATCACATGGCGGATGCACGGGCGGATAAGCGGCTGTAATTTTGCAGGGATTTCCATTACTATGTACGTCGGCAGACCTGGCGGATGGCCGATACGCGGGATTTGGTGTGCGGATGAGCGGCGGGATTTGCAAGCTTTTTAGCTCAGATGTTCGGTTTCCTGAAGCAAATCACGCGGATAGCGAGGTGGCAAAAGAGGCGGGGGCGGATAAGCGGGTAATACTGTATATATAATATATATAACTAATATTTGTATATTGTTTTTTTCTTTCATAATGTAATTGACATAGAATATCTCATTATTTATATTTTACATTTCGTTTTGTATTTTCATCTAAATTCTACGTGATGTGGTTTTATGATCCAGGAAAAACTTGTTTTAATCTGCTATACTGGAGCTCCCTGTGTTAGTAAACATCTGATTAGTTGTTTTAATCTATTAATAGTTCAGTGCTCTTTAGTAAATGTCTAACATCGTTTTAATCTTATATGATAAGATCAGTGCTGTTTTGGTATACGTCTGACTCGTTTTAATCTGTCGATACGTTCAGTGCTGTGTATGGTTGCTCTCAAGTCCTAATTATTACCCTCACTGAAGGAGGAGAGTCTTGCACTTGGAGTCCATTTATTGTGTGTTTGTTTGTTTGTCCGCACAGAACTTTGTTGTTTTGTACCCACAACTGTTGTCGGATGAGACCAAAAAAAATTTTTCCATCATTGCGTCAACTCTCATTGTGGAATGTTTTAATTGATAATGATGACGTCACAGGCCATGTGGTGTGGCAACAGCAGGGCAGGTCACCTTGCTAGAGAATGGGAGATGGTCATGCATGCGTGGCGCTTGGCATTTTCCACTTTCCAGACGAGGACTGCCAGGGCCTCCGTCTGCCATACCCCAGGCAGATGCCTGGCCCATCCCCATCCCTTCAGATTCCGAATCAACTGCTGGCAACCAAGAGCCACGTGGTCGGCTCATTGTCTCCTCCACTCACGAGGCTCCCTCGCTGAGAGAATCTGGTTGAGCAGGATCAGCGTCAGGAAACAAAAGCCACATGTCATACAGCCGCAGCTAATGCTCATGGACTATGCAGGTAACAAATCTCATTTGAGTCTCTCAGCAACCACTCATGTGCACACAAAGTCTGACCAGCGATAGCCAAGGATTTCTCTGAAGAACCTGTACCAAGAATGAATTAAGTCTCCGTCTGAGATCCCTGTCAAGTCCCAAGTCTCACATCCATAAGCAAGACTGGCACCCAAGCCCACCAAGGACCTGAGCAACTCAGACTTTCGTCTTCCCGCCACAGGGTACCGGGCAGTGCCACACATCATGATCCAGTGAATGCCATGGACTCCCCAGCCCAGACCCAGATGTCAAACCAACCCAGATTGGACAGCCATGTTTGGAAAAATGGAAAAAGTTTGGGACCCTCTTTGTATCTCTGAACCACACCCAAGGAAAAAAATTAAACTGGCAGATAGCAAGTACTCCTCATGGGGAAATTGATGGGGATTTTTTTTTTAATGTCAAGGTGTGTTTGTTATGATGTCATAATTCACATATGTAGAACGCTACATTTGATCCGTTTGGAAAATTTGAGGTTCATCTGGGATAAAATTGGCCACAGAAAATTTTTTGATGTCATCCGTCACATGATTTGGTAGCCGTATTGTTTTTTTTTTTGTTTTTTTTAAACCTTCAAAAATCTTTTCTCTGAAGTGGCTGAACATATCGAGGCAAAACTTTACACATATGGCCCACCTATCAAAAAAAGGATCAAAAGGTTCACACATATGATGTACTCAGTCACCATGGTTTGACAGCCACATTGGATTTACCCTAAAACCAATAAAAAAATCTTCTCCTCCAGAATGGCTGGACAAAATTGAGGAGAAACTTCACAGAAATGTTCCCCAAGCCAGGGGTGTGCAAGTTTATTTAGGAATAATTGATAGGTCTCATGGTTTGGCAGCCATATTGGATTGAAGAAAAAATATTAAATATTGTTTTCTCTGGAATCGCTTAAATCAATCAATGTGAAACTTCACATTTATGATCTCGTCGTGATGTGAATATATATATATATATATATATATATAGATATATATATATATATATATATATATAATATATATATATATATTAAAGTTCAATGTGATCGGACGCATGTCTGGCAGCCAGAAATATTAGATTTTTGAAATGTTTAATTTTATTTTTAATAAGGCTCACGTGACTGTGCCTCGATGGTTTTGAGGGTAGATGAGTGGCAGCTGAAATGTGAATCCTATCCAGGTTCCTCCTGTGACTTTGTCTTTGCTTTTTCCTTGTTTGGGTTCCTTCTGATTACTCCAATGCAGGACTGTACCGATTTGGTCTTCCATTTGATTTGAATTGAATTTATTTTAATCCATTCTGAATTATATTGAATAATGAATAATAATATAAAAATTCACCATGCGTTCAGATCAGGTGTCCAATCGATTGGATAAGGACGTCTTGGTACCCGGTCATCACTGCAGCAGTTATAAAGTATCAGTTCTAATTATGTCTCATTAATTATGTAACACTCCAGTACACAAACGCCACACAAAATACACCACACAAAAACAAGTCCTGGTGAGGTTTGCAATCTCTGATTGCTCTTTTCTTGTTAACCTGTAATTATACCATAGAATAACTTCTTTGGAATATTGATGTCGAAGAAGAAAGGCATTCGACAATGTGGAATGGAAAAGCATCTCGTTTGTCAAATAATTTGGTGTGAAATTTCTTATTATCTATATCGATTTGTAATTCCAAAAAATAAACTCAAGTGTGAGGTTGAGTTATTTAGATATACGGTACTGTATATCATCATGAAGCTGATCAAATACCAAACGCATCATAATTGCTAGTAAATAACAAGTTCCACACCTTTTGTGCAGTGTTAGTTCATTCCTGCACGTGTTCTGGACCCAATCGCACTCTTACATGTGCAGGAATAAAATTACAAAACAAAGGGCCTGATCTGAACCGGTGGTATCCCCACTCTGCTGGAGTATCCTGTTGCCAAATGTTAAGAAACTGTTATTTAGGAGAAATTGAATACTTTCTTCAAGTTTATTTTGACAAACTACATGAATATTGATTCTCCTTTTATAGACCAGTTGATTTTTTTGATAGGACCTTCATGTGCAATTTATTACCTCTTGCAAATACTTTATCTACCGCTCTTTCGAAGTGCTGGTCGAGTGTTGTCATGTTGAATGTTTGTGTATAATGTGGAAGATAAGTTGATTGGACATTTAGCGGACCATACTCTGTGCAGAGCGTTGGTGCTGCCAAGCAGTCTCCTTGGCTATTGGGCACATCCTGGATGGGTCGCTACTCCGACACAGGATACCAGCAAGCTGGCACTCATTTTGTCAACCCGGAAGGATGACAAGCAGAGTCAACCCCACTGGTATTAATTCAACAGCCGAGTGGGATTTGAACTCAGGATCCTAGAATCCCAAGCCCACCACCCTAACCATTAAGCCAGAAACAGGCATATTTAGCCTTACCCTTGTTCTTAAAGTTGTTGGAATTATCAGTGATCCAATTATTTTATACCAGACTAAAACCTCTTCCGGTTATGGTTTCCAGTTTCTGGTTGCAGGAACGCAGGTTCTTTCAGGGGTCTTTGCCGACTTTCTCAAAGTTAAGTTTCCGGTTGTTATCTGTCCCTGTTAACTGTATATTTTCTCACCTACATGTTCCTGTGCTGTTCCTAGTTCGGTTTTGTTTCAAAATCGTGCTATTTTGTGAGTTTTCGTCAACCTTGTCTTACCGGGTTCCTTGAGCCTACTCATCCTTCCCGTCTAGGTGTACGATCATTTTTATTTGTATTCTCTCCTTATACCTTCAATTCCTATTTTTCCACTTTCCCAACGCACCCCATCCCTCCCAACTAAACACTCTGTTTCTTGTCTTCTCCCCCGTTAATCCAACCCCAACCGCACCTCCTTCAAATTCCCTGCTTTCCTTCCTGAAAGTCCCTGAATGTCCATCTTGTATTCCCATATGTTCCTCGCCCCATCCCTCTCCCTGACACAGATCTCCGAATGTCTCTGTTCCCCACTGTTTTGTCCTTCCACTCCCGCTCCTCTTGTATCATGCCCCCTTGCTGTTGCATTGTGTGTAGCTCTCATACGAGCCTCGACACAAGGTATAACAAAAAAAACCCTCGCTCTTTCATGACACACACACCACCACAACGGTCGATGCCGTACAAAATAAATGGATACACACACACACACACACCAAAATTCCCCAGCTTCCCCCTCCCAACTTCTGTTCATCTTTTTCTCCACCCTCCCCTCCCCAACCACAAATCCTCACTCTTCCCCTCCCAACTTTGTCCAACTTTTCTCCCCCCCCCCCCATCCCAAATCCTCACCCTCCCCTCAAGCCCTAAGGCATCGATCCCCTCCCCACACTCAAGTCTTCAAAACCCACCAAAATTCTCAACACGTCTCCCCTTCCAAAGTTGTCCCATCTTCACTCTTACGCTCCTCCTGCTCATTAAACCAAAAAGGCATTCCCACATCAAAACAGCACGGGAATATGTAAGGTTTTCTGCTGCTGTATCATTCCTATCACTGGCTTTACAGAAACCCGTCAGACTCACTCATCCGTTCAACTCACAAGTAAGAAAATAGTCAGAAATAAAAGCAAGCCTCCATAACCTCTGCAGTTAAAGCATTGCTGAGAGAAAAGATAATTCTGAAAGGTAATTCTATAAGGTTGTAAAGGTTTCCGAAATTATATAGAAATTGTGGGAAGTCGGGCAAACTGTCCAACCAATGGGTGGAACTCACACGATCAGGCACATTCACGGCTCCTTTTATAGGATAGATAAGTTATTGGACATTTTCATGGTAAAATGGTTTTGCGATGAAAATTGTAATACAAACGTACAAATATATGGATGTTCAGGATTGATATGGACAGCAAAGGAAACACCGAGTGTACATTTTCTTCATGCAGTGCATACAGCATATGAGATTGGGAATATTTATATCCTCTTTATTATGATCAAGTAACTTAGTCAAGAAAAAGGAAGAAAGAAGTGCTCTACACTCTGAGCCGTGAATTTCTTTCTGCTTGTTTGACTTTCTGCCCTCACGAGCCTTCCTGCTCACTCCTGACGTTCTATGTGAGTAAGTCCTGCAACCAACAGTTGGGGGTTTTCACCCCAGACCATTCTCCCTCACTTATCTGGTTCAGTGCACATTAATTGTGGTTCTGTGCCTTTGGAGGTTAGTTTATTTGCTGTTTAAGTTATTAACCACCATCACCAAAGGTGAAGGAGGTTATTGTTTTCACCGCTCTCTGTCTGTTTGGGTGCAGGATATCTCAAAAAGTTGTGGACGGATCCGATTAAATTTGGTGGGCAGTTTGGGTGTGTGGCACGGATAAACTGATTCGATTTTTGGTGAAGATCCAAATCCAGATTTTTTATTTTTATTTTTTTAATATTAGTTATTATTTTATATTAATATTTAGTTTTCATATTAGTTAATATGACAACTACTTGAATTTTAAAGTGATTCTTCACCATTGAGAGATGGGAACAAAAAACGATATATGGCACGATATCTCAAAAAGTTGTGACGGATCCGGACGAAACTTGGTGGACACATTGATTGGTTGACAGGAAGAATTGATTCAATTTTGGTGAAGATCCGGATCTGGATATGAGAATTATTTAATTTTAAAGTGATTCTTCACCATTGAGAGATCGGCCAAAAATGATATATAGCATGATATTTCAAAAAATGTTTTGGGCCTGATATGTTCTCGTGGATCAGGCATTGTGTGGTGGAGAGATGCGCTCTTTCCGAGTGCCCTTCTAGTTCTGTTATGTTTCTGTTATGTTTTTGTCTGTCATTACCCTGAGCACGAGAAGCGAAAAAGCAGTGTTAAGCAATTGGTTCATGTTCGTCCGTCCGTCTGTCTCTCTTATTAGTTTATGAGAGAGGAACAATGTTTTAAATCAAATGTTACATTTTGAACATGAATCAGAACATGAATTGGAAGACAAGTTGCTGTTTCACTGTATTTTGTCTCTAAATTTGTCCCAATTACGCATGTGCAGAGTGGAGTGAATTTTTTTTTACTCGCGTTTGCCTGTCTGACAGTCAAACAACATTGAAAATCATTCCACACAGGAAACGTACTGTTTTTTAAGGCCGTCATAATGGACACAAATAACAGGCACGGATAACTAATGTAACGTGTTAGATCGGGTTGATGTAATCGATACTGGAAAATGGTGGTAAAACCCAGAATTAATTTATTATATGCTTTTTAAACCTTGATTTAAATGTTTTTTTATATTACATACTTGAACATTGTTAGAACCACAAATTGCCTTTCTTTAATGCTTCCCAAAACCATGCTATATATACTCGTGGAAAAAAGTTCCTGTGCATCATTTACACCGATGTGTGAAATTTGAAATGAAAAACAGTCACGTTGTTTGGTCATATCAATATGTAGTGTTTGAAAAACATGAAATCGACATGAGAACGTCAACACGTGTGTGCTGGACATGTCTCAGAGGCTCAAAGAGGGGTGCATTCAAAAGTCAGGTAAACACTTCAACACTGTATCTGGGGTGACCACCATTTGCGTTGACACGCGCTTGGCAAAGAATGTCTCATTGAGGACACATGATGGTTAAAGAAGGTTTAGGGTTAGTGGCTGTCATTTCAAATCTCTACCAAGGCCTGCCGCAGTTGGGGCAACGTCGCCGGCTCGTTTTGAAGACTGTGCAATCTTCGTTTCAATTTCATTCCACACATGTTCTCCGGGAGGAAAGATCAGGCGAAACATTAACCTCATCAACACATAGCAAAACGTACTCTGTTTTGGGCCAGGTTTTTTTGACCAGGAATGTTTTTTAAAATCTTTTTAAATTTTTTTTTTGTAAGATTTGTTAGAACTCAAAGCTTTCCTGTTTCACTTGTTGTTTGAATTTGAAGCATCTTCGGTAATTTTGCGATTTAACTTTGCAGCAAATGTTACCCATCGAATAAAGTTTAAATATAGCTTGCTTACACGTTTAGATTCTTGAACCTCAACCCAGCAACTGTGCCAAAAGTGTGGAGCTGCAGGATTTTAACCTGAAGCTTTTTATTCCCTTGCTGGCTTTGCAATCCAAATATAGCCGTAGGCATCGGCATGCCCACAGCAACACATCGTATTGATATCCCAGGCCTTCCATCCAAGCCGTTGGATGTATGTATCCAAATTCCCTCACTTGAGTTTTTCTCGGTACTAAGGTTACAATAGCGAGATTGCTGCTTGAACTAGCTGTTGACAATACCATTTTTGTAAAGCTTTACACCAAATACTTACGAAACTATACTGAATGTCTTGTATGGAAAGAGAAATCTGATTGAAATTATTGCCTCAAGCAATGACGAGACATTAATATTGAGGGGGTTGAAGTGCACAGGCAGCCACACGTGGCCTTTTTTTAACCTCCGCCACTGAAGGTAGGAGGTGGTTATGTTTTCACCCCAATGTGTTTTTTTTTTGTCTGTTTGTTTGTGTGCAGGATATCTCCAAAAGTTGTGGACGGAATTCAAACGAAATTTTGTGGACAGGTTGGGTGTGTGACACGGCCAAACTGATTAGATTTTGGTGAAATCTGGATCCGATCTGACTACTAGAATTTTTTACGTGATTTCTTCACCATTAAGAGATGGGCCCAAAAACGATATATCGCATGATATCTCAAAAAGTTGTGCATGGATTCGGGCGAAACTTGGTGGACATGTTGGGTGTTGTGACAAGGACAAATTGAATCCATTTTGGTGAAGATCCGAATCCGGATCTGGATACAATAATTACTTATTTTAAAGTGATTCTTCACCATGAGCGAAAGAGCCAAAAACGATACAAAGCATGATATTTATCCTCTCTGAAGGAGAGGTAGTGCATTTAGGTCCGTTTGTTTGTTTGTTTGTTGTTACTTGGCGAAATCTTCGATTTTGTCAAGTATTGGTCTGTTCCGTTTGTTGGTTGTTTGTTTGTTTGGCCGGTCGTCTACAGCCAAACGGCTGGACCAGTCTTCTTAAATTTTTACACCTGATAGGCAATCCACCTGAGACGGTCCGCGTCCAAACCCCGTCTTAATCGGACTAAACGTCGCGACGTGACGTCACACAACTGGAAAACACATTTTTGGACATAACTCAGTGACCGGAAGTCATAGCGACTTCCGGTTGACGCCAAATTAAACTTCATCAAATATCTAAATGATACTAAATGCATCTTATTACAAATTACGCATAGTTTGCAAGCGTATGATGTCAAAGTTTTGCCTATTGACGTCATTAAAAAAAAATATTTACGCTCGTGTGCAGCCGAAACTACTGAAGCAATCTTCTCAAATTTTAACACGTGATAGCCAATCTTGCGTGAAATAGTCTGGGATCAATCACGTCATAATCACAACTTAACGTCACGATGTTTACGTCAAAAAAAAGGTGAAAACCAAGCTTTTGAACATAACTCAGTGACCGGAAGTCCTAGCGACATCCTGTTGACGCCAAAAACAAACTTCAATGGAATATCTAAATGTTTTAAAATGCATGTTAGTACAAAATTATGCACAGTTTTCGCAAGCGCTATGACGTCAAAGTTTTAGCTATGGCGTGATTTTAAAAAAAATTCTATTCATTCTACAGGTCCACAATTCTTAACGATTTGGATGAAATTTTAACAGCTGATAGAAATCCACAGTGCAAAAAGATGTGTGACTTTTGGTGATGTTCAAGATCAGGATCTGGATCTGCATCACTTTATATTATCGCCCATTATAACCAATGGGGAATTTTGTGAATTTACACATGGCTATTTCCAAACAGTTTGCATTATTATATTGAAACTTATACTGTCTATTCATGCATGTATATTAACATGTGTACAAAGTTTGATCGAAATTGACCCAAGGGTCAAGGTCAGGGTCACCCAAACATGAAAAAACACACATAAAAATACATTTTTTTTGTTTTACAACATATTTCAAACCTGATAACAGGATTATAAAGCTGGCTGAAAAGCAATGTTCCTAGGTATTTTCAAATTATTTTCTACGATCAGAATGAAGGCAACAAGCACCGATGATAAGTTGTTGAATGTCACATGAGGCTTTTAAATGAGTTGTGAAAATTTTCAATCTGCTGCCGTTACCATGACAACGCGCGCCTGATAATTGTTATTTGTGACGTCGCGTCATTTTATTAATGTACGAACAAATAAACACCACACATTCCATGACATTACAGCTTGGACCACCACACGGAAAAGGTC
>CM068960.1:137756023-137771204 GCA_035128595.1 Eptatretus atami | reverse complement strand
TAATACAATGCCTATGATCACTGACTTTTCACAATATCTGCTGAAAAGAGATTTGCTGTTTACACGCTTGTGTACATTTAACGACACACCAGAAACATACACAGTGTGGAAAGCAGACTTTCGCAGCGTTGTGAACGATATTGGTGCCAGTGTTAATGAAGAGATTGACCTCCTGATTAAGTGGTTAGGACAATCAAAGAAACACGCCGTCAGCTTAAAAATGTCAAATGCCAACATCCATTTCTCGCGCTTCAACGAATATGGGAGCGCTTAGAGGAGCGATTTGGCAGTCCGGAAATGGTGGAAGCCTCAATCAAACATAAACTTGCTTCCTTTCCGCGGCTGTCAAACAAAGACAACAAGCAACTGTATGAACTGTCAGATACATGTATGAAGTGCTTTCCCTCAAAGAAGATCAAAAGTACGCCACTCTTTAAGCTATTTTGACTCTTCATCAGGAGTACTCCCATACTCAATAAACTGCCTTACAACATACAGGAGAAATGGACAATGCATGCGCCAGGTACAAAAAAGAAAATAATGTGGTGTTTCCTCCTTTCTATGTGTTTGCTGAGTTTATCAAGAACCTCAGTCAGGTACGCAATGATCCTAGTTTTGCGTACGAAAGTAATGCCGCACAGAGCAGCAGTCAGAGTGGATATAGACAGTCACAGGTAAACAAACTTCCTGCACATCGCACCCTTTTCTCCAAGAAAGACAGACATTCAGCCAAATTGTCCTTTGCACAATACTGCACATAACCTCAACGACTGTCGTGCGTTCAAATTAAAGTCACTTGTCGAAAAAAGGGACTTTCTGCGGGAAAATAAGATATGTTTCCGGTGCTGTGATTCAACTGACCACGTTGCAAAGACATGTAATGTAAATTTATCCTGTTCTGTGTGTAAAGGCAACAAGCATGTTACAGCAATGCATTACGACAGCGGCAGCCCCTTAAAGAGCCCACGGTGACCCAACAGAGCCCGCCACGCCAGCCAATAAGGCGTTCGCCGATAACGGCGGGGAGCTACCCGTCAACGTTCCGAACTCAAAATGCACACAAATTGTGGTGATGTGTCCCGGGTAAATCATGCAGTAAAACAATTCTGACCAAAGTTTACCACAGTGACAATCCAAACAAGTATATCCATGCCTACGTAATCCTCGACGACCAGAGCAACGTCACGCTCGCCAGATCAAGATTTTTCAAATCGTTTGATGAATCGGGGAAAATATTCCCTACAACCTTACGTCATGCCTCGGGTCAGCGCAAATGGTTGGAAACGTGCACATGGCTAAACAATAGAGTCCATAGACGTAACCACAAAATACAAGTTCCTACGTTAATCGAGTGCGATGAAATTCCAAATGCCCGTCACGAAATAGCCACGCCCGATGTCGCCATTCATCATGCCCACCTGTCTGATATTGCTGCAGAAATCCCCGAGATTGACAGCGACGCCGAGATATTAATTTTGATCGGCCGTGACATTCCAGAAGCGCATCATATTTTGGAACAACGGACGGGCCCGAGAGGATCTCCATTCGCCCAGAAAACAACTCTTGGCTGGGCGATAATCGGTGAAACTTGTATCGGCAAAGTTCATAAAACAGGTGTTCCTGTGGTGAAAAAATTAACTTTTTGCCGGACGGTCGTCCGTCATTTTTCCACCATGTGACAATAAGCTGTTTGTTGAAGAAATGTTACCTGCAAAAACGACAATTTTTCAGACATTTTCCAAGTGAATAAAATGACAACAAATCTGGCCTGTCCACTGAAGACAGACAATTCATTTCAGTAATGGAAGATGAGATGCATCGGTCACTGAAGGTAATTGGGTGGCCGCTGCCGTTTAAGGCAGACAGACAGCGGCTACCTAACAATAAACCGGAAGCCATCAAAAGAGCTAGTTCTTTGCACCACAGCCTCATTAAAAACCCAGATAAGAAACAACACATGGTCGAGTTTATGAAGCAGGTTATCGATAGAAACCACGCAGAAATCGCCCACCCCTTCGAGAAGATGAGGAATGCTGGTATCTACCACTTTTCGGGGTTTACCATCCAATAAGCCCGACCAGATACGGGGCGTTTTCGACTCCTCCTCCAAGTACAACGGCGTATCACTCAACGACGTGTTGCTAAAAGGGCCAGATCTGACCAATGACTTACTTGGTGTTTTGATAAGGTTTCGCTCTGATGAAGTGGCGATTTCAGCTGACATTCAGTCCATGTTTTATGGTTTCCTGGTCAAACAAGAACACCGCAATTACCTCAGATTTTTGTGGTATCAAGATAGCGATCCCGAGAAACCGCTGTTTGACTATAGAATGACAGTGCATGTCTTCGGGAATAGGCCGTCTCCCGCTGTGGCCACGTACGGTCTCCGGAAAGCTGTCGTCGCTGACAAGAAAAACCCAATGATGACGTCACAAACTTTGTACTACACAACTTTTATGTTGATGACGGATTGACGTCATGTCAATCTGTGGAACAAGCGGTACAACTTCTGTCTGCCACACAAGAAGCTCTGGCGAACGGCGTAACCTCCGCCTCCACAAATTGTCGTCAAATAGCCCAGAAGTACTCAAGTCATTTCCTTCTGAGGATTATGCTAAAAACCTCAAGAACTTGAACTTTGACGAAGATACCTTACCACAACAGAGAAGCTTAGGCCTTGTGTGGGACCTCCAGCACGATGTCTTCACGTTTGAAGTCAACACCAAAGAAAAACCATTCACACGTAGGGGGTTTTGTCTACGATTAGCAGTGTGTTCGACCCCCTAGGCTTCGTCGCCCCCATAATTGTTCAAGGTAAATTACTCTCCGAGATCTCATGACGGAGACTGTAATCTGGGACGAGCCATTGTCTCCACACCAAGAAAAAGAATGGGATGATTGGAGAAATTCTCTGAGTGACTTAGAACAGTTACAAGTTCGCAGGACCTACGCCCCAAGCCCGAAGAAACTGTCAAAAGAGAAGTCCACGTTTTCTCCGATGCCTCGGAGAAAATAATCGCAGCTGTCGCGTACTTGAAGACAACGGACGTCAGCGGTAACAGCACTTTGATTCATCCTGGGCAAAACAAAGTGCCCCAAAGCACGGCAATACAATTCCACGCCTGGAATTGTGTGCGGTGTGCTCGCGGTGCAAATCGCAGGACAGTTTCTGAACAGCTCGATGTTGACATTGCTGAAATAAACTTCTTCACAGACAGTAAAGTGGTATTGGTTTTCTGTATAACCATACCAGAAGATTCTACGTGTATGTGGCAAATCGTGTCGAGCGCATACAAAAATCTTCCACATGTCAACAATGGAAATATGTGCCTTCACATATGAACCAGCAGACGTTGCTACAAGACCATCGCAGCGTCAGACCTCACCTCTAGTAGCTGGCTTCAGGGGCCGTCACAGCGACACGACACAGACGTCAACGACACGGAACAGTTCCCGCTGTCAAAACCCGACAAAGATAAAGAAATTCGGCCGTCTGCCAATGTCAAATCGACGAACATTTCTTCATCCACAAGCCTTGGTACAGAACGTTTTAAACGGTTTTCCGACTGGAAGAGACTTGTCGGCGCTGTTGTCCGTTTACGACATATCCTCCATTCGTATAAAGGCCAAAACGAATGCAAAGGGTGGCACGCCTGCGTGGAAGGTAAAAGTGTAGAACAACAGAAACAAGCAGAAACATTTGTACTTCAACAAGTACAATCGGAAGCCTACGCAACGGAGTTACAGTGTTTGAAATCAAACAAACCTCTGCCAAAAGACAGCCCCATACTTCCGCTAGATCCGACGTTGAATGCAGACGGGCTGTTGGTTGTCGGGGAAGACTAAGGCGCAGTGACTTACCGGCTCAAGGCAAAAACCCCGTCATAGTCCCTGGAAAACATCACGTCGCTGTCTTGCTGATACGTCACCACCACCACTTGTTAAACACCAAGGCCGACTACTGACAGAGGGAGCTGTCCGCGCAGCAGGTTTTTGGATCACAGGCTGTAAAAGGTTGTTAACTTCCCTCATTCACCACTGCGTCACATGCCGCAAGCTGCGTGGACGCCCACTCCAGCAGAAGATGTCAGACCTCCCCGGATCGCGTGACGCCCGCGCCGCCTTCACGTATGTAGCTACCGACGCCTTCGGCCCGTGGAATGTCCTGACCAGAAAAACAAGAGGTGGTTCAGCCAGTAGCAAGCGCTGGGCTATACTGTTTACGTGCTTAACCAGCAGAGCCATACATATTGAAATTGTGGAAGGGATGTCCTCTTCTTCTTTCATAAATGCTCTCAGGAGATTCCAAGCCATACGCGGAAAAGTGGTACAGTACAGGTCAGATCGTGGCACAAATTTCTCGGCGCAACAGACCCTCTACACATTGACGCCATTAACGTGGAGGAAGGCCGGTAAAAGAATTCCTGTACAACAGTGGTGTGAAATGGCTGTTTAATCCACCCCATTCTTCACACATGGGGGAAGTTGGAACGGCTAATCGGTGTCGTTAGACGTGTTCTTGAATCTATGATGGCACAGTTTGCTTCGAAGGATCTAACCCACGAAGTGCTGACAACATTCATGATGGAAGTAATGGCCATTGTGAACAACCGACCACTGGTTCCCGTGTCTACCGATCCAGATTCTCCTTTCGTGTTATCTCCCAACATGCTATTAACACAGAAAACGGGTCGCCTGTTGAACCTTTCTACGACGCGGACATCAAAGACATATACGGTATCCAGTGGAAAAGAGTTCAACTCCTCGCAGAAGAGTTCTGGCGCAGATGGCGCCATGAGTAAGCGCCAGATATGTGCGTCCGTTTTTCCAAATTATAATTTGCGTGCAAGTCCCCTGTGGCTCGCCTACCGTGAGCCAATGACCAACGTTGTTTGTTGAAACGGGGTGAGCCATGACCGTTTGTTGAAAAACGGCGGTGAGCCTGACCACGCTTGTTGAGAAGAAAATGTCGCCTTGCTTTGTGCTTTTTTGCCCGCTGCGATGAAAAATGCGTTTTATGCCAGACTGTGGCCAACAACAGTGTGAGTGATGCATTTTGTTTATCGTTCAACACCAGAATTTTGTACTGTGACTTTATGTCGACATGAAACAGTTCGATGCTCTCGTTTTACCGACGAACTTCGACAATTGTGTTACAACAACAACCTATAGGAAAGAACTTGCAACTTTGATGTGTAGACAAATGTAAGCTCTGCGGTCTATTCTAGTGACTCTAATTTGTTATTGAACCGTTACTCTGATCAGTGATCTTGTACATGTAAAATAACGATCACCGTAATATCTGTGTCAACTTACTATAACATTTTATTTTTGTTTTTGTTACAGCGATTATCAACTCATACCCAACGTCAAGAATAAAAAACTCTAAGCCTCAGCATGGTTGTTAGACGTTACGTTCATTGGCGGATGGGGGTTAGATGTATGCTATCCGGTCCAGACCGGAGAGGCAGAACAATGAGGTTCAGGGCTGTTCCGATCTCTGACAGGGTCTAAGCTACAATTAAAATCACCACCTAAACACAATAGGGTATCAGGAGTGAGATGATTAAGGAAAGTGAAGGATTCAGTGAAGAAGGCTGTCCTGAATGTGCTGTCACTTGGGGCATAAACATTGACAATTAAAATCCGCTGGCGGTTATGTATAAAATCAATTACAGCTAAATATCCAGGAACAATTTCTTTAAAAACAAGAGAGAGGAGATGGGAAGACGTGCAGAGATATAAAAAGTAATACCGGCACTCAAGGAGGCTGTGTTACTAAAAAACCAAGTTCCTTTCAACTTCAGCCTCCAGTCTGACATACAACTCTCAGTCACCTGAGTTTCTTTTAAAAGAAACCTTTACAAGAAAATATCTACCTTTACATTATTAATTAGCTGCATCGTTTGGACTTTACGTAAAGGATTACGCCCTCCGTTTATATTAAACTTGTTATGAATCATGATAGAAAGCGGAGGCCAAAGGAATGCTTATGCATTTTCAAGTGCTTCCTTTATTAAGAATATATTTTTTCAATATCTTGCAAAGAAGCCGCAAGAAATGGCAGCAAGCTCCGGGTCTGAAACAATGATTTGTGTTTTTGGACAAAAGCACACAAGTGGGGAGGGGGAGCAATTTAGGTTTACTCGCTTCTCTACGAAGTAGTCCTTTTGTAAAGAAAAAAAATAAAATCCTAAGATATCAGAAATATAAATTTGCAGGTCATCAAGACTACTATCTGGGGGGAACTCCCTCACCTAAATGCCTCAACGTAAGAGAGGAGCACCCGTCTGAAATCGTCTCTCATTGTTCCTCAGGACCTCACCCATTTGCCAATATCCATGGTTGAATCAGGAGGGTAACCCAAAGATGAAGGAGGAACACACTCAGCGGTTACATCTTAGATGTGTGTGAAACTATATAGCGGATGTTGCTATCTTGAGCAGAATACTGCAAAGTTGAGTAGCTCAGAGAGTATGGGGGGCAGTAAGTCAAGTCTGGGGGGACTGTGTATAGTAAAAAGATGGAGTTGCAAATCCAGGAAGGGAGGGGGGTAGAGAAGGAGAAACAGGGACAGAAGAAGAAGAAGAAACTGTATGGGCAAGAGGAGGGGGAGGGAGAGAAAAGCAAAGGGGAGGGGAAGGAAGAGGAGGAGGAGAAGCAAGAGGAGGGGTAGGAGGTAGAGAGGGGGAACGGGAAGGAGAAGGAAGGGAAGAAAGAGGTGGGGGGGGTGTGGCATTGTCATTACATAGCATTTTAGAGGCGCCAGGTAACTCAGAAGAGGAACCATCTGGTGAAACAAAAGCACATGGGGCCTGTGTTGTGAGGCAAACCCCACAACCACCTGTGCATAGGAGCGAGGAGCCACTGAAGCAGTGGGAATTTTCAATCCGGGCTCAGCGGTACTTTGAGAAGGGGAAAGAGGTCTTTTTGCACTTTAATTTAGAGTAGTAGGAGCAGGTGCTTCATTGGAATCTTCTGCTTCTGTGATGGATGCATTATCTAGGACCGGGAGTTGTTGGGATGAGGAGCCTTCGTTAACAGTTTTATTAGGCATGTCTTTGGGGCACGATCTTTTTACATGGCCGAATTCACCACAACCATAACACACAAGGGTTTCTGTATTCGCATATCTCATACAAGTATGTCCCACAATTTTAAAGGGAAGGATTGCTTGGAACCCTGAAACACCTGGTGGCAAGATCATGAAAACAATCCGACGAAATGACATGATGTGTTTAAACTTATCATTCTGACTACGAAACGGAATCATTGTGAATGGGGATACAACCGTACCATATCTTTTCAATTGGGTTACAATTTGATCACATTTAACGAAAGGTGGTAAATTTGAAATCACGTTTTTTGCAGGGGGTATCCAGAGGAGAAAAGGGAACATAAATATCAGGACCAAAAGAAAAAGTCCACGCTCGACAACTTCAGAAACAATACAAAAAAAAACTTTTGTTTGTTCATACGGGAAACCGCCTGAACATTTTCAATCCCAATGATCTCACCAACACCAACAATTAACTTCTCCATGTTGATCTCCGATGGAGGAACGCACACTATCCCGCGTTTCCAGGTTAGTGCTTCAAACGAAGCATACAGCAAACTTTGATCTGCCATGACTGTTCAATGGCCGTATGTATAAATATAAATCAGCAAACACCGTTCAAACTTCAATGGGTTGCAAGAGAAAATGAGAACAATTTCAACGAAAGGAAAAGGTATAATGAATACAAAATAAATAAATTAATTAATTAATTAATAAACGCGATAAACTAATTATGCACAACAGGATATCAGTACGGCCACCGCCCAAAGCAGAAAGAACGCACCGAACACCATCATAAATGCTCTTCTCTCCCACGCTCTCTATATCTATCTTGGGAGTGGGGGGAGCACAAGAGGATGGGTAGGGGGGTAGGGAAAAGAGCAAAAACGCTGCGGAGCAGGGTAGGGGAGGCAAGAGAGCAGAAGGGACAACACAGGGTTAACACACACACCAACACACCGCCATGACACCGACACGCAGAACGACTAACCACTAGGGGGCGAGAGAGAGAGAGAGAGAGAGAAAAAAAAGGGAGACAAATCTGTATCTCCTCAGCATTCTGGCTTGGTTTTTTTAAATTTTTTAAATCTTTTTTATGGCAGCTAGCAACAAGTAGTTATTGCTTCACCTCCCACTGGTCCGCATCATTTCCGTCATCCAATGGGCGGCCATGGCATGCAAGACGGCCACACCAGGCCATCAATCAAGGCTCTAAACACACCTGGGCCTTACAGCCAATCTGGCCCTGCGCAGCAGGCAGTCCCCACCAATGTTCTTCAACCTCATTAAAAAAAAAAACACAAAATGGCCAGTTTTGACCAAAATAACCCACTCATTCTTTGCAATACAATGTCCTATGCACTCACCTGGCCCCACCGTTATTCATACATGGGGCAGTGAGAAAACACAAAGCCTTACCCTCTCTTCATCACCATTTTGTACAACATTGTCACACCAACAATGCAAAAAGGACAACTTACCCTTCAACACATGTACTTAAAACGGGTTCAAAAGCCCTACGAATGACATGAAACACAAGCACAAAGTGCTACGGCCTTAAAATTCTGAACTAATGTCCACCACGCCCCCCCCCCCCCCCCCCCGCCAAAAAAGCAACGATATTCTTGATTATTAACAGCATACGACCCACTTACCCAACTGTTCCATCTTGCTCAGCAAACCAGCTTTCCTCAAGGCGCTCGGCGTTAACTCCACACCAGCTTTCCTCTGCACACAAAACCACAATTTGGGACAACCACCACACTTTACAAACCAATCCACCTTCTCATTTTCCCACAACTTCTCACACCAATATCCAAAGCTATATTATTTTTATCCTTTTTGGCCATTTTGAAGTCCTAGATCCTTACTGAGGTGTGTCAAGGACAGATCAGATACAGATTGGTGGGAAGGAAGCCAGGCGAGATTTCTTCCATCAATATCCCCTGTTCATCTGTGGCACCGGCCTAAAGTCCGACTCTTTTCACGCAGCATCATGGTATCGTGCAACATTTACAGTATCGTGCTGACAGAACAAAATAAAACCCACTGGAGATGAGATCAATCACGAGAAGCAAACCCTCACTTGTTAAGTCTAAAGCAACAACGACCACCAAATCATTTTGGAATGTGACCGGTCGGCAACATTCAGCTGACTGTGCAGTGTGCTGTGCATTCAGCTGACTGTGCATAGTTATAAGGTACAGTTCAGGTATTGGACACACTGGATGTGCAAAATGGAAAATACATGGAATTTCGTCACATGCATAAGTTATTTGAGATGACAATTTGGAATGAGGGAAGGGAGTGTCTTGTGGCGGGCTGAATCAACATGGCCACCATGTTGAATCAACATTACGAAAGAGCCACCCTCATATTTGTATCGGTTTTAGTATTCTGAATGGGTTGTTATTAATTTTAAAAATAACATAATATAAATTCAGGAATGCAACTTGAATGTGCACAAAACACCAATTTGGATATTAATACTTATCGAGTATAAATGTATACATGTACGAGAGCGTGTTCAAAAGTAATGCCTCATATTTATTTTCTTCAAAACACGTAAAGATATTCGAATGAAACCAAGCACAGTCAACACATTAGTTCTTCCCACCAATGGGTGCGAAGTTTCATGATTCTGACACTACATGTCTTCGTGTTACATTAGTCAAGATGGCAGAGCTCAGCTCGAAGTTGTCAGTGCTGTGAAGCATACAGTGATGGAGATGAGAGCTGGGATGACTGACTGACTAGAGATGAGAGCTGGGATGACTGACTGACTGGAGATGAGCGCTGGGATGACTGACTGACTGGAAATGATGGGTTGACTGAATAACACCAGGTGGGTTGACTTAGCCTGTCATCCTTCCGAAGTCAGTGAAACGAGGACCAGTTTACTGGTAACAGGAGTATTGCATCAGCGGCACAGCCATGCTTCCAGAAAAAATGATACAACCAGCATCCACAGGCTGCATACGAAACAACTACAACCACCAAAGACACATCAACTCAGCATATTTGTGGAAAATCGAAAATTATTCACCGTTTGAGTTAAATCATACCGCGATGCAACATGAAGACAGCATGGATATGGTGGTCAACGTCACGGCAAAGCGTGAATAAGAAGAAGAAGATTGACTTTTTATTGCAAAATTACCGACTTTATAAATTTGAAAAAGACAAATCATATCTATTTTGTAAGGTGTCAAGAGATAGATTAGCATCGAGGTAATCTGCACATTATGTACGGGAAGTGATAAAGTACTTTCTGAAAAGGGCATGTGGGTGTGGATGGAAGACACATGATATTCAGCGATGAAATAGTGGATGCTTTACTGCAAATAGTAAGCTGTGTTGAGGCATCCAATGGAATCACATAAAAACTTCTCGTATCCAGAACCAGATTCAGATCTTCACCAAAATTACGTGTTGCTGTCCTTGGCCAGTCACCTCCATACACAAGAAATTTGAGAACGATTTCTTGAAAGCTGTGGCCAAAAATCGTGTGACTAACATTCAGACAGACAGCCAAAACAGACAAACGCTACAGTCCAACATACTTGGTGAAATTGTTTTTTCGCAAAGTAAGAAACACACAGACAGTGGTGAAAACATAACCTCCTTCCACCTTCGGTGGAGGAGGTAATAAAACTCCACGATTAGCCTTAGATAAGTTTATTTATTTTTTATAAATCAAAATAATAAGATGAATAACAATAACATGAACCGTTTGAATGCTCTTGGCCTTGATCGTGGCTCACGTCATTGTTTAACAATCTGTATTGTTTGCTCCTATTGTTGCCTCTTATGGTTGTCATATAAACAACAGGCGTTTAATCCAGTTTGCCTGGAAAAAAACAAAAATCCCATATTGTCATCTTGCGTCGTGGAAAATTCAGCACTCAAACAGGTAATAACTAGAGGGGGAGCACTCGGGAGAGTGCAAAACCTCCGCCGCCAATACTGCTGGGTCAACTCAAGTGAACCTTATATCTTATTCATTAAATATGATGTCAACAGTGCTGACAGAGTTATAGTTCTTTTCACATTTTTTTTTTTTGGGGGGGGGGTTGGAAATCACTTAAACATGTAGAAATGCAAAAAAAAAGAATCGAAATTTGTTAAAAAAAAGTTGCAAAAAATTTTTTTGTCTAACAATTTTTTTTGGGGGGGGGGGTTGGAAATCACTTAAAACATGTAGAAATACAAAAAAAAAAAATTCTCTAACAATTTTTTTTGGGGGGGGACCAAGTCCAAAATCTAATGGCATGATCCTTGGACCATACCTAACCCCCCACCAAGTTTCGTCGAAATCCGTCGAAGAGTTTTTCCGTAATACTGTTCACAAACAAACAACAAACAAATAAATAAATAAACCAATGTTCACCCGCAGGGTGACCCGTATCTTGCCAAAAGGTGACCACGTGTGACTTCTTAAGGTCACACTGAGGTGAACAGAGCTGCTATTCACCAGGAGCGACTCCTTGAGCAATATCTGCCTACGAGAGATTCCGATGAGAATCGTTCTACAGAGTAACCATGAAAAATATGTGTTTGCTCATAACGTCACCAAATGACGTCATAATGTCTCAAGCTTGATATATCTAGAAAGCACTCATCGAGTGTTCAATTTGAGTACTACACATATGGTTCCTAAAACTTGAAAATTGACCCTGGGTCAAATATGTTTGACCTCAGGCGCTAACCATGAAGGTCAAGGCCAATCGCCACCAAAAATTAATCAGCTGAGCGCCAGACCATGAACTATATTCCCATGAAGTTTGGAGACGATTCGATTAAATTACTCAAAAAATAAGGTTTCGTCGACTCCCCTGATTTGCGACAAATGACCTTGACCCTTGACCTTGACCTTCAAAATTTTGTGCGCTGAAAGGACCTCTATAGCCTCTGATATGCGAAGTTACAAAAATTTCCAATGATAACTGTGCTCTGCAGAATTTTTTATACGTGATTACAGATAAAAAAAAAAAAAAAAACATACAAGCTGACTAACATATCTTGCAAAACTTCGTTTTGGCAAGATAACAAACAGAAAGGGGTGAAAACAGTAACCTCCATCCATCTTCGATGGCGAGTTAACAACAACAACAATTATTATTTATTTATTATTCGTATGCAGCCAATGCTGCATCATTTTTCTGTGGCACAGCTGTGCCGTTGATGCAGTGCCCCTGTACCAGCACACTGGTACTCATTTTGCCAACGTCGAAGGATGGCAGGCTGTCAACCCTACCTGGTGTTTATTCAATGGCCCAACATGGGCTTGAACTCAAGACCCAAGGAATGATGATGATGATGATGATGATGATGATGATGATGATGATGATGATGATGATGATGATGATGATGATGATGATGATCTAATTCATTTCCAAGGAACGTCAACGAAGGAGGCCATTAGGCCCACCAAAGACTGCGCTGCGATTACCAGCCTAAGGTTGTTTGCGTCCGCCCACCCTTTTAAAGCGGAGCATCAGGCAACGGAGCAGCACGCACCATTTTTAAACTTAAAATGTTTGATGTGACTCGGCTGGATTCGAACCTCCGACCTCCCATACTCAAGAGCAGTCGCACATCGGCACACACGTGTAAAAATTCTCCGCGTTTGTATCGAGTCCCAGCCCAGTCCCAGTCCCAGTCCCAGTCCCACCTGTGCCGCAGCCCGTATCTCACCTGTCCTCTGGATAACGGCACGCCAAGAACACCCGCCGAGTTGCGGGACGGCGGGACAGCATGGCACGGGCTCCGGTCCGGATAAACCGGGTCATTCCTCTCCGCTGAGTGCTCATCGTTGAGTTGAACATCTTGTCGACGCTCACGGACAACCTGAGTGACCGTCGTAAGCGCGGCTGTGACGCACAAACAAAAACAAACACCTAAAGTGAAGGAAATTTCCGAACTGAGTCGGTCCAGAGCGCAGCAGCGAAGTAATGGGATCCATCCAATTGGCGATTCGAGCGGTTCCACAACTCCATTTGTGATTGGCTGAACTGTCTGTTAGCGCTATTCTTGTCCAATCACGCGTCCCATCATGATGGACTCGATTTCATGGCTATATCGGGTTCTCAAGGATCGTATATGCTTTTGACATTTGTTTCACGACATACTCCAGTCGTTATATATATATATATATATATATATATATATATATACATGTATATATATATCGTCGGGTTGTGATAAACAAGTCATCATTTAATTTAATTTATTATTTTGCAGGAAATGGACATTAAGACACACATTGCGCACCTGCAGGATTGCTAAAAGTGAACCGATCACAATCGAGGAGCTCTCCTGGCGCAATTGGGCGGTAAGGTGGTGGTGGTGGTGAGGTGGTGGTGAGGTGGTGGTGGTTGGAGTTGTCGGTGCAGCAGAGGCAGTCAAAAATGTGATGGTCATTTAGCAAGGGGCGGCGGTTCTGCGTCTTCCACGCACACAAACATCTCAAGTCGACACCACAACGACCATCATACACCACACTGACTATCCGGGGTCAGCCCGACCCGACTCTCAGTGGTCGTCACACCAGATGGGCAGGTTTTCTCTCTTTCTCCTCTTCGACCACAGGGCCTCCGCTCGGTACGTGGGTAACCTCCCCCCCCAACAAAACCTCACATGGGGGTCGCGGGGTGGTGGGGGACTTATAACGAGCCTGAAGGACGACAAATCAAATGATGACAGATCTTGAGTTGAAAAATACATTTACAGAGAAAACAAGAAAAAGAGCAATCCGAGATTGCAGACCCTCGCCAGAACTTGTTTTGTGTGGTGTTTGTGTTCCGGTGTGTTACATAATTAACCAACAAACAGCAAAGACGGAGTCATCAGGAGGAACCTGCATCGGATTTCCATTTCAGCTGCTCCTCCTCCTCTTCCCTCAAACCCATCCAGGCACAGGCAAGACGATTTTTTTTTTATAGGTTTTAGGGTAAATCCAATATGGCTGCCAAACCATGTGACCGATGACGTCACGTGTGAACCTTTTGTTCCTCATGGTTCGGCGATCATTCGTGTAAAATTTCACCGCGATCTCTTCAGCCACTTCAGAGAGGATTTTTGAAGATTATTTTTTCAAAAATAAAATGGCTGCCGAATCACGTGCCTGATGACGTCATCGAATTCTTTTTCTTCTTTTCTGTGGACCATTTTATCCCGGGATGACCCTCAAAAATATTCATACCGATCAGATGTAGCGTTCTACATATGCAATCATGATGTCGTAACAAAAACACCTATGACGTCATTAAAAAAATCACATTTCCCATGACGAGTACTTGCTGCGTGCAAAGTTTCAATTTTTTTCCTTTGTACGGTTTCAGAAATACAGAGGTCCAAAGTTTTTCCGTTTTTCCAACATGGCTGCCACACCACGCGACCTATGACGTCATAGTTATTAATAAAATATTCTACTTGAGAAGTCGCTCCAATGGTGAAAATTTTGTCTCAATCAGACAAGGGTTGCAGAGAAAAACCCGAAAGTTCTGTGCGGACAAATAGACAGACGGACAGACAAATGGACCTGAATGTAATACCCTGTCCTCCGGCGAGGGTAATTATTTAATCACACACTGAATAATCATGGACAGTTACAATTTGACGTTTCTACTTCAACTTGACGCAAAATACTATAACGTAAATCCTACAATCCCACATCACTCGGATAATAATTCGTCATTTGACCTGCATCCTGCACTTCCCCCTCAATCCTGACATTCCTCAGCACTCCAACAGGAATGTAAATAAACACATCCAACCTTTCTCTTCGTTCTCTTCCATCCGACAATGTGCTACGTAGTACTCTCAAGGTCGGCATGGTGGGGAAAAACATGTCTGTCCCACCGGCTATGTACAGAAGGAACATTGGGGTATGTTCTCAAAAAAGTCCCTTTCGCCACATATGACAGTCCACATGGTCCGTTCACATGATTGTGGACGCAAGAATCACTTTCAGTTGTCCAGACCCTGTGGAAAAACACAAAAAATACCGACATCGGTCAAAACGGGCAAATCGTCTCTGTTCATCATCATCGCCAACACCAATAAATGTTATTGTGTGTGTATATGTGTGTGTATATGTGTGTGTATGTGTGTATATGTGTG
>CM068960.1:137705228-137722941 GCA_035128595.1 Eptatretus atami | reverse complement strand
TAACTGAAGATCCAGCACATGACGAAAATTGCCTTAAACATGGTGGGGAATCTATCTGAACACGACTTATCGACATAACTGATCTAAGGACTATATGGTGTCCTGTGAATTTCAAACCGTAACATATTCTGGAGAGATACTATTCTGCAAGCTGGCGTTGGACTTCTGAAAGAATTGCTTGTGTTGCTGTTTTTCTTGGTTGGAGAATGCATAAGTTTTTAAAATGCCCAAGAAGAAAACCAAACAAACTGGACTGATCAAGAATGTGACATGCAGTGAGACAACACTGCTTCCTGGGGTACTCATATGCCCAGGTATAAAGCCATATACGGAAGAAGATCAGACTGATACCCGGGCAGCATGAGGTGTGCAACATTTGTCTGGCGACTGGACGAGCACCCTATCCTTGCATGCGTGTTTACCTCCAACGGAAAATAGCAAGTCATGGAACTTTATTGGCTGGGAGAGTTGGGAAAGATGATTTGTACATGATTGCTAATGTCTTTGGAATATGAGATGTTCATTCAAAGATTGCCCATGTAGCCTGTTTTTAAAAATTCATAAATGTGTTTGTTTAAAAAAAAAAACAGTGGAATGTAGAAACATTTCAATCATGATGGGTTTGGGGGTGATAAATATAAATTGATGATGATTAAAACTTGATATTAAAATAAAATATATTAATCCTGAATAAAATGTACTCAAATATGATATGTGTTTTAAGTATGTATTCATTTGGAATTAACATAATTATATCTTCCTGTATGGAAAGATCACCATGTATATTAAATGTGTAAACGGTTTAACTTTGCCAGTAGTTGAAGATAAAGAAATTGCCTGTCATGTCGAACTATGTTGAGAATTTTGTATGAAAACACAACAGTTGGAATGTGGACTTAAGAAAATGTCCAGGCTATACTAAGCTCTGTCGCTTCAAGATAAAATATCTTCCTTGTTTTGGGAGAAGCAGACTGACTTTTAACTACAATAAGATGGCAACTTGTTTTAAATGGCCATTAGAGTTGGCGTTTGACGTCATTCTAGCATTCTGTGCGATTAATATGTCTGGGTTTGAATATGTGTTCAACATTTTAAGCAGGAGCTGTCAAGAAGACTGAAGATAAGGTTCACTGGAAATTGTCAAGACCAGGTGAAACTGGCGTCAGTGTCAGAAAGTTATAAAAACTGTGTCTACTGGATATATAAAGACAAACATTCTGGTTATGTTGAGAGATCTGGAGTAAATTTGTCTGTCCGAATTCTGTGCAGCATATAATCTGTTTGTTGTTCAATATGGTTTTAAAATTGTACTGACGTTGTGTATCTGTTTATCTACAGGCTGCTGGTTGCATCATTGTTTAGCGGCGCGCTATGCCGCTGATGCAGTGCCCGTATTACAGTAACATAGTGTCATTTTGCCGCTCGGAAGGATGAAGGCTGAGTCAACCTCTGATGTTAAATGTTGAGTAATATTATTTTTCCGGATGTGTCCTGTTGGAGGTGTAGTTGTTGTTGTGAAGGTAATGTTGAGGTAATATTTCTTTTCCAGATGCGATTCCTGTCCGTTGGTGAAATGAAAGCCAAAAATGCTCCTAAAATTACGTATTTTACAATAATTAATCATGGAGCCTGCAAATGTTCTTTTGGCATCGATTCAAATGGAAAATTGAATAGGGGTGCACAGATAAGATATGAGAGTTTAGGGTGCCATCAGTGGAAAAAGGTAGAAACACTGCTTCAACTTCATTGTTCATGGCAGAAAGGGCACACCACGCAATGTTTGCCCCGGTGCCTCACCATAATAATCTGGCACTGCACAAGGTTGTTGTTGGATTCCTGACAGTCATTCGACTCCTGCCTACAGTAATGCTACCGAGGACATGCAGATTATTATTTGCAATGCTAATCTTTTTTTTTACTTTAAAGAGTGAAGCCCATGCAAGAGCAAGGATGTAGACAGGATAGGATAACCAGTGCATGGGTTACAACATTGGGCCAGGGTAGGGATGTTTAAATTGCAGAGGTCATGCCGATCATGTGACCAGAGTGTGTCAAAATGGTGGACTTTGTAAATTTTTGAGGAAAATCGCAGATATCTTCAAAAATCTTTTCCCCAGACCCACACTCAGAAAACCTACATTAGGTTACACTTAGGATAGGGTCAGATAAGGTAAGGCTCCTGCTCTATTTTGAAAAGTAATTTGTAAGATTTCTAAAATTATATAAAAACCATTGGAATTACGCGTGATTTTGTTGGATGGTGAAAAAAATCTCAATTATTCAGTTTACATTCGATTGTAACAAACAAAATGTGAAAAATTCAAGGGTGTCTACTTTCTGAAGGCACAATATGTATTAGAGCCGATGCAATGCTTTACACATAATAATTAGAAAGTCAAGTTGTATGTATTGTAGCTATGATCTGACACACGAAGGGAAATAAAAAAAAGGAAAGATAAATTTTATAAAGGCAAGACGAAACTAAAACTCTTTACAATTATTTACGCAAAGAAAAATAAACTTGTTATATATATCCATTGTGTAATGGTTGTTATTCAACATGAGCCCATTAATTCCGTCCTCAAAATCATGGAATTGAACCTTCTTTTACTTATGTTCACAATGGGTCATAATTTAGTCATGTAGGAACAGAGGCTGGCAGTTTAGAACTCATGAAAATGTTAACATCCTGTAGCTCATACAAGGAATTTTTAAAGTCAAGATCGGTTGTATCCATCAATTTTAGAAAGTTCTGATTACCCTATTTGAAGAAAGATCCCCAAACCATGGCAGAGATTCACTAGTAGGCTCTGGGGCTTTTCAGCTGTTGCTTTCATACTCGAGTCCTATTGAAATCACAGTCTTCCAAGTGTATTCAGTGTCACTTGTCATTCCACAGTTTGCTGAGTATTCTGTCTAAATGTCTTTTGGCTATTGTTCTCCCAAACCAAACAATGTGAATGTTGGCATCCATCAACTCCAGCTACAATTTGTTTGGATCAGCGGTGACATTCAGCAAGAGGTTCTTGGACGTGTGGCATTTTTCCAGATCATTATACAACGATTTGTCCTGTTGATTTTGTCATAAGTACAGAACTTGGATGGTTGGCAAACGTGGTCAAGTCAGCACTTCACTCGTTTTGCCAGAGGGTTCGTCATTAGTGGGAGCATACTTCTGCTGAATAGAAGGCAGCCTGTTCCAAGTGTTGAAAGCTTCGGTTTACCGTGTTATAAAACGAATATCTTCTCCGGCCGTTTAATGATCTCATTTGTTGGTTTGTTGTTTGCCAAACTTAGCAAAAGACTTTCGGTAGGCTTTGGAGGTCATTTGTTGAATCTCTTACTTTTCCTTTTGTGAAGGGCTGTTATCGTACACATCCAGAAATGCATGTACATGCTGAAGCAGCCTAACAATAGTTCAATATTTGGCTTAAACTTAGTAAATATCAATATATTATCTTGTGTTACTACTATTCAAGCCAGTGGCATATACAACTTTGTGCAGCCAACTTTTCATGTGGTGACAGAGATAAGAACATAGCACTCTGGTATCATTGCAGCACACACAACAACTGCTTCTTGATTGAGATCATTTGCATGCTTTCAGTCAACACATTCGAATTTTAGCTTCTCATGTCTTTCTCAAGGGATGCCACACTGTTTCTACAGACAGGACACATATTGGTTTGTTACATCAAATCATGTTTGCCACAGCTGATATACAGCTGTGTGCTCTCAAGCTGTTCACTGTACTTAATCTTTACTCATTTCAGTGAACTAGGAAAGACAAATTCCTGATTTGAATTGCATGATCCGTGCAGCTTTGAATTCTAGCTTTTTTGATTTGGTCTGTTGATGTTTCCATATGCTTTGCACCTCACCTTTTTAACCTGTTTCCTTACCATGATTGAACGGTCTTCTGTTAGTATCACATAAGTCGACTCTTGGAGCTAGGCAGATTTGGTCGGTATGCTTAGTGCAATACTGTTGTGGGGCTGAGTTTCGGTGGCGAGCAGACCGTCTAGGTGGAGCAGTAGAGTCGCTCCACCGAACACCGAATTCTTGTCGTCACGCTAGGTTAACATCCGGAGCCGACGGTCCTATGACCGCAGATGAATAGGTCGACGCGTGGTGAAGGTCGTTGGCCATTTCAATTTCGCTAAATACCACGTATCCCAACTACGGGGAATTCACCCTCGGCAGGATCGTGCGCGATCCGGGCCGTTCCCGAGCCGGATCGAGCACGTACCCGCGAACGGAGAGTACCTAGATCCTGCCGGGCGGTTTGCAGTTACGGCAACAATGAAGCTCCTAGTCGTTGCAGCGCAATCAAACAATGATGAATCAAGAAACGAGCTGATGCATTTCAACAAATGGGGATTTCATTTACAATGGCAGGGAGGGGAACACAGAAGAGCGAGTTATTGCGCTATAAGAAATGCAGTCATGTACAAGCAAAGCCCTTATACAGTGCTATTGAGCGGGCCACACAAGACCGGCATCACAAATGGACCCCGTCGGGTCTTTATTGAAGGTCCCGTAGAGGACGGTGAGAAAGACCAGAGCTGTGCTTGGACTGTCCACCTCTGTGGTTTCGACGATTCGCGGCTCGGGGACTCGACTGCAACCACGATGCGCGTTCCAAGAACCACAGGTCTGCGCTCTCCGACGGCGCAGCCAATCGAGCAAGGAAGGAGAATCGAAGGCGACGTGAATCCAGCGGCGGGAATCGAACCCGCAACACGATGAATGAATGACACCACGACGAACGACACAAACTTTCACCATCGACGACCCACCACCTCGCCCTTTTTAACACCTCCATACCAGCCTGAGCTTTTTATATTCGATAACTCTGCTCTTCTGTGTTCCTCCTGCCTATTGTACAATAAATCTCTCATTTTGTTGAATGTATCAGCTCGTTTCTGTGTTTCTTCATTGGTTGCGCCAGCTGCGAATGGGGACTAGGGAGCTTCTTGTTGGCCGTATCGTGCAATCGGCCGGCAGGATTTGGTACTCTCGTCGGGGTACAGCTCGATCCGGCCGGGACACGGCCCCGGTATCGCGCAAGATCCTGCCGAGGGTGAATTCCGTAGTTGGATGACATGGTTATTTAGGTAATTGAAAATTGGAATCGACCCTATCCCATACGGTTGACTATTGGCGATCTTCGTCGAATAGGCACCCGTCGCTCGGGTTATCCGGGGTGGAGACCTATAATTCCGGTGTTGGTGGAGCCGATCTCCTGCTCCATAGCGGTCATTCTCGCCACGAAATGGGCCAGCAACAATTGGGTGTGGAGTGGGATTCAACACCGTCAATGAATATTTAAGGGTTCGGATCAGGGGTAGACGGAGCACCCCCCCCGCCCCCTTCCCACCAATTACAGCATTTAAAAACTTATACTCAAGCGGCACATGTGCGACCAAGATGGGCGAACAGGTGGGTTTAGAAGTAAGGCCTAGTACATTTGCACAGGCGGGTGGGGTTCCAACATCTCGGCCACTAGCTTAATACGGCGGCGCATAATTCTCACGGTCACACAATGTAGCAGTCCATATGTTTTTTATTTTCGGGGGACCGCAGGCGTATTTAGAACTTGTGGAGACCGAAACCGTGGGGTTGCATCGGTTCCTTGTGTTGATGTCGCACGGTGACCCTTAAGGGGCCTGCGGCGGCCATATGAATTTTCAAGGCAAGACGAGGGTAGCTCAGGTGCCGCAAGCCGCGACCGCAGGGGGGCCTAAGGGACGTGCCCAGACGGACGGTAAGAGTGGGTTCATTTTATTTTTATTTTTTTAACCGTTTTTTTTTCGGCTTGTCGAATTGCTACGGCGAAGTAGAAATGAAAAGTTATAACTCCGCGTTATAATTTCCACGGCGACCCCTACGGCTGTAAAGATAGACAATATGGCGTAGGGCGCACCCTGAGGCACGTCAGAACTCTGCGGCGCCGCACGTTTCTGTCATTCAGAGGGCGTACGGCCGCGTATCCTCGCGTAAGGAATATGTGACTTAGGGCCTAAGTGTAAGTAGAATTAATCCATGGTCCAGGAGATACCCATGCAGGTTGACCATTCCCCTGATCGACCAAGAGGTTGTAATGGGCGGGTGGGAGAGGCGCCCCCTCCATCAAATTTCTCCCGACCCGGCGTTACGCGACACCAATCATGGCGGTCGCTGCGCCGAGTATTGACAATGGGCCAGTTTGATGGCAAATGTCTTGGCAGAAATAAAAACGAAATAAAACGAATGCGCAACAAATGCAAACAAAATGGACGCAAATGCGAAGAAAGAAAGAAGAAATGCAGGGAATGGCAAAAACGAAATAAAAGGGCGGCCAAACAAATAAGGGGATGAGTGAAGAGTGATAGCAACATGAGGGGCGATATGCAAACACAGCGGGGAAATGAAGAGTTGGGTGAAGTTCTCAGGCGGGGCAAGGGCAATAGAGGGCGATTGCAACGTGACGATATGGGACAATGGATGGCAAATGGCGGCACACGTGATCGTGAGCGACGAACGACCAGAGGGATGAATTGTGTCGCGGCCGCAATGGAGACGGTAGGTCGGGACGACGAGCGACGCCACACACATAATTGGAGAGACATAGACTCCAGCAGGGGATGACAGAGATATAACAAGACGAGAATAAAGAAGGGAACGAATTAGATACTAAAAGACGAACACACACACACATAGAGTTTAGTGAGGGACAATAGGTTGGCATGGGGAATGTTTTGTGACCCCAATGTGAGCATCAAGGTTTAGCCCTCCTCAGGGAAGAGGATGGTAAGCTCCTCGAAGTGGACTGCGACAAGGTGAGTCCGTCGGGCCGAACGAGGTTGAGTGGGTGACGTGATGTGAACGGGTACAGCGGAGCTTGGGGGTAAATGGAACACGAGGATTTCTTGTGGTACAACGAATCCGGATGTGATTGTCCCGAGTGTGTGGTGGAGTGTATGAGTCGGTACGAATGTGTGAAATGTGGTGTCAAAAGGTGTGCAGATGCGAGTGTCATGGCGGCGTGAGTGCGTGCATGGAATGGTCACGCAGACCCGCCGACGGTGGACGTGTATTATTTTGGAAATCGCGGCCGGCTCCCGCAGAACGGTTGCGTCAAGTGTTTGTTGTGGCCGTTTCCTCGTTTTCGGGCGGCTGGGCGAGCGTGACTCAAGGAGCGGCGTGTGAACGGCCGCGTTCGAAAAAGAACCATGCGTGGATGTTAATATGGTGGGCTCGGATGAATTCGGACACTGCGGGTTCACATTGGGCGGGTGTGTGGGGCATCACGTGCTGCATGCGCCGTGTTCTGTTCGCGGACGCGCGGAGCGGGTCCACGGGAGATACGCTGGCTAGCCTGCAACGGCAAGACCGTGCAGGTTCGGGCGGGTGACGTACAGGGACGTCGCGGTGTGAGTTACGTGCGAAGCAGCGACGTCGGCTCGCTGGCGGATGCCCCGAAAGTGAACGTCGCGTGTGATTGGCAGGGCGACGAGAAGGTACATGTCTCGCCGATGGGAAGGACGACGGGCCAAGCCGTAGACCGCCGCCTTGGCGGTGTGAAAAAATAAAACAGCCTCGCTCCAAGTACACGGCCGGTAGGGATGTGTGGACATCCTGTTCTGGGCAAAGGAAGCATAGTTTAGCGGGATGGGTTTACGTAGATAGACCGGCCTCATGGGCATGAGCTGTCCTCGCATGGGGCCCCATGGATAGTTAGAGGGAATTTAAGGTTAGTTTTCGAATGGAATGGATTTCGGGAGACATGGACGACATGGAATGTGTTGTGGGGACGTAGCTTAGTACGTATTAAATGGAACGTGCACTGTTTAAGGGATGAATGCGGGAGCAAGAGAGTTAGGGGAAACATAGTAGAGTGTGAATTGGAAGAAAGAAAAAAGAGAAAACAAAGGAATACATGAGTGAGTATTGGGTCAGCGGGCCGAGTGTGTGAATGGAGTGAATGTGGAATGCAATGTGCGATGAATGAGTGGGGGGAGGGTGAATCCACCAAGTGACCCAGGGTTCAGTGTATGTTAGTTAAATTTACCAAAGGAGGTCGTTCTGTTTGTTTGGTGGTGTATGAAGGCACGAACCCAATTTGGAGGAGTGCAGGAGTCATGGCGGCTGGGAGCGTGCCTGTTGAAAGGTGAAGTATATGTAGAGGGCAACCCGGGCACCGGCAGTAGGCCAGAGTAGGCCAAGGGTCCAGGGACCGGGATAGTGTAGTGGGCCACGGGCGACCCGCAGAACGGGACCCGTGGTGCCCAAAATGCCAGTGGGCATCGGAAGGGGGAAATGAATGGGAAGGGCAAACCCCGCGTTCATAGGAGCAGGTAGGCTTCGGAGACAGCCTCAGGCCGCGGGGTGCCGTAGTTTTGAATATCGCAGGGGGAATCTGCATGTGAGCACGCTGCCAGCCACGAAATTGTGCAAAACACTGAGTGAAAATTAGTGGCAAGGCAAATTTATAATGGACACAACACAGGCGAGAACGGGAATCATGGTTTCTAGAACAATAGTTTAAAGAGCCAGAGCGTATGGAAAAGCCGGGGAGTTTAAAGTTATAATGCTAGGATAGTTTGAAATGTACCTTCGCAACCATCCATCCCTTCGCTTCTTGTGGTCGCCGGACCAACTTGAAGATTGCTGAATTATGTGGGAGGCATTCTGAGGCTTTGTCTGGCGCCTCGAGACGGAACGCTAGCCTCTTCTTATTCCCCTCCAAAATAGGAACGTAGGGGTTGGGATTGATTACAGGATAGGTTAGCCGGACAAGACAGAAAGAGGGTTAGGAAACGAATTATAAGAATAGAAAATATAAAAAACGGGGCTAAATTTTGTTGTTGCAATTAAGGGAGTGGGTATGGAAAGGAAAGGCAAGGCGATAGGTTTGGGGGGACAGTAGGGTGGTCAAGCCATTTCCGGACCGGCCGTACCAGCACGGGCACTCCTCCACAAACCTCAGGAACGAGACCAGAGGCGGCAGCTCACACATGCCGGCCTGTTGTGCTCAGTTGCTGGTCTGCATTGGCCTTGCCTTGCCTGATTTGCTGCTTTGCCATAACCCCATGCCTGCTACCTTCTCTTGCATTGCCTGTGTTCCGTATCATGTGTGCCAGGACCAATCGTTAGTGTGTTTTTGCAAGACTGCCCTGCAGGCAGCACACAAGAGGACTGCTGTGAAGCCCGTGTGCCATTCCTTTTTTGTGTTCATCTGCAATGATACTGTGACTTTTTCTTCCAAGTAACATTGCCTGGGCCATGGGTTAGTGGTAAATAGATAAGGTAAAATTGCTAAATAAGTTTAACCCCTGTTTGTTCGTCTTAGCGCCGGCAATTTAGTTAGTGTCGTGTTGAGTCTGATAGCTTCAGAAAGAATTTTTTTTTTTTTTAATTATATCATGAATCATTCAGCAAGATTAATCTACAAATATATGATGATCAAATGTGTCCTACTTTGCTGCAGAGCTGCTTCGTGCATTATTACCCTGCAGAGGATAAGGGTATTGCATTTGGGTCCTTTTGTCTGTTCTGTCTTTGTTCGGGACAAGAAGTGAGTCTGTTTTCACTGGCACCGCTTGTCGATTCAAACAAATTTTTACCATTGGAGTGACTGCTCAATGTGAATGTTTGATTGATATTAGACATCATAGATCAACGTGGTGTGGAGTCATGTTGGAAACAAGAAAAATTGGACATCTGTATTCCGAACCGTCGCAAGGAAAAATATTGAAACTTGGCACATGTTAAGTACTTCCGCATGGGGAATAAGTGTTTTATAGGGGAGTTTTTCTTTGGCCCCATTGGACTTCGTCAGAAATGGGGGTTAGGATTTGGTTCTCGAATTTTCGTGTGTGCGTCCGAATCACTGTCTAGAATTATGGACCAATTTTTATTTGTTACTTGCACAAAGACAACACTGATGTTATACATTGACATAATTTTTTTAAACTGGAATCCAAGATGGCTGACTAGCTTCGTTTTAGTTTGCAAAAAACCTGATGAACAACTCCAACATTTTCCAAGACAAGCTATACCGATGTTGAATGAAACTTGGCATACAATTAATGAATGTTGGCCTTACATATCACGTCATTTTATTTTTTCATCGATATAAGATAGCCGACTGATGGCCATTTTTGTTATTAATGTGTCCTATCCATTTCTAACATGTGTGGTCGCGATTTGTTTCAACTTGGGAAAAGTCCCGTACATGATAGATGCAGTGCCCTCCTTTTATTTTGCAATCTATATAAGATCACCGACTGGGGTCATTTTAGTTGTTAATATAATATGGGCTTAGCCCTTTAACTCGTCCAGAAAAAATACAAAACAACAGGAAGTATGACATTTTATGTCTTTTTTCATTTGTTTTATGATGTAAAGGTGCCTTCGTTATGATCATAATTGTAATAGTTAGAAGCGACATCCAAATTTTTTTGAGGGTCATCTTGGGATAAATTGTCACATAGAAAAAAAAAATGATGATGGCATTGGTTCAGTGGTTTGGCAGCCATATTTTTTAGCGAAATAAAACTTCAAAAAAATATTTTCTCTGAAATGGCTGAACTAATGAGGAGAAACATTACAGGTTGACTGCTATCCATGAGGACAAACGTTTCACACTATGACATAGGTACATGGTCTGGCAGCAATTCCGGATTTATCCTAAAACCTATAAATAATCTTCTTCTCCAGAACGGCTGGACAGATCAATGGGAAACTTCACAGAAATGTTCCGCAAGCCTTGGGGATACAAGGGTATTACGAATAATTGATAGGTCACATGATCTGCCGCAATTGGATTTGAGCAAAATTTTAAAAAAAAACTATTACTCTCTTGCATCGCTCATCGATTGGATGTGAAGCTTCACAATTATGATCCAGGAGTGGATGGGAACATATATTTTTAAATTTAACTCTGATTGGTTTGCATGGTCTGGCACCAGAATTATTTAATTTTTTGAATCTGGGTTATTTTTTTATTTTTTATTTTTTTAATAGGCTCCTCACTGGCTGGCATGGGTGGTTTGAAGGTGGAGGAGCATCCTGAAACCGAATCCTATCCAGGTTCTCCTGATGATTTGTCTTTGCTTTTTGCTTGTTGGGTCCTTCTGATGATCCATTGCAGGAGTGTAACCTAGTAAGTGTTTTGGTCTTCCATTTGTGATTTGAATTTTAATCCATTCTGAATTTCATTTGATACAATCAAAGTCATGAGGTCAGGGTATGTGTCGATCAGAGTGAGGTTGATTTAAGCGGGATGATTTGGTACCGGTCATCATCGCAGCAGTTTAATAAGTGTAGTTTAGTTTATGTCTATTATTAATTCATAACACCAGTACACAAAAACACACACAAAAACATGTCTCATAGCAAGGTCTGTCAATATTGATTGCTCGTTTTCCTTGTTGATATCTGCCATACTCATAATGAATAAATTCTGTCTTCTATAAATAAACTTAAAATATTGAGAATTTAGAGTGTGTAAAAGCTATTTAATGGGTCGGTGACTAAGACAAATGTTTTCTTTGGTCTTTCCTTGAAGACATAAAGTGTTAGAATTGTGAAAAATATCATAACTTATTTTTGTTGAATTTTTCCATCTATTTGTAACCAATTTTCATCAGTGTCCCGAAGTCATGACCTTTGACCTTTGGTGACCTATTAGGAACTAATTTTACAGTGATCATATTGGCTGAAGTGGGTTTAGATAAAAAGATCAATTAAGGGTATTTGTGAATCCATAGTAAAAATTTAATTGAGGTATGCCAAAAGCACCTCTAATTATGACTTTCCTCCACTCACAGTCCAACACATTGGCTATCAATGACATTCTCATCCTCTGGAATGCCTCAAGCAGTATTTGAGCCCTGTCTTACTTTCTTCACGTCCCATGGTTCTGGAAACACTCTCTTACCTTTGCAGATGATTCAGATGGTGTTGTTGATATAACTATCCCGATCGGCAGACGACCATGCATCACCCTTTCTGATCTGGAAGCGCTTTGAGTGCCTGTCGATAAAATGGAAAAAATCTTTAATCACTGCCACTGAAAGGATGCGTTCACACGCACCCACTATTTCATGGGTTCATTTGGACCGCAGGTTCAGTCTCTTGGATTCTGTGCTTCGGCATTAGCTGCCTCTCTTGGTGAACAGTCCAGCAAAAAGCTGGCTCACAAAGCTAGTCGCAGACTGGGTGTCCTCCATTGTAATAAGTCTTTCACTTGGAAACTCAGATGTCCTCAGTCTGCCAGGCCTTTCACATACCTCAATCGGAGCACTCTTATCTTCACATAAGGCTGGTGAAACACAGATCGCATCATTCTCTCTTGGATGTACATATGGATGGATGATGGCTACAAAGCCTCTCAACATTATGGAATCTGCATGATGCGCGCTGAAGCACACGTCTGTTGCTCTCGTATTGCAGGCAGTGGTGGCCTCATCCTCCATCAATCTCCATCTGCCTTCACCCTTCCAGAAACTTGAGGATGTAGTGTTATCTTCATTAAACCTCTTGGTTAAACTGCCGAATTCCAAGATACAGACATTCACCTGTTTTGTTTCTCATCTTCTCATTTGTGGAACCACCTCCAGGGCAGTCTATCCATTACTCACTCCCTAGAGCTTCAGCAGGCAACACATGCCATCCTATCCACAGTTTATTACTTTCATGCATCGTTCCTAATCAACTTCTGACTTGGCGAGTTGTTAAGTGCTTCTCCATCCTCTATTTCTCTTTCCTGTTCATTCATTCCTGATTGTTTGTATCCAACTGTTGCCCAGCTGCTCAGCTGTTAGTTCATAACATCTCAATCCTTTCTCTTCCATGAGCTGACCTTGGTAAAGAAATTCAACACTTGCAATGCTCTCATGTTAAAAATTTAAATTATGACAAAGTGTTATAATTATTATCAGCAATGGCACATTGAGAGTTTGCATTTAAAAAGTGACATACAGGCAAGCCCAAAAAGTTTGCAGGGATTGGTCAATTTAAACGATAAAATTTTGCATTTGTGTTAAAGAGGTTGTCCAGGCATTACCCATGGTGCCTTGTGAGGTGGATTTTTTTCTGAGATTTCTTCTAAACTCTTTCACTCTTCATCTTGTAAGGATAAAGGCTTTGATGCAAGATAATGCAGTGGAGCCACAGAGAGAATAGAGGCAAGTTTTGTCTAGCATATTACACACAACGATATGCAGCTTAAAACGCATAACCTTACACGCTCACTACTCCAATAATTCACAATAAAACAGGAGCTCATAAACAATGAAAAATATGTTTGATATCAGTATAAATTCAAACACAAAGGCACTGAAATTATATCGCCATGGCAAATAGGTTTGTCTGGAGACTACAAATGTAAACAGCACTCACAGAGCACTGGCAGTGGAATAATATATGTGAACCAAAGCAGCCTTGCTCTACATTAACCATAAGGTGCAATGTTTTATGTTCACTTGGGTCCAAGGACAGAACAGAACCACTTCCTTTCTAACTAGGTGGTAGATACAACTGGCAGGGTCACCACTTGGTGATGCATCATTTCACACTTATTAAGTTGAATACTAAATGAAGTGGGAGGAGCATGAGTAAGCACCCCAAACTCCAGCAAGTGCAAGTGTTTGGGTTCATGGTCCAGGGTGAAGACTGACAGGCTTCAGATTTGGTGATTCGCTCTTCAGGTTCTATATCATCTTGTTCATGACAAAAGCCAAGTGGAAGAGGCGAGTGCGGCAAGACCAGGAGGAAGTACAGGACCGTGCTGGAGCATACTGTTTCCATGCGTGCCTCATCACTCTCATGTGTCAGTAGCGCTTCACACGCGTGCCTCCAAAGCTCGCCGAGGTCCAGCCATGGTTTTGGAAATCCTGTGATAAGAGAATAAAAGAATTAGAGAGAATCGTTGGCACCCATCCTATTGAGAATCATAAAAGATCACAACACCAATGCATTATTAACTAGGATGTATACCTGCACACAAAGATGTTTTTGTAAGCTTTTTACAAAATTTCCAAAACATGGCTTTGGAAACTTTTTTTTTCACCCCACCATTAGTGCTGATTGGAGAGTGTTATACCTTTGTGTGCACCATTTTCTCTACCATATATAGAATAGTTTCTTTTTGAACTCATCCCATTCTCCTCTCTTGACTCTTGTCTCTTTAAGTTTTGTCCAATTCCTTTCTTTGGCCACATTCTATTGCCTTTCTATTCAATCTTCCTACTATTGTGTTGCTCTTGAAGATGTAGTTATCCCATAGCTTTTGACAACAAGGGGGATATTGTAATCAGCTACGTTGTCTGTCATCACATATCTCCTCCTAACAGTTGGGCAGAATTCACCAAATTTGGGTGTTGGTGATCACCACATGATGAACGAAGGTGCAAGAGTAGTATCATTATTACCCCCCCCGCCCCAGGCAGGATCAAAAGTAAATCCCCAAAAATGAACATTATGGCACATTGTTTTCATTAAATGTATATGCAATCACATTGGGAGACGCATGAATATGTCACGGTTAATTGGATATGACTCCGGGTTAATACCCTAAGGAGTGATTCTCAACCCTCCTCTGTCTTTACCCTCTCGGCTCTGATGTATTTCACCATTTTATCCCTTATCAAAATGAAAAAAAAATGCATAGCCGGCATAGAGGCACAGAAAAAAAATAAGAAGATGGAACATTTTATTTATTACGGTTTTGACAAAATAACTAACCCATTTAACCAACAAAAATAAAAAAAATCCGACCCTCAAAACACTCCCCTCCAAATGTTTTTTTCAAAAGATAAAAGAAAAAAGAAAAAAGAGAAAATTGCGGTGGGGGGGGGGGGGGATTGATTTTTGAGTCTGTAATAGGAATAATTTGTATAGAATGTGAGAGTCTGTATGTTATAGTTATTATGGTGTTGTCTTCACATCACAACGATAACAGTGTTATATGATTTTGTCTGAAGTTGCCTAAGAAAATCGTCATAATACTAATTTTCAGGTATGATAAAATTTACCCTGCCATGTAAAATTTTACCCCAGGGGGTAAATTTACCCTGGTTGAGAATCACGTGCCCAACAGGGGTGGGGGACTGAAGGTCACAGGGATAAAAATGGAAAAATATTTAAACTCGAAATTTTGATATTGGGTCATTCCCACTGGAACTTTTTGCCCATCTTTCAACTTTGGTTTAGGTGGTGTGGTGGGAGAATTTCTTTTAAAATATTAACTTTATGGGTTTTTTTTTTTGGTTTGGCTGTGGCTCAATTAGCTAATAATGTGATTTCATTGGCAAATAAAGGGTTTGAAGCCCATATAATCAAATTATTAGCGAAAACGTAGATGATAGACACTTATTGATTTAAAGCTCATTAGAAACATGATTATTACATTCATTTTATATAGTATGTATCTGTGGATTCAGGAATTAATTATACACCTGGTTGATAATTAAATTGATTTGAATTGAAGCTTGTGTAATTACAAATATTAGCCCATTGAATGTGTAGAAGGTCATGAGGAATATGATACAGCTCTGTTATTCTATTGCTACTTAAAATAATAGCTAAAACATACTTATGCTTTTATTAATGTTGAAAGGTATAAATTAGTTGGCAAAGCATTGTAATTAACTAAAGTCATTTTGTCGCCATAATATGGAGTTGTTCACCAAGAAGGATCATCGGGTAAATGATCACCCAGAGGTGAAGGCATGAAAGTGTTTTTTTTGGCATCACGTCCTTGAGAGAGGAAAAAGCCCACACATTTGCCTGCAGATTGCAACATATACTCGCCCTAAGATGAGGGAGCCATTGTCCTGTGAATCGAACTGCTTGCTGCAATCAAACACAATTGAGTGGGAGATTAATTCGCATGCTGCACATTGTGATGTGTGTTCACATGCTCGTACACCAAACAATATGTGTTTCTGCTAATTAAGAGACCTGCGGAGAATGAAGATACGTGTTTGCTAAGATAACATGTCTGTCTTGCTGTCTGACATGCCCTACTTTCCCCCTTTCAAGCGCACGTAATTTTGGCTATAAAAAGCGAGGCTTGTGAACAGAACTCTAAGAGAGGAGGTACGCAGGGACACATATTGGTGCATTTTGTGCGCATTTTGTTTTCTTTCCCGTGTAACGTGAATAATAGGTTTAATCTCGGCTATTTAGGTGCTGGAGTGCGTTCGACTCCGCGGAGGTTTGCGTAATTCTCCAAGTGGGTCGATGGGGAATTTGCGACTGGCATGCCATCGCTTCACTTAGTTTTATTTTGTTTTCCAAGTATAACTTTGTGCTGGCTTACTTTGGTGACACAATAACATTTCAACAACAATTCATAAAGGAAGCTTACTTGGGGTTCTTCCATCCAAAATAGATGCTCTTGCAACTCGTTTGCAAATGAGCAACTGAGCAAGAAAAGGAAGAAGCAGGAAATGTAGCAGTGGTGAGATTTCCACTTCGTTTAGGCAGCGCACATTTGTGGGAATTAAAATGAAAATACTCTAGCATCGTGTACTCATAGTTAGTGGAATGTTACAACTTTCATTCTCTGCGTAGCATAAAACCCTCATCAGCAATGCTCTGGAAATAACATTCCCTTGGAGTAGCCAAAATGTACTGGGGTTTTCCTAAGTGGACTTCTTGTGTTTGTTGTTATTTTTGTCCATTATTGTCCAATTGGTGCACTTCCTTCACCACGTCTCCGAACAGCTTTCACTGGGGCTTGCTGTTGGGTTCATCCTCATGAGCACTTTGATGATTTTTTTTTGATTTTTTTTTTTTATGTTTTCTCTTCAGCTCAAAATTTAAAGTTTTTCATTCCTAATCTCATCTCACTTCAACTTTTAATTTTGAAGATTTTGTTCATGCTTCAATAACAGCTGCATGCAACTTTTTCGAAGCATTTTGTGGCAGCCTGCTCTGGCATCCTGATTGACTTGGTCATTCTATATTTAGCATCATTCGATCACTTCAATCCTTTGGGTTATAGTCACCCCCCTCCACAAGATGAAAAATTAATCATCAAAACTCTTTCAAAGAAGAGTTGTGCATCCCTTTTTCTCATCAATCCTTTTCTCTTCTGCATCGCAGCCTACTCTCTTAATCTTAAATCACGAGTTCCAACAAGGATATGGGGAGCAGCTTTAATCTTTTGGATGGGCATATCATCCATCATGATACTCATCCCATTCCAAAGGATCGAGGGATGGTCTTTCCATGTTGTAACTGGTGATGTATATGGAGGCTGTGGTATTTGGCAGCTGAAATGTAGGAGGTTAACTTCGTGGATGGATTTGCACTTTATTCACAGCAATCAGTTTGAGGTAATTTTCTTGTCACGTTGGAGTTGAGCTCCTCAGTCGGTTTTCCACCTCACACTATGGTGAGTGCGCCTCTCAACAGCAGATGCAATGTCGACTGGTAGACATCGATCGTCAAATTTCTCTGCCACTTAACTGAAGGACATTTCGAGAATTAGTTTCAATAATACGATTTACCCAGTATTGAAGATCCTGGGATGTTGTATCACATCTAATATTGATTAAACATAGGATGAGACTTATCGACATAACTGATCTAAGGACCTATATGGTGTCCTGTGAATTTCCACAACCGTAACACTATTCTGGAGAGATACTATTCTGCAAGCTGGCGTTGGACTTCTGAAAGAAATTGCTTGTGGTTGCTGTTTCTTCTTGGTTGG
>CM068960.1:137562455-137574526 GCA_035128595.1 Eptatretus atami | reverse complement strand
GATCCGGATCCGGATCTTCACCAAAATCTAATCAGTTTGACCTTGTCACACACCGAACCTGTCCACAAAATTTCATCAGGATCCGTCCACAACTTTGTTGAGATATCCTGCATATCCTACGATGTCATAGTCATCAAACTTTATTCAACATGACTTTTCCATCATTTATTTGCAGTTTCACTTTGATCTTGAAAGCCGTTCTGGAGAAGAAGATCTTTTTTTCCTTAAAAAACAACAACAATATGGCTGCCAAACCACATGACCGATGACGTCATACAATTTATTTTCTGTCGACCAATCTATCCCGAGATGAACCTCACACATTTTTTAATACTGATCGAATGCAGCGTTCTACGTGTCAAATTTTGACCAGGATACCATTTACCGATGACATCATTGTCGAATCACCCTTATTCCCCATGCAGAGTCGTTACCAGCTGCCAAGTTTCAATTTTTTCTATGGTGCGGTCTAGGAGATAGAGGTCCAAAGTTTTTCCACTTTTCAACATGGCGGCCACCCAACGTGACTTATGACGTCATAATTGTCATTAAAAACATTTTGCATGCGTAGTCGCATCTTTGGTGAAATCGTTGTGGCATTCCGATAAGCGGTTGGAGAGAAAACAGAGAAAATTCGCATGGAGGTACGTACGTACGTACGTACATTAGGATGTACGGACGGACGAAAATCCAAAAAAATAATGCCACCAGTGACTTCGTCACTGGAAGCATAAAGTAGTGTAATGACATGGAGGGATGATATCTCAAAAATAAACAACCAAACAAGGTCAGAATGACACCACGTTACGATGGCACAATCCTCATATGGTTTAGCATCACAATATCTTTTGACATACTTTTGTTGTGGGATTGTGATGGAACAACGTCAAACGATATTGTGATGCTAAACCAGAAGAGGATCGTTTTGTCGTATTGTGGCATCATTACGTGGTGTCAATCTTCAATGTTGTGCTTCTTCTTCGTTCTTCTTCTTCATCCATCACGATCCCACAACGAAAGTGAAATGTCAACAGATGTCGTGATGGTAATCCATAAGAGGATCGTGGTGTCGTCTTGTGGAATTGTAATGTGGTGTCATTCCCACCTTGTTTGGGGTTTGTTTTTTTTTGAAATTTCATCCCTCGATGTTATCTGGTTTTTTTTCATGTTTTTTTTTTTCCTTGTTTCTGTTGGGGTTTTTTTTAGGGGGAATATATATAAATAAAAGTTTATAAAGAAAGCAAAATACACAAATATGGATCAGTGAGATAACATACAGACATCAGTGTGTATCACTCACTGAGCTGTATATATATAACTATAGAGAACCTGCAGCACACGCTTCTGGGGCCAAGCAGCCACCATGTTGAAATACCCATCCCTCGCTAGGATGCGAGAGGTACAGGAATAGCTGAGTGTGATAAGTGCTGGACTTCATCGGGTTCTGTTGACAGATTGATTCACATTTGTTTCCACATTTCCACTTTTGTTTGTTTTTCTTCAGAGCCTTGTAATAGAGCTACGGAGGTGAGTATGCCTGGTGTTGGCTTAATGGTTAGGGTGGTGGGCTTGGGATACTAGGATCCTGAGTTCAAATCCCACTTGGCTGTTGAATTAATGTCAGGTGGGGTTGACTCTGCTTGTCATCCTTCCGAGGTCGGCAAAATGAGTGCCAGCATGCTGGTATACTGTGTCGGAGTGGCGACCCGTCCAGGATTGTACCCAATAGCCAAGGAGACTGCTTCGGCAGCACCAACGCTCTGCACAAAGTATGGTCCCAATGGATGGATGGATGGAGGTGACTGATAAAACTGACAGTCTGATTTTCGTTAAGTCAGAAGTGTCAAGTTGAGGTGGTTTCAGTGCGAGAATGATTGAATTTCAGATCTTCAATAAAATGGAATGAAAGTGGGGTTGGGGGATGGGGGGGGGGATAGTTGTTTAAATAACAACCTGTTAACCAACAGACAGGACACATTGTGGTCCACAAAGTTTTTCTGCCATGCTAGCCCTCTGGGTAACTGGGTACTCACTTCAGAGCATGGAGGCAGCACGTAACAGTATATTATAATCTGTATACGTCACGTATAACATTATGTGTGTGTGTGTCGTTGATTGGTATCTCCATGTACGGGTTTCAGAATGTGGAATGGAGTCTTCCCAGGGCGGGCTCAAAGTATCCACCTCGCTTCAGTGAGGGATCACAGTTCATGGACCAAGCTCTTTTCATCTTTTCTCATCTTTTCTTGTTCTCAGAGTTTTGTTCCGAGGGCTCTTTTCCGGATCACCACCGAACCCCCAGACTGCCTCCAATTGTAGTTCATGTGTGGTAATATTCCCAGGAATGGTTTTCAAAATCTCAGTGAGGTTCCCCTTTATCACTCCCATTATCACTGGTACAATTTCAGCACTATTCAGCTTCCAGGATATTTTCACTTCCTTGTTGTGTCTTTGTGTGTACAGCTGTTCTGACACAAGGTTTTTACATCCCGATAGGAGGTGGCTCACACTTTGTGTTTCTACCTTTCAGAACCTACACTTGTCCGATTGACTCATTCCCACCATTTTTTAAAAATCCATCCGTGTCGTGTCCCTGGTCTCGGGCATTTATAACGATTTGTTCTCCATCCCAGTTGAGCTGACCTCTTCTTAGCCATTCCAAAGAGCATTATTTGTCGATTCCTAACCTGTCCAATTATTTTTTGTATGTTCCTGCTCTTTTATCATTTTCCCAGTTATCGGTGTATATCTGTTGATATTTTGTTTTATCTTTTGTCTTTTTTGCTATTGTTGGGCCTGTATTCGTTATTTTGGTTTCTTGTGCGACATCTTCCATTCGTAACTGTCCTTGGAATTTTTTTTACTCGGTGGTTAGGGATACCATCTCTGGTTTGTTGTTTTTGTGGTTACCTACTAATTGGATTCAGTAATCTGTTGCAGAGTGTGTGTGTGTGTGTGTGTGTGTGTGTGTGTGTGTGTGTGGTGTGTGTGTGTGTGTGTGTGTGTGTGGACTGTTTAATATTTCACTGGTTAACTTCACACATGGAAACAATCAACATTTACTGTTATTGCCAATGGATTATGATCATGATCATCTCTTGTGACCATTCATACCTTGTAAATATTATTTTTGGCACATCATCCCAACAACCTTTTACATTTCGAAAAAAATATTTGTTTGTTTGTTTTTAACTTGTAATAAAATGTATTTACCCTGACTAATATGATGCGATCCCTTCTGTGGTCTGCAACTACTGAGGTTGCAATTATGAATGTTTCTCTCTTCAATGACCAGCCTTTGTGTGTCCTTCACCTTCTTATTACCTCAACACATTGGTGGTGGTTCATGGCAATCACGCTTTATCTCCAAAACTTACCAGCAATCTTTAATCTCACAAATGTTCACGTGTGCATTCTACTTGATTGACAGTATGTAAATGTTCCCATTAAAAAAGAAGATATTGTTCCCAAGGATTTAGCCACTTCCAAGGGGAAGCATGATCCTCCTGAGCTCGTCCACACCCCGATAACACAAAAACATTTTAAAAATCCAAGATATCATGACAAGAGCACAAACATCCAATGAAGATACCACTTTACAGGCAGGGCTCTCAGAGATGATCAGAGTAACTGGATTGATTGTTTGCAATACCACAACTAAATCTCACCTTGTAGTATTTGTTTCCTGTATCGGACTGATACAGAGTAATACACTTGCAATCCAACCGCCAAAAATGCCTCTTTCTCTGCAGGGATGAGGAAACAGCATGAGGAAGTTGGCCTTATAAACCTGAGTATTTCTGCTCACATATAATCTCATTTGATTCGTACAATGCAAGGAACAGCGAATTACTGTTTCTTTGCCAAAATACTGGGAACGACTCAATCCTTATCCGTGACCTGATACTTTGGATACATTTTCAAACGAGGCAATACCACCAGAAACGAGTACAAGATGCACCCACGTAACACACGCTCCAAAGCACCACAAACAAATGCAAAAGACTTGGTTTATTGATTAGGCCTAAGGCTTGGCCGTGTATTCTCACAAGGTTGTCCTTGTTCGAGAAGTGAACCATCCAGCCCTCTTTCAACATGACGCTCGCTCGTCGTTTGCTCTGCTTCACCGACTGTACCACACGCATTAAAGGGATGTTGCTGATTGTCTGTCTGCCACACACATGAAGAGAGAGCACAACACGTGTCATTTTACTCACCACTTATTGTGAAAATCAACAGGTGCTTGATAACCTGCACACATAACATCTACTTTTACACAAGATTCCAGAAATGAGGTCAGCAGTCGTATTTGGGCACCGATGCAGGAACCAAATTTAGAGGGAGGGGTAGGGGGGGAATTCAGTGGGAGGGCTAATCGTGGGTAAGGGATTTGGTGGGATGGTTGGTGGCTATTTACATTCTGATGTTCAAATGCCAAATTCCCAGAATATTGCACCAAAATCCCACAGCACGTTTAAATGTAGTAAAATAAAATGTTGCTCTCCATCACTTAAGACCAATTTCATGATAAAGCCAATATGGCCCAGAAATAAATAAAGCAAAATAATTTGAAAAATTGCTTTTGTTCACATGGGGTAGAAGCTGTTAATATGTTTCCAGACGTCTCACAGGATTGGCTGCCTTTCGAGGTGAATTATCCATGCAGTGCGGCAACTTTATGAACCCGGATCTGCCGAGCACCTCATAAAGATGGCTGTCGCATGGTGGAAGACGCTTATGAAAGACAATGTTTGTCTTTAAATTCCACCAGTGACTACATACGAGTGCCTGAACATTCAGTTTTACATCTCTTCCGATATAAAGCACACTCATTGAGGCAACACATGACCTGCGAAGCACGGGGGTGAGGGTTCATAATCTCAAATAATCTCATAAACAGCTCAAAGGTGAGTGTGCCACCTCTGATCCACCAAATCAATCCGGAAGGTGCTTCCTGAGAAGGCATGCACGTTTTCAACACCTGTTAATGCATTCTGCCTTGATTGCGTATCATTGCCGTTTTTGAGACTGCTGCCTGACCATAATAAAATTGAAGTTCATCAATGAAAATTGAAGAAGGGGGGATTATAATTTATCCTTCAGACAAAAAACGTGTGGGGGTTATTGTGCCACGAGTCCCAATGGTGGATCACCATCTGTTACTAACCCAAAGAATGATGAACACGTTCTACAAATATGCAAAGGCTGTGAATGTATACCCAATTGCTTTTACATCTCCATCACAATCTGCATCCGCTTGGTCAGCATTGTCGCCCATGTGTGTGGTCAAGCAGGAAAGCGCCCCGATGAAGTTGGGGGAGATGGAAAATTCCCCATCATCGATAAGTGCACTGTTCCTTTCGCTGTCGTTGTCATCACTGCTCTCTTCCATCACGACGTCGTTGTCTCCAAACAATGAGGTGACGTCTGCGATGGAAGGTGCAGAGAAATTAGTCAAAATTCAGTTGGAAATGGTAAATGATCAATTAAACAAAGAAAGAAAAAAAAGTAAAACATGTACAGTATGCTCCAATTGCAGATATTCCACCACATAGTCGATCATCGTACACCACAGTGCAGATTTGGTCTCCATACTGCAACATTGAAGAAATAAAGTGGAAAAACGTAGTTTTCACTGAAGATATTTATTTGATACTTTTTGTATACAAAGTCGAGGCTCGTGGAAGAGCTTGTACACTGAAGGGATCAGAACGAAGCAGACAAAAACGCGACGCAAAACACGCACGCATGGGGTGGACAAGATGGAGAGAGAAAGAAACTCCAAGGAGGGAAATTGGAAGGAGGAAGGATTTGGGGGGGGGAGGGGGGTGGAGGTTAACGAGGTACAAAAGATCATGGTTTAGGATTGGGCATGATTTGAGATGATGGTGAATAGCTGTTCTGAAGACCTGGTGGGATGAATGAGATTTAAGAGAATGTGGAAGTTTGTTCCAGAGGTGGGAAAAAAAGATGAACAAATGAGTGGAGGCGAGCAGTGATCCTGGATTTAGGTAGTTTCAGAAGAAGATTGATGGTGGAACGTGTACCTGACAGAAACCTTGGGGGAAAGGGGGGGGGCAGAGCACGGAAAGAGCAGAAGGTGCAAGACGAGGGAGGAGGCGGTAGAAGACAGAGACCACCGACCTGTCTGCTATGGCGATGTGAATAAGCCCGTAGACTCAGCTTCATCGCGGGAGATTTTGTTACAAAAATGCGGTTTTATTGAATTACCTTTCACTATTTGTTTGCAGTACATTTGGGAGAAACATTGTTGTCAATACATAATTATTTAGGTGTACAGGTTAAGAGTACTTGTGTAAAGGCATACAGTAATTTCGTAAAAGGTTACAATGAACCCAGAAGAAAAGGATAAAGATATCGGAATTTGATCTAAAATGAGATCTATCACATGCATTTGGCATTAATTTCCACAGTATTCACATTCCTGAGACTGGAGGAACTCTGCAAAGCCTCACAGTAGAAGGATCACAACAGGAAGCTCAATGGCTGAGTCAATGGTGACCTGTGATCCATAAATTTATGGAAACAGAACATGCTTGAAGTGGGGTATAAAGGTTGAGGGAAAAGTGTGCTGGATTGTCAATGAGGTTAAAATTTGGAAGGGTCATATGTTCATACGTATCCAAACCTCTCACAGGATTGGCTGCGTTTCGAGGTTCAGTTTGCCAAAGAGATTGAGATGACAAGGAGGTGATGTTGGAGAGCAGAAAGCAAGGGGAGTTGGGGGAAGAGGGAAATCGAAGCTCTGGGATTATATTTTTTATGCCTCTGCTGACGAAGTCACCGGAGGCATTGTGTTTTCAGGTTGTCCATCTGGCTGTCCGTCTGGCTGCCCATCCATGCATTCGTGATAGGTTTTCGTTGCCGTGATAACTTAAGAACGGCTGAAGGGATCGAAGTCAAACTTTGTAATAATGTGGGAGGAGACATATCGGTCGACATCACGAGGTCGAAGAGTTCCATTTGAGTGATACGTGATCTAGGCTGGTGGAAGAGTTCAGGCATAGAACAAAGTGAACACAAAGAGAAAAGGGAAATGCCAACAGCAGGACAGAGGGAGAAGGTAGATGGAGATGGACAAACAAGGGATGCAGGCAACGATGAGGGTTAGGGGAGAATGCAAATGGTGAACAACATGGATACATCCATCAAAATTTTGAGAGGGGTTGGGGTGGTTAAAATAGTGTAGAAATGGGAGGTCAGGTCAGGTATGGGGGCATGCGCTGAAGCAGCGCGTCGCTGCATCCACTTTCCGCCGGTACTCCACGGGCCTCTGTCTGGCCATCCCCCAGTCAGATGCCTGGCCCATCCCCATCTCCTTGAGATGCCGATCAACTGCTGCAACCACGAGGCACGTGGTTGGCCCATTAGCCTCCTCCACTAACAAGGCTCCCTCGCTGAGAGAATCTGGTGAGCAGGATCAGCGTCAGCAAAATGAGCCACATGTCCATACAGCTGCAGCTGATGCTAACGGAATGGGCAGGTAAAAAATCTCATTTGAGTCTCTCTCAGCACCTGCTCGTTGGACACAGTCCAACCAGCAATAGCCAAGGATTCTCCGAAGAGACTTGGTACCAAAGAAATCAAATCTCCATGTCAGATCCCAGGTCAGAGTCCAAATCTCACATCCGTAGAGGAAGACTGGAAGTACGAAGGACATGAAGACTCAGACTTTCATACTCCAACACAGGTACCGGCAGAGCCACACCCCATGATCCAGTGAATCCATGACTCCCCAGGTTGGCAATCACCATTTATATTTGAGGTCTAAAGGTCAAAGGGTCAACATCGGCCAAATTTCTAAAATCCTAAATTTTCATCCGATTGTGTGAAATCTGAACATTATTTGCATATCAGGTCACTGAATTCAACCACCAATTATTTTTGAGGTCTCAAGGTCAAAAGGTCAACATCGGCCAAATATCTAAAATTGTCAATTTCCACCCTATCGACTTGAAATTTGAAGAGGATTTGCATATTTGGTCATTGAATTCAACCACCCATTATTTTTAAGGTCAAATTTGTGTTATGGATGTCCTGCTATTTTATGGATGTTATGCTATGTACGACATCTTTTCTGTTTGTTTGTTCATTTATGCATTCGCACCCTGCAGGAACCAGTGCAACAAACTTTGCATGGCCTCCTCTTTCATACAGAGGAAGTTCAAGGGATATGTTTCGATAAAAAAAAACGAGACAATTGGTCTTTAGGCCTCGATCTGGTATTGCGCTGATATTGTGTGCCTATGTATTGTGCCGACGTTTTTTCCCTGGAAGCGATTGAGGAATATGTATAGTGAGATCGATGTTGAGTTTTAGTGAGTGATTTGTTGTCAACAACACAAATTTAACTATTATATCTTTATACACGTGCCTGTTATTAAAACGATTGCTTTACACAAGTATATTATAACACTTCCTTGTTCAGGGCTCGAGCAAGTAGGGTGCTTACACACTGTCGTGAACGAGTAATATGTATTGTGAAGATCATATATTGAGGTCATATTATGTATACAAGCTAATAACAAAAATTGTGTATTCCCTTGGTATATTTTCCCCTACCTCATCCTCCCCATCTCTGTACAATCTGTCTGTTGCTCTTTTACCTTATCCAAAGTGTCACAAAGACTGGCACAGCAAGAGGTCCACCGGAGCATTTCTGGAATTCCCAAAGGAACATTTCTGTGAAGAAATATCTTAACCTACCTTACTGGCATTACAAATACTGCCACATGCCACCACAAAAGACCACCGATGGGCAGAAACAAATTGGATGTAAAGAGAATGGCAATCTACAAGTCACTCGAGACTCAACAACAGACACAGGCTCAGCTTGAGGATCAACGCACAAGACAAGCAGCCTCCAGGTCAGCTGAGACTACACAGCAGACGTCGGCTTGGGTTGAGGATCAACGCACAAGCCAAGCAGCCTCCAGGTCAGCTGAGACTACACAGCAGACGTCGGCTTGGGTTGAGGATCAACGCACAAGCCAAGCAGCCTCCAGGTCAGCTGAGACTACACAGCAGACGTCGCTTGGGTTGAGGATCAACGTGCAAGACAAGCAGCCTCCAGGGCAGCATGTTGGGCATCCTTCGAAGTTGAAGCATTTCGATACAAGTCCAAGCGTATTTTGCAATGCCCAAGATTGGTAATTCATACAGAACCATAAGGGCAACATTCCCGAATTTGTCATCCAGGCAATATTTCAAAATATATTGCGTTGAATTTCCCTGGGCGACGCCGAGTATTTCAGTGAGTTAACTATAAAGAATAAATGCTGTTATAAATAACTCCAGCAGTGATCATCTGTTTGCAGTGGTGGTGATGGTGATGCAATCATTATTTTGGTTATGATGACAATAAAGATAAAGTAATAAGGATCAAATTGCGAAAACAAAAGCGAAAAGGAATCGACTCGAAAGGTTTTGGTGATTTTTGCAATTGTTGATCAAAGAAACAGAATGATAATAAACAGCACATTGTGATCATTCAGAAGTACGGAAAATTTGTAAAATACAGGAAACATAAAACTGGCATGTAAAGCTTGTCAGACAAGGGGAAAGAAACACAAACGTGCAAAGACACCCGTCATTGGAAACCAGGCATGAGCCTCACCTCCAGCAATGGCTTCATCTCCGAGACAATCCTTGGGAACTTTGGATGCACAACGCTTGTGGCAGTTAAACTTGCAATCTACAGAGGCAAAATGTTAAGATTAGAATGAATGCATAATGTATATCAATCAACGTGCGACTCCAAACTGTGAGTGATGAGAGCGCCAAACCACATCTCATACATCACATATTGCACAGTCCCGGAGCGATGAGCACTGCCTGCCACACGCAAACATTATCTCTCACTTCAAACATGCACAACCTGCAGTCATTATTGAATGTGGTCGGGCGCAATATTGATATAAAGCTGTTCTCTGACCTGCGCCGAACGACTTGACGTCACCGCCACGGCACAGGGTTTGTCTGTGGTTCCCGGAAGAACTTCTCGCAGAGCTAATTACAATGATGGTAAATTATTGTGAATGAAAATTCACAATGATTTACATCGCAAGTGAATGAGAATGAAGTCACCGACCGGTTTCAATCATAAGTGTATCAATCAAAGTTTCAATCACAATCACAACTTGCTGGGTTGCCCCCTGATGATGCCCTAATAAGGGTGAACATTAGCATATATGTACGTGTCTGTGTGTACACATACATTATATACATATATATATATATATATATATATATATATATAACACCTCCCATGCTCCTACAGCTAAAGCTGCTGCTTAAAGCAACCAAGAAGGCCTACGCAAGATAAGTGCTATGCTGCATCAAATCCTTCCAAGAGTTCCTCCACAGCTATGGAGACATTCACAAATAGTACACACATGAGAATCCCAATGCTACACACCCGTGGACAGGTTGGGTGTGTGACAAGGAAGAATTGATTCGATTTTGGTGAAGATCCGGATCCGGATCCGACTACTAGAATTTTTAAAGTAATTTTTCATTGAGAGATGGGGTCAAAAACGATAGGTAGCACGATATCTCAAACAATAGTGGACGGATTCGGACAAAACTTGGTGGACAAGTTGGGTGTGTCGCAAGAACGAATTGATTCCATTTTGGTGAAGATCCGAATCCGGATCTGGATACGATAATTATTAAATTTAAAGTGATTCTTCACCATTGAGAGATTGGGCCACAAACGATATCGTACTGTGTAGCATGATAGTTCAAAAATGTATTGGGCCCGATATGTTCTCGTGGATCAGGTATTAGTGGCGGAGGTATGCGCTCTTCCGAGTGCCCCTCCAGTTCATCATGTTTCTCTGATCAACATTCCCAAACGATGCATCGCAGCTTGATCTCTCCGACATCCTCCCGAGAATCCAGTCCAGACAAGTGATGAAAGGCATGGGGGCCAGTACACACCCCCTGACGAACTCCAGTAACAACGGGAAATAAGTCAGAAATGGTACCACCACATCTCGCAGCACTCTCAGTACCATAGTAGAGTTCAGACATCAGATCGATCAATTTTGGTGGCACCCCACAAAGACCAAGAATCCTCCAGAGTGCATCCCAATTCACTGAATCAAATACTTTACAGAGATCAACATAGGCTGCAAGCAGCTCCTGCCGAAACTCTCATCTGTGTTTGGTGAGGACACGAAGAGCAAGGATACGGTCAATTGTTTACCTCTTTGGTGTAAAGCCTGACTGCTCTGGACGCTGGTGCTCAAGCAGATGGTGGCGAACCCCATCAATAATATTCCAAGCAAAGACCTTGCCCGGCACTGAGTGTAGCGTCACCCCTCGGTAGTTGTTGCATTCCTGGCGATCACCCTTCCCTTTCCAGACGGGACAACAAGGCCCTCTTCAGTCATTCGTATGATGCCTGTGTTCCAGGCAGAGCACAGAACTGCATGCAACAACATAAGTACAGCATTTCCACCAGCCTTGAGAAGTTCAGCATGGAAGCCACAGATCCCTGAGCTTTACCCCATTTCAACCGGTTCACCACAGCCTGTGTTTCCACAAATGAAGGTGGATCACAGTTGATTGGAGGGTCAGCAATGAGGACTGTAACATCCCTTACATCCAACTGGACAGCAGGTGGATCAGCTTGGCCTGCGATTGAATAATGGTATACAGTGTACCTTGAGAGACAAAATTCCTCTTCGCCCTTCGGTGAGTTCAAAGACATCCACTGGCAACATCAAGAATGGAAGTCTTGAATGCACTCTACAACTTTGCAGGATTCCCCAAAGCACCCAGATCCCCCCAAATCCCCACTCAGGCTGTTTGCAAACTCCTCAGCTCCCCTCTCATCCTGGAGCTTGCCAACATCCAGCCAAGGCTGGGATGGTACCACTCTCCTGTATTTAAGCTGCAACTTCAGAGTTGCTACCAGAAGCCTGTGGTCATTATTGAGGAACTGAGCACTCCTGTGGAACCTGCAGTTGTGGATCAACCTCCAGCGAATATCAATGAGCACATGATCAATCCCCTTTGCCACACCACCAGCATTGGAATACCAA
>CM068960.1:137514319-137545282 GCA_035128595.1 Eptatretus atami | reverse complement strand
CTTTCTTGGGCAAACCACATTTCAAAGTTGGCCTCCAAAGCCAGTTGCCGTCTGGGCATCCTCCATCGTACAAAGTCATTCGATGGCACTCTGGAACCCCTATCCCAGCTGCAAGACCTTCATCCGCAGCTTAATGGAGTTCTGCTCTCCCCTCTGGGCTGGCTCACTAATGTCTCACACCTTGATGCGTGGAAAACAAGGCCTTCAAGATCATTGGAATCTACCGCGATGGAAGCTGAGTCGATGTGTATTTAATTTCGCCATCACCGACAAGTCGCTGGTCTCTCTGTCTTCTACGACTCCTTTCTAATCTTTGCATTTTCTGTCTTTTCTGTGCTTTGTCCCCGTCAGGTGTGTCTGCAGCACGCATGTGTTTCCACCAGCCGCCCATCGTTGTGAAACTGCCAAAATGCAGGATCACAGCCCACCTCCACTAATTTGTTTCTCTTTTTTCCTACCTGTAGAACCAACTTCCACATTCTCTTCAATCTCATTATTCCCTCCAGGTCTTAAAGACAGCTGTTCATCACCATTTCAAATCACCCCCCATCAAAACCATGATCTTTTTCTACACCCTTAAACCACCTCTCACCCTGCCAACATTTTGCTTCTGTATCCACCTTGTCTGCGCCTTGCATTCTTCCCTACCCTCGACTTTACCCGCATCCTTTGTTTATCCGTCTCTATCTATTTCTCCCTCCACCATGCTGTTGGCATTCCCCCCTTCTCTTACTGTTACATCTTGAATCCGTTCTGTATTCCAGCTCTTCATGAGCCTTGACCATGTGCATCAAAACAAAACTGCCCACAACATTTGGAATTGAAGTCTTGGACCTCGAATGTTTGATAAACACCATTTTTCAAAGAATTTCATTACTTCATCAGGTGGTGGAAAACCATAACTTCCAGAATAATATTTCTCTTGACCATTATGAATACAAAGCAATGAGAACCGTTCCGATTATCTTTTAAATAAATAATAATATTCTTTGTGTTCTTTGACATCTTATTGAAATCATCTCTCACTCAAATAACTCCATTTTTAATATACATGTACAATATTTTAAAAGTTTGATATTGATGTTGCATTCTTTCAAATTATTAAAACAATTGAATCAGAATCATTTATTCGCGAGAAACATATAATTCATCACTTCTTCTGGTTAATTTTAACATCAATAATTCATTACTTCTTCTCGTTAATTTACATCAATAATTCATCACTTCTCTGTGTTAAATTTTTACACCAATAATTCAACACTACTTCTCGTTAATTTTTACACCAATAATTCATCACTACTTCTCGTTAATTTTACACAATTAAAATCACTTATTCTCGTTAATTTTACACCAATAATTCATCAACTACTTCTCGTTAATTTTACACCAATAATTCATCAACTTCTTCCTCGTTAATTTTTACACCAATAATTCATCACTACTTTCTCGTTAATTTTACACCCAATAATTCATCACTACTTCTCGTTAATTTTACACCAATAATTCATCACTACTCCGTTAATTTTACACCAATAATTCATCACTTCTTCCTCGTTATTTTACACCAATAATTCATCACTACTCGTTAATTTTAACCCAAATCATCACTATTCTCTTAATTTTACCAATAATTCATCACTACTTCTCGTTAATTTTACATAAAATTCATTACTTCTTCTCGTTAATTTACACCAATAAGTCATTACTTCTTCTCGTTAATTTTACACCAAAAATTCATTACTTCTCGTTAATTTTACACCAATAATTCATAACTTCTTTCTTGTAATTTTACACCAAAAATTCATTACTTCTTCTCGTTAATTTTACATCAAAATTCATTACTTCTTCTCGTTAATTTTACACCAAAAATTCATTACTTCTTCCAGTTAATTTTACAACCAAAATTCATTAACTTCTTCTCGTTAATTTTACACCAATAATTCATTACTTCTTCTCGTTAATTTTACACCAAAAATTCATTACTTTTCCCATTAATTTTACAACCAATAATTCATTACTTCTCGTTAATTTTACACCAATAATTCATCACTTCTTCTCGTTAATTTGACACCAATAATTCATCACTACTCATTAATTTTACACCCATATTCATCACTACTTCTCGTTAATTTTACACCAATAATTCATTACTTCTGCCTGTTAATTTTACACCAATAATTCATTACTTCCACACCACTTCAAATGACCTGTTTCTCACCTCTTTGTTTTTCTTCTTTCCAAACGATTTTTGAGGCTGTTCTTGATCTTTCCTTTCATTGGTGTTTTTTTTTAACGGTTGCAGAAAAGCTCCAGTCGCACTTAAACTAGCAAATAAAGGAATTGGAAATGGTACAAATCCACCACTTATCTCTCTCAATCATATTTCTTCAACATATAGGTTTTGTTCATATTTTTTTTTATTCAGCATGCCAGTATCATTTAGGATTTTCATCAGTTCTTTGATTAAAAAAAAAAAAAACATCAATTCTAACCGTTCCTTTGTTTGAATTTGTATTATCATTAATTGTACACGTTTTAAGATTTTGAATGCAATAATTGCAGTTTGTTTATTTTTGTATGCATAGTCGAGGCTCGTGGAAGTGCTAGTGCAGTGAACGGATCAGGACGTAGACAGATAAAACATGGCACGAAACACGCATGCATGGAGAAGGAAACTCCAAGGAGGAAAAACTGGAAAATTAGGAGGGATTTGGGTAGGGTAGAGTTAAAGAGGGTAAAAAAAAATCATGATTTGGATTGGGGATGATCGATGGTGGTTCACAGCGAGCTGTCTTGAAGACCTGGAGGGAAGAATAAAGATTGAAGACGATGTGGAAGTTTGTTCACAGGTGGAAAAGGAGGAACAAATAAGTGGAGGTGAGCAGTGGTCCCTCGGATTTTCATTAGTTTCTCCAGAAAGGGGTTGATGGTAGACTGTGTGAGCACTGCAGAAACCTGGAGGGAACAAAGCATGGAATGAGCAGAGGGTGAAAGACCAGAAAGGAGGCGATAGAAGATAGAGCGATCACCGAGGAGATGAAAGGATTCTGTTGAGTGCCACATGTTGGCGATGAAGTGTAGGAAGTCAGTGCCACCATGTGTGGAGTTGGCCTTGGATGCCAAAGGCAGACAGTTTAGAGAGTAAGGCAGGATGCCAGACTGTATCAAAAACATGAGATATGTCCAGAGAGACGGCCCTGATCTCAATTTCTGACAATGAAGGCCTTCGTCCATTGTTGGGTAAGTGGAAGCAAGCATGTCCGAGGTGGAGTGACCTGGTCTGAATCCAAAATGATGATCTACGATGAGATTGTTAGAAAAAAGGAATTATTATATATTAACTACAATAATGGATTCATGACTTTGCTGATGATTGGAAGTAAGCTGATAGGTCTGTAGTTAAAGGATCAATTTTTGCACCTTTTATGTCGTGCAGTGATGTTGCAGATTTCCAAACAGATGGAAGATGACCTAGCACAAATGAAACCTAAAGAGGAACTGCAGAGGAAGCAGGTAAGGTTTTGAAACAATTAAAGGGCTTACCCTGTGCAGCTTTATTTGATGAGAAGAGCAGGGAGATCAATTATTATTATCTAAAGACATGTGGGGATAATTGATTCGGTGAGAGCTAATTGGTTGTCTCCACAATTATGGTGGAGACTGGTGATTGGGTCTTGATATTGATATGATGACTGCAATTGCATTTGTAACATTCCATATCTTTGGGAGCCTCGGGGATGCAGGTTTCTGTCTATAACTAATGACTTCACCAATAAGTGAGAAATTGCGCGGCTGATGAGGAAGTGCAGATTGGATTCTCTAGTATGTACTATTTGTGATGTCTGCACTGCAGAGGATCCCAGGTCGAGTTTGAAACAGCAGATGGCTTACCTTGTGCAGCTTTGGAAAACTTTCTTTGACAAGAAAGAGCAGGGGGATCATATATAAACAGTGGAGGGATGCAGACTTGAAGTTGGGAGAGTGTGGAATTGGAGTTGGGAAGGGGAGGGATGTGGACTTGGAGTTCGGGAGGGATGCGGACTTGAAGTTGGGAGGCTCTGTCAGGTCAGGCCACATTAGATCTGTGACTTGCTACAGGTATCATGTAAACCTGCACTAACCTGTTCCATGGTCGGGTTTGTCGGCGACTAAACCGTCTCCCCACCAGGTTTTTTGGTGAGGAGGGTGTTTGGATATGGACACCCAGAAGGATTAAAAACAAAATCTGTCAAAGGGTGGATGAGCTCCTTGTGAGACAACGGCCATCCATATCTAGTGCCCAACGTGTTGGACGCCTCCTGCAGTTGGGTTACTTCTTATTAGAGGTTGGTGGCAAGATTTGCACTCCGGCCACCGTAAAACCCTTCATTCCACAAAACACAAAAACGCAAAGAAATCTGAAAACCCACTCCGTGGGAGTACCTGCTGTGCAGCTTCCTTCGCAGGGCAGCTCACCAGATGACGGGATTGGGGCAAAGCCTTCGGAACCCCCAATCTTTGATGATATGGAGGGAAACTATGGGGTAACATTCCCGCCGGTCAGATTGCGGGAGAGTGTGTCGGAGTGGTGCTGAGGTGTCGTCCACCAGATGGCGGTCTCCTTGGGTTAACCTGAGGCGGTCCCTTCGGGTGGGTGCCTGGAATGTCCTATCCCTAAGAGAGGATGATCACCCGTCTCTGTTATCATTTGAGCTCAAAGCGTTTTGGACATCGGTATTGTAGCACTCTCTGAGGTTCGGAGACCGGATTGGCGGTGCGATATCATGGCGGGTGGTAACAGCTACTATTGGTCTGGTCACTCTGATGGTTACCATGCCCAAGGAAGTTGCTGCAGCTGTGTCCAATAAGCTGATTTCCAATGATAATTGAGGTAACACCGGTCAAGGAGCATATTATGAGACAAAGGATTCGTCACTCATTAGGTGTCATTTCCCTGGTCTCTGTTTATGCCCGACTGAGGGAGTGATCTCACCACGAAGGATGCATCCATGCCACGCTCGAGTCTGTGGTTGATCAGTGCCCCAGACGAGATACACTTCCAGTCGTTGGGGGATTTCAATGCATCGACTGGAACTGATAGGGATGGTTATGAGACGTGTGTTGTCTCCATGGGTCAAGAACTGTAACCTGAATAGCACTAAATTCCTTGACTTTGCAAGAAGTCATGGATTAGGGTGGCCGGTTCATGGTTTCAGCACCCACCAACTCATCGCTGGACTTGGTATTCCAACGCTGGTGGGGTGGCAAAGGAGATTGACCATGCCTCGTTGATGGTCAATGGAGGATCATCCAGAACTGCAGGGTCTAGCGGAGTGCTCAGTTCCTCAATTACTGACCAGCGGCCTTGTTGGTAGCAACTCTTAAGTTTCACCTTAAATCCAGGAGAATGGTACCATCCTAGCCTCGGCTAGATTGGCAAGCTCAAGGATGAGAGGGAGCTGAGGAGGTTTGCGAACAAGCTGAGTGGAGGATTTGGGGGTCTGGGTGGTTTTGGAGGTCCTGAAGAGTTGTGGAGTGCCGTTCAAGACCACTGTCCTTGATGTTGCCGGTGATGTCTTGGAACTCATAGAGGGCAAAGAAGAATTTTGTCTCTCAAGGGACACTGGATACCATTGACCAGAGTCGCAGGGCCAGGCTGAATGGCAGAGGTGAGCTGTTCAGGGAGCTGAGGCGTAAAACTGTAAGTGCGCTAGGGTGGACAAGGAGGCCTATGTGCGAGGAATCTGTGAGGGGTAGAGCATCACCTGTGGTCAAGTGATTCTCGTCCTGCTTACAGGGGAATTCGCGCATTGCGTTCATCCAAGCCCATCCCTCGGTGTACTGCAGTGAGAGCAGAGGGTGGTAGGCTCTTGCCAGAGGAGTCCGAAGTGAAGGCCCGCTGGGCGGTTACTTTGAGCAGTTGTACCAGGCTGATTCCACCAGCTGTCGAGTTGGACGTCTGGAGTGTTACAATAACTGTTGATGACCCTCCAATCAACTGTGGTCCACCTTCGCTGTGGAAACACAGCCTGCAGTGAACCGGTTGAAATAGGGCAAAGCTCCAGGGATCTGTGGCATCCATGCTGAACTTTCTCAAGGCTAGTGGAAATGCATGCACTCGTGTCGTTGAATGCAGTTCCACGCTCTGACTGGAACACAGGCATCATCCCAACTGACTGAGGAGAGGGGCCTTGCTGTCCCTCTCTGGAAAGGGTAAGGGTGATCGCCAAGACTGCAACAACTACCGAGGGTGACGCTGCTCTCAGTGCCGGGCAAGGTCTTTGCTTGGATAATATTATTGATAGGGTTTCGCCACATCTGCTTGAGCACCAGCATCCAGAGCAGTCAGGCTTTACACCAAAGAGGTCAACGATTGACCGTATCCTTGCTCTTCGTGTCCTTGCCGAACGCAGATGAGAGTTTTGGAAGGGGCTGCTTGCAGCTTATGTTGATCTCTGCTAAAGCGTTTGATTCAGTGAATCGGGATGTCCTGTGGAGGATTCTTGGTCTTCTTGGGGTGTCACCAAAACTGATCGATCTTGATGTCTGACTCCACCGGTACTGAAAGTGCTGTGAGATGTGGTGGTGCCATCTCTGACCTTATTTCCAGTTGTTACTGGAGATCGTCAGGGGTGTGTACTGGCCCCACAACTTTTCAGCACTTGCATGACTGGATTCTCAGGAGGATGTCAGAGAGATCAAGCTGAGGTGCATCGTTTGGGAATGTCAAGATCTCTGACCTTGATTTCGCAGATGATGCAGTCATCTTTGCGGAGACTTTAGATATCCTTTTGGGGGCCCTTGAGGTGCTGAATGAGGAGTCAGAGCCGCTGGGATTACGGTTTCCTGGGTCAAAACTAAGATCCAGGCTTTCAATGACATCTAAGATGCTGCTATCCTGTCTGTGCCCGTTTGTGTCGAGGATGTTGAGGTCGTGGAGAGATTCACTTACCTTGGCAGGATATTCATGTCTCTGCTGGCTGTGAGTCAGAGGTCAATATTCGTCTGGGGTCAGGCCTGGGGAGTCATGTATTCAATGGATAATGGGGTGTGGTGCTGCCGGTACCTGTGCAGGAGGACGAAAGCCGAGTCTTCAGGTCCTTGGTGCTTTCCAGTCTTGCTCCTGGATGTGAGACTTGGACTCTGAAAAGGATCTGAGACCGGAGAACTTAACTTTCTTTGGTACCAGGTCTCTTCAGAGAATCCTTGGCTAGAGCTGGTCGGACTTTGTGTCCAACGAGCGGTTGCTGAGAGAGACTAAAATGAGATTTGTTATCTGCATAGTCCCTGAGCGTCAGCTGCGGCTGTATGGACATGTGGCTCGTTTTCCTGACGGTGATCCTGCTCACCAGATTCTCTCAGCGAGGGAGTCTCGTGAGTGGAGGAGGCCAATGGGCTGACCACATGCCTCGTGGTGGCAGCAGGTTGATCGACATCTCAAGGAGATGGGGATGTGCCAGGCATCTGCCTGGGGGGTAGCCAGACGGAGGCCCCTGGAGTACCGGCGGAAAGTGGACGCAGCAACGCGCTGCTCTGGCACATGCTCCCATACCTGAACTGAAGGGACAAGCAACGAAAGAATCATGGCAAATCTAGTTAAATCCATCTTGTAGGTACAGAATTGATTTTGGAACAGTGTGATCAAGGCAAACTACAAGAGTGGTCTCCCATCTCTACTTCCTCCGACATCAACTCGTTCTTTCAAAGAAACTTGCTCTCTCTCATGCACAGATTTATCCCATCTCATCTTCAGTTGTTCTACCCTCCATGCCGCCCATGGAACACCGACGCTTGTGGTGAGGCTGTTGTCCTGAAACAACTTGCCTTCGCCTCATGGAAGGCTAATCCAACTGAAGACAATCTCAGTTCCTTCCACAAAGCTTCGAACAAGTGTGTCCACCCTCAGGAGAGCCAGAAAACAATATCTTTCTAATCTCAAGTCTGAACTCTCAAACCTGTCTTCCTCCTCCAAATCCTGGTGGCGTCTTGTTAAGTCTGTTTCTGGTGTATGCTCCCCCACGATCCCCTCCCTTACTTTAAATGGCCACACAGCTGACACTGCATGTGAAAAGGTTGAATGCCTGAACTCGGGTTTGGGATGCAATATTTAGAAGCAAAGACAATCGCTTTCTGCACCTGACTTACCCAGTGGCACCCAGCTGTTCCTGGACTCTGTCTCCTGACAAGGTGGAGATTTTGCTGTCAAACCTCGACACGGATTCTGCAACCGGTTCAGACGGCATCAGCTCACATGTCCTAAAAACATGCTCTGCGAGTCTTGCTCACCCTCTCTCTGTTCTGTTCACCCTCTCATTTGCTCAAGGTCATCTACCATCTTCTAGGAAATCAGCAAACATCAGTGCTCTGCATAAAAAGGTGCAAAAAAATCCCTGTAAACTACAGACCAATCAGCCTTCTCCCAATCACCAGCAAGGTCAAGGAATCCATCATCGCTTCTGACATTAAATCTTCCCTCTTCTCCAATGGGTTGATTTCTGAACATCAATTTGGATTCAGAACAGGTCACTCTACCTTGGACATGCTGCTTCTGTTTTCCCAACAATGGATGGAGGTCCTCAATGCCAGATATGAGATCAGAGCCATCTCCATTTACATATCATGTGCTTTCAACATGGTCTGGAACCCTGCCCTGCTCACCAAACTCTCTTCCTATGGTATCCAAGGCCATCTCCACTCATGGCTCACAGACTTCCTCTCCTGTCGCAGCCAACGTGTGGCCCTTTATGGAATTCTCTCCTCCCCTCTTCCTGTCCAGGTTGGAGTTCCTCAAGGTAGCGTTCTGGGCCCTGTTCTTTTCTGGTTTTCATCAATGATCTCTCCAACTCTCTGGAAAACCCTCTTTATCTCTTTGCTGATGACCCCACCCTCTGCCGTACCATGTGTCATCCCTCAGATCGGCAAACAGCAGCCTCTTCTCTCTCTGCAGATCTGGATAAAATCACAAACTCGTCCAACACGTGGAACATGACTTTCAATCCTGACAAATGTCAAATCTCATGATGTCTCTCCGAAAGAACCGTCTGGAAATCCCCATCTACTTTCTCAACAATCCGCTTGAAGAAGTCTTTCATTCAAGCTTTTGTCTCAGATCTGCTGTGAATATTTCCTGGGAAAGCCACATTTCCAAGCCTGGCCTCCAAAGCCAGTCACCGACGGGGCATCGTCCGTCAAGCAAGTATTCCTCGGCCACCTGAACTCCTGACCAAATACAAAGCTTTCAACCGAAGCCTGATGGAGTACTGCTCTCCCTCTGGGCTGGTGCTCCCGCCTCTCACCTTTCCTGGCTTCACGCTGTGGAAACCAAGGCATTTAGGATCATTGTTATCTCCCACGATGAGGCTGAGTCTTTGAGTCTCTCACTTCTCTCACCGCAGGTAGGTCAGTGGTCTTTTCTGTCTTCTATGGTCTCCTCTCCAGCCTTGCCCCCCCCCCCTTTGTAGGTGATGCGGGTTTGGGATGCAATATTTGAGACAATCAGCCTTCTCCCAATCACCAGCAAGGTCATGGAATCCATCATCGCTTCTGACATTAAAATCTTCCCTCTTCTCCAAGGGAACTGAAATGAGATCAGATATCTCCCACCAACTAAATGTGGCACCCACATCCGATAGGGCTCAATCAATCATCTTTCCCCCCCCCCCGCCTGCTCTGTCCACGATATGCCCCACCCCCAAACCCTCAACAGGGGTTTCCACAGGGCGCTCAAGGTCCGCCAGCAACCCTTCCTGGTAAACTACCAAAATCAAGAATCACTGCTCACCGTCACTCTTTCATTCCTCCATTTTCCCGCGCTATGGAACAAACTCCGACTCTCTCTTCAATCCCATTCTTCCCTCCAGCTCTTCAAAACAGCTGTTCACCACCACCACCCCCATCCAAAACCATGATTCTTTTCTACCCTGGTAATCCACCCCAACCCACCTCCTTCAATTCCCTGCTTTCCTTCCTGAAAGTCCCTGTAATGTCCATCTTGTTTACCCCATGTACCCTGCCCATCCCTCTCCCTTCCACGATCTCCTGTCTGCTGTTCCCCACTGTTTTGTCCTTCCCTCTCCCACCCCTCTTGTCTCCTGCTCCCCTTGTTGTACTTTCTATGTGTTAGCTCTCATACGAGCCTCGACATTGTATACAAACAAACAAACAAAAAAATAATAATACAATTGTCCACTTCTGAAGCAATTTTATATTTCTTTATTTCTTTCTTTCTTTCTTTTTTTTTTCTTGAGAACATTGAAGATATTCTATTGATAATATTTTCATTATATATTCATTACGCAATATGTATTTTCATCACAAAACCATCACATAATGAAAGCATTTTTACCCTCGCCGAAGGAGAGGGTATTGCATTTGAGTCCATTTGTTTTTATGTTTGTCTGTTTGTCCGCACAGAACTTTCGTGTTTTTCTCCGCAACCGTTTGTCGGATTGAGACGAAATTTTCACCATTGGTGCGACTACTGATGTGGAATGTTTTTTATGACAATTAAGACGTCATAGGTCACGTGGTGTGGCAGCCATATTGGAAAAACGGAAAAAAACTTTGGACCTCGGTATCTCTGAAATCACACCAGGGAAAAAATTGAAACTTAGCACATAGCAAGTGCTCCTCATGAGGAATGTGTGATTTTTTTATGACATCATAGGTGCTTTCCTTCTGACGTCATAAGTGCATATGTGGAATGCCACATCCGATCAGTATGACAATGTTTGAGGGTAATCTAGGGATAAAATGGTCCACAAATTTTTTGATGATGTCATCGGTGACATGATTCGGTACCTTTATGGTTTTCTTTTTCTTTTTTTAAACCTTCAAAAATATTCTCTGAAATGGCTGAACCAGTCATCACTGCCAGCATTTATAAAGTGGCAGTTCTAATTATGTCTCTTATTAATTATATAAGATTACACAATTAATTACACAAACACCACACAACGCACCACACAAAACAAGTCCTAGCGAGGGTCTGCAATCTTTGATTGCTCTTTTTCTTGTTGTTATCTGTGTAATTGTCATGTTAATTATGATGACTGGAATGATATATTTTGGTCTGTAATTCTTGCTTTCAAAACATTTTACCGGTCAAGACAGCATCAGCCGATGTGTATTTAACCAACTAAATTCCGATGACTTTCTGATCATGGTATAAATGTTGAGCGGTTGGAAAATTTGCGATTTTCACCATTTTATAATTATAGTTTTGCTGGAAATGAAGGATTAGATCCAGACAGAATTTTTTTTGTTGATAACATTGATGAATCACAGTATTATTCCATAAACAATTCTCAGATTGTTTCTGTAATGATACCTGTGACGCCAAGTTTTCTTACGTACATTTCAATTCCAGGAATATTTTGAAAATTTTTGATGGCATTTTTGATTGTTTGAATTTGTTAAATCTTCAATTTGATGTCATAGGCTTTTCTGAAATGTGGCCGAAAGAAAACACGTGGCTTCCATATATGCCAGGTTATTCATTCTTATGTAAAAATAGATGTGCAAAGAGTGGAGGTGGTATTGCTATGTACAGACAGTCCTTGGCTTACAGAAGGGTACCACTCCTGGGACCTTTACATAAGTCGATTTTTGCATAAGTCGAATTTCACTGAGTAAAATCTGAAACAAGAGAAAAACATTAAATAAGGAAATGAACATTTACACGTACAGGAGGAACAAAACTTAGGAAAAACAAGAACACATTAAGGCAGATGAGGGAGGCCAAAGCTCTCCAGAAATTGAAGTGTGGAGAACCTCTGAAAGAGAAGAAGCGCATAGAAAGATTGAGATTTGAGCCTTTGCAGCTTGAGAGGATTACAGACTCTTTTTGGGGCTCAATCAGTCATCATTATTTGCACGATCGTGAGTCTCATCTCTTCCTTCTCTCCTCTTGTCTTTCCTTTTGCTTTGCTTTGCTCAGTCACGTTCCTTCTTTCATTCTCCTTCGCGCTTTTCTGATTCATTTCTCATCACACCATTCATCTTTATCATTCATTCTTTCCTGCAACTTCTGTCTCTGTCCATTCGCTCTCTTCCTTATTTATTTGCCTTCCGTCCTTGCATACCTTCAATTTCACATTCCCACATCCGATAGCTCCGTCGCTGGAGACGCATTAAATACATTCCGCAAGTGAGGTCACTGCTCCACAGGGAAACATCGGTGCCGCTGCAAGGAGCAGGAGGGGAGTGAGCGCAGAGGATCCCGGTTTCAGTTAGGACGTGGGAGCCAGAGTCAATAAGTGTAAGGTGTGCATGGGTCTGTCCTAACCCCCTGCACACGCAGCAAGTCGTGCCAAACTAGGCAATAAGTAAAGCAACATAAAGAATTGATGAATCTCTAATTTTTTTAATTTTAACAAGTGCTTGCGTAAAGTCGAGTTTACGTAAGTCGACCTTTCGTAACCTGAGGACTGTCTGCAATGCAAAACATATTTTCATATGTTGAAAGTGATGATTTAACATTGAATGAAAATTTATGTGAATTGTTATTTATTGAGATTTATCAAGACAATGGTAAAAACATTATTGCTGGTGTAATATATAAAGCCCGGGACGTAAATTCAAAAAAATATATTTATGTCTTGGATACACAATTGGCTGTCACATTTAAAGAAAATAAAAATGTTTTCATTATGGAGGGCTTTAATATCGATTTTTCTTAAACATGATATTAACAATTTAACTCAGTATTTTGTGAATACTTTATTTTCTTCTTTTTGTCCCCTTCATTACTACATGCATTGCTTCATTAGACCTACATGCATTACAAGTACAACAGCCACCTCGATTGATTATATTATAATAAACCAATGTGATTTATCTACCACGAGTGGCTTATTGTATTGTGATGGCACTGAACATCTACCCGCATTTCAAAGAACATCTCTGCATAATAAAACTACACCTAGTGGAGAAAAAGATCATTTTTATCGAAGAATTGATTTGGAATGCATTACTCTTTTACAAAACAATTTGAGAAATGATAATTGGGATGATATTCTCTTATTAGGAGACACCAATGAAGCATATGGGTTATTTGAATATAAATTGCATATCTTGTCTGACAAATCATTTCCTATTCGGAAAGTTATAAATAGAAAGAAGAAGTTAAAATCCTGGACGACAGACGGGTTATGACAATCAATAAAATATAGAAATAGACTTTATAAAGTATTTTTGCACAAGCCGAGATTTCACGAATCAAAAACTTTAGAAATAAATGCAATGCATTAATACGTAAAATAAAACTGAAATATTATGAAAATAAATTATTTCAATATAAATCAAATATAAAGTCAACCTGGTGTATAATAAATACTCTGATAAATAAGAAAAGAAAAGATGACTAAAATTAAAATAAACCAATGTCACCCTTAGGGTGACCCGTATCTTTCCAAAAGGTGACCACGTGTGATCTTTAGGTACACTGAGGTGAACAGAGCTGCTATCCACCAGGAGCGACTCTTGAGAATATCTGCCTACGAGAGATTCCGATGAGAGTCGTTCTACTAGAGAATCATGAAAATATCGTTTGCCTCATACGTCAAATATGGCGTCATAATGTCTAAAGCTTGATATATTCTAGAAAGCACTCATCGAGGTGTTCAATTTGAGGTACTACACGATATGGTTCCTAAAACTTGAAATTTTGACCTTGGGGTCAAATATGTTGACCTTAGGCAACATACCGGATGAAGTGCCAATCGCCACCAAAATATTAATCAGTGAGTGCCAGACCATGAACTATATTCCCATGAAGTTTGAAGACGATCCGATAAAATTACTCAAAAAATAAGGGTTCGTCGACTCCCCTGATTTGCGACAAAGTGACCTTGACCTTTGACTTGACCTTCAAAATTTTATGCGCTGAAAGGGACCTCATAGGCCTCTGATATGCGAGTTACAAAATTTCAATGAAAACTGTGCTCTGCAGAGTGATTTATACGTGATACAGACAAAAAAAAAACAACAAAAAAAAAACACATGAGCAAGGCCAAGCCAACAAAAATTAATCAGCTGAGCGCCAGACCATGAACTATATTCCCTAAAGTTTAAGACGATCCGATCAAAATTACTCAAAAATAGGGTTTTGTCGATTACCCTGATTTGCGACAAAGTGACCTTGACCTTTGGCCTTGACCTTCAAAATTTTATGCCTGAAAGGGCCTTCATAGGCTCTGATATGCGAAGTTACAAAAATTTCAATGAAAAACTGTGCTCTGCAGAATTTTTTTCGTGATTACAGAGCAAACAAAAAAATAAAAAATAAAAAAAAAATACAGACTGACTAACATATCTTGAAAAAAACTTCGTTTTGGCAAGATAATGAATTGTAATCGGGTTATGACGAATAATCTACAAGAAATCGCTGATGAATTACATGTTTCTTTATCGGAATAGGTCCATCGTTAAATAACAGGATTACACCTAGCCAGGATAATTTTGACTGTTATCTTCATGCTCCTAACCGAAATTTGTTGTCTTTATACCCCACAACAGAGGTGGAAATTTGTGATATTATAAACTCTTTTAAAAACAACAAAGCCTCTGGCTTGGACGGATTTCACCCAAAGGTGATAAAATCTGTGATGAAACAAATTGCAGAGCTAATATGCATTATTTGTTTTTTTGTCTTTGAACAAAGGGATATTCCCAGATAAATTAAAAATAGCAAGAGTGACACCAGTGTTTAAAACTGGGGGAAAATGGGAACATACAAATTATAGGCCAATTTCGGTACTTTCTGTATTTCCCAAACTGTTAGAATGAAATATATCATTTAACGATGTATACAAGATTGTTTAAATTTCTAGATAAACATAAACTTCTTTGTAAATATCAAGATGGATTCCAAAAAGGCAACTTCACATGCGTGGTCTGATTGACTTCAAAAACAAAATTACCGATGCTTTTGAAAACAATTGTTATGCTTTTGGAGCTTTCTTTGAGTTATCTAAAGCTTTTGATCCCATTAATCATAAAATTATGCTGTCAAAATTGTATTATTATGGAATTCGAGAAAGTGGCTTATGATTGGTTTCAAGTTATTTTGATAGCTGCATACAGTGCACAAAGTATCAATCTTCCTTATCTGAATGTCAGAAGATTACCTGTGGAGTTCCTCAAGGTTCCCTTCTGGGTCCATTATTGTTTACATTATATATTAATGACATTCACAAATCTGTAAGTTCATTTTCTTTTGTTTTATATGGTGACGACACAATTGTTCTGTATAATGATAACCTCGACTCATTAAGTACTGTTGTCAATGAAAATATTTTACAAATGCGTGAATGGTTTCGAGGAAATACACTGTTAATGCAAAAAAAAGCAAGTGTAATTATATATAATTTTAAGGAAGAAAAAAAAAAACTTCAGATTTAGACCAAATTAAGATCCATCCATTGGGACCATACTCTGTGCAGAGTGTTGATGCTGCCTAAGCAGTCTCCTTGGCTATTGGGCACAATCCTGGATGGGTCGCCACTCCGACACAGGATACCAGCAAGCTGGCACTCATTTTGCTGACCTCGGAAGGATGACAGGCAGAGTCAACCCCATCTGGTATTAATTCAACAGCCGAGTGGGATTTGAACTCAGGATGCTAAGATCCCAAGCCCACCACCCTAACTATTAAGCCAACACCAGGCATAAGTTAAGATCCTGGTGAATAATGAAAGAATAGTTGAATGGGCTATATTTCTCGGTGTTTATATTGACAGTCAATTATCATGTACATTCCGTATTTGTGAACTTTAAAAGGTTTCCATAGTTATTGGTATTATTTCAAGACTGAAGTGTTTTCTTCCCCCAAAATACACTCCGACTGTTATACTGTTCCCTTGTACTTCCTTATTTATCAAATTGGACTCTTGTACAGGGTAATACATTTCAGTCGAATCATCATAAATTATTTGTTTTACAGAAAAAAAAAACTTATTCAAATCATATGTGGGATGCCACCTGGATCTCAAACCATTAATTATTTTATCACCGAAAATTACTAAGATTGTTTGATCTCACACTTCCATAAACAAGGTACTGTATTTTAGGAATATATAAATGTGTGAATAGAGAGCTCCCTTCTCATTTATGTAACCTGTTGATTTTACTTATGATATTCACTGGTTATACTACCAGAACATTGCCATGCCATCTATATAAGCACAGAACTGTGTCCTTTCAGCATCATACTCGTTATTCTGGCCCTAAACTTTGGAATGATCTGACAGGCAGATTAAAACCATCGGCACTTATCGCTCGCAGTACTGTGCAGCAAGGGCTGTATGGGACACAATTCTGGTGCATTCACCACTCTCAGTTTGGAATCACACATTATCTGATATATGTAGATAAGCTATGTAGGGAACTAACAGCGACCATGCTTCCTTGTTGAAAATATTAACACAAAAGTTTTAAAATGTTTGATTTTGTGTTACGATTCATAACTATATAACTGCTTTGATTGATTTAAATTGTTTCTTTTTCCTAAGTTTCCTTGTTTTACAAATCAAAATTGTGGACAGTCCTCGACTTACATAAGGGTTCCATTCCTGGAACCTTTATGCAAGTCGAATTTCAGTGAGTAAAATCTGAGAAAAAAGAAAAAGGATTAGACAACTAATTGAACATTTACAGAACTAACATAGTGGGGGGGAAAAAAGGAAGGCCGAAAGGCAGAGGAGGGAGGCTGAAGGATGGGTCTACTCTCCAAAAATTGAAGCATGTAGAGTAGGCTGGGGGCCAGTGGGACCTACCTTGCACCCCCCCTGCGACAATTTTTCACTGATATCACAGTGTTCATATATATATCCCAAGTATCAGAAAAAAGATGCTCCCAGAAAAATAACTCATTTGCACTATGCTTTATAGGCCGGGGGCCAGGGGACTCCATTGATTCCCCCCCCCCCCCCGCGACAATTTTTCACTGATACCACAGTGTTCATATATCAAGTATCAGAAAAAAGCTTTCCAGAAAAACAACTCATTTGCACTATGCTTTATGAAGCTGTTTCCATGGCAACCAATCCAAAATAGACGAATCTCACAAAGATCGGCAAAATGTCAATATCTCTGTCAAATGTAAACATAAATCACAAAATTGGTGTCAAATTAAAGCTTATACATTTACGTATTAAAATATGTTTGTTTATTAATTAGCTCATTTGCATATTAATTACATTTGACTTAAAGACAATAATTCCCACAAAAATGCAAGATTTCATTTTCTTTTCTTGTATTATCACACATGTCAGTTTTTTGTCAAAAAAACATTACTTAAGTGTTGCCAGATACAAGCCAGGTTGGCAAAAATATATTAAAAATTTTGAATTTTTTTAAGTCGGCTAATTAGCATAAAATACAAAGCACAATGAATCGTTTGAAAATCATCGAAATCAGATTAATCAATAGAATTAATTACCTGGGCTGATATAATACATAACTGTGACTTTATGTCTGTTGGTGTTTAAGGGAATAATTATTTTCTGTTGAGTAAAAGTAGTGGAAATAATTTTAAATGCATTGATATGCTAATTAGGATCCGCCATTATGGAAATGCTCATTTTCGTAAATATCTCAACTTCTGGTACATGGAAATTTGTAAATGAGGAATCTACACATTGTTTGGAGGGCAAGGAATAAGGTGAACATATTTCCTTTGTTGTCAGAGATGTAGAATAATGTTTGGATAGCTTAATTACATGCAAAAATGGAAACAGCTTAAAGCATAGTGCAATAAATGAGTTATTTTTCTGGAACATCTTTTTTCTGATACTTGGGATATATATGAACACTGTGGTATCAGTGAAAAATTGTGCGGGGGGGGGGGGGGGGGTGCAAGGTAGAGTCCCACTGGCCCCCGGCCTAGAGCCTCTGAAGGAGAATGGCATACAAAGATTGAGAGATTTGAAGTTTTGAAGCTGGAGAGGATTACGGACTCTGTTCAGGGCTCGATTGATTATTATTATTATTCACACGAACACGAATCTCATCTCGTCCCTCTCTCTGTCAATCCTTTTGCTTCACTTTGCTCATGTTCCTTCTTTCGCTCTCCTTCGTGCTTTGCTGATTCATTTCTCATCACACCATTCATCTTCGTCATCGATTCTTTCCTGCAACTACCGTCTGCATTCTTTTCACTCTCTTCCTTAGTTATTTGCCTTACACCAATGCACACCTTTAATTTCACGTTCCCACATCTGATAGCTCCATTGCTGGAGAAGCATTAAATACATGCCATGAGTGACGTCACTGCTCCACGGGGAAACACCGATGCCGTGACTGTGTGAGGAGCAGGAGGGGAGTGAGTGCGAAGGGTCCCAGTTTCAGTCAGGATGTTGGAGCCAGAGTCAACAAGTGTAAGGTGTGCATGGGGTCCGTCCAGACCCCCTGCACACGCGACAACAAGTAATATCCAAACTGGCCATACTTAAAGCAACATAAAAAATTGAATCTCAAATTTTTTGTTTGAATGGGTGCTTACGTAAAGTCACGTTTACGAAAATCGACCTTAACTTAACTCGAAGACTGCAGTATTCCCATTTACTTTGTACCTTGTTTATCATTTACGCAATTTGATTGTGTTGTGTTTAATTTTGTTTTTGTTACGGCGTCCTCAACACAAGCAAATTGCTTCTCGAGATTGAAGCCACCTTCTGTTAATGTTTTGTATGTGAAGAAGGAAATAAATGTTGACTGAATTTAAATGAATTCAAAATTGAATTTAATCCGTTGTTGGTGTAGCATTGGCATGATGGGCCTAATGGCCTGCTCCTGCATAAAATTCCCTTGTGACGATCATTAGATAGGGTGTTAACAGAAATGATTTATACTGATGACATGTTATTTTCTTCTTTCATTCATTTAATTTTCATTGACATGGTTTCTTGCAAATTATTGACTTTTCACAAACACAACTTAATTTCATCCCCCCAAAAAGGTAGCATATACCTCACCTCTGAACACACAGTAGTCAAAATGATCACCGAACAGCAAAATTTTAAAAAACATGAGTTCTAAACTACAGATAAGGTACAACTCATGTCAGTTCAGTGCTGCGCATATGCACACACGTACACACAAAGTAAAGCATGCATTCAATGCAAAGTAAATTAAACAAGTAATACGGAACACGTTTGTGGGAAACTGTGTGTCTAGGTTTCATGAGATTCATCATTGACGTGTTGCAACAGGTTACAAGGCAATTACAATACACATGGAATGTCTTTGATGAGAAAAGGCGATTTGGTCCGAAGAAGTAATGCTTCTTTTCAACTCCACTGGCATGATGTTTCTGGACTCACTTTGCCTTTGACAAGAAGCTACAAATATTAAAGAGCATCAGTTGGAGTATAACACCATGGCATGCAGTGAAAGCTTAAAGAGAAATGCATCAGTTATTAATGGTTGTTTTTTATGCAAGTAATGCATTCTCTTAAGGACATGAAAGAAAAAAAAGCTGACAAGTCAAAACATGGACATGACCGCGTTTTATCAAAAAAAAATTTAACCATACCATGACAGACTCAGAGATGCTAAACATGCACAAGAGCTCGCACTGCAGTTGAGGGATTCCTGACGATAAGCCTCATTAAAGTATCAAAGACTGAAAGAATAAATGGTCCACGTTTTAGGGCAGAAGTTGAAGTGCACAACAAATTCGGTAATAATCAGGCTTTGTGTATACTAATTCGGTGTATAAGGAAAGTGAAACGCTCTGTTTATATTGAATTATTTTGCAGACATTGCAACAAGCACAACATTAACGCATGCTCCAAAGGATGCAAGGCTTGGCGCCATGTACTTTTAAGCCTGTGCTCAGAAAGGTATGTTCACATAAGTCTCATGGTTTTTTTTCTACATAACATTCTGTTAACATCTGCAAAAAAGAAGTTTACACTTGGAAAGGGTAAAATATCAGCTAAGGGAACACAAGTCACAGCAGCCTTTGAGTTAAAGTAAAACATTATTTCTCCCAAACCTCAGGAAAAATCCATTAAAAGATTATTACTTTTTAATGGCTTAGGTAACTGCCATTTATTAACAGACAAAGGCTGATTAATTGCTGCTGTATTGTTTGTGTAGGCTTCAAAACATCTCTCTCTCTCTCTCTCTTCTCTCTAATAATATATTTATATATATCTTGATGCTTGAAAGCTCATCACAAGTAAAATGCAGAAAATTAGCAAACAAGGTAAGTAAAAAAAAATTAAAAAAAAAACGTCCAACAAGAAAGAGCAATTAGGGATTGCAGAACCTCAGCAGGATTTGTTTTGTGTGGTGTATTTTGCGTGGCATATAAATGGAAGGATGCACAAAGTAAAAGGTCTAAATGGTTTCGTTGCAATTGTGTATAGGTGAAAGGTTTGAAAAGTTGTAAAAGTCAAATGGTGTAAAGGTCGAAAGGTCGAATGATATGAAAAGGTCTAAAGGGTCGAAATGGTCTAAAGTGTCTAAAGGGTCTTAATATGTCGAAGGGGTCTAAATGGTGTAATTTAAGGTCTAATGGGTCAGAATTGTGTTCAGGGGACTAAAGGGTCTTCAAACGTTTAAAAAGGGTCAAAAGATCAAAGGGGTCTCCAGGGTATTAATAGGTCTGAAAGGTGTGAAGGTCTAAATGGCAGAAATGATTCTCAGGGTCTCCGGGGTTCCAAAGGGTCCAAGAGGATCTAAAAGATCAAAGAGGGTCTGAGGATTATAAAAGATTTATCAGGGTCTACAGGGTTTCAAATAGCCTTAGGGGTCTCGAGGGTCTTAAAGGGTGTTAGTGGTCTAAAGGGTCTTCAGGGTCTTCAAGGGTGTTCAGGTTTCAGAGAGTCTTAGGGGTCTTAAAGAAACTTAGGGGTCTAAAGCGGCATAAACAGTTTTAGAGTTCTAAAGGGTCTTAAATTGTATTAGGGTTCTAAAAGCTAAAAAGGTTTTAAGGGTCTTAAAGGGTCTTTGTGGTCTAAATGGGAATCAGGGTTGTCAAGGTTCCAAAGGATCTTAGGGGCCTTAGGGTTCTAAAGGGTGTCATGAAATCAATACATATACTCATGCTCTGTGTGGAAAAACAAACAGACAAACGGACCCAAATGCAATACCCTCTTCACCTAGCGAGTGCAACAAGACATGGTCCACACGTGAAAATGCAACCCCCTGATAAGTTTTTGGTATTACGGCCAATGTGTACCAATTATCCCAAGGAGTAAAACTCATGCCAGGGAAGGAGGAATAGTACAGTCAAAATGTCAGATGACCTCCCACAAATTGCAACAAAAGCAAATCCAAAGATTTTGATTCTCTGGATATGTCCTCAGTGACAGAAAAAAAGTCCTAAGGGCCTGCGGGGGGGGGGGGGGGGGGGGGGAAATTCCTGAAATCATGGAAATCCAATATGGCCGCCACCCGGCTTCGGGGGAAATGAGAAAATTGTAAAGATTGATATTTTAATATGTAAATATATGTTTTCTGCATTCTAATTGTTTCTAGTTATGGTCAGTGTATTGATATACAGAATAATAAAAAAGTGAAATGTTTGAGGGTAAAATAAAAAATTATAGCTTTTTTGTCAAAAATGTCAATTTTTTGTTCCGAAAAAAAAAATATTTACCTGATACTATTTTGCTCCTGGACCAAAAAAAAAAAGAAATGTTGAAGACACAAGATGAAATCAAGTCTATGGCAATACAATATAATTATGTAAATCATTGAAACATGACAAAATTCACAATTCCACTCGGGCAATCACACTGCCTTACGAAGGTTCGAAATGAAAATGAAAATTTGCATTAAACTCAGAAACTACATCCATTATAAACTTACTATACATGTGAGAAAAAATCAGCGTATTAAAGTTAGAACTCGACAATGTCGTCTTCTCCTCATCATTGTCATGGGAGTGTTTGTGCAGCCAGAGCCCTGCAGTTCCACAAGCTGGAGTGACACTCAATGTTGTACTTCTTGCATGTGCATCTCATGGTGCTACATTCAGCCTGGCAGTTGCACCTAATGACACGTAACATCTTTTCAGGAGCTGGAGCTATTGATGTCTGAAGTGGCACAAAACCGTCCCACTTCTGCCAACTCCAGTCTGTCGGAAGAGTCATCTGCACATCCTTCCATTCTCGGACTTGCAGATACACGCGCAGGCTGTGATACTTTGCGTCTTCTGATGTTGGTGGTAACGTCTGTGGTTGCACGTGAGAGGAGCTCCAAGCCAACTTGTCCCAGTACCGCTGTACCAGAGGGTGTCCAGGTGTCAGTTGACTTTCCATTGTAGATTACCACCAATGTTTTTTTCTCCTGCATCTGCCACATCACATACGGAAGCTGGGTATGTATCAAAAACCTTGGCCTGCTCACGGAATGTGTTGTTTGCTTTTGAACTTTTGAGGGAAGCTCCCCTTCCAATCCCATGAAGACGAGATGTCGTGTCGCACCCAAGAACTGCATGTAGAAACAGTATGTGCTTGCATATGTCTGGACCAATCATTTTCTTTTGTAGCCTTGATGTTCCAGATGTGAGGCTTCTTCGTGTTCTTCTTTGGCTCGGGACAAAAGAAAGGGTCATGGGATTCTAAGCTTGCATGGTAGCATAGGAGGACGAGGAGGTCTGTGTCATCACCAACCAAACACAGTGTTGGTGACAGTAGCAGACTGCACGGCCTTCAGTACAATCAGGAGATCAGCATCCCCTGAGCATGGTGTGTCTCACAGTTCTTCTTCTGAAGCTCTTCACTCAAAACATAAAATGAATCGCTGTTTATTCTGCCTATTGGCAAGAAACTGTTCCTTCTTCATTGTGAGACGCATGTCAGCTGTAAATGTCATCAGTAGTGCCAGCATTCCCTTTAAGACCTCTCTGTGTGTCATGTCCTTCGTGTTGATACTCTCATTAACCATCAAAAACGACTATGGCATCTTCGTAACTTCTTCGTTACATATCAGTGTACTGGTGGCATATTCCTGTATGAGAGATCCACGAGACCATGGAATGCATTGAACAAGTGCCCCGCCATCCAAACCATACTGTTGCCATCATTGGGATATCGGCTGGGACATCGGTCAAGAAGATCCCAGATGGCATCAGCAAAGACTGGCTTGTTGGCTTCTCGGAGCTGAAGAGAGGAATCAAAAGAGGGCTGGTGGATAAGCTGGCACAGTTCATATTTGAAGGCCGACTCCAGTTCTTCTGCTGTCTGTGGCAAACAGTGATCAGTCTCTGGAAGAGGAGTTGTGGGTCAAACCTGGACTTGCTCTCCAACAATCTTGACAGATGACTTCATGCCGAGGTGACAACTTGGTCTTTCCTCTTAAATGTGTACTCGGCAGGTGTTTTCCCATCCATAGATTTCAATATTTTGGCTCCTACAGCATGTGCTGTATCGACGTTGATGGTGGGTGTGCATGAACTCCAGTGGCAATTTCCTCAGACGTGGATTCACTACTGAACGGATTCTGTTCCTGTAAATACTGAAGAGCTGTAGTGTGTCCTTCCAGTCACGAGATTGTCTTGCCTTGGTTCATGTCCTTCTTCTGCTCTCCAGTGTTGTAGTTCCACACCTGTGAGCTCCTGCCATTGCCTGGTTCATTTCTGCACAGGCAGGCGTTGATAGTAAGCCATACACAGCCATTGTTGCTCTGTCATTTCCTCGCCCTCGTGTGAGCCCCCGCTGGTCTTCAAAACTTCTCATCAGAACTGTTCGCATGATCAGGTCAGATGAAAGACCCTGCCCACAGGCGATCACTTCGTGTCGAACCACATGGAACCCCTCATCAAAACGTTGTTGGGCATTGGGATGTTGAGTTTGAGGTTGGACATCTGCTGCAGATACACCCTCGCAGATTTGGCATAACATGTTGTGGCCGAGGCTGCCAGGTAAGGCAGCATTTCCTGGATGGCCTGTAGATGTAGTGTCCAGTTCCCAGTGCGCTCTGCCTGGATGTATTTCCGTAGAATGTCTAGCATGTCCATATACTGAACCCAGAGCGCTGAAGTTCTAGAAGATATCTTTGCAGACTCGGCATGCTTCTGAAGGTGGTCTTTGATTCGTTTCAAGACGTCAGACTTGCATACTTCTTCCACAGACTGGTTGGCAGAAGTGTGACGAGGTTTTGTGCCACTTCAGACATCAATAGCTCCAGCTCCTGAAAAGATGTTACGTGTCGTTAGGTGCAACTGCCAGGCTGAATGTGCACCATGAGATGCACATGCAAGAAGCACAACATTGAGTGCACTCCAGCTTGTGGAAACTGCAGGGGCTCTGGCTACACAAAACTCCATGTGACAATGATGAGGATGATGACGACATTGTCGAGTTCTAACTTTAATACGCTTGATTTTTCTCAACATGTATAGTGAGTTTATAATGGATGTAGTTTGCTGAGTTTAAATGCGAATTTTCATTTTCATTTCGAAACCTTCGTCAGGCAGATGTGATTGCCCCGAGTGGAATTGTGAATTTTGTCATGTTTCAATGATTTACATAATTATATTGTATTGCCATAGACTTGATTCATCTCTGTGTCTTCAACCTTTCTTTTTTTTTGTCCAGGAGCCAAAAATCAGTATCAGGTAAATATTTTTTTTTTTTCGGGACAAAAAATTGACATTTTTGGACAAAAAAGCTATAATTTTTTATTTTACCCTCAATACATTTCACTTTTTTATAATTATTCTTGTATATCAATATACTGACCATAACTAGAAACAATTGAATGCAGAAAAACATATATTTACATTTAAAATATCAATCTTTACAATTTTCTCATTTTCCCGAAGCCGGGTGGCAGCCATATTTTGATTTCCATGATTTCAGGATTTCCCCCCGGAGGATCCCTAAGGACTTTTTTCTGTCACTGAGGACATATCCAGAAATCAAATCTGTTGAGTTTGCTTTTGTTGCAATTTGTGGGAGGTTCACCAAATATTTCTTGCTTAATGCCCTGTACTAGAATACAATGAAAGGATGTGAAGTGTCAGAATGGAAGAACATAATCGTAAGTAAAAACAAATGCACATGGCGCAAAAGAAACAGCAGAGAGAGGAGACAGGAGAGAGAGAGAGAGAGAGAGAGAGGAGAGAGAGAGAGAGAGAAGAGAGGAGAGAGAAGAAGAGAGAGGAGAGAGAGGAGAGAGAGAGGAAGACGAGAGAGGAGACAAGAGAGAGACAGAACAGACAGAGGAGAGGACAGGAGCGCAGGTGTTTGGCGCAGTTACTAGTTGAGTGAAGGGCTGTACAGTCAGGAGGCAGGCAGCAGGGGAGCAGGACAGAGGGAAGGCAAAGGAAAAAGTACCAAGAAATGACAATCTGAAAGCCTGGAAAGATTCAGCAGCAAAGCCATCTTGCAGGGAATGCTAAACGTTTGTCAAAGGCTGTTGCAGCCAATGGCATAACCTGGATGTGGAAACTTTAGAAGGCCTGTAACCTGTTTATAGCACCGTTGACAGAGTAGGTAAAGGTTTATCAACATAAGCTGTAAGCTTTTCATGCGGAAAAAGAAATTGAATGAAAGATTGTACCGTTTAAAATGCGAGCGTAATGTTTATGATTATGGTCTGAATTTGTATGGTAAATCTCTGCAGTTATGGATGGAGTGAAAGGCACCCAGATATTTGGACAGACCCAGATTTCATCTATTGAAAGTACCATATTCACACAGAATATCAAACGTCAACAGTCTCATGCCATTCAAATGAAACCACATACTGTACCACCACAACGATTTTTCTGCTGCCAAATGCTGTCGTCATTAAACTTTGTTTTATATACAGTCTATTGGCATTGACAGGTACAGCAATGGATGGAATCAACAGGAAGTTGTTTGAAGTATGACAACCACCATAAAGAACAAAGTCTCATCTTCAGGACTGGTGCGTTGGCTCCCCACAAAATCAACAAGTGCTTTTCATTCACTTACACCTCCTGTCTCCAGTCTCTTCCAACTTTTCAACATTCTCCTTCTCCTCTTCTCTCCATCACCTTTTACTTCATTTGATCTACCTCACCTCTCATCCTTTCTCTTCGCTCTCCACTTCACTTTCCGCTCTCCTGCTCTCCTTTTCATTTTCTGTTCACTTACATTTTTCCATTTATTTCTCTTCTTCTCATTTTTCCTTTTTTATTACTCTTATTTTTCGTACTTTTTAAAAGTTGTTTTAGTTTATGTATTTAACGTCTTTCTTTCATTTCCTGCTTTTTCCCCCTAATATCACCCCTTTTCTCCCAAACCCCTTGACTTTTCACCCTTGAACCCCGACCCTCCATCTTGTGAGGTATCAAGTGAGTCATTCCCACTCCACTGGCCGACCTCTGACCTCACTCTAACAAATACACCTCCAACACTCCCACCATATATCAACCCTCGACCCTATGCCGTTCCCATATTTTGCTAGACAAAGTGTTAACACTCAAAAAATCTGTTTTTCACAACTCTAAATTATTTACCCTTCCTGCTGATACTCTCCCCCAAAAGGTTAGGGATTAAAAATATCTCCGTCGAGGATGCTAGTTCGGAGATGCTCTTTGGCAGGCTCAATGTATGGAGAAGCAAGACCACCACATTACCGATTAAGATGAACATGAATGTAAGAAACAGCTTGAAAGAGAGAGAGACAAGGATGGCCCGGGTTTGGGCGGGGCGCAGTGTACACCCAACACAAGTGGAAGGGACAAAATACATCAGAGGGACGGAAACATAGAGGAAATTGTGGCACACATGAGGAAAGGCTGTTGAACACCATAGAGTGGGCATGTAAACTCTCACATCACCAGAGAAACAGCCCACCGGTTCTCAACATAGGACAACTCGGAAAACATAGTTGGGGAAGGTTTAATTTTACATCTCAATTCCACTTTCTATCACAGTACAAAGTTCGAAAGCACCACAATCATATTTTATACCTTGTAGCCGAAGGCTGTTTTGGCGGGTTGCCCTGGCGATGCAGTGTCTTCGTGCACGCCCATATTTTCGTTTAACCCATGGTAATAACTTGTGTGAGGCACTGAAGGCATTTTGACCAAACTTGTTCACGACGGTCGCACCTTTCAGAATAACTGATTTCACATTTGGGTTCAAAAGTCAAGGTTCTAATGGTCATTGACCTTAATGAAAAAACTCTTTGTTAACTTCATTAGGGAACTTCATTACAAATATAGGCCTGTGTATTGATTTGTGGCTGGCAGATTGCTGGTAGATTGCGTGGTTAGTGAGAAAGTAGTAAGGGTGTGGGTGTGTGGTGATGTTGTTGTTGGTTGTGTGTTGTTGTTGCTGGTTGCCGTGCTGTTGCCGTACGCTGCTTTACTGGTGGTGGTGCAGTGTTATTTTTGTACTCCATCTCTCTTTCTTTTTCTTGTCGATGGAAGGGGTGAATCCTTTGCAAATAGCCTTTCATCGAGCTCACTAAGCCTGTATCTCACTGGGCTGCCGCAGCTCGCGGACTAGTTGGAGAACACCAAATTGCGATAAAACAGCGATAATTCACTTGGAATCACAACTGAATTATATTAAAACATCATTCTGCGTTATGTCTCCGAATATCGAGACGAATGTCCCACAAACCCACCCGGCGAAATTTTGGATGAACTTCGCCTGGATGTTCGCAGACATGTCGCACGAAGTTCCGCGGACGTTCAGGTGACAAAAACTTGAAGATTTTTGTTGCACATGCAGACTGTCCGCCGACGGCCTCACACCGACAACTCTGTGCGTGTACAATGAGAAAATCGGGCATCACCTACTAACTAATATTTAAACTAAATATATACTACTTACTATGATATTGAATATAATGAGGGCCCTCTCACCGTTCCAGCAATCCATATTGTCAGTTGGGAAAACTAGTAAGAGAGTAACCTGAGAGTTACTAACAATGGCTGTTGGGAAGCCTGCCCTGGCAGAACAGGAGGTGGGATTACAGGAGAAGCTGACCAAGCCCTGGATTGTTCAAACGTGTTGCTGCTGTACGTTGGTCAAACTTTGGCACCCACAAACTGCAGTGGGTGAGCCAATGTTCATCTGCCTTGATAGGGCCCATTGTAGGTGTGACCAATATTTTGTGTGTGACCTAATTTAGCTAAAACATATGTGTGACGTATTTATGATATGATTGGAAACGAGATTGGGAAAAGTGATTGCATTGAAGGCCATTACTCAAACAGGCAAGAGAAAGAGTGACGAGACATGCTGGTTTTTACAATATGGACCTATGAGTTTTTTTGTTTTGTTTTGTTGTTTTTTTTTAGTCATCAATCCGATTGAAACTTATTGTGAATCTATCTACATTACATTGCATGTTCACATTTGGTCGCAACCTTCTGACTCACGGAAAACTAATTGAGAAGGGGTTCAACGTATCCAAACGCGATGGGACTCTATGTGACTATTTTTGAGATAAAATTTGTCGCACGAATTTTTTGCAACATCAAATTCCAGCGACACGACAGTAGCGATCGTCCTGCGGACTCTCCACGCGAGGAAATTTGGAACCACGCGCAACGTTTCCAACATTGTTGGCAGATCCGTGCGCATTTTTTGGTCACGAAGTCCTGTCCAGCAGCCCAGTGAGATTACAGGCTTTAGCTTGCAGCCTTGGATGGGTTTGAGGGTAGATGGCTGTAGCAGTTGAAACCCGAATCCTTTTCCAGGTTATGGTTACTAAGGAGGGTTAGGGCTTAGTCTTTGCTTCATCAATCTTGCTCTATTTGGATTCCTCCTGCATTAGGTCCGGCGATATATCTCGAGATACCGGTTTACCAGTAATAATTATTCTTTTATATCATATACCTTATTGTAATTCTTGAAATGTTCGGAATACCAAAAAAAAAATTGGTATGGAAAATTAAAAACCGGTTATATGCGCCAAACAAACTCGGAAGAGAAAGGGTTGAACAATTCACACCTGAATACCGTCCATCGATTTAAAAAGCCTGATGCATTGGTGTCCTCGGCGCCTCCAGAACAGAGAAAACGTATATGGACGTCACCACGTACCATGAAGTAAGTAACAGAGTTAGGTTTTAAACTTTTTAACCATCAACATTCGAGCTCCATGCAAAACATCTCGTTTTTTCTTTGCCACTATGGCTGTTTTTAAAGCAATTGGCCACATATTGGTTATTTTATAATGAATCGGGTGTGGCTTTAGAAAGCCTGTTGCCATATTACCGACAGGACGATCACGATAATCGTGCGCGTATGATAGTCATACCAGTATGAAGCGATTACCGGTAAAGTAACCGCGATAGTCATAACCAATACAATCGTTCATTCGGTAGTCAAACCTGCCGATAGTATTACACCGTAACAAACTATGTCATACCATAATAGTCATAACCGGTACAATCGCAATTCTGCGTATAGCGATCCGTGATAGTTCAATACCGGATGACGTTACAAAAAAAAAGCGGGGCGATCTCCCGTGATATAATCATACCGGTATTATGATCCAGCGACAGCGATCACGGCATTGTATTCATACCGGAATGAACCGGTACACTGCATCCGTGATTATTCATACCGGGTAATGAACCCGGTACACAGCGATACCACTATCTTCATACCGGAAGTGAACGGTAACAAGCGATCACGATATGTCATACCGGTGATGAACCGGTACAGCCGATCCACGAATATTTCATACGGATGAACCGGTGAACAGCCGATCCACGCTATTCCATACCGTATGAAACTGGTACAAGCGTCCACGATATTCAAACCGTATTGAACTGTGTTTAGCCGATCCGCAATAATTCATATCGGAATAACCGGTTTAGCGATCCGCGATATTCATACCGGTGATGAACCGGTTTAGCGATCCGCTATTCATACCGGATGAACTGGTTTCGATCCGATATCATACCGGTATGAACTGTTTTAGCGATCCGCATATATATCGGCATGAACGGTTTAGCGATCCGCGAATACATACGGATGAACCGGTTAGATCCTAGCGATGACCTGCATGATCTACGTTACATACCGACATAGGCGAATCCAGCGATCCGCGATGCGATGACGAGGCGGCCTGTGCGATTACAAATACTGATCTTGCCTTTAAACAAAAAGCATTTTTAATCCAAGTTGAAGTTGGAAGGAAAATAACTGTTCTCATCATTGGGGGGGGGGGGTGGGGAGGAAGGTAGGGGAACGCTCCGTGTGGGAATACTTTGAAAAATTACCATGCGTCAATGATGTGTACGTCATCTGTGAATATGTAATGGACCATTATGTATTTTTGGAACCTGCTTAAAAAAAAAAGAAGAAATTATTATTTATTTATTTATTTTTAATACCGATTTATAATTTATGAGCCCACCGGTATAACAATATCGGAAAAAAATCGACACCGAGGAGCCCTACTCCCGATACTCCAGTGTTGTATTTGATACACACAAGGGATTCAAACAAACTTGTCAAAGTATGGTCTGCGATTATGAAGATTAAGTTATTCCATTTTGGTTAAACAGGTCAATGGCATGTCTCACTTAAAAATGATTTTGTAGATAGTAACCTGATTGGAAGCATCTGATGTTGTTTCTCTTCTCCTTATCTGTCTGTCTCTGTCTCTGTTCCTCTGTCTCTGTCTCTGTCTCTGTCTCTTCTCTGTCTCTCTCTCTCTCTCTGAGATCTAATGTGGGCGGAGGTGTAGTCCATTCAGCACGTTCGCGTCACAATTGTATTTTCTTGATTTTATTTTTTATTCCCTGAAGGTTCTTTTACTGTGCGCTTTTCAGAAAGGGTTGTGTTGATGAAAGCCTAGGTTGTGCACTAACACTTTTTGGGGGTGTGGCGGGGGTGGGTGTATGCTGTTGGGTTATGCATAAGTCGGTGGGGCGGTGGGGGAAGGGGAGCTCATGGATTAAATAGAAAGTAGCTACTCGAAGACTTTGAGAAGTAGTTAGTAATTTAATACAGCATATTTTTAAAAACCTTGGAGTTTTATTGTTTGCTTTGCCTGTTTCTCTTGCAGTCCGTGCACCAAATA
>CM068960.1:137501534-137513487 GCA_035128595.1 Eptatretus atami | reverse complement strand
CCCCCCCCAATGATGCAAACAAGTTATCTTTCCTTCCAACTCAACTTGGATTAAAATGCTTGCTTTTTTTAAAGCAAGATCCACGTAGTTTGTACACTACGGCACAGGCCACGACTCCATCGCGATCCCGATTGCGGTTCCTATGTCGGCGCTAGCTACACATATTCGCGGCATCGCCTAAACCGTCGGTCATTACCGATAATGAAAATTCGTCTCGACGGCATCGCTCTAAACCCAGTATTTCATCACCAGGTCACTGAGAGACTATCGCGGATCCGCCTAAAACCGGTTCATACCTATGGATGCCAATATCCGCGGATCGCTAAACAAACCAGTTCAATTACCACAGGTAATAACCAATACCTCCGAACGGATCGCGTCAAACCACGTTCCTCCCATACCGGTTATGCAACATAATTCGCCGGACCGCCTTAACCGGTTCATCCTCCGATCATGATAGTTGCCGCACTCGCCCTAAACCCAAAGTTCAACACCCGGTCAATCAAACTGAATGACTCGCATGTGCGATCGCCACACTGCCTACCAGCAATACGCCGGTCATCAATAGCAGCCGCGATCGCGCATAACCTGTACCGTTTTTGCATACCGGTATGAAGCTATATGCGCGGATCGCGGTTAAAACCGCGGTTCATTTTCTGCGATATGAATATTGCACTGATCGCTAAAACCAGCTTCATACGAGTATGAATATCGCTGGATCGCCATGCTACCAGTTGAGCAGTAACCGCGTAGTGCAATAGCGTGGGACCTCGCCGTGAGTGTACGCGATTACATACCGTGATGAATAGTCGTGGCGATCGCTGTACCCCTGGTTCATACCGGCGTATGAATATCGGGATCGCCCTGTAACCGCGGATCTCATTCCAGGTATGGAACATTGAATGTACGCCTGGTGCTGGGTTCAATAGCCGGTAGTGAATATCCACGGCGAATCGCCTCTCTCGTACGGTTCATACCGGTTATGAATATCACGCGATCGGCCTTGTACCGCTTCTGTTCATACCGGTATGAATATCACGGATCGCTGTACCGGTTCATACCGGTATGAATATCACGGATCGCTATACCAGAATGACGATTGTACCGGTATGACTATCATGGTATGACTATTGTACCGGTATGACTATCGCGGTTTGACATACCGGAATGACGATTGTATTGGTATGACTATCGCGGTATCACTTTACCGGTATCGCTTCATACTGGTATGACTATCATACCGGCACGATTATCGTGGATCGTCCTGTCGGTAATTGGCACAGGCTTTCTAAAGCACACCCGATTCATATAAAATAACCAATTGGCAATTGCTTTAAAAACAGCCATGAGGGCAAAGAAAAACGAGATTGTTTGCATGGAGCTCGAATGTTGATGGTTAAAAGTTAAAACCTACTGTACTTACTTCATGGTACGTGTTGACGTCATACGTTTCTCTGTTCTGGAGGCAGCCGAGACACCAAATGCATCAAGGCTTTTTAAATCATGGACGGTATTCAAGGAATGTCAACACCTTTCTTCGATTTGTTGGCGATATACCGGTTTTTAATTTTCCATACCAATTTTTTTTTGGTATTCCAGAACATTCAGAATTACAATACGGGTATATGGATATAAAAATAATTATACTGGAATAACCGGTATCTCGATATATCGCCGGACCCTAATCAGGAGGAATCCAAATAGACAAAGATGATGAAGCAAATAGACTAACCCTAACCCTAACCCTAACCCTAACCATAACCTGGAAAGGATTCGGGTTTCAACTGCTACACCTCTACCCTCAAACCCATCCAGCTGCAGCTAAAGCCTGTATCTCACTGGGCTGCGACAGCTCGTGACAAAATGCGAACGGGATTCTCCAAAATGTCTGGAAACGTTCGCGGTGGTTCTCAATTTCCTCGCGTGAGTCGCAGGACGTCGCTCTGTGTGCTGGAATTTTGAACATGTTCAAAAATTCGTGCGACAAATTTTATCTCAAAATAGTCACATAGAGTCATGCGGTTGTCTCGAACCCTTTCTCAATTTAGTTTCCGTGAGTCAGAAGGTGCGACAAATGTGACATGCAATGTAATGTAGATAGATTCACAATAGTTCAATCCAGATATGACTAAAAAAAAACAACAAAAACAAAAAAAACTCATAGTCCATATTGTAAAACCAGCATTGTCTGTCCTCTTCTCTCCTGTTCTGAGTAATGGCCTTCAATGCAAACTTTTCTTCCATCATCCTTCACCTTCCTCATTCATAAATCAGTCACACATATTTTTACATAAATTAGGTCACACACAAAATATGGTCACACCACAAGCCCCTATCAAGGCAGATGAACAATTGGTTCACACACAATGTTTGTGGGTGCAAAGTTGACAAGTAACAGAACACTTTGAACAATCAGGCTTGGTCAGCATTCTCCTGTAATCCCACCATCCTGTTTGCCAGGGCACAGCTCCCACACCATTGTAGTACTCAGTCAGGTACTCTCTTACTAGTTTCCCAACTGACAATATGATTGCTGGAAGGGAGAGGCCTCATATATATATATATATATATATATATATATATATATATATATATATATATATATATATATATATATATATATATATATATATGGTCCCGATTTTCTCAATTGTCACGCACAATTGTCGTGTGACCGTCGCGCGACAGTTGCATGTGCCAAAAAATCTCAGTTTTGTCACCTGAACGTCGCGCGAATGTCGTGCGACATGTATGCGAACTCCAGGCGAAGTTCATCCCAAATTTCGCCGGGAGTTCGTGGGACATTCGCTGCATATTCGTGAGACATACGCAAATGTGTTTTATATAAATTCAGTGTGATTCCAAGTGAAAATTATCGCTGTTTTATCGCAATTTGGTGTCTCCAACTAGTCGCGAGCTGTCGCAGCCCAGTGAGATACAGGCTTAAGTGAGCCTCATGAAAGCTTTTGCAAGATTCACCCCTCCATCGACAAAGAAAAAGAAAGAGAGATGGAGTACAAAAATAAACCATGCACACCACCATAAAGCAAGCGTACGCAACACACGCACGCACGCACACACACACACACCTTACTACTTCTCACTTAACACAGCAATCTACCAGCACACAAATCAATACACAGGCCCTATATTTGTAATGAAGTTCCCTAATGAAGTTAACAAAGAGTTTCAATTAAAGGTCACATGACCATAGACCTTTGACCTTTTGAACCCAAAATTGAATCAGTTCATCTCTGCAAAGTGCAGACCTGTACCAAGTTTGGTCAAAATGCCTTCAGTGCCTCACAAGTTACCATGGTTACGAAAATATGCTACACAAACACGCATGCCAGGGCAACCCCCAAAAACAGCCTTCGGCTACAGAGGTATAAAATATGATTGTGTGTTCCAACTTTGTACTGTGATAAGAAAAATAGAAATTGAGATGTAAAACCATTAACCCTCCCCAAGCTCACCTGTTTCCGAGTTTCCTATTTTACCTGCTGTTTCTGTGATTGAGAGTTTACAGCCCCACTCATAGTGTTCACAGCCTTTCCCTCATTCCACATTTCTCCATGTCTCCCTCGATTTTGTCCCTTAACCTTGCTGTTGGTGTACACTCCCCCCACCCCACACCTCCTGTCCTCTCTCTCTTTCAACTGTTCTTTTCATTCTGTTACACTCTTAATCGGTAAGTGTTCTTGCTTCTCCATCATGAGCCTCAACAGCATCTCCGAACTATCCTCCACCCCTCCCCCCCCCCCCCAAAAAAAGCAGGCACTACCAAGCAGATTCCATTCTCAGTTCAACAGTGAAAATATATATTTTTAAAATTAAATTACAAAGGTCTATTTGATGGCATATTCACCAACAGTAAAAACAAGGGGACATGTGGAAAGTATAACTCAGGGAAACCCATTGAACTACCACCGAGGGTGAAGCAAGAAAGCGTTTGTTTGAAATGGCTCGTTATTTCACAGAGTTAAATGGCACACACAGCTGCACCACTACAGTGCCTAACTTGTTTTACTTTTTCGCATGCATACTGAATGGTTTCAGGCAATAAATTTCAAACAATAATCCGACTCCACCTTATGGATAAAGAAACCTGACCATCTTAGCTCACAGCACGAACATGAAGTCAGACAGGTACGCTCTGTGTGGTGTTTGTCCGCAGGGGCAACTGTGATCAGAGAAGGCCGCAAGCCAAAGGTGGAATGAACAAGCGTGCACAGACACACAAACAGCTCGGGGTGGGGCCACACCATTCCGAAACAACCCAAATGCTACGAGCGATGAAGCAAAGGAATTAACTGAGTGAAAAGAATCGAACAACAATCATGAATGAATATATCGTTCCAACAACTTGATGTGGAAATTCACAAGGTGGAAAGGACAAATAACACAAAAACGAGGAACAATGGTCGAGAGAAGAACAGAATGGGAAAGAATGTGTATGAGGGATCGTGGATGCGAATAGGTGAGTGCATGAGGGAGTGATGGGTAGTGCACTTGAAAAACTGGAGTGAGGAGGACGAGACAATTTACACAGAGAAACAGTTCCACAATCAGGAAAGTAAGGGGACAAATGAATGGAGGTGACGAACCAGCATGCACTTTGGGAGAGAGAGTAGTTGAGGGTTTCTTGAGGAACACATGTGCACAGGGTAGCTTGGGGAGGGCACAGGTAAGGGAAGGCAGGAGAAGCACGGCCAGATGTAAGCTTGTATAAATAGGGAGCCCACCAACTTGCCATCGGTGGGAGAGTGATAGTCCTTGGGAACCCACATCCTGTCTTGAGAGTCTGATGGTGCGGACAGCCTTGTTTTCAACAGTCTCAAGAGGAAAAAGGTGGGAAGTTGGACCAACAGCCCAGAGTGGGAAGCCATACTCTATGAAGCTCCATATGAAAGTGTTGTGCACCGCAATGAGCTGAGTGAGCACAGGAATGGCTTAACTTTATGAAGAATACTCAATGGTGAGTAGCCATTAAAGCTTGCTTGGTGATACGATTCTCCCATGAAACGTTACGGCAGATAGTGAGGTTAAGGTGCTCCAGGGACTGTATCTCTCCCAGTGGCTGCCAAAAGAAGTGGATCGGAGAGATTGATTGTCGATCCTTGTGAAGAGAGTGTGAGAGCGCGTCACATGAAGCCATTGAACACCACAATCCAAGTAGATGACCAGCGGCTTATCTTGTCTGGGCCTGACAAAAGGGATTCAACAATGGCTGGCCTTTCACATAAGTGATATATCATTCAACAGAGGGTGGAGTCATTGGAAAAATGGTAACGTTGGTTTAAAGAGAATCAGATTGAGAGCAATGGAAGACAACTTGGAAATCAAAACTGGATGCGAAACAGCATCAAAGGATCGATACAGAGAGATGGCATGAAATGCTTACGTGGCGTTCTCAGTGCATCCATTCACAGCTGTGTCAGAAGAAGCAACATATCCAATGAAGAATGGCCAGAGTGAAGCCAAATGAGTTGTCAGAGATTAGCGAGTTAGAGAAGAGATAGTGCCCGAGGTTGGCTGCAATGACGGGCTCTGTTATTTTCCTGATGATGGGAGAGAAGGCTGATAGGTCTGGAGTTGAGGAGACAGTTTTGAAATCTTTCTTATGGATAGTAGTGATGTTTGAAACATTCCAAATTGGAGGAAGTTACGCATCCAAGAAGAACCTGTTAAAGATGGAGGAGAGAGGGCATGACATGACAGCATAGTTCCTGATGATTGATGCACTTATGCTATCAGGATCATGTGCAGCAGAGTTGTTGAGCTTGGTAAGAAACTTCTCCATGATGGCAGGGGAGAAGGCCACATGCTGTATGGAACATTCTGTAAAGAGGAAAAGGATTGGTAAAAGAAGGAACAGATTTGGGACTTTGACTTTTGATGTGAAGCAGAATTCCAGAACTCTTCTTTTTCTTGAGCAGTGTTTCAGCATGACCCCATCTGTTAAGAGGGAAGGAATGGATGGGTAATGTGTAACTGACAGATCTGTGAAGAGAGAAGGAATGGATGGGTAATATGTACCTGACAGATCTGTTAAGAGGGAAGGAATGGATGGGTAATGAGTACCTGACAGATCTGTTAACAGAGAAGGAATGTATGTGTAATGTGTACCTGACAGGTAATGTGATAAGCTTGCACGTGGCTTTGGATGAAGGTTAAAGTGTGGTCGTCCTATCTGCAAGTCATTGGGGCTGGCAGGATAGCCTAGAGGTATGCACACACTCCTCCAAACCGTCTCGCCTGGATTTGAATCCCGGCCAAGCTATAAACTGTCATCCAGGTGTCTCACAAGTAGGGCAAGGCATTAGTGTGTGTGTGTGTGTGTGTGTGTGTGTGTGTGTGTGTGTGCTGTCCCTTGGATGGACATTGAACTGGGCATCCCGTCTGTCAGCACGAGGTGGTGGACCATAAATATCCCACGGTATCCTTCGCAAAGAGTAGGTGCGCTATTGCCGGCACCCTGGCCAAATTCCAAATTCCATCTCTAATGTTGGTTTTTAAGCGAATCATATTGAGAGTAATGGGGGGCATTGCATCAGTGGCACAACCACTCTCCAGCAATGATACAACCAGCAGCCACAGGCTGAACAGGAAATGGAAGGATGGATCTACATGATATTGACTGGTTGTTATACATCCTTCTGTCTTCATCAAAGAGAACTGCAGTGTATGACAGTACCTGACCACAATCTCTTCTTGGAGTTAGCTGCATTATTAGCATGACTTGTAAGTGAGAATGCTTAGGTGTGGAGGCAAGCACGATTGAAAAATGGCCTCCGACTGTGTCTTCACTACCTTGTAATTCCGAAATCTACCATCGTATCATTCGTACATCATAATTGTAATCAATAAAGGCCGAGTCTTAAACTCTCATTAACTTTGTTGGTCAGGAGACAAAATGCTTCGCTAACTAACTTAAAGGACACGTGCCTTAAAGTTTAAAGTTCCACACTAATGCATACAACAGCTGAGTTTGTGTCATAAAAAACAAACAAATAAATAAAGATAATTTATGTGGCAAATTTATTTTGTTTCAGTTTATATTTGTATTTTGCCCTACCTTCTTGTTCAACAAGTAAGTCTGAAAGACCAGTGACATTCATGAGATTCTGCGTATTAACGAGAACACACAAAACCTATGGCATTCTGCAAAACCAACATATGTAAATATGTTGATGCTGTGCCTCGACAATCTCCCAAGGCAGATTTCACCGTTAAATCTGTTGATGAAAGACGAGTACCAGAAATCATTTCCTTGTTACCTTCCCCAAATCGAAAGGGAACAGCCACCTCCATACCCCTGTTCCCCTCACCCATCGAAATGTTATCCTTAGCTTGTTTTCCAAAGGTCTCCCTTCAAGATTTCAATTCTAATACCCACTGCCACCTCATAGTCTCCAACATTTCTACCTCTGAGCTGTACCAGAAACAATTTTTCTCATTGTTCAGTCACAATAATTCCTGCCCTTGTGATGTGAAGCATCTGAAGGTTCTTGTATTGCTGTTTACTCTTTGGCCCGTTTTGAGTCTGCTAACCCATTGCCCCTCTAATTTTGCTCAAAACCTTTTGATGCTTGTAAATACAGCACAAGAGGGAACCATTAACAACAACAGGTACCTCCAGAAGAAAAAAACGAATGAATAAATAAATAAATAAAGAGCAGAAAAATACCAGGCAAAAATAAAATAAAAAAACTCACAACTGTGACAGAAAGGTAGGATCAGGTATAGGATTTGGAGGAATGAGATGAGGTGGGAAAGCTTACGATGGAGGCATCCTCAGAGCTGCTGGTTGAAATAGCACCCATGGAGAGGTTGGACAGGCGACGTTTGCGCGTGCCATTGCAGTTGTTGGGGATCTTGAAGGCACACCGCTTGTGATAGTTTAGACCGCAACCTGAAAGATTCAATGCAAGCAGAAATCAGTATTATCACATTCGTGACAATCACATTCGTAAAATAACAAGTTATTGTAAACCGGTGACGTTATCTCAATGTCTGCTACGTTTTGCTTACGTGAATCATAAAGGAAATGTGAGTGCATAATTACATCACATCGAAGTAGTTAACAAGTACAATCATTGGGGAACCTCGAAAAGAGGCAAATAAAATTATATCAAAAGTTACACGTTTTTCATCCTTTTTTCTATTTCAATGCAATTATGTTTATATTTAGAACTTACAATGCTACTCCTGAATTGCGACAAACCTTCACACTTGAGGCCCTGTCTGACTAGGCCAAACAGCATCTCGCCACAATGATCGCAGAATGCCGGAGACTTGTATGAGTGCACAAAGAGGGCATGCGGTCTGATCTGCGTGTCCTCCAGGGTAGCTGAGGCTGTAGGGACGATGAAATCGACACAAGCTTTAGAAAAAAGAGAAAAAACAGAACTTTTCACGTGCACACATGGGTGACAAACCACAAGCTGCATTGAATGGCCACGACCTTGTCCACAAGGCCGTGCCTCGTCAATCACAAAATGGTCCCATTAAAGCTGCAAGGGAAGCATTATCCTTCCATCGAGAAAGCACCCCCAATATCAAGACAAAAACAAAAACACAATGTACACCTCCAGAAACCAATTAGCCACAACAGGGTTGAGTGTCACAACAGGCATGAGATAATTATGACTTCACAACAAAGGAAATCTGTGGGTCCAAGCAGGTAAACCAATGAATAAGGCAACACAAACACAACCAGCTGGGGGTTGACGTTTCTAATCGTGAGCTAACTCGAGACATGGTACACCTCTTTCCTTGCAAGTCTTGCAACAACTAATGAAGTGCAGATGCCTTGGACATGGATTGGACAGGAACAGCAAAGGCAGTAATGATAAGCTTGTCCGTCCTGACTGGATGACTTTGTTACAACTCGTTCTATTGAAATGACAAGTTACCTACACTTGGTTTAAATGAGCCAATTCCTTCACAAAACCTATCCCTAACAATTATTTCAATTGTTCATAAAATAATGGCAATTCAGAAAAAATGTTCAGGTGCGGTGCCCATAGAAAGTCTACATCCCCTTTCAAAATTTTCACCGTTTGTTGTCTTAAAGCCTGGAATTGAATTTCATTAAATCAGACTTTTTCCACCTTTTTAACACATCGTAACCCACAACTTCCAAGTGAAAAACAAATTCTACAAATTTCAGGAAATTAATATAACATACAGTATTAGAATATCTTGGTTGGATAAGAGTCCACCCCCTGAATAATTCCAATTGTAAATTAGCTCAGGTATAACTAATCACGTTAAAAAGCACAGACCAAGTTAATTGGCCTTCACCTGTGTTAAATTGTAGTGATTCTGATTATTTAAACAACAACAACAAAAAAATTCTGATCATTTCAGAATAAAATCAGCTGCTTCTGTTGGTTTCTTTTGCTGAGTAGTGTTTCACAGCAAAGACTCAACCATCAGGACCTAAGGCAGCTTTCAAAAGACCTTGGGATAAATTGTGGAAAGGCACAGATCAGGGGATGGGTATAAAAATATTTTAAAGGCCTTGAATATCCCTTGGAGCACAATCAAAGGCAATCATGAAGAAGTGGAATGCGTATGGTACCACCAAGACCCTGCAGAGATCAGGCCGTCCCTCCAAACTGGATGATAAGGCAAGGAGGAGACTGATCAGAGAGACCACCAAGAGGGCCAATGGCAACTTTGAATGAGCTGCAGGCCTTTATGGCAAAGATTGTGTGCATGTGACAACAATATCCCAAGTGCTCCACAAGTCTGGCCTGTACAGAAGGGTGGCAAGAAGGAAGCCATGACTCAAAAAGTCCACCTTTGTCCCATTTGAGGTATGAAAAAAAACACCAGAGATTCTGAAGCCATGTGGCAAAAAGTTTTGTGGTCTGACGAAACCAAGATGGAACTTTTTGGCCTAAATGCAAAATGTTACTTTTGGCACAAACCCAACACAGCACATACACCAAAGAACACCATCCCTACTGTGAAGCATGGTGGTGGAAGCATCATGTTATGGGGATGTTTCTCATCAGCAGGGACTGGGGCACTTGTCAGGATAGAAGAGAAATGGATGGAGCAAAATACAGAAAAATCCGAGAGGAAAACCTGCTGCCCTCTGCAAGAAAGCTGAAATTGGGACGGAAAGTTCATCTTTCAGCATTGATAACGACCCAAAGCACACAGCAAAGCTACACTGGAGTGGCTAAGAAACAAAAAGATAAATGTCCTTGAGTGGCCGAGTCAGGGCCCCGACCTAAATCCAATCGAAAATCTGTGGCATGACTTGAAGATTGCTGTCCATCAATGCTCCCCACGCAACTTCACTGAGCTTGAACAGTTTTGTACAGAAGAATGGGCAAATATTTCCCAATCAAGGTGTGTAAAGTTGGTGGAGATCTATCCTAACAGATTCACAGCTGTAAATGCTGTCAAAGGTGCTTCCACCAAGTATTAACTCAATGGGTGGACACTTATCCAACCAAGATATTCTAGTTTTGTATGTTTAATTAATATCCTGAAATTTGTAGAATTTGTTTTTCACTTGAAAGTTGTGGGTTACGTTGTGTAAATAAAGGTGGAAACTGATTTCAATGGAATTAATTCCAGCTATATAGGCAACAAAAGGTGAAAATTGAAAGGGCGGTGTAGGACTTTCTATAAGCATTGTGCATTCACGAGTTGCCTTTTGGTGTTTCTACTCCCAGGGTCAAATCCCACAGACCGTGTTGATTTGTTCATGTCCTTGTAATTCATGTAAAGGTACATCGATGCCATGTAATATCCTTGTCCTGCATGCGTTACGTCTTAAATCATTGTATTTAAAATAAATAAATAAATAAACCATTATTTGTTTCGAGGCTGTTAGTCCTTGACAAAGTTCGATCTAAAATCATCAGGAAAACTTGTAAACCCAGTTCAGCCCACGAAGCATTTTTTGTCCAATGAATGAACATGCAGCATGACAGCATGAAGGCACCATTTTACATTTGATCAAAGGAAATCATCAGCACCATCAGCTCATGGCATTACAAACAATATGAGATCATGAGATAAACGCTGTCCTTTTGCTTACATCCCATTAAACTTTATCTTTAAAGCTCAGCAAATGGTTTGGTTCTTTTTGATCGGTATGTGTGCTCATGAGCATTTGAGGCAATTGGGGGAAGACTGGGGGGAGAATGAATGCCAGCATGCTGCTATACTGTGTCGGAGTGGCGACCCGTCCAGGATTGTGCCATACAAGGAATGTTAGGACGAACAAGTCTGCACCAGCATGGCCTCATGGTAGTGGATGGGAGGAGGGTTGGGGGGTTTGAAGATATCTCAGCCTTGAATAATTTAGTGTCATATGAACGAACCGCATGGATCAAATATGTTCTTCTTCTGGTTGATTCAAATCAAGAGTATGGCTCACTCCGAATTGTCAGTTGGCTTGTATACATATGTATGTATACATTTTACGGTTTGGAAATTCATAGATCACCATTCAGGTTCCCCAAAGAGTCTATGTCGATAAGTGTGTGTTCAGTTAGATTTCACGATGTATAACGGGATGTTCGTGTCCGGGTGTGATGTTTGAGTAGTGTTATTCTTTCTGTCTTTTATTTTAAACAAACACCTCCTCACCATCTTCTTCCACAACAGCCATCATCTCCTCACCATTCTTCTCCACAACGCATCATCTCTCACCATTATCTCACAACCGCATCGATGTACTACATTTTTTCACAAGATTATTCCTCAATTGTCCAAACCGCATATTCTACATTTCACATCGGTGAAGCAGTGATTCAAAGTCCGGTGAGGGTGATTTCCAACACGTCCGCGTGAAGACAGTGATTCCCAACACGGCCGCGTTTGACGGCAACAACGGATCAGGAGACGAACAGGGACGGAGCCAGCCGGGGGTGAAGGGTCGAAGGTGAAGGAGCGAAGCCCCGGGGGCTATAAAGGGCCG
>CM068960.1:137453591-137480914 GCA_035128595.1 Eptatretus atami | reverse complement strand
CCAAACAAATCCGAATATTGCCATCTTTTTTTGGTACATACTGTACATGACAGAGCTGACCAACTCAGTTGGTTCCTTGATATGCCGTAGGACTCCCAGTAGAACCATCTCATCAAGTTCTGAGTGAATTTTGTCCTTGAGAGCAAAAGGGGTTCTACATGGTGGATCAACATGTGGTGGGAAGTTTGGGTCCACAACAAGCCTGTGCGTTGTATGAAATTCACTGATGTGGTCAAATTGTTGTGGGTATGCATCCATGAGTTCTTTCACGCTGTTGTAAATCCATGGTTGGTTACTGTTCACTGAACAATGCAACGTAACAATGTGAAGATTCTCACACGATGGAAGGCCAAGAACCGCAGGACTACTGACATCCACAACAATGAAACGTGTGCTGGTCCACCGTGATCTCTTGTAACTGCAGGTGATGTCTACAGTGCTAAAACACTTGATGTGGGTTCCATTGTATGCAATTAAAATGCTCTCTGCTGCCTGAGAGAGCCAAAGTAGGATTCATCATTTGAATCCAGCATTTCGGGAAACATGCGTCAAAAAGTGCGAATGGGTAAAGTGTTTTCTTGGGCACCTGTGTCCACCTTCAGCCTAAGATAATGAACACCTGTGTAAGCCTCGTTACGTTGACCAGGTGTATTAATCGAGTCAAACACCAACGAATCAAACTGTGATGCAACATCATCGGGGTCATTGGTGTTGCACCAACGCCTGTGTTGCTGTTCCACGATAAGCGTGTCATACGCTGTTTCGTGTTGTGCACTGGCATGGGGAATACTGTAAGCATTAGGGGATCGTGAATACCTTACGTAGGGGTGTTGTCCTGGAACTCGAGGATCTGGTGTATCCTCTTGTTCTATGTTGTGAAGATTAACATGAGTATGTGATGTCCAGGGGTTTCAGCAAGCATTCCCTGTTGGACCATAGTTGTTGGGTGGGAAGCTTCTGGGTGCTTGGTGTCTGTATGCACTCGATGAGAGGTAGGGTCATGGTTGTCAAAACTTGGACACAAGACAGCACTTGGCCAAATGGCCTAGCTTAGAACACAATCTGCATGCGTCGTTGCGAGCAGGACAATGGTTAAGGCCCAGTCACACCTTGACGTTTTAGCCAGCAATGGCAACGTATTAAAATGTATGTAAAACCTTAATTATTAAAACGCTGGCTTACGTTGAACTTTTGATGTTTTTTTTTAAAGATTCGGACGTATTCATAACGAGTTGGTCGTATGCATAACATATTAGTAACGGACACAGAACGTTTCGTTGTGTTATAGCTAACTTATACCAACGAATGCTGAGCCTGTTGTCGGCCTTCCCAACCATGCCCAACGATAGTCTAACTTATGCATAGCCGCTGCACGCATCGCCGACGATGACGTGACGTAGCTTATTAAAAGGCTGCCGCACAACGATTCAAATCACAACCGCCGCAGAAATGGAAGTGTCAACATCGCAGTCACACCTTGGCGATCTTGCCAGCGTATGCCGACCTCTGAAAAATGCGTCTAAAACGCTGGCGCACGTCGAATACGGTATGGGTAAGTTTGGTATGTGTGAATAAAACGCTAAAGTACGCTATCATACGTCGTATTAAGTGGAGTACGTCTTGTAATTATAACGTGTTAAACATTTTACGACGTACTTTCCGTATGACACACGTTCCGCATGCGATGGGAATAAGTTGTACGCACGATATGCGAACGTTGGCACACGTCGACAAAAGTTACTGTTAAGGTGCTCATAAGTCGAAACACTCAAGGTAATGTTAGCATCAGTGTTCCAGACTCCCTGTTTTTTTTTGTTTTTTTTGGTTTTTTTTCTTCGTATGACGTGATGTCGACACTTCGATTTCTAGTGCGGTTATGATATAAATTGTTGAGCGGCAGCCTTTTAATTATATTATATTATAACCGCACTAGAAATCAAAGTGTCGACATCACCGTCATACCGGAAGAAGAGAAAAAAAAACCCCAGGGAGTCTGGAACACTGACGCTAACCATTACCTTGACGTGTTTCGACTTATGAGTACCTTACAAGTAACGTGTGTCGACGTGTGTCAACGATCGCATAACGTGCCTACAACACGTTACTCATAGGTTAGAAATAAGTTTCGGGTACGCTAACATTACCTCGACGTGTTTCGACTTATGAGTAACTTACAAGTAACGTGTGTCGACGTGTGTCAACGATCGCGTAACGTGGCTACAACTTATGGCCAGCGTTATGCGGAACGTGTGAGTCATACGCTGGGATAAGTCTTAAAATTTCAAGCATGGAAAATTTGAGGACAACCAAAAGTACAACGTTTAAAGCCAGCGTACTACGACGTATGGCAGTGTTTTTCAGCGTGCTCTCAATGTTATCAAAACTTACCCATAACGTATCGACGTTTGACCAGCCAAATTTTCCAAAAATCGGCATAAGCTGGCTAAAACGTCAAGGTGTGACTGGGCCTTTACATGTTGGAGGGTGTGGAGGTCCCACAGTTTTTGCACTTACTGAGTCTCAGGCCAACAGAAGAGATGCTTTATGTTGTCAGCTGCTTTGTTAGCACAGTCATTCATAGTATGCAACTGTTTGAGGAATGTGGCAGAGGCTTCATATGTGCATCCCAGTTTCAATGCATTGTTAAGAGTAAAGGTCTTTGGTTTTGTCAAAAGCATCTTCTGAAAGTCGGAGATTTGGGTACTTGCAATGATATGTTCAATCAAGCGGTTGCCTTCTTCTTGTTTGGAGCTGAAATCACACTTTTGGGGGATAAACTTGCACCGGCTGATAAAGACGTCAAGTGACTCACCGAGATTCTGGCCGTCGTGACGAAGCTCCACTCAGCAGATCCTGAAATTATCCGAGGGTTCCATTTGTTCCAGGAAACAATTGAAAATATACACAGGTTGCTGCCGCTGTTCACCCATTAAGTAAGGTGCATGTGTTGTACCGTTTAAGGCCTTCTCCCAGATGAAGCAGGATCAGTGGCACCTGGTTGCTCTCCGTAATGCCTCTAACTGGAAAGTACAGCTCCAATCGGTCTAAACATTTTAAAAGCCACCACTGCACTAAGCGTGGTCCAGTCCATGTGCGGAGTTCCAGCCAAGTCTGCCATTGTGAACAGTGGCTGCGTGGGTCGACGAGGAAAGGGCGGACGAGCCAATTACAAAAGGCACGGGAAACACCAGCTTGTTAGATTGATGGGCTCAAATGTGTCCTAAAACCACTGCCACCATGTAAATTTCTGATGTAGAAGACACATAAAGAGACAATGTTTGAAGAGAACGCTCATTTATTCAGGTACCCAAATCATCATGGTGCCGTGCTCTCACGACCGCATTCCTGTAATGCCCCGTGGCCCGGAACTCCTGCTTCACATCCAAAACCAAATACAAACCAATGTAATACCATTACAGCTTGGACCGTAATGCTACAGTACCAAATGGAGTATCAGAATAATGAAATAAAACATGAGTCGTCCTCATAGTAGTAATAGAAGAACACAAAGTGGAATGAATGTTTACCTTTCCCCGAATAATTTCTCTTCACGGATCAACATCAAAGCACTTCCGGGTCACGTGATTACCTTCAAACGTCTCACGTCAACGTTTTCAAAGGCCCTAAATGAACACCTCTTCACTGATATCCTCGAGTAAACCTGCCTCAAACATCCTCCGTGCATGAATCTAGGATTTGACGGCAGTGATTTCGGCGTATTAGCCCTGATAAAGAAGATTACATCGAACACACAGAAACGCCTTTATCTGTTTTTATATGTATGTAGAATCATTGTGGCCTGTTCCAAGTCAAGGCATTGTTGAGCAGGCCAAAAAAAATGGCGGCTTAAGACTTTTGCGAGCTGACCAAGATGGTGTGCTGCCATCATGGAAAAGCTTATTTTTTAATTTTTTTTGTGATGAGCTCCGCCTAAATTATCCTCAAAGGGGTGTTTACATTAACCAAAGCATCCAATTTTCATTCATGCACCCCCTCGGCGTTCCCCTAGTATGCATGCAAAGTTTGGAGCAGCTAGGTTTCATGGTTTTGGAGTTATGGAGGAGACGGATGGACTGACACGCACTGACATCTATTGCTAGAGATATACACATATAATGTGGGACTCCAAACTGTGAGTGGTGAAAGCGTCAGAACAGAGTCCCATACAGCCATTGCTGCGTGATACCGGGAGCGGTAAGTGCCACCTGCCACGCAGAACATTATTTCCCGCTTTACCGAGCACAATCTAGAGTCAGTCATTGATGGTTTTGCGGTCGGGCGCAATGGTGATAAGTAATGTCCTTCTCCGACCTGAGATGAATGCCGTAACGTCACCGCCACCAAACTTGTACTGTCTGCGGCTCCCAGAAGAGCTATCTTGCAAGAGCTAATTACAAAGATGTAATTTTAGATACTGTCACAAGTGCATGGAAAATGCAGTTACCGACCAGTTTCGCCCATATTAGGGCATCACGGGGTACGTTAAAACAGCATGATATGATTCAACAAGCCTCCATACACTTGTGATGAAAACCTTTTGGTTATAAACCATGTAAGGTGCAACTCCAAACTGTGAGTGGTGAAAGCGTTGGAACCGAGTCATTCTGTTAATAATCATGGATGATTTCAAAAAAATATTTTTCAACTTCAACCATTTTTGTGGTGAGCCACTGTAGTTATGCTGCCATTTAGGAGAGGGATAACACAACCAATTTAATGCTAATATTTTACAGGAGGGTTTGGCTTCAGATGTCAAATTTAATGTTGCGATGTGTCCATGAGCCTGAGATCACCATTTATAAATAAAAAGTCAAGGAAGGAAGTACCTGAAAGAACGACCTCAATGAGGTCACCATCGTGAATGCTCTCGGCAGACGTAAGCAGTCGCAACACGTTTTCCGTCTGTGCATCATGCCGGAATAGCATGACCTTGTCATACATGCCATAGAAGCAGCATTCTGGGAACTGGGTTAGGGAGAGATGCTGCAAGTTAGATCAGATCAAGCGCCGTAAAAACACCACCAGCAAAAAGCAGACAGAGTTCATTCTCAAGCTGGAGTAATTTTGTTCAAATCGGTCCACACCAACAAAATTTGCTTAAATTAATTAATTAATTGATTTTTTTTAAAAAACAATCCCAATCAACAATATCGGACTAATTTCACCCTTTCCACCGTGAATCAAACCCACTTCTCTTGTCCCCAAAGAAAAGTAATGTCAAACAATCAGTGGCATGTGCATGCAATGCATCGCTTGCACAGACATGTTCACTTCTCAGCGGGGAGTTTGTAAGCTTTTGTTTCAACAGAGTCCATTGGCGCGGTTGCGCAAAATACAAGCACTGCATGTAAACGGAAATGACTCTCAAAGTAATTCGATTTTAATTTGAAATCCAAAAATTTATTCCCACCATAACTCAAATCGAATACCGTACGATTCTTTGAAGTCATTCATAAATACATAAGATGTGCGTCTGAGTAACCATCAAAACAAACTTGATACAATAACAACTTCCCATCTGAGCTGTCTATCCTGATTCAAATCTCGAACCAGCTATAAAATATGTCACCCTGGTGTTTCGCAGGAAAGGCAAGGCATCAATGCGTGTGCCATCCCTAGGAACGATGTTAAAGTGGGTGTCCTGTCCTATCACCATTCGTTGGTGGACGGTGAAGATTTCACGGTGTCCTTCATGAAGAGGAGGCGAATTATCGCCGCCACCCTGAACAAATTCAAAATTCCTGCCTGGACCGTGGGTACAAACTGCTCAGGTGTTCTTGGAGATTCCTTGACAACAGGTTACCCTGCTTGCCATCTTAGGGTGCGGTTGCTGTCTCGGCAGCAGCTTCTGCGTAATAAACAAATTGACCGGGCAGATCGCGTGTTTCATGTGAACGACCTTCTGCCCACACGAAGCGCAACCAACATACATGGAGAAAGTCGAGCAAAAAAATCCGTCTGGCGGCGGTGCACCATCCTGTGTAAACCAGGTCATGCCGAGCTGGTTTGAGGTGACCTTTTGGGCTAGATCATTATGGAACTTCTGGAGCATGGCCCGGTAGTGCTTACCGTTGATCGTCACCATCCTGCTGTTGTCATTCTCAAAGCAGTAAGGCCCTATCATTCCCCATCTGGCATTGAAGGCACAGAAGCATGTGACCTTAGGTCCTTTCAGGTACCTCTCAGTGATCTCCTCAGATGTTTCTGCCCCCAGAAAATGTTGTTGTGGTTGTTGTTGGCACCGTTAAAGTGGAAATCACTGAACCAGATCAGGTTGATCCAGTTTGGGGACCGCTCCATCCTGTCACTGAGCCAATTGCACATATCAAGTCTCCTTCTCATGTCATCTTGACTCAGTTTATGCCTAATAGAGATGATGTGTGGGAAAAGCTTCCGTTCCTTGGTGAGGATATGCCAGACTGATGTTGGTTTGATGCCGAGCTCCCGGGAGCACCGGCGGTGGGACTTCTTGGGACCGTCCACTGCAGAATCCCACATGGCGTCGATGTTGGCTTGGCTCTTGGTTACTGATGCTAGCCTGCCACTGTTGCCCTTGCTCTGGTTGTGCACTGTCCGCTTGTGCTCAAAACATTTCACAAAACGTTGAATGGCAAAATTTGTGGGTCCATCCCGTGTTCTGAGGTCGTATTCCCAGCAGAACCTCCAGTGGGTGTCTACATGTGATTTAGTCTCATACCACATTCTGCAGTGGACACTTTTAGCTTCTGCTTCACTGTCTATGGCAGAGTTGAGCTCCGGAGCGAGAAATCCCAGGGAACAAATACCATAAAAACACCACCAAACCGTGAAAAGAAAAACGGTATCGGTCAAAAAACAAAGGGATGTCAGGAAGTCAAAGTTGTATCAATCTTTTTGAAACACCCTGTATTTTGAACATGAATCGGAACATGAATAGGGAGACAAACCTGCCGTTTAACAGTACTTTGTCTCTGAATTCATCCAGATCGCACGTGCGTAGAGAGGAGCGAGATAATATTTTTACTCCGTCTGCCTGCCTGGCAAATAAAATTGAAAATCATTCCAAACGGGAAACGTACTGCTTTTAAGGACGTCATAATGGACACAAATAACAAACACGAATAACTAATGTAACGCGTTAGATCGGGTGATGTAATAGATACTGGGTAAAATGGCAGTAAAACCCAGAATTAATTTATTCGAACGACTTTTACAATCGATATTTTATTTAAATTTAATTATATACTCGAACACTGTAGAACACAAATAATCTTTTGATCACTTCCATGAACCTCCAGTTTCGCAGAACTTGGACACGTCCTAAAGGGTGGTGTATAAGGGTGATGTAAAAAACTGCATCGACGGTGATATATTTCCAGGTAATTTTAAAAAGGGAACCAAAAAGATTAGACCACCTTGATGTTAATCTATCCTGTGATACCCCAAAAAATGGATATGATGCGTCATTTTCCGATTTACGATAAAAAGACGAGATCTTCTTGTTCTTCATGATTAGCCGTGATGTTGCACCCGAGAGTCGACGGACGTGTCCATATTGGCCAACGATTTAACTGAAACGGCGAACGATTTTCGATTTTTTGCAAATATGCCAAGTCAGTGCATCCTTGATGCTTGTATCGTAATACAAACCCAGATGGTTTCATGCGACACCAATGGCCGAAGGACCCTAAGTTTGGCAGGAATCGGATGAGGTTTGTCTGAAATACCCAAATGTGTATCGGGCTTACGCTCGGAACAATTTAAAGAGCACTTTTATGAAACAACAGAGATAGCTAGATCTTGTGGTTATCCACCACGATTGAGAGAGGATGCCATCCCAACGATTAAGCGAGCTGTTATTTGAGCTGGATCTTAGTTTTGACCAAGGACACGCATAATCCCATTGCCCCTCGGACTCCTCATTCAGCACCTCAAGGGCCCCCAAAATGATATCCAGAGTCTCCGCAAAGATGACTGCATCATCTGCGAAATCAAGGTCAGAGATCGTGACATTCCCAAACAAAGCACCGCAGCTTGATCTCTCCAACATCCTCCCCAGAATCCACTCCATACAAGCGCTGAAAAGTGTCGGGACCAGTACACACCCCTAACAAACTCCAGTAACAACTGGAAATAAGTCAGAGATGGAACCACCATACGTCACAGCACTCTCAGTTCAATAGTGTGGTTCAGACATCAGATTGATCAGTTTTGGTGGCACCCACGAAGACCAAGAATCCTACAAAGGGCATCCCGATTCACTGAATCAAACGCTTTGCAGAGATCAACTTAGGTTGCAAGCAGCCCCTGCCGAAACTCTCGTCTGCCTTCGGTGAGGACCAAAAGGGCAAGAATGTGGTCAACGATTGACCTCATTGGTGTAAAGCCTGATTGTTCTGGACTCTGGTGCTCAAGCAGATGGTGGTGAACCCTATCAAGAATTATCCGAGCAAAGACCTTGCCCGGCACTGAGAGCAGTGTCACCCCTCGGTAGTTGTTGCAGTCCTGGTGATCACCCTACCCTTTCCAGAGAGGGACAACAAGGCCCCTCTTCCAGTCAGTTGGGATGATGCCTGTGTTCCAGGTAGAGCACAGAACTGCATGCAATGACATGAGTACAGCATTTTCACCAGCCTGAGAAGTTCAGCATGGATGCCACAAATCCCAGGAGCTTTACCCCATTTCAACCGGTTCACCACAGCCTGTGTTTCCACAAACAAAGGTGGACCACAGTTGACTGGAGGGTCAGCAATAAAGATAGTAACACCTCTTATATCGAACTCAACAGCTGGTGGATCAGCTTGGTACAGCTGCTCAAAGTAACCAGCTCAGCGGGCATTCACTTCGGCTCCTCTGTCAGGAGTCCACCACCCTCTGCTCTAACTGCAGTACATCGAGGGATGGGCTTAGATGAACGCAATGCGTGTATTCCCCTGTAAGCAGGATGAGAATCAATTGACCACAGGTGATGCTCTACCCCCTCACAGATTGCTCGCACATGTCTCCTTATCCACCCTCAGTGCACATACAGTTTTACCCCTCAACTCCCTGAACAGCTCAGCTCTGCCATTCAGCCTGGCCCTGCTACTCTGGTAAATGGTATCCAGTGTCCCTTGAGAGACAAAATTCTTCTTAGTCCTCCGGTGAGTTCCAAGACATCCACCGACAACATCAAGGATGGTGGTCTTAAAGGCACTCCACAACTCTTCAGGATTCCACAAAGCACCCAAATCCCCCAAATCCCCACTCAGCCTGTTCGCAAACTCAACTACCCTATCATCCTTGAGCTTTCCAACATCCAGCCGAGGCTGGGATGGTACCTTTCTCCCAGATTTGAGCTGCAACTTCAGAGTTGCTACAACGAGCCTGTAGTCGGGATTGAGGAACTGAGCACTCGGGTAGGCCCTGCAGTTCTGGATCATCCTCCAGCGACCATCAACGAGCACATGGTCAATCTGCTTTGCCACAGCACCAGCGTTGAAACACCAAGTCCAGCGATGAGCCTGTGGGTGTTGAAACCATGAACCAGCCACCCTAAGTCCATGACTTCTTGCAAAGTCAAGGAACTTGGTGCTATTCTGCTTCACACTTTCATATCCATGGTGACCAACACACGTCTCATAACCATCCCTATCAGTTCCAGTCGATGCATTGAAATCCCCCAAGACGAGAAGTGTATCTCGCCTGGGGCACTGATCAACCACGGACTCGAGCGTGGCATAGAATGCTGCTTCACGGTGAGATCACTCGCCTCAGTCGGAGCATAAACAAAGACCATGGAAACGACACCCAAAGTGACGAATCCTCGTCTCATAATACGCCCGTTGACCGGTGTTACCGCAATTATCATTGGAGTCAGCATCTTGGACACAGCTACAGCAACTCCTTGGGCATGGTAACCAGCAGAGCGACCAGAGCAAAAGTAGGTGTCTCTGAACCACTATCCGGTCTCCGAACCTCAGAGAGTGCTGCAAAACCGATGTCCAAGCGCTTGAGCTCAGATGATAACAAAGACAGGTGATCATCCTCTCTAAGGGATGGGACATTCCAGGCACCCACCCAAAGGGACCACCTCAGGTTAACCCAAGGAGACCACCGTCTGGTGGACGACACCTCAGCACCAACCCAACACACACTTCCGCAATCTGACCCGGGAAGGTTACGCTGTGGTTTTCCTCCTCTCATAAAAGAGTGGGGTCCTGAAGGATTTGCCCCAATCACGTCATCTGGTGAGGTGCCCTGCGGAGGGCAGCTGCACAGAAGGTACTCCCACGGAGTGGGTTTTCAATTTTCTTTGCGTTATTCTTGTGTTTTGCGGAGTGAAAGGTTTTACGGTGGCCGGAGTGGAAATCCTGCCACCATCCTCCGAAAACAAAAGTAACCCAACTGCAGTAAGACGTCCACAGACAAAGTTGGGCACTAGATATGGATGGCCGTTGGCTCACAAGGAGCTCCTCCGCCCTTTGACAGATTTTGTTTTTAATCCTGCTGGGTGTCCATATCATATACCTTCCTCACCAGGAAATGTGGTGGGGAAGACTGTTTAGTCATAGATAACCCAACCATGGAACAGGTTAGTACAGGTTTACATGGTACCTGTAAGCAAGTCACAGATCTAATCTGGCCTGAGCTGATAATAAGTCAGAGGAAAAGGAAAGGCGATTCCAGCCCAGGAACCCGCGTCACCCTGGAGCACGTCTGGAGCAATGGGCACTCTGCACTCGAAGGAAATAGGGTTGTGCGTGACCCGTGCTCCCAGGAACCACCCCCACAAGAGGCAGGCATTCACCCTTAACCCCCCAAACCCACCCCCCTCTCTGCCCGTAGCCCTTAAGTATCGGCGCTGGTTGCTGGAGGGAGAAATGGTGGAGGAGAGCTGGCCAGAGGTTCTTGATGGAGTGCTTGCTCTTTTGCTCGTGTGGTGGTTGCTACTGGACATAGTGGTTCGTGAAAGGTTCGTGGACGTTTGCTGCCAAAAGGAATGGAATGAAATGGAACGCTGAGGAAGCGGACCAAGCACCAAGCAGTCCAGGCGCAGTATTAGATGAGGGGTGAAATCAGCAATCATACATGATAGGTAGTTCTGATCCTCACACGTTCTCCTTCTCTCTTTTCCGACTCGTCTACTGAGCACGCACAGAGTTATCAGCGTGGGCAAAGCCCAACCAACCACTCTCTTTAGAGTGCCCAATGTCTCGCACTCAAGCACCCGAACACCACATCCCACTCGTACCCAGACATCCTCTTTTTCTCTTCATTCCCCCCCCCCCCACCCTTACCTTCTCTGTACTTTGGAATAGCACGTGCCCGCACGTACGTGCCGGGTAAGCCAAAGGTCGCCAACTCCAAGCATCTTTATTATCTCTCTTGCTTATCTACCCTTCCGCAGCACGATTCTGATGGTGCCTGTCATGTTAATGTAAGTAAGACCGTGCAAGAGAGATCGTTGGGTTTAGTTCTGCTGTTTGTCTCTTTACTGCATGAATTTGTATCATTGTATGTCTTTTGCTGTACCACACGAATACTGTACGTCCCTGCTGTACGAAAACCCCCTGTGAACAAACCCCTTATCTTCACTCTGCCACATGCTTTTCCTCGTGCTTCCTTATAAATAAACCCATGTTAATTGTTCAGTTCAGCCTGCTCGTTTTCACCCTTTCCTCCATTGGTCCAGCACAGTCGGCATGATTGTTAAACGGGAAGTTTTACCTCATGTGATTTGCTCTCGTTAGCCAGCGTACATGCATTGTATCGCTCAGCAGTAGTCTGAAAGTGCCGAGGGCACGACCCTCGGTTAATCGAGTCAGCTCCTCAGGTAAACGGTGTTAAACAGGTAAACCTGCTCGAGTTGACTAAGTTAATTGACGTTTGTGGTTGCTTAGCAACCAGCCGGGCCACAGGGTTACCCGCGGCACATCAGCCGAAAGGTGCGGGTGTTTGAGAGGAACCCGAGTGCTTCCCTTCGTGGTTATCCTCAAACCCCGAGCCCGCCACAATATTTATAACATTACGCATCTCATTATCAAAGCAAAGCATACATTGACGTCTCATGTTTGTGTTTAATGTCAAACATTACAAACTAAGAAATCTTGACACCCTGTGAAAATGTGAAGCAGATAAAATTGAGAAAACGTGTGAAAATGATCAGTAAGGGGTTCTGAAAATGACAAAATTCAGCAATAACCACAAAGAAAGCAATCAGCTACTAACCACAAAAACATCCTGCAAGAGAAGCTCATATTTCAAAAACTTTCAGAGGAAACGGTCGGACTGAAAAACATGCACCGAAAAACCAATAAGTCTTTCTGTGACAGCCATCGGCACTGCGTGCGAGACGTATTGGTTTTCCTTGAAAAGTTTCATCGAAGCTTAATAATGCAACTTGTAGATTAAATCATACAGGACAAGGACATTAGGACACTCCAGTGTACTTTTCCATTTACTACAAGGGCATTAATAGATAAGGTGCAAATAAAATTTGTACACCAACTACGACAACTACAACTACTACTATTTCTTTAAAGTCCCAAATTATTCTGACCTTCGGGTGGGGGAAGTTTTGGCCAAAGTCTTTCACAATCCGGCTGGCAAGGCTTGATAATCGACTCACTGGAGATGATTTGGGCCTGAGGAATTTATTATTTGTTCCTTGGTGCCAGCGATAACTCACCTACAAGTCCCAAAAGACACCATGAGAGATTAAATATCCACCGACTAATGCTAGCAAAGGGAACACCTGGCCTCACGTGCATCCAAGCAATGGGTACTTTGGTATGCAAAGCCATCCCTGCCTGGGAAACACCAGTCTGACATTTTATAGTTGGGCCGGGATTTGAATCCACACTAGATGGCTCAAAAGATAAGTGCGCTACCTCGCCACCATCATTGTCGGATCACAATACGCATTTTGGTATCCATAGCTGTAACATGCGATCCCAGCATCATTAGTTAGCTATGCACTCTGACCACACCACCAAACAAAAGGCCAACTCGTTAAAATGGGGATGTGAAACATGTGAACTTTCAGAGGAAGAAGCAAGCACATATCCTTTTTTTAAACTCAAAGTTCTCAGCGCAATAAGAATAGAGCACGATTGCATATTCATGTTTGTTATTCATCGTAGGTACAGGAACGCCATGGCCCACTGTCAAGCAGCCCGTGGTGCTTCCTTTTAAAGCACGTAGCACTTTCCTGGAGCCTTTTGTGGCCAAGTCCTCACCTGCACAGGAGGTGTTACAGGATACAACCTTACCCTATTTTCCTCTAAGGGTTAAAATCACTGCCCCTCAGTGCACATATTACGTACGACTTGCCTCGAACAGATCCCTAACACAGGAGTAATTCTATCCCACTCGAGCACACAGTCCATACTTTTGTTAGCACAATCAATCTAGCTATGAACCCCTCTCCCCCCACCTCCACTCCCAATGCCCAGTTTAACGTACATTCGGGTGACGGCACTCTCAATGATGCCTCATGCATGCTACATGCGAAACAATGGGATGACAGTTTATAGCTGGGACGAGGTTCAAAGCCAGGGTACACAGCTCAGAGGTGATTGTGCATATGTCTAGAGCAGTGGTTCTGAACCGAGAGTCTATTGACCCCCCAGGTGGAACAAGATGCCTCATCATGGGAAACATGAGATACATTTGAATTTGAGGCAGTGAAAGAGAAGCGGTTTGTACACACAGTATAGTCGAACTAGATCGGCACTCTTTGACGTCACGACGTCGACATATGCCTCCGCCTACATAATTACATCATCATATGTACTTGTACCAAGTTAGATATAAATCCCACCAGCTGTTCTCAAATATCACTTTTTTTTTAACCTGACCTCTTTACCCCATAATCTAATCAGTTTATGTATACATTATTATACATACTTGTACAAAGTTTCACTTGGATCCCTTCAGCTGTTCTGAAGTTATCGCGGTAATGAAAACCTATCGTGGCCTCTGACCTTTGACCTCTTTATACCGCCATCTAATCAGTTCAACGTTGTATCGTACTGCATAGACACCAAGTCTGGTCAAAATCCAATCACCGATTCACAAGTTATTGTGGTAACAGCATTTTTTTTTACCAAACATGACCTCTGACCTTTGACCTTTTGACCCACAAATCGAATCCGTCCATCTTTACATCATTATACATACTTGTACCAAGTTTGACTTCGATCCGTTCAGCCGTTCTCAAGTTATTGCGGAAACGGAAACCGATCACGGACTCGCAGATGGACGGACAGCCGGACGGACAACCTGAAAACATAACGGATATGTTGCTCACCTTGAAGCCATCATTTTCAATCAATGGTTCGCAGTTTTCAGTGAGCCAAAAAAAACAAAGCAAATACTTGTTAAATAAATAGCTGTTTAAATGGTTCATCATGACCACATGTGTTGGTGCTTCGAATCGTGTACAAACTTCATACGAATGGAAAGCAGTATGTGCACCGTGTCGTGTCAGCACAGCTCAAGTATGTACGAAGCAAGATGATGTGGTCATGGGCAGCAGTTCAAAGGGACAGCTGGTAAAAGCAGGAAATCACCTCACGAGGCAGAAAGACAGTTCCACAGACAACAGACAAGCAAGACGATGGAATGGAAGAGTGATGAATGGATTCAAGTTTGTGTGAAGGGAAATGCAGCAACCTTCCATCTGACACCCACAGACCGTGTTCAGGAACACGCCCCAATAATAGCTACGCCCCAGTCTGACCTTCTGATCAATGACTGAGCAGGCCAGCTCACGGACAGCACCCAAGGTCATCTCATGTGGATCCAGTGCGACCGGCTCACGGGCCAATCCAATCTGTCAGGCAAAAGAAACAAAGAATCAAAAGATTACCAACACCATTTTCACGTTACAATGAAGCTGACAACCACTTCTGCTGCTGATGCCACCGCCACGTCGTCCCGCCGCCGCCGCCGCCTCCGCCACGCGTCCGCGCCGCCGACTCCGCCACGTCGTCCCGCCGCCGCCACGTCGCCCCGCCGCCGCCGCCACGTCGTCCCGCCGCCGCCACGTCGTCCGCCGCCGCCGCCTCCACCACGTCGTCCCGCCGCCGCCGCTCCACCACGTCGTCCCGCCGACTCCGCCACGTCGTCCCGCCGCGACCCTCCGCCACGTCGTCCGCCGCCTCCGCCACGTCGTCCCCCGCCGCCTCCCGCCACGTCGTCCCGCCGCCGCCGCCACGTCCTCCTCCACGCTCCCGCCGCCGCCGCCACCGCCACGTCATCCGTCGCAGCCGCCACCACCACGTCATCCCGCAGCCGCCGCCACGTCCTCCGTTGCAGCTGCCGCTGCCATGTCACCCGTCGCACGCCACGTCATCCGTCGCAGCCGCAGCCGCCACATATCCGTCGCAGCCGCCACGTCATCTGTCGCAGCCGCCGATAGGTCATCCATCGCGGCTGCCTCCGACACGTCGTCCGTCGCTGCTGCTGCTGCCGCCTCCGCAACGTCGTCCGTCGCTGCTGCTGCTGCCGCCTCCGCAACGTCGTCTGTTGCTGCTGCTGATGGCGCCGCCGCACGTCGTCCGTCGCTGCTGCTGATGGCGCCGCCGCCACGTCGTCCGTCGCTGCTGCTGATGGCACCGCCGCCACGTCGTCCGTCGCTGCTGATGGCGCCGCCGCCCGTCATCCGTCACTGCTGCTGATGGCGCCGCCGCCACGTCGTCCGTCGCTGCTGCTGATGGCCCGCCGCCACGTCGTCCGTCGCTGCTGCTGATGCCGCCGCCGCCACGTTGTCCGTCGCTGATGCCACAGCAGCTCGCACGAGTTCTCGGACACAGCAGCCCGCACGAGTTTTCGACACAGCAGCCGCACGAGTTTTCGGACACAGCAGCCCGCACGAGTTTTCAGACACAGCAGCCCGCACGAGTTTTCGGACACAGCAGCCCCACGAGTTTCAGACACAGCAGCCCGCACGAGTTTCGGACAGCAGCCGCACGTTTTGACACAGCAGCTGCACGAGTTTTCGGACACAGCAGCCCGTACGAATTTTCGAACACAGCAGTCTGCACGAGTTTTCAGACATAGCAGCCCGCGCGAGTTTTCGGACACAGCAGCCCGCACGAGTTTTCGGACGCAGCAACCCGCACGAGTTTTCAGACGCAGCAACACGTACGAATTTTCGGACACAGCAGTCTGCACGAGTTTTTGACACAGCAGACCGTACGAGTTTTCGGACACAGCAGTCTGCACGAGTTTTCGGACATAGCAGCCCGCGCGAGTTTTCGGATGCAGCAACACGTACGAATTTTCGGACACAGCAGCCCGCACGAGTTTTCGGACACAGCAGCCCGCACGAGTTTTCGGACGCAGCAACCCGCACGAGTTTTCGGACGCAGCAACACGTACGAATTTCGGACACAGCAGTCTGCACGAGTTTTTGGACACAGCAACCCACACGAGTTTTCGGACACAGCAATCCACACGATGTTTCGGACGCAGCAGCACGTACGAGTTTTCGGACACAGCAGCACGTACGAGTTTTCGGACACAGCAGCACGTACGAGTTTTCGGACACAGCAAGCCCGTATGAATTTTCGGACACGCAGCACGTACGAAGTTTTCGGACACAGCAGCCCGTACGAGTTTTCGGACACAGCAGCCTTCACACGGAAGAGATTTGTCTGACATGCCAGGTAAGGGCGGAACATCGGTTGATTGAAAAAGTACATATTAAACATATTGACGCTGTGGTTGGTTGGCAAGAGAGAAAAAAGCCAAGGACCCGGAACGAGAAAACAAATGAACCCCGGTGTGAAGTACCAGCATTCGCTTACGAACCATCTTATCGACTCGAAGTTACCTGTAAGGTGAAAGCGACACCTCCGATGGAAACTCGCGACGCGACCGAGCCCGTCCGACTCGATGGACCCGTGGAAACGGATGCACTGGCCGAGCTCAGCGAGCCGTTCACATCTGGTGAAGTAAAGCGAGTCAACCCTGGAGCGGAACCCGGTAAGTCCATGGTGTCGCCGCAACACTGAATTGATGGAGTACACCTCGCATGCCGGCCTCGCGCGTCTCATCGTCACATCCCACGACGGGAACGGCGCGAGGAGCCACGCCCACTCGCAAAACCAGGAGGGGTCGCCTGTTTACTCCGACAGAAGTCTCTGATTTCTCCTTTCGGGCCAACTGGGCGTGACCACGATGAACACGCACAGAGGTTGTTCAAACAAGCGCTTCGTGCTGGTGATCCCATCGCAGCACGTCGGCCCAAATTCAGGGTGACCCAAAAAGTTGGGCCCGGGATGAGTTTAACAACCTTCCGAGTTTTCATTGAACATGTTTCACTTGTCAGGTGTTGTGGACTGAGTTGAAGGCAAGTGTATCTGCCAAGTTTCGTGATTCTGTGACATTCACACACCACGTCGTGGACACCGGAAGAGAAGTCATTTTCTGTATTAAACACTGCGGACGAATTCGTTCGTACGACAAAGGTGCCTGTTCTGTGCACTTTTTGCAATAAGCAATGCACCGAGCAAGTGTTACATTCAAGTTTGTGACATAAATTTCACAGCATGGCACAGTGTCGACCATGAAAACACCAAAAACGGAGGAGGCTCTCTAGCGAGGCATTGCACAGTGTCGACATGAAAACACCAAACAGAGGAGCCTCTCCATCGCGAGCATGGCACAGTGTCGACCATGAAAACACCAAACTGAGGAGGCCTCTCTCGCCGAGCATGGCACATTGTCGACCATGAAAACACCAAATGGAGGAGGCTCCTCTAGCCGAGCATGGCACAGTGTCGACCATGAAAACACCAAACACAGGAGCCTCTCTAGCCGAGCAGGCACAGTGTCGACCATGAAAACACAAACAGAGGAGGCCTCTCCATCCGAGCATGGCACAGTGTCGACCATGAAAACACAAACTGAGGAGGCCTCTCCCGAGCATGGCACAGTGTCGACATGAAAACACCAAACAGAGGAGGCTCTCCCATCGCGAGCATGGCACAGTGTCGACCATGAAAACACCAAACTGAGGAGGCCTCTCTGCCGAGCATGGCACAGTGTCGACATGAAACACCAAACGGAGGAGGCTCTCCATCCGAGCATGGCACAGTGTCGACCATGAAAACACCAAACGAGGAGGCCTCTCTCGCCGAGCATGGCACAGTGTCGACCATGAAACACCAATGAGGAGCCTCTCTAGCCGAGCATGGCACAGTGTCGACCATGAAAACACCAAACGAGGAGGCCTCTCCATCCGAGCATGGCACAGTGTCGACCATGAAAACCCAAACTGAGGAGGCCTCTCTCGCCGAGCATGGCACAGTGTCGACCATGAAAACACAAACGGAGGAGGCCTCTCTAGCCGAGCATGGCCAGTGTCGCCATGGAAAACACCAAATGGAGGAGGCTCTCCATCCGAGCATGGCACAGTGTCGACCATGAAAACACCAAAACAGAGGAGGCCTCTCTAGCCGAGCATGGCACATTGTCGACCATGAAAACACAAACAGAGGAGGCCTCTCTCGCGAGCATGGCACATTGTCGACCATGAAAAAACACCAATGGAGGAGGCCTCTCTAGCGAGCATGGCACAGTGTCGACCATGAAAACACCAAACAGAGGAGGCCTCTCCATCCGAGCATGGCACAGTGTCGACCATGAAAACACCAAACTGAGGAGGCTCTCTCGCCAGCATGGCACAGTGTCGACACATGAAAACACCAACAGAGGAGGCCTCTCCATCCGAGCATGGCACAGTGTCGACATGAAAACACCAACTGAGGAGGCCTCTCTTGCCGAGCATGGCACAGTGTCGCCATGAAAACCAAACGGAGGAGGCCTCCATCCGAGCATGCACAAGTGTCGACATGAAAACACCAAACTGAGAGGCTTCTCGTGGGAGCATGGCACAGTATCGACCATGAAACACCAAATGGAGGAGGCCTCTCTAGCCGAGCATGCACAGTGTCGACCATGAAAACACAAAACAGAGAGCCTCTTCATCCGAGCATGGCACAGTGTCGACATGAAAACACCAAACTGAGGAGGCCTCTCTCGCCGAGCATGGCACAGTGTCGACCATGAAACACCAAACGGAGGAGGCCTCTCTAGCCGAGCATGGCACAGTGTCGACCATGAAAACACCAAATGGAGGAGGCCTCTCCATCCGAGCATGGCACAGTGTCGACCATGAAAACACCAAACACAGGAGGCCTCTCTAGCCGAGCATGGCAATTGTCGACCATGAAAAACACCAAACAGAGGAGGCCTCTCTAGCGAGCATGGCACAGTGTCGACCATGAAACACCAAACGGAGGAGGCCTCTCTAGCCGAGCATGGCACATTGTCGACCATGAAAAACACAAAAGGAGGAGGCCTCTCTAGCCGAGCATGGCACAGTGTCGACCATGAAAACACCAAACGGAGGAGGCCTCTCTAGCCGAGCATGGCACAGTGTCGACCATGAAAACACCAAAACGGAGGGGCCTCCTAGCCGAGCATGGCACAGTGTCGACCATGAAAACACCAAAACAGAGGAGGCCTCTCTAGCCGAGCATGCACAGTGTCGACCATGAAACACCAAACAGAGGAGGCCTCTCCATCCGAGCATGGCACAGTGTCGACCATGAAATTCACCAAACAGAGGAGGCCTCTCTCGCCGAGCATGCACAGTGTCGACCATGAAAACACCAAACAGAGGAGGCCTCTCCATCCGAGCATGGCACATTGTCGACCATGAATTCACCAAACAGAGGAGGCCTCTCTAGCCGAGCATGGCACAGTGTCGACCATGAATTCACTAAATTCGACCATGACCATGAATTTTTTTTTTTTGGACAAGTATGTTGATCCTCCGTTTGTTTGTGTGTTTGTTTCTTGCAACATCGAAGATCTTCAAGTATATTGGTTAGTCGATTTTGGTTATTCTGTCCATCTGTCTGTCGGTTTGTCTGTTGTTTGTCGCCTACAGGTACAATTTTAAACCGATCTTCACGAAACTTCACCACATGGTAGAGTTAGCTTGTCATAAGGAAGAAGTCTTTTGTTTTTGAGGTCAAAAGGTCAAATGGTAAACATAGGCCAAGGTCCAAACTTCGGTGAGATTTCTAAAATCCCAATTTTCATCCCATTGACTTGAAATTTGAAGAGGATTTATATTTCAGATCACTGAATTCAATCAGCCAATTATTTTTAAAGTCCACATAAACCAAAAGGTCAACAGAGCCGCAAGGTCAACAACTAAGGTGGTATTTATAAAAATCCTCAATTTTCCATCTGATTCACTTGAATTTGAAAAGATTTGCAGATTTCGTCATGGATTCAACCATCATTACTTTTGAGGTCAATTTGTTTTCATGAATTTTGCAAATATGGTGCTCTGCACGAACGATGTCTTTTTCTTGTTATCTTGACAAAACGAGTTTTTGCAAGATATGTTAGTCAAGCTTGTTTGTGTGTTGTGTGTTTGTTTGTTTGTTCGACTCGCCTCCAGCCCAAACCGCTCACAATCATCCTGAATTTTTCAGATTAAGTCAGTGACCTGTGATCGTCCGCATTGAAGTTTCGTAAAATTCAGTCGACCAAAAAGGTCTGCATAGGCAATGGGCCAATTTGAGCCAAATTTTCTAAAATCCTCAATTTCATCCGATTCACATGAAATTTGAACAAGATTTGCGTATCAAGTCACTAAATTCAACCACCTATTACTTTTGAGGTTATCATAGGTCAAAAGGTCAACCAAAAATAGGTTAAATATTTTAAGATTTTTAAAAAAAAAAAAAAGTTTCAAAATTGTCAACTTTCATCCGATGAACTTGAAATTTGAGCACCATTTGCATATCAGGTCACCAAAATTCAACCACCTATTGATTTTGTGATCACAGCCTGAATTATTAAATCCTCAATTTTCATCAGTTGATTACGTATGTACAATCAATAGATTCCCAACACACAGTAGATCCACAGCCTCGTCACGGATCCACATCAGTAGATTAGCCACATCAGTAGATTACCTAATATCAGAAGATACCCCATCAATAGATTAACAAAATCAGTAGATTACCTAAATCAAGAAGATTACCTACATCAATGGATTACGAAAATCAGTAGATTACCTAAATCAGAAGAATTACCCACATCAGTAGATTACCTAATCAGATTACCCACCTCAGTAGATTACCTAACTCAGTAGATTACCGACATCAGTAGATTACCTTCATCAGTAGATTACCCACAGTCAGTAGATTACCCACATCAGTAGATTACCTAAATCAGGAGATTACTAATCTGTAGATTACCTAAATCATAGATTACCGACATCAGTAGATTAAGCTTCCATCAAGTAGATTACCCACATCGTAGATTACCACATCAGTAGATTACCTAATCAGAGATTACCTAAATCTGTAGATTACCACATCAGGAGATTACACTCAGGACGACATCAGTAGATTACCCACATCAGCAGATTACCTACATCAGTAGATTACCTACATCAGTTGATTACCCACATCAGTCGATTACCTATATCAGTAGATTACCAAATATCAGTAGATTACCTCATCAGTAGATTACCTAATCAGAAGATTACCCACATCAGTAGATTACCTAATCAGATTACCCACATCAGTAGATTACCTAAATCAGTAGATTACCCAATCAGTAGATTACCCTGCGACCCATCACCCCCGCATCAGTACATTACCCACATCAGTACAGTTACGACATCAGTAGATTACCCACAATCAGGCACGATTACTACACTCACGCACACGTACATCCACCCTACATCAGTTGATTACCTCACATCAGTCGATTACCTATATATCAATAGTACCCAAATCAGTAGATTACCCACTATCAGTTAGATCACCACATCAGTAGATTACCTGCCATCAGTAGTTTACCGCAAATATAGTAGATTAGGCATCAGTAGATTACCACATCGTAGATTACCACATCGGAGATTTACCTACATCGGTAGATTACCTAATCGGTAGATGTACCTACATCAGTAGAATTTACCACATAGTAGATTACCGCACATGCATCAGATTTTACGACATCAGTAGATTACCCACATCAGTGATAACCCTCATCTGTAGATTAGCTTACATCAGTAGACTTATCCACATCAGTAGATTACTACATCAGTAGATTACCCACATCAGTAGATTACACCACATCAGTAGATTACCCACATCAGTAGATTCCTACATCAGTAGATTATCCAAATCAGTAGATTACCTACATCAGTATAAGATTACCCACATCAGTAGATACCCACATCAAGTAGATTACCCACTATCTGTATTACCCACATCAGTAGATTACCTACATCAGTAGATATCCCACATCAGTAGATTACCTACATCAGTATACCGATTACACCTACATCAGTAGATACCTAAATCAGTGATTACCTAAATCAGTGATACATGCATCAGTAATCCTACATCAGTATATTACTACATCAGTGATTACAAATCAGTAGATACCTAAATCAGTAGATTACCTACATCAGTAATTACCTACATCAGTTAAAAAAATTACGCTAATCATATTTACCCACATCAGTACATTACCTACATCAGTAGATTACCTAATCAGTATTACCCTAAATCATAATTACCACATCATTAGATTACGACAAATCAGTAGATTACCCACATCTGTAATATACCCACATCTGTAGATTACCCACATCAGTAGATACCCACAACTGTAGATTACCTATATCAGTGGATTACCTACATCAGTAGATTACTCTACATCAGTAGATTTACCTAAATCAGTATACTTCCTACATCAGTGGATTACCTAAATCAGTAGATTACCTACATCAGTCGATCCACAACCTCAGTTGTGTGTCGGCAGTCAATCAACCCATCAATGTAACATAACTAAACACACTTTCCTCGCTGGAGCATTTAATACATTATCACATCATTACAACTCCCATCACATGTGGTGTTATCCTGTGTTGGCTTCATGGCTGGAGTGGTGGGCTTGGGATCAAATCCTGCGTGGTTGCTGCATTAATACCAGGTGGGGTTGATTCGACCTTTCATCCTTCCGAGGTCGGCAAAATGAGTGCCAGCATGCTGGTATCCTGTGTTGGAGTGGAGACCCATCCAGGATTGTGCCCAATAGCCAAGGAGACTGATTTGGCATCACCAACGCTCTGCACAGAGTATGGTCCCAAAGGATAGATGGATGGATGGATGGACACATTATATTACATTATATATTGTTATGGTTTTTGGAAATTTATCGAAGTGGGAAGCATAGATGGACACATAGGTGACCCGGAATCAGTTATTATCCGCCCCCGGAGGAGGGAGCGGAAAATGGTAATCGCCCGGTTTGTTGTCTGTTTGTTTGTTTGTCTGTCTGTCTGTTCGAACTTACGGCAAAACGGCTTTAGCAAACACTATCAAATTTAATCCACAGGTGGGCAATGAACCTTGGACGACCCATTAACTTTTGGGTCCAATTGGATCAAAGGTCAAGGTCAAGGTCACGAAAAGATCAAAATCGTTTTTCGCTCATAACTCATCAAAAATGATCTGATTTACTTCAAACTAAGCTTATAGTGAACCTTATTATATTTGTCACTTATAATCCTACCCATTCCTACAGTGAAAATGCATATTTGTGAAGATCGGTAGGGCCGAAGTTTTGAAGGTCATGGTCATCGGTCACAATTAACAAATTTTCCATTAAAACTAAAACATGGTTACGAAAATACAACTTTACGGGAAACGGCTGGCTCAAACACTGTCAAATTGTATCCACAGGTGGGTAATGAACCTCGGACGACCCATTAACTTTTGGGTCCAATTAGGTCAAAGGTCAAGGTCAGGTCACGAAAAGGTGAAAATCGTTTTTCGCTCATATTCGTCAAAAATGATCCCATTTACTTCAAACTAAGCTTATAGTGAACTTATTCTATTTGTGACTTAAAATCCTAAAAATCCTATAGTGGAAAATGTATATTTGTGAGAGTGTAGGGTCCGAAGTTTTGGGGTCATGGTCATCGGTCAAAATTACAAATTTCCATTAAAACTAAAACATGGTTACGAAAATACAACTTTACGGGAAACGGCTGGCTCAAACACTCAAATTGTATCCACAGGTGGGCAATGAAAGTCTCGAGTCAAAATCGTTTTACGATCAGAATGTTTTCATTTATTTGTTATTAATATTTTTCATTTGTCTTTTATGTACAATATTTGGTATAGGCACACATATGGTGTCCCTCATCCGACACCTAGCGACTGGTGTCATAAACATTGCGAACTCAGCTAACGTCAGTGATACGTTTTCATGATAACATCATAACGCAACTAGTCATGTTTTGTTTTTCGCGATGTGCAACCACCATAATTATCCTTCATAATAAATGGCATTTTAAAATGATATTTTTCTGAAGCATTCCTTCTAGTTGATCGATATAATGATGTTCACCACGTTTCACTTCTGCTCTTCCATATCTCTATCTCTAATATATAACAATACTATTCAAAAGAGGCTTGGACAAATCCGTTTGCCCACGTGGTATTATCAAAGACTCTATTTGGGAGATTTTTTTAAGTTGAATAAAATGTAAAAAAAAACATGTTTGTTTGTCTTATTGTATGATGTAGTCTGATGTTTATATCAAGTGCACCACGCACTATTTAAACACGGGTTAATTAACACATGATATATATATAATATATTATAACACATGTTTGATAGGTGTGGGTAGATGGATAATAAATATTAATTCTACAGGCCATATCTACACTCTACAGACATACGCGGCCAGCTCTAGACTAACATAATTTACAAGTTTCAAGTACCCGTGATTTAACAACAGTTATCACATTCAAGCATTATGATGTCATCGGTCAAAATTACATATTTTCCATTAAAAATCAAAAAAGGTTAGGAATATGCATGTTTACTATAGAAGACATACATCAAGTCTTTATTGGCTTTCATTTGACACCATGCCCTTTGACCTTATGTGGCCTTGAAAGGTCAAAATCATTTTACGGTCATAACTTCGTCAAAAATGGTTTAATTGACTTCAAACTAAGACTAAAAATATTCCTATTCTATTCTTATAATCAACATTCAGGTTAAGGATGTATCAAATTTAAATTTGATCCCCAAAATAACTTTATGCCTTAAACGGGCGGGATTTGTTGTGCCTGGCACCACTTGTTATTATTTATTTTCCCCTTACCAGTACACTGGTGCTCATTTTGCCGACCTCAGAAGGATGGCAGGCTGAGTCACCCTCCTGGTTATTTTAATTCAGCGGCCAACCGGGCTTGAACTCAGGACTCTAGGATCCCAAGCCGCACCCTAACACTAAACCAACACCAGGCTAAGTGAATAACTACTTCTGTCCAACACACAACGGTCAGCTGCATTGCATCTGAAGCGTACATGTTACACTTGGTCCTTGTCGAGGGATTGTTCGGTGGGGCATGCTTGGTTGGTTGTATTTCACTCATGTAATATCTCCCCCTCCCCCACCCCTCTGTTACTTCAATCTTTCCTCCTTCACACGTTTTAGATACTGAAGAAATGCCTTCACGTCCGCATTTCGGGAAGGAGCAGGCCCGAGTGAAGGACACAGACACCATGGAATAACGCCACAGCAGCACCCGTTATTATGCGCATGCGCAGCCTCCCCGTGACGTCATGATGCATTCAACACAATACTGCACACACCATCGGTCCATTTCCCTTCTCTGCCTTTCTCAATCCACCAATAACCTCCTCTTTGTCAAACATCCTTTCAACAATCCCCTCCTTTTCCCCATCAGTCCGTCCCACCCCACCCCCCCCCGCCTTTCTCAATCCACCAATAACCTCTCTTCATGTCGACAATCCTCCTTCACCGCTCGGGTCCTTACCTTGAACCCCGCGGCCGTTCGGTCATCCCTCAGTCCGGCGGAATCCCTCTCCGTTTTTGCTCCATTCTCACGTGCATGTTCATGGCACGAGGTGCGGCACTTCCAGGGGTCGGGGGCTCCGTCGCAGCCTTTGGTGCGTGAAGGGAGGAGCGAGGGCTGCATAGAGCGTTCCCTCGGAATGACGTGGCATTTTCCACAAGCCCTGTCGTGGACCCACCCACTTCGACTGTGGACCAATGAGGAACAGGCTCGCACGAGCTGGGATGAAAAAAAACTCACGAGAGGAAGGGAAAAAGAGACGCAGAAGGCTCAGAGATGGAAAAGGCTTGTGAGAGAAGGGAAAACAACGTGTGAGGAAGAAAGGCAGAAGGAGACACAGAAGCCTGAGAGACGGGGAAGGCGCGTGAGAGGGGAGAAAAGCGATTAGAGAGATGAAGAAGGACAGGGCAAGAGTGCAAAGAAGCGGCCAGAGAAGGCTCGTAAGAGAAGGGAGAAAAGCGATGTGAAGGAGAAGAAAGGCAGAAGGAGATGGAGAAGGCTTGTGAGGTGAAGAAAAAAGCGTGTGAGGGTGAAGAATGAAAAAGGGGGGAAGAACACTACTTCCACAAATGTCGTCCTGCGGTCTCGATCCTGTCAGCCATAAAGGAAGAGGAGGGTGAATGGCAGCATGCCATTGACGGGGACCTGAGGAGGAAGAAGCTAAGGCAGAGGAGGGGAGTCGCATATTTAGCTCGCATATCTGGGACGCCGGAGAGGACTCGGCTACTGGGTCTGGGCACCTCGGAGATATGGTGGCGTGTCCCATCGTGCCACATCGCTACTGCCCATCTTCCCCATCCATTTCCCTTTACATTCTCTTGTATAGTTGTGTGAGGTGAGGGAAAGAAGGAAAGCCGACTTTTCTTTTCTCCATTCATTACTTTTATTTTATTTTCAAGTTCTTGCTTTATTCTTCTCCCCTGAGTGAATGATGGCCAAGTCTTGTGTGTAAGTAAGATTGAATCATCATAATATAATGGGTGTAAGCCTGCAACTTCTGAGGGGGTTGCCCCGAATGTGGGCAAACCTCGAGAAATGGTTCGGGAGGTGGAAGACAGGCAATTAAGAAGATCGGGGCCATGGCAGGTGGCTCCAGTGATGGCATCGGGAAGTTCCACCAGGGAATATCCCAAGACAAAAACTACAGGCGGGGGGGGGGGGGGGGGGTTGGGGCGGGGGGGGGGGGGGGAGGGGGATTTGGAATTTTGGAGGCATATACCTTACCAGTGAGGTATCATGACTGTGACCATTTGGGTCACATAGCGTGAGACTGTAGATATCAGGACAGGTCAGGTCGGATATGGGAGCATGCGCCAGAGAAGTGCGCCGCTGCATCCACTTTCTGCCGGTACTCCAGGGGCCTCCATCTGGCCATCCCCCAGGCAGATGCCTGGCCCGTCCCCCATCTCCTCG
>CM068960.1:137408891-137422544 GCA_035128595.1 Eptatretus atami | reverse complement strand
CTTGGCGCACACGGGAAGAAAGCCGTTCCACAAAATGGCCGACGTGCAGGATTACGCAGTCTACGGAATAGTCCAGTGGAATCCTGACTGACCGTATTTTGCAGTATATACAATGTTTTATTGCAATTTCTGTAACTCGTATGTATACTCATCTCAAAACAAGAGGGTGCCACTTTGGCACTTTTGGGGAATGTTTTTTATTGCCATTTGAAAAAGGGAACGTTTTCGAGCGATTATCGACATTTTGTCGACTCGTTTAAAATATATTTTTATGAATTAGTAGTACCTATGTCCAGATTAGCTAGACTATTTACAGCCTGTTACCATATATTACAAAGAAATTTATGATAAAGTCATCCAGGGGCAGAATAATGCACTTTATATCACATTTTGTTGTGAATAGCAAATAATATCGGTTTAACCTAGAATATGCGCCAATGAGATAATAAACAACTTGCATAATATTTACCTTCCATATATATTGTCAAGATGCTTAATTCATGGTACAACCCATGTGACAATTGGTGAAAATTACATAGATTACAGACACATTGAATATTAAACATTGAATGTATACTCTGATACATAAAATGCAATAGTTTTATATGGGTGATAATTTTGAGCCAACATTTTGGTTGTTTTGACTCATATCATATCGTATTTATTCTTCTGTCTCTTTCCTTATTCCAGAACTGACTGAAACATGGCATCCATGAAGCAGAGGTGGTGGTTCCTTCAACTGTGAAAAATCAAAGAAGAAAATCTTATCTCTTGCCAAGCCGCCAGCGCCGTGCGTACTATCATAGACAGCTTAGCAAAATCGTGGTGATTGGGTTGCATGTGGAACTAGACGCATAGACTAGCTGATGATCCTAACACTGCACTCTTATGTCACAAAAGGTGTTTCGACATAACGTCAAAGACCCACATCAAGGAAGATTTTGTGGAGGCAAATAATCGGCAACGAGAGCCACGTGGCAATCCCACCTTCCAAAGAGAACGACCGTTACGATAGATTCCAGTTTGATTTCAATGACATGGTCGCACGTTGAGTCTTCGTGTTGCTACCCTAAAATGCACTACGCCTGTGTGTTGAAATTTCAGTGGCGTTATCAAGCCTTCGAACTCTACGTCTCATCCAGGAGTCCATAGATGGAATAAGAGTAGTCCATTGGCAGAACTGCTGAAGAGGGGGCCTGGACATGATAGAGCTTCACACAAAGATTCTCTTTTCTGGGAAAATATTGTACTACAATTCGGAGAGCGCATCGCTAAGATTGCCCAGCACGTAGTCAAGAGATATCGCGGATGGTGCTAAGGAGCTAGTCCAGCAGTCGACCTTCATGCCAGCAGAGCAAGTCCACAAGGATGTCGCATGACAAATGTTGCATGAGCGGTGCCGCAGAGGTAGGATGTATGCCCATCGGAAGTCGGAGCATCAGACTGACAGCACAGGATTGAATCCCGTGTGCAAGATCCTCGCACTTTTGTAGAGGTCATCCATAGAGACTCAGCGAATGGATTCCACGAGAGAGTAGACTTGGATCTGGGAACTCTGTTGAAGATTAGACAACCTATTGTAAAAAGACGTACACCCCCCCGTTCAGAGCGTGTAAATATCAATAAGCAATGTAATTCAGCCGTCCATGCCGGATCCATTGATGATAACATCTCGGAACACGACTACGTGGCTTGGGAACTTCCAGACATTTGGGTCGACTGTGTGTCCTCATCCGGAGTTGGGTTGCTAAAGCATTCATGTGTTCTGGGGCAAACGCTCTTCAATCTTCACAGATAATACTCGACGATGAAATAGACCAAAGATGAAACTTTAGACTAGCTCAACGCAAAGTCGTTCACAAGGAACACATAATAGGCAAGAGAACAAGACAAACTGTTCCTGATACTTGAAATCAGTTATCGCGAGCGAGAATATAAGTGCTGACATCATTCGTGATGATTCGATGTCGCCGACCTTGCCTTCACTCTCTCTCAGCAGATTTCACAAAAATTAGTGACGACGCTATTCGTGTTGCCATCATCCATTTTACACCTCAACAGAAACAATTCAGCAGTGAAGTAATCTGAATGTGTGAGTCCATATGTTGTCGACAATTTGGACATCAATGGCAGACGAGTCAAACAGCTAACAGGTGAGGCAATCAGAGCAACTCTGTGCCAATACATGCCGATGACCGGCTGACACGGTTTCATATATGTGGGGCATAGGTAAGACAAAACAGCACTGAAACAATGCGACTCGGTCATTTGTTACCAAGTCTTGGAGATCCTGAAGCAAAGATGAATGAAGTGTTTCGAGGCACAAGGCTTCATTTGGTTGCTTGTTATGGATCCATAACAGACAAGCAATATGTCAGCCATTCGTTTATGATGTATGGTCCTCCAAGATGTCAAACAAGAAGATTACAGCTGCACCTAAAGTTGAAGACGCTTCCTCCCACAACTGAGTCATTCCTTCAGCATGTACCAACAGGGCACATTTACCAGGATGATCATCTGGAAAGTCTGCTTGTCCCCTGACCCACCCTCTGGATTCCTGTCCGGGTCTGGCTGGTCGAAGGATGAATCTTGGTTCAGGGTGTTGGTTCCAGTGAAGTGGCAGACAAGGTGCCACTGTTCCTGTTGAAGTTCTGCAAATCAATCAATGTGGAGATGTTCAATCAAACACGCCATGCTCAACAGCCACGATTGCGATGTGTTGTGGCCCAACTCCCTGCCTCATTGTTCTGCAGCTTGCAAGCAGGGAGCGACGACTGCTGAATATGCGAACAAAAACGGGGCAACTCCCACGCTGATGCACGAGCTAGATGACAGTCCGATGACACGTAAGCTTAATGACTAATCTGTTGTTATTTCCTTTCAGCCATTCGCATAATTTCAAATTTGTGTATCAAAATATTACGATGTTATGCGTGGAAAAATGTAATTATCTGTGTTCGAAAGAAGGGTATATTGCGTATCAAAAGATTAATGAAAATAACACAATTATGATATACAGGGCGTGCCCCACAGGAAAACCAGGGAAATTTGGTACATTTTATTGTTAAAACAAAACAAAAGCAAACTTAGATGTATGTAAAACATCACCTCACGTTGAAAAGTGTATAACTGCTGCATTCTAAATGAAATAAAAAAACGGTTAGAAAATTAATGGTTAGTTTTATGATATGGGCTAAAATACGGCAAAATAAAATCTCTTAAAATCTTCAAAATTTTCCTGGTGTTTTCTGTGGGGCACCCTGTAGTATAGGTCAAATAAACGTGTTGGTTGCACAGTTACTTGTGTCGTGTTTCAATATTGGCAGGCTTTAATACTTCTGAAAAGTAGGCATATTTGATTAACGATTCATTCTTTTAAATGTTTGCTTATAAAAAAATTTCCCCCAAGGCGTGCAACTTTGGCACCATTCTTGATTTATTTATCAATAGATATCAAAGACCTAGAAACAACAATAAAACATGTATATATCAAAAAAACACACCTCAACCCAATATCATACTTTTTCCACTGCCGACTAGAAGCAGTGAGGATGAAGAAGCGAGCCGGGTTTGAGGGATTAGCGGGAAGATTAGGGTAGGAACCTCCCTCATCCTGAGTGATCAGCCAGGGAAGTGGGTGCGATGCCTATCCAGGGCATGTTGAACAATTTTATGGTAGAAATGAATAAATATGTGGATGAAAGGAAGTCAAATAAGTTAACGACATGGGTAAAATTGAGTGAGAAATAGCCATGAGACGAAAACGGAAAATAAGAATGACTGGACAGAATGATAAACAAAATCCATCCATCGCGACCATACTCTGTGCAAAGCATTGGTGCTGCCTCAGCCCCCTATTCTAAAGCCCTCACACCTTGACGATTTAGCCCAGCGTATCCGACGTATGAAAAAATGCTCATAAAAACGCTGCACACGTCGAATACTTGATGGGTAATTTTGTATACATTAAGAGCACAACTGGCATACGTCGTAGTACGCTGGCGATACGTCGTAGTTACACTTGGCATACAAACGTTAGTACGCCGAGCTGTTTAGACAATTTCCATGCTTGAAATTTTCGATGTATGCCAGCATATGCACTCACACGTTTCCACACGCTAGGCCGTAAGTTGTAGCACGTTACGCGATCGTTGACACACGGTCGACACACGTTACTGTAAAGCTTACTCATAAGTCGAAAACACTCGAAGCTAATGTTTAGCATACCCGAAACTTATTTCTAACCTTGAGTAACGTGTGTAGGCACGTTATGTGATCGCTTGACACACGTTACTTGTAATACTCATAAGTCGAAACACGTCGAGGTAATGGTTAGCGTCAGTGCTTCCAGGACTCCCTGGTTATTTTTTTTTTTCTTCGGCTATGACGGCCGATGTTGACACTTTTGATTTCTAGTGCGGTATAATATAATATAATTAATAGGCTGCCGCCTCAACGATTAAATCATACCGCACTAGGAAATCGAAGTGTCAACCATCACCTGGTCATACCGAAGAAAAAAATTAAAAAAAACCAGTGAGTCTGCGAAACACTGACGCTAACCATTACCTCGACGTGTTTCGAAATTATGAGTAACTTACAAGTAACGTGTGTCGTCGTGTGTCATACGCATCGCCCGTAACAACGCCTACAACTTATGGGCCAGCGTATGCGGAAACGTGTGTTCATACGCTGGCAAACGTGAAAAAATTTTCAACATGCTGAAAATTTGTCGACGTTACTCGGCATTACTATGACGATGCCAAGCGTGCTTCAGCGTGCTATAACGTATAAACAAAACTTACCCATAACGTATCGACGTTGTGCTAGCGTATTCGCGTCAAATTTTTCATTACGTCGGCGCCAACGCTGGCTAAAATGTCAAGGTGTGACAGCGGCTTGACACTTCGATGGTCTAGTGCGGTTTATGATTTTGAATCGTTCGAGCCGCAGCCTATTTATATAGCCTTACGCCACGTGATCGCGGCGATACGCTGCCGCGCGCTAGTGGCAATATGTTAGGACTATCGTGGGCATAGGTTCGTGAACGCCGGACAACACGCTCAGCATTCGTTGCATATAAAAGTCATCTATTATTGGTTATTCGAACGTTTCTGTGCTAAGTTTACTAATACGTTATGTCCTACGTCCAACTCGTTATGGAATACGTTCCAAAACTGGAAAAAAAAAACATCAATAGTTTCAGCGTACACCAGCGTTTTACATTACATTTTGACACTTGCCATACGCAAACTAAAAACGTCAAGGTGTGACAGGGCCCTAAACAATGGTGAGGAAAAACAGGCCCCTATCCAAAACCAATAGTGAGGAAAACAGCCCCTTATCTAACAATGGTGAGGGCAAAACAGCCCCCTATATAAAACAATGGTGGGAAAACAGTCCCTATCTAAACAATGGTGAGGAAAACAAGCCCCCTATCTAAACAATGGTAGGAAAAACAGCCCCCTATCTAATCAATTGGTGAGGAAACAGCGCCCTACCTAAACAATGGTGCGGAAAAAGGCCCCCTATCTAAACAATGCAAGGAAACTGCCGCCTATCTAAACAATGGTGAGGAAACAGCCCCCTATTCTAAACAATGGTGAGGAAAAACAGCCCCTATCTAAACCAATGGCTGAGAAAACAGGCCCCCCATCGAACAATGGTGAGGAAAAACAGCCCCCTATCAAACAATGGTGAGGAAAACAGCCCCCCCCATCTAAAACAATGGTGAGGAAAACAGCACCCCTATCTGAAATAATGGTGAGGAAAACAGCGCCCCATCTAACAATGGTGAGGAAAACAGCCCCCTATCTAAAACAATGGTGAGGAAAACAGCCCCCTATCTAAACTAATGGTGAGGAAACAGCCCCCCATCTAAACAATGGTGAGGAAAACAGCCCCCTATCTAAACAATGGTGAGGGAAAACAGCCCCCCCATCTAAACAATTGCGTGAGGAAAACAGCCCCCTATCTAAATAATGGTGAGGAAACAGCCCCTATCTAAAATAATGGTGAGGAAAATAGCCCCCAATCTAAAAAAATGGCAAGGAAAACAGGCCCCCTATCAAAACAATGGCAAGGAAAACAGGCCCCCTATCTAAACAATGGTGGAGGAACAGTCCCTACATAAAGAATGGTGAGCAAACAGCAGCCCTATATAAATTAATGGTGAGGAAAACAGGCCCCTATCTTAAAATAATGGTGAGGAAAACAGCGCCCCTATCTAAATAATGGGTGAGGAAAAACAGCCCCCTATCTAAATAATGGTGAGCGAAAAATAGCCCCCTATATAACCAAGGGAAAAAAGATGTAAAAATGTCATAGCCCCCGAGGTGAAGGTTTTCATAATTTTGCCTTGTACCAGAGTTTAAGCGTCAGCGTCAGGTATCGGGAGCATGCGCCGGAGGCAGCGCAGTCGCTGCGTCCACTTTCCGCCGGTCTCCAGGGCCTCCCGTTCTGGTCATCCCCCAAACAGATGCCTGGCCCATCCCTATCTCCTTGAGATGATGATCAACCTGCTGCAACCACGAGGCACGGGGATGGCCTCCTCCACTCACGAGGCTCCCTCGTTGAGAGAATTCTGGTGAGCAGGATCAGTGTCAGGATAATGAGCCACATGTCTATACAGCCACAGCATGGGACTATGCAGGTACAAATCTCATTTGAGTCTCTCTCAGCACCCGCTCGTTGGACACAAAGTCCGACCAGCGAGAGCAAAGGATTCTCTGAAGAGACCTGGATCCCAAAGGAATTAAGCTCTCCGTCTCAATCCCTGGTCAGCAGTCCAACTCTCACATCCTAGAGCAGTACTGCACCAAGCACCAAGGACCTGAAGATTCAAGACCTTCGTCCTCCTGCACAGGTACAGGCAGCACCACACCCATGATCCAGTGCAATCCATGGACTCCCCAGCCCGACCCAGGACGTCTGGTTGACTCTGGCTCACAGCAGCAGAGACATGAATATTACCGCCAAGAGTTAGCTGAATCTCTCTGTGACCTCAAACATCCTCACCACAAACAGATACAGACAGATAGCAGCATCCAAGATGTCATTGAAATCCTGGATCTTAGTTTATGACCAGGAAACCCGTAATTCCCAGCGGCGTCCGACTCCTCATTCAGAAACCTCGAGGTCCCACAAAAGGTTATCTAGAATCTCCGCAAAGATGACTGCATCATCTGCGAAATCAAGGTCAGAGATACTTGACATTTTCCGAACGAAGCAGCACAGCTTGCCATCTCTCTGACATTCTTCCCCAGAATCCCATCCTACAAGTGCTTGAAAATTGTGGACCAGCACAGCCCTGATGAACTCCAGTAACAACTGGAAATAAGTCAGAGATGTTATAAACACATCTCACTCAGCACTCTCAGACCAGAGTGTAGTTCAGACATCAGATTGGATCAGTTTTTGGTGCGCCACCCCACATAAGAACAGAATCCTCCAGAGGGCATCCCAATCTCACTGAGTCAAACGCTTTACCAGAGATCAACATAGCTGCAAGGCAGCCCCTGCCGACACTCTCGTCTGCGTTTGGTGAGGACCCGAAGAGCAAGGATACGGTTCAAGCGCTGACTCTTTGGTGTAAAGCCTGACTGTCCTGATGCTGATGTGCTCAGCAGAAATGGCTGGAGAAGCCTATCAAGAATTATCCGAACAAAGACCTTGTCCAGCACTGCAGAGCAGCGTACCCCTCGGTAGTGTTGGCAGTCCCTGGTGATCACCAATTCCCTTTCCAGAGAGCGACAACAAGGCCAGTCAGTTGGGATGCATGCCTGTGTTCCAGATGGAGCACAGAACTGCATTGCAATGACCGAGTGCAGCATTTCCACCAGCGTTTGAGAAGTTCAGCATTGGATGCCACCAGATTTCAGGAGCTTTAAACCCATTTCAACCAGTTTTATTACAGCCTGTTTCCACAAATGAAGGTGGACCACAGTTGGAGGCGTCAGCAATAGGGATAGTAAACACCCCTGACAACCAATCGGACAGCATGTGGATTCAACCTGCGTACAGCCGCTCAAAGTAACCGCCCCAGCGGGCCTTCACTTTCGGACTCCTTCTATCAAGAGCCCATCACCCTCTGCTCCAACGTGCAGTACACCGAGGGATGAGCTTGGTAGGAACGCAATGCGGAATTCCCCTGAAAGCAGGACAAGAACACTTGACCACAGGTGATGCTCTTATCCCATCACAGATTCCTCACACACCCTTGGTGCATGTGCAGTTTTACGCCTCAGGCTCCCTCAACAGCTCAGCTCTGCCGTTCAGCCTGGCCCTGCCGACTCTTGTCAATGGTGTATCCGAGTGTCCTTGAGAGTCAAAATTCTTCTTCGCCCTACAGTGAGTTCCAAGGACATCTAACGGCAACATCAAGGACGCGTGCCTTGAAGGCACTCCAACATCTTCTTCAGGATCCCCAAAAGCACCCATACCCTCAAATCTCCACTTCAGCCATGTTCGCAAACTCCTCAAGTACCCTCTATCCTTGAGCTTGCCAAACATTCCAGCCTCGGCCGGAGGGTACCATTCTCCTAGATTTAACGTGCAACTTAAGAGTTGCTTTACAACAAGCCTGTGCAGTCAATATTGAGGAACTGAGCACTCCAACGTGGACCCCACAGTTCTGGAATCATCCTCCAGCGACCCATAAACGAGCACTATGGTCCAAATCTCCTTTGCACACCGCCAGTGATGGAATACAAATCCCAACAATGAGCCTGTGGGGGCTGAAACCATTGAACCAGCCACCTTCTTGCAAAGTCAAGGAACTTAGTTGCATCTTTCTGGTTCACAGTTTCTTAGACCCATGCGAACCAACACATGCTCTTCTTAACCATCCCTATTCGTTCCCAAGTCGATGCAGTGAAATCGCCAAGACTAAGAAGTGTATCTCGTCTGGGGCACTGCATCTCAACCACAGACTCGAGCATGTGCCGTAGAATGGAATTCCTCACGGTGAGATTCACTCGCCTCAGTTGGACCATATACAGCAGACCAGGGAAGATTGACACCCAAGAGCTGACAAATCCTTCCGTCTCATAATAGCTCGTACCAGTGTTACCTCATATATCATTGGAGTCAGCTTATTGGATACAGCTACAGCAACTCCTTGGGTATGCGTTACCATCAGTGACCAGGCAATAGTAGGTGTGACCACCCGCCATGATCTCGCCGCAATCCGTTCTCAGACCTCAGAGAGTGCGCAACAATACTGATGTCCAAACGCTTTGAGCTCAGATTATAACAGAGACAGGTGCATCATCTCTCTTCGGATAGGAAAATTCCAGGCACCCCACCGAAGGGGACCGCCTTAGGTTAACCCAAGGAGAACCACCGTTCTGGTGGACGACACCTCAGGCACCACCCCAACACACACATTCCGCAATCTGACCCTGGAAGGTTACCCGTGGTTCCCTCCTATCATCAAAAGATTGTGGTGTACCCGAAGCGGTTTTCCCCAATCCCGTCATCCGGTGAGCTGCCTTGCAAATGGAAGCTGCACAGGATGACTCCCACGTTGTGTGTTTCATGCATTTTTTTCATGCTTTGTTATGTTTTGCCGGAATGGAGGGTTTACGGTGGCCCGGAGTGCAATCCTGCACCAACCTCCCATTAAAAAGTAACCCAAACTGCAGTAGGACGGTCCGCAAGCACAATTGCGGCACTCGAGTTAAAGGGCTCGCCATATTTAATGTACAACTAAAAATGGCTCTGTCAAGTCTTCCAGTTGGCCATTCATTGATTCAGATCGGTAAAATAAAGTCAGGTGCAAGTGCTATGCCCATGTGTACTGTGCTTGTGCCCAATTGAACAAAATCGCGACCATGCATGTTCGCGAAATAGTTGGGGATACGTTTTAAGCAAAAACAGAATTGGCTGACAGTCAGCCATCTGGATCTGAGCTTGAAATAAATGACGGGCATATGTAAGCCATTCATTCAAGACCTGTTGTGCCAAGTTTTGAATAAGATTGGTAAATGCATTCCAGAAACGGTTTGACGACGTGTTCAACACTGGGTTTTTATTTTTACAACTAAATTGTCAAACGCCAGTCTACCATCTTTGCATCAGATTGCAAAATAAAGTCAGGTGCAAGTGTATATGCCATCATTTAGCTTTTCGTGGCTTGTGCCAAGTTTGAACAAAAATGGACCATGCATGTCGAGAAATGGTTGGCGGACACGTTGAAGAAACAAAATGCTGCCATGTCGGCCATATGCATCTGATCTTCGAGAAAAAATTGGCGATGCATATGTAAGCCCCATTCATTATCTGTGTGCAAGTTTGAACAGATCGTTTCAGTGTGTAGTCTACCACAAGCCTTGACCCTTGTTCTCCAAAAAAAAAAAAAAATTAGGTGGTCCTTGAGAATTTCAGTTATAAGCAACAATGCCAATATACAACAGTTAACCACTTACTAGTCTGTAACCCCTGCATTCATCCCACACCCTCCACTGCACATTCCACACCCCCTGCTTGTGATATCACCACCACCCACACTGCATGTCATACACCAGCCCTCTTGGATACCTCTGCGCTGCGTATACCTCTCCACAACCACATGTATGGCTCGATCTGTGATTATAACGTCCACCCCACGATGACGACTCTCTCTTCCCTCGTCATGCGATCAACTTGTAATCACCCATCCCAGCTCTTTTTTTTCTCAATGTGGCAATTTCATCTGTCACTTGCTGCAGCGCAGCTGGATGTTGGCCGGCACAACGAGCCAGGCATTGCAGGCAAAGACTTTCTGTGACTGTGGCGTTTGACCCAATCTGCCAACATTCCAAACTGGGATTTTAATACTGCACCAAGGCCCGGGGAGTGGAAGCGTCCCAATCCGTTCAGAAGCTTCAGAAACTGTAAGAAGCCTGACAGCAGACCAAATTGGGACCACGAAGCTACGGCATGGGCATGAGTTAGTAAAAAAGCCAGAAGCAGGGAGGGCAGGAGGGTGACATAGGACAGACAGAACGAGGTAGAGACTGAGAAGATCTTAGGAAACATCAGATAGTTTGCGAAGCAGAGAGTTTGTAAAACCGTTCAAGACTTGAGGGAGACAAGCTAGTTGAGTGGGAGTGGTCGCACCATTGTAATTGGCAATGGAAGCTGAAACAGATCGGGACATCATGTGTGTATGAAGAAAACAAACCACGGATTCGACAGCCGCACCCTTTCCTATCCCTCTCCGCTTGACCATCGCTCCATTCCATCACTAACCCGAACCAAACAAAAGAATGACATGTAATTAGGGGAAGGTGTTTTTTGTGTTCTCATGATCTTCTACCGCTATCTTAGTGCGTGTGTGCGAGCTGTGATCAGCGCCATTAAACTTCATTGCTTTAAGTTGTCAAGATAACGAAGGCACATGGAAATATAGTTGATGAGAGAAAATATTCATCATAAATCCTTGCTTCTTGTTCTTGCCCTCCCCTAATTTTTTAAAAACACTGTTGACACCATTGAAATTATTCGACCTGGTGTTGCGGTCCGGAATGGGAACAGCTAAACTGCCGCACTCAGTAAATTCTACGCATGGGAATTTGCGCCCAAAAACTCCTGGTAGGAGGTACAAACTCTTGGCCTTCATGAGGGCTTCGCTGGCCCCCATTCTTTTCAAAACTGTATGAATGTACTAGTTGTCGGCGGCAGGTTCATTATTGTGCTGTTATAGTTGGAAAACCAAATGTAAAGATATTCTGGGCCTTCCCGGCAGGACGAACGTCTCAGTCCCAAGGAAGCATTGGCATGCATGACATGTTGATTGATTGCCCATTCAAGGACATCAACATTAAAACAGCACCTTTGATGGGGTAAAAGACGTTTTTCGCAAATTAAAGTGCAAGATGTAAGAATTTTTATCTTGCAGGAGTTGCCTGTATGCATCTGAAACAAATTTCCACACTAAACCTACATTTGAAAACCTGCAGTTTTGTCGGGGAAATGTGGACACAAAGTTGGAGTAATACCTTTTGTAATTACACATAAAGCTCCATTTCAGGTAATTGTATAAAACAAAAAAGTCAAGCGCAAATTAGCACACTCGTTACATCATAAGTATATGCAGGACAATGGCATTAATTAAACTTTTGCAGAATTAAAAGCGACATTATTTGATACTGCCAACCTATGGTATATGCAGACTTACACCATGGCTTCCCCACATCATAAGCCATTTGATTAAGGCCCTGTCACACCTTGACGAATGTAGCCAGCGTAAAATGAAAAATGTTGTCTAAAATGCTGGGCACACGTCGAATACGTATTGGGGTAAGTTTTTGTATACTAAGAGCACGCGTGGCATTACATCGTAGTACGCCGGCATCGCAGAAGTGTTCACCAGGATTCATAGTACGCCGAGTGTTAGACAAATTTTCATGCTTTGAAATTTGTTCGACGTTGCCAGCGTATGACTCACACGTTCCGCATTAACGCTGCGCCATAAGTTGTAAGGCACGTTACCGGATCGTTGACACACGTCGACACACGTTACTTTGTAAGTTCTCATATCAAAACACGTCGAGGTAATGTTTTAGCATACACCGAAACTTATTTCTAACCTATGAGGTAATTGTGTTGTCGCACGTTACGCGATCGTTGATACACGTTGACCACCACGTTACTTGTAAGTTAACTCATAAGTCGAAACACGTCGAGGTAATGGTTTAGCGTCAGGTGTTCGGACTCCCTGTTTTTTTTTGGTTTTTTTTTCTTCGTATGACGGTGATGTTGCACTCGATTTCTTGGCGCGGTTATAATATAATATTAATTAATAGGCTGCCGCCTCAACGATTTAAATCATAACCGAAACTAGAAATTGAAGTGTCAACATCACCGTCATACCGAAGAAAAAAAAAAAAGTAAAAAAAACCAGGGAGTCTGGAACACTGACGCTAAACCATTTACCTCGACGTGTTTCGACTTATGAGTACTTACAAGTAACGTGTGTCGACGTTGTGTCAGCGATCGCGTAAAACGTGCCTTACAACTTATGGGCCAGCGTATGCGGAAACGTGTGTCAATACGCCGAGTACGTCGAAAAATTTTCAACATGCGAAAATTTGTCGACGTATCGGCGTACTACAACGTATGCCAAGCGGTGCTTCCAGCGTGCTCTTAACGTTTATACCAAACTTACCCATAACGGAATTCACGTGTGCCAGCGTATTCGGCAAATTTTTCATACGTCGGCATACGCTGACTTAAAACGTCAAGGTGTGACGGCGGCTTGGACACTTCGATGTCTAGTGCGGTTATGGATTTGAATCGTCGAGCTGCACCTATTAATAGCCTACGCCACTGATCGGTCGCGATACGCTGCCGCGCCCTATGCATAAGTTTATGACTATCGTTCTGGGCATAGGTTGTTGAACGCCGACAACACGCTCAGCATTCGTGATATAAGTTAATCTATATGTTATCGAAACGTTCTGTGTACGTTTACAATACGTTATGCATACGTCCAACTCGTTTATGAATACGTCCCAAACTGGTAAGAAAAAAAAAAACATCATAGTTCAAGCGTACGCCAGCGTTTTACATACATTTTGATACCTTCCCATACGCTGGCTAAAACGTCAAGGTGTGACAGGGCCTAGGAAGGGAACTCCTCACAGTTCCACAACTCTGAGCGCGCGCGGT
>CM068960.1:137396458-137408866 GCA_035128595.1 Eptatretus atami | reverse complement strand
CTGTAACATAAAATGCAATAGTTTATATGTGATAATTTTGAGCCATTTGTTGTTTTGACCATATCATATACGTATTTATTCTTCTGTCTCTTTCTTATTCCAGACTGACTTGAAACATGGCATCCAATGAAGCAGAGGGGTGGTTCCTTCAACTGTGAAAAATCAAAGAAATCTTATCTCTGCAAGCCGCCAGCGCCATGCGTACTATCACTAGACAGTTAGCAAAATTCGTTGGTGATTGGGTTGCAGTGTGGAACTAGGCATAGACTAGCTGATGATCCTAAGCACTGCACTGCTTATGTCACAAAAGGTGTTTCGACATAACGTCGAAAGCCTTTACAATCCAAGGGAAGCATTTTTGGTGGACATGCTGTCAAATAATCGGCAACGAGGAGCCACGTGGCAATCTCTCACCTTCCATAGAGGCAGAACGAGGACCGTTACGATTAGTTCCATATAATTTGCAGGATGACGGTGGTCGGCAGTTTGAGGTCTTCGGTTGACTCACAACACCTAAACACACATAGCACTCACCGCCTAGTAATAGTGTTCAAGAAATTTTAGGTCTAAATGTGGCGATGGGTTATCAATGCGCGGTGTCGTGAACTCTAGTCTCCGACCCAGAGAGTCGCATAGAGTGGAATAAGCAGTAGTCCACTTGGCAGATTACTGCTGAATTGAGGGGCTGACATGATAGAGCCACACAAAGATTTCTTTTAATGTGGAAATATTGTACGTACAATTGGACAGAGCAGCACGCTTTAATAGATTGCCACACAGCGTAGTCAAGAGATATCGCGGATGGTGGCTAAGGAGAGCTCAGTCAGCAGTCAGTACCTTACATGCAGCAGATGCTGACAGTCCACATAGGATGTCGCATGACAATATGTTGCAAAGCGGCTGCCGAGAGGTAGGATGTATGCCATCGGAAGTCGGAGCATCAGACATGACAGCCACAGGATTGATGCTTCGCGTGTGTCCATATGATTCGTCACTGCTCATGTGTAGAGGTCATCCGATAGAGACTGCAGGCGGAATGGATTCCACGAGAGGAGTAAGACTTTGGACTCTGGGAACTTCTGTTGTAGAATGTAGATCAACACAGTTGAAAAAGAGACGTACCCACACCCCCCCCTGTTCAGATATGTGTGTAAAATATGCAATAAAATTAATTTTCCAGCCGTCCCACGCCTCGTGGATCCCCAGTTAGATGATCAGACCAGAGGGAAAACCAGCAGACTGAACGATGGCACCATTGATTGAAACATTTTTTCAACACACAATATTGGGTAGACGACTGTGTAGTCCTCATCCGGAGTTGGGTTGCTAAAAGCATTCATGTGTTCTGGGGCAAAGCTCTCAATCTTCGAAGCAGATAATATCGACGAGAAATAGACCAAGATGAAAACTTTAGCAACATAGGCTCTCAACGCAAAGTCGTTCACATAGGACACATAATAAAAGTAGATCATGACAAATCTTGTTCCTTGAATACTTGAATCAGTTATCGCGAGGCAGAGAATTATAAGGTGCTGAGACATCATTCACGGTGAGTGATCGAATGTCCCCGACCTTGCTTCATCTCTCTCTCAGCATGAATTTCATACATACCAAAATTTCATGACGACCTATTATCGTGCTTGACTCATCATGCCGATTGTCTACACCTCACTAGGAAAAATTCACATGCAGTGAAGTAACTGAATGGTGTGAGTCAATAGTTGATTCGACAAATTTTGGACTCAATGGAGAACGAGTCAAACAGTAACAGGTGAGGCAATGCAGAGCAACTGCTGTGCATATATGCATGTCGATAGATTCATGGCTGTGTATCCAGTTGGTCAGTATATCATGGGAGGTCATATAGGTGTTAAAGACAAACCAGATATTGCCTGCGAGTATAACACACAAAATGTGCAGTATCGAGTCATCTGTTCCAAGTCTTGAGTAGAACTCATGAGAATGCAATGAAGCCTCCTGGAATGGAAGGTTATTTCTCGTGAGGACACAATGGCATAAATGAGTAGTTTCCTTGTATGGTATACTCATAAATGAGCAAGTAACAATATGTAGCGCATGTACGTTATAGGTATCGTATGCGTCCTAGCCTACAATGTGACTGCAAAAAGCAAGATAGTAGATCAGCTGCAACCTATAGTGAAGACCTGCACTATTCTCCACTACAACTGAAGTCATTACTTCAGTCATTGTTAAACAGGAGCTAAACAGAGCCAGTAGTAGTCAACTGAGTTGACTTTGTTCCGCTGCTCCGACCACATATATGGATCCTGCTTCTGCAGACATGGCGGTCGATCCATGATGAATTTCTGCGTCAAGAGATCATTGGGTCACCAGCAGACAGTGAGCAAAGACACAGGATGCTACCCTGATTACATGTGCTCCTAAGGTCTGCAAGACTCTCTTGTTTTGAGGAGATGCAGTATACAAAACACGCGATGCTCATATCAGACGCAGAGTAGAGTTAGTGACAACAATTAGTCGACTGACTAACACATGTTTCTCGCGTCACGAGTATGCAAGCGGAGCTTCCACTGGACACGATCAGTTTGCCTGCCAGATAGAGCGACTAGCAAAGAAACTCCTGGCAACACTGCCCAGTGCTGAATTGACTGTAGCTAGATGGAGTAGGTGCCGATGGGGACACGTATAGCTTAATGTACTATCTGCTTGTATTTTTCCTTTCCAAGCCATCTGGGATAGGTTCAGCAAAAGGGAATTTTGCTCATCCAAATTATTACGATGTTTAACAAGAGTGGTTAATAAATGTTTTTTTCATATTACACCCCTTCCCGTCACGTGGTTTTCCGAAAATTAAACATGAAAAATTAGGGAATAGGCGCCTATCATAAATTGGCTCACTCACAAGACTAAACAAATTTTTTCTGGTATATCAGATGCAGAATTTAACAACCGAACTAAGTATTGAATAAATCCGCACGGGGTTTGCAACTCAAACAGATAAACAGACAAAGGAATACTTTGTACAGTATTTTATGCGCTAAAACCGAAAAAAAACAGCAACACTCTTCTCGCAGGATGTAGTGTGTGTAATAACGGGGTGCTGAACACTCACGTCCGAACAATGTTGAAACACTGATAGCGATTCTGAAATGAAATTCTAGAAAAATTCGGTATGACAAATCTTAAATATGCTTTCAACACTTCCTGAGATGGCTAGTATGGGAAACATAAAAGGGGCAAAATACGAATAAGCTAAATCTCAAATTGGTTGTGAGCGGCAGGACGGCACGTAGGTTTTTTCTGAATAAGTGGGACACTCACTAGTAGTAATAGTGATCAAAATAGCAACGTGTTGTGTTCACAGTTACTTTGTGTGTGTCAATATCGGAGGGCTTTAATAACTGTCTGAAAAGTTAGGCGTATTTTGATTTAACGATTTCATCTTTTTAAAATTGTTGGTATAAAGTAATATAATTTCCCTGTCAGGCGGTACAAAAAGTGGACTGCAACGAGAAAAGCACCCCGGAACCATGGGGGTCTGGCACAGAAATGGGGGAAGATTTGTAAATTAATCAATAGAGGAGTAATCATCACAGTTGAGGCAGCTAGGAGAAAAAAGCAAAGCGATATAATGAGGACAAAAAGTTGATAAAGCTATAGATCAAATGAATCACAAAGCTCAACCCAAGAAGGAAGTAATCAAGTGCATAAAAAAGGCAGGCGCCGAGGTAAGGTAAGTTCAGCGACACTGGGGGGCCGATAGCACAGGCCAGCTAGAGAAAACCTCCTCAGAGCGCTCCACGCTCGGGTCAAGACGATGCAAGTGTTTCACGCGAGGGCCCGGGTTTTCTATTACGCGGTGGATTTATTACTCCGCACTTCTCGGACAGCGAAAGTCATGCAGTAGGAGGTACCTGGACACCTCTTGGTCCAACGTCATATCCCGTTGACCATATGGACGCTGGCCTCGGAGAGGAGTGTCGCATAGATCGCACCCCAGTGTGCATCCTTTAGCGTTGTCGGATGGGTGCGGTTCCGGGAACCCGGTAAGTTTGACATAGAGTATAACACAATCTTCCTTTAGTCATGCCCGCGTTATATGGTTAACTAATCATCTAACACTGCGATCTCTGAACAATTCTTGATGGTAGGCAGACAACAAATGACTGACAAAAACAAGGAAGAGAATGCAAATATCATTAGAGTAAACTACAATAGTTCCATAACGAGTATAGGATGGTGTAGATGCCTAAGAGATTGAGAATAAATAGGACCTAGATGACGGCTAAACAACCGAGTTACATGACATCAGCACTTAAAATGATGAAATTAGTCATCTTGGAAGTTAAATAGGAATAACACAATCCATAACCCAGTCGCCAGCGCCATACTCTTGTGCAAAGATTGGGTGCTGCCCTCAGCCCCATCCAATCTAACAGGCCCCCCTTTGACCCAACAACACATGGTCGCTTGGAGAAGTTATATGATTGTTAGGGTCCACGTATGAGCGTAAACGATTAGATTGAAAGAGAAATGGATTTGTCAATAAAACGTCTGCAGCACGATCGATAGGGGTACGGTAGCAGTGGTTATAAAGATTTTTTGGTATCTAAACATATAAAAGGAGGGCTGACAGATACACTGAGGCATACATACGTGAGTAGTTACGCCCTGGACAATACGTCGCTAGTAACACTTCACTCGGGATACACACAGGGGGTAGTAGCCGAAGCGGAGCAACATTTCCGCATGCATTTGAAAAGATTTTGCGGGATAAGTATACTGTGCCACAGCAATTGATGATTCTAAACGTGATTAGAACGTTTCACATCAGGTAAAGGCGCGCACGTAGTGAAGCTTGTAGGTACGTTACGGGCGAGTCTGGGATGACACACCCGTGGACACAAGGTTCATATTGTACGTGGGTTATCTCCATAAGTCGAAACGACGCTCGACGCTCTCAATAAGTTTAGCAACCCGATACTTAGTTTACTAACCCTAGAGGAACGCGTGTCTGTAGGGACAAGTGGTATTCCTGTTTTATATGGTTTGATTTTCGAGAACAGATGAAAGAGTATTGGGAAAACCCGGGGCACACGCGACTTGTAAGTTACTACATAAGTCTGAAAAACACGTCGAGTGTATATGGTAGCCGTCAGTGTTGACGTAGAAACGCGGCTTATTCCCTTTTTTTTTTCTTCGTATGGAGCGGCGATGTCTCTGCCACACTCGGTGATTTCTAAGCGCGGTAATCAAAATAATATGAGATCAATATGGGACTGGTGCCGGCTTCCGTCCAACGATTTAATACAACCCAGTCAGCCACTTTGTAAGAGTCTGTATATGTGCGCCCGATCCACCGGGTGCATACACGCGAAGAAACATAAACACGTAAAAGAACAGCGGTGTGAGGTCTGTGAACCACTGACACGCTAATCTGCCATTTAGCCTCGCTCTCGCGGGAGGCCTCGAAGTTGTCGGACTAGTTGTCCCTGTTCATGAACACACAATCCAACCATTGGTCAGATGAACCGGTTCCGAGCAGCGACTCGATGGTTAGGGCACCTTCAACAGCTCAAGTTCAAGCTCGGTGATGACTTGGTGAGATTGGGCACAGGCTGGGAACGGCTCATCACTGACGATTCTCTCGCTGCGCTGCCGTTGCATGCGTATGTCCTCTGAGAGAGGCATGGTAAAGTGTCTCCCATGCGGTGACGATAGAACATACTCGCAAGTGGAAGGACGCAGCAACGCATCACATGCTTAATGCAGCACTGACTCAATTCAGTGCTCGCTCCACCCAGAGAGCGGCACTTATTTAAGATGTGGGGCGGTGTTTTGTCCTCCCATTATTTAATGGGAGAGTGGGGGGGGGAGGATGAAGATGTGTTAGTGTATTTAATGTACATTTGTGGTGATTCTTAAATTAAGATTGTCGGTGTTTTCCTGCATTTGATAGGATTTGTGTAAAATAAACTTTTAGCAATTGTTTAAAACGAAAATACAGTACAAATCTGGTTGTTGGTGATTGTCTTTAAGCAATTCTGTTTTTTGTTTTGTAATGTTTTTATGATGTTTCTTGCGATGGTGGAATTTGGTTTTTTTCATATCCTTCTTCCAGTGTGTGTGGTGTGTGTGTGTGTGTGTCGTGGTGGTGTGGTGTATCTACACATATATTTTGAAGCATAACCAAAATGCTTGTAAAGTTTTGAAAGATGTGCGGTACAAAGTATAAATTTTATTGTAGGCCATTTATTATTGATTTAAAGTGAGAAGTTTACATTTTGTATTATTGATATTTTATTTGATGAAGTTTGTTTTTGTAAACTGCTTTGAATGAGCAATTATGAAGGCAATATAAAGTATTTAGTGTATGTGTCACATATTTAGGCAAAGTTAAGAGGTCGAAGTGGTCCAGACTCTATTTCCATGTACTTACATCCAAGATGGAAGAGAGCAGAAAAAGTCTCAAAAGTAAGTGGATATGTTCTTACGAGTGAGCTCCTCGAAGAGCATTATTGTAAATCAATACATGGCAGTACTGTTGTTAGTCCAGTTTTGGTGATCGTAACGAGTCATCTTAACCGTCAGGCAATGACACAAAGAAAAGCTCAAACCTGGCACATGATGCATACCCATGAGGTAAGATGTTGAATCTACTGCTGAGACGAAAAGTGCGCGAGAGATATACAGTTGGAAACAGTTGCCAAGGCTTCCATTGTGGGCCAAGATACATTCTGTATTACACTGAGAAATGTACGACTAATACCAATGAGAGAAAGCCTAGTTTTATCTTAAACGTTCAACATGCAAGGTGGGAGGGGCTAGGAAGCATGCTCCGTGATGACAGAGCAGCATACGAAGAAATCAAGAGGAAAAAACGCGATGAGAAGAAGAGTCTCAGGAGATACAGCACTGATGGGCAGGGAAGTGGTGGATGGGGCATTGATACCATCGGAACTATTGAGACAAAGGCGAAAGGTTTGGAGGAAATATCACAACTGAAAGCCTCAACAAACAAACCTGAACAGTGTATCAAGACAAGAAGAAAGCATGCAATGTGACAGATGGCAATCAAATAGCTACAATGAAAAGTGAGAGACTGAAAGGGTCAGTACATAACAACTACAGATTGAATACAGTGATGCACTACGGTTGTGATGCCAGTGGTTACACTGTAACAGTTCGTGTTTAGAAGAACCTACAAAAATGTAAATCCGGAAATTCGATCAAACTGCAATAGACAGTTATCGAGGTACTATCACATTCTGCAAAATTCTGGAACTATAGCTGTAGCCACAATAATCATAACTGCTGAAGGACAATGGCTTTGTGTTTAAGGTTATGGAATCATTTGCAATTATAGTTATAAAATAAAAAGTATGTGATGAACAGGGATGGTATGTGGAAAATTGGATAGAGAAAAAAAGAAGCTTCTGTTTGAACGAACTTGGTATGCAACAGCGAAACTGCATATTTGTAAAAATACTCGTTCTTCTCCAATGCCCCTTTCATCTTATGATTGCTAAGCAAGAAATGACTCCAAACGGTGCTTCTCCGAGAGTTTCTGGAGGGAATGTCATCTGAGGAATCCAGGGGGCTGAGGCAGGAGATGGTGGGACTCACGTCCAGTATACAACTCCAACTTATACAGAAGCGGGGCGCTCAGTTCACTTCCTATTTTGATGCATCGTCTTGGCATCCTTGTGCAGGATCGCAGCAGTGCATTCGAGGATATTGGTGTTGGTCTTCCTATATTGACAAAGCAACTTGCGGGTGATGAGATAGACTTAACTAACTCCCGTGCCCACCACCCCCTCATTTCGTCACATCACAATCCAATCACCTTTATTTTTGTTGTTCGCCTCCTTCCTAGGTGCGGTGGTGAACAAGTCTACCATGGTTGATGCCACAATCCCACTCCTCGTCCACCACTTCTCACCCCATACCCACCCGTACGCTTATGATATCTCCTCACCAACCCTACTGCCTCATGTATCGTCTCTTGCATTCTTTCCCCATCGGACAAAAATCCAGCACTTCAGCGGCATCTCAAAGCATCTTTATGCTTTACAATCCGTACTATTTGTTTATCTCTCTGATTTGTATGTGTGAATGCAAGTCATTTTAAATATTTTCCATGCTCGGTTTTTTTTTTCTAAGACGAATGCAATTATCAAAGGTGTATGACGCTCATGTTTGAAATAAATAGTGACAAGTCGATGTTTGAAAGATATAAGTTTTGTTAAGCATTTAGCTCTTCCTGAACTGGTGATGAGAGAGCAGCATGAATGTCTTGTATCACGGTCCTCGGGTTATCAGTTACACTAAGAGATTGCTTGCCATCATGGGACAATGGAAGGCAGTGTAGTGCCGTCCTCATAATATTGAGTTAGAACTCAAATTTCTGTTTTAGTGTCACTAAATTAATACTTCATGTTAAAATATCTGAACGCAGCCAGAAATTTCCAAATAGCAAAGTATTTTTGGGGCAGCGGATTCTCATTGTGGACACTGTCTTTTGTGTTTTATCTGATCCCTCAGTTGGGGGACGAGCGAAACAAGCCTAGGTATATGACAGAATATGGGATACAGTCGCACGTGTCAGACTGGAGGTGAACCGGGAAGACACAGTGCTGTAGTGGTGTATGTCATCATGAGCATGAGAAGGGCTGGTGACTGATGATCATGGGAGGAGGGAGGAAAAGAACGGAGATGCAATGCCTATGTCATCGGGTTTGTCGTGACCTGTATCCATATTCTAAGATCATATGGACCTATAACTGTGTTATCGCGTCCGTCCACCAAGCAGAGTGATCAGATAAATAACACAAAAAACCACCGAGGTCACAGGCAATTCCGTGTGCTTCCGAAATATACTTGCTACATTTGAAGATTTGACAGGTGGTCCGAGATATTTAAAAGCTTGAATATTAATTTAGTGAAACTAAACACATGAAATTTTTTGAGTTCTAACTCAATATATGCAAACGGAGCACACAAGCTTGAATTGTCCGTGGGAAAGCTTTTTAGTTACGATGAAACCCGAAGTCGTGAACAAGGAAACGAGTCATCGCTCTCTACTGTAATTCAGAAAGAAAGACTGAGTAACATTTAATATCTCCAATCGACTTGAAAATCAAAATTAAGACATAGAGCTAGATTAACCTTGAAATTCTATTGCATCGTTAGGAAAAAAAAACCGAGCAAAAGATAATTTAGAAATGATCCAATGCACAACTCAATAAGGGAAACAACAAAATAAGTAAGGAGTAATGCATAAGATGAGCTTGAGATCGGCTGATGAGCTGGATAGTTTGTGCGATGGGGGAAGACAGAATGGCAAGAGAGGAAGATAGGCAAGGTGGAGGATGTGTGAGGACGGAATACAGTAAGGACGGGGGTTTGGAGAGTGGAGAAAGTTGGGTGAGGACAAGGGAGTGGGAGTATTGTGGAAGGCAGGGAAAGGCTTGGTGTCATCGACGCAACCCTAAGGGAAGGGAAGCACAAAAAGGGGAGTTGGATGTGAAGGGACAGAAGAGGTGGGGTAGGGTGGGGAAGAGGGGTTTGAAAGCATACCACCCCATCAATTGCTTGCTAATATCAGAAAGAAAAAAGGAGGCCAATAATTCCTCGAATGCCGGCTGATCGCACAAGATGGCCATGAGCAACGGTCATCAAAGAGGAGAGGGATTATGAAGCAGCCCCATCTGATGAATAAGGGAGTAATGTGGAAGTGACATCCACACAGGCTGCCACCGTAGCACCCTCGGATGCCATAGAGTAAGGTCCCCTGCCAGAAGCTCTCGGAGAAGCAGCACTGCTTTGGGAGCATTTCTTGCCTTGCAGATAAAGATAAGAGGTTGAGAGAGGGGAGACGACATTTTACAAATGATCATTTGGCGTGAAGTAAAGTTCTTCAAAAGGGAAGCATCAATTTTCTCTCTATCCAAGTTCACAGTACAATGCAACCGTTATCAATACTTTGTTATTTATAAATATGAAATTGAAGTGATTCCATAACCGACCAAAGACCCATAGCTCAGATTTATGGGATAGTGTGTGCCTACAGCATTATGCTCAGAAATTGTGGCAGAATGGAATAGTTCGATAATGTCTATTCAAGTTTGATCGAATGTTTGCAGGGAATTGTATCAATGTTTGTAGTCTTCTCAAAAATGTTACGTGAAACACGCATCACAAACATTTAGTGCCAATTGCACGTATTCGATCGTAGTGTTGTACTGAACCATTTTCAGTCCCTTCATTTCACGTTCATTAGTGAAGCTATTTCTGATGTGGACAGGTCAAAATCTTCAATGGCATGGCTGTATCTTCTTGTCTTGAAACAGTGTAGGTTTGTTTTCTTGTGAGTTAGCTGTGAACATATGTGGCCTTCACAAACTGTCGTTCTTTGATCAACTATGTTCATCGAATCAGGTACATAGCCCCATCCACCACACGCGCCACTCTGTGTGGTGGACCCTGAGATCTTCTTTCATTTCGCCGTTGTCTGCTGTTTCTTCTTAGGGCCTGTCATCAGAAGTGCCTCGTAGCCAATCCCTTGCATGTTGACCGGTCTTAAGAAGAATGTAGCTTCTGGCCTCATGAAGGGTTATCGCATAGATATTCAGTGTTACAGAATATGGCCATCAAAGGAAGCGGCACTGGCAACGTAAAATCCTTGCCACATTGGTCTCAGCATTGATGTACGATACTCATTGGGTGATCATTGCCAGGTTTGAAGCTGTGTCTTTGGTCAATTTGGCGCTAGTCAAGGTGACCGTAAATAACAAGTGACAACGTATGCATGTATGATGTAGAATAGATGCTTGTCTCGAGTTGAGCCTCACTTCGATTAAAACTAGTTCAATTTTGGAGATTTTTCGTCTCTCCATCTTGGCATGTAGTAGCATGAGAAATGGAGAGTTTGGACACTTGCCCTTCAGTTGCAAAATGATGTGAACAAAAACCATGACATAATATATGCCCATAATGTTGTCACATATTTAAAAAAAAAACTAATATAATGAAAAATATCCATATATAGATAAAGTGTATAACTTTCTCATCTTAAATAAAAATAAATGGCTACGAATAATAGTTATACTTGATAAAGCACATTCCTTCCAAAGAAACTTACAAGGCATAATGGGTGTAAGCTCAATATGTGTGACAGCACCCACACACACAACACCACAACACACCAACTGGAGAGAAGGATATAAGCAGATAAACAATCATCACGCACAGGAAACATCATAAATAAACATTTACCCAAACAAAAAACAAAATGCCTTAAAGTAACAGTGCACAAACACCAAATCTGTTCTGTTTTTCAGTTTAACAGGCTAAATTTATAAACCAAAACCTTTCTAATGCGGAAACACAGACAATTTTATTTGAAACAAAAATGACATAATACCTACATTTCCATCCCCCCCGTCCCCTCTCCAATCTAATAATGTGAAGGAACCGCCGAATCTATTAATCCTACGCTTCGGGGGAGCGAGGACATGTGATGTCAGTGCTGACTAAGCATGGTGCTACGTGCTTTTCTCTGGTCACTTCATTGGGTTTTGGTCTAAATCGTCACACCGGCAAGGACACTTTTATAAGCCGGATGCCCCTCTCAGATAGCATGCAGGCAGAAACCATCGCGCGAGCATGGCACTCGATTGGATGACCGTTCAGACCCGATGCCACGATCATACGAAAAACGTCTAACTACCACCCGAGCTGTGACTGGCTGTGAAGGTGCCCTATCATGATCGTGCGCGTGAACTTCTGTTCCGAATCCGGAAAGTGAATAAGTGTGTCATGACAAGGAACTGGGACGAGCAATGAGCGTAAAAGCAAGCACAACCAAGCAGGGCTCCCACGGCCGGAGTGACCTCGCATCGGACAACATAAGGGCTAATGGTGCTGGAGGGAGCATCCTCCGTGTTGATTGGGGGGTGATTCAGTTTTCATTCGCCGGCACTTCTGCGTTCGGCATCTACAGGTGTTCGTGGCGGTTGCAGGCTTTGACATGGAACAGCAGTGCTGCGTCTGACACCTCCGTATCACGTGCTGGGCGGCAGGTATTACTCGACGTGAAACCGGAAAAACCAATTGTGCAGGTGATTCAGATACACTGATCACCTAACCGAGTGTCCGGTGGCCCTGCCGACGTGATTTGGAGCTGGGGATCTGACTTCGAAACTTTGGTTGCAATTAACTTATCATTTCACATTTATTTGAGCGCATAATACTATCGCACAATTTGTTTTGTTAAGGGGGTGGTGGTGTGGTGGTGTAATATTATCATAGAGCAAAGGAAGGTGGGTGTGTGAAAGTAGTTTGGCCATCTGTACAAGTGGAAGTTAAGTAGAATTGTCCGTTTGGTGTGTGCAAGGGGGTGTGCGTGGTAATGATTAGTTGCGT
>CM068960.1:137355191-137376300 GCA_035128595.1 Eptatretus atami | reverse complement strand
GGCACACGTCGAATACGTATGGGTAAGTTTTGTATACATTAAGAGCACGGTGGCATACATCGTAGTACGCCGGCATACGTCATAGTACGCCGAGCTGTTAGACAAATTTTCCATGCTTGAAATTTTTCGACGTATGCCAGCTGTATGACTCACACGTTCCGCATAACGCTGGCCATAAGTTGTAGGCACGTTACGCGATCGTTGACACACGTCGACACACGTTACTTGTAAGTTACTCATAAGTCAAAACACGTCGAGGTAATGTTTAGCATACCCGAAACTTATTTCTAACCTATGAGTAATGTGTTGTCGGCACGTTACGCGATCGTTGAGACACGTTGACACACGTTACTTGTAAGTTACTCATAAGTCGAAACACGTCGAGGTAATGGTTAGCGTCAGTGTTCCAGACTCCCTGTTTTTTTTTGGTTTTTTTTTCTTCGTAGACGGTGATGTTGACACTTCGATTTCTGGCGCGGTTATAATATAATATAATTAATAGGCTGCCGCTCAACGATTTAAATCATAACCGAACTAGAAATTGAAGTGTCAACATCACCGTCATACCGAAGAAAAAAAAAAAGAAAAAAAAAACCAGGGAGTCTGGAACACTGACGCTAACCATTACCTCGACGTGTTTCGACTTATGAGTAACTTACAAGTAACGTGTGTCGACGTGTGTCAGCGATCGCGTAACGTGCCTACAACTTATGGCCAGCGTATGCGGAACGTGTGTCATACGCCGAGTACGTCGAAAAATTTTCAACATGCTGAAAATTTGTCGACGTACTCGGCGTACTACAACGTATGCCAGCGTGCTTCAGCGTGCTCTTAACGTATACCAAACTTACCCATAACGAATTCGACGTGTGCCAGCGTATTCGGCAAATTTTTCATACGTCGGCATACGCTGAACTAAACGTCAAGGTGTGACGGCGGCTTGACACTTCGATGTCTAGTGCGGTTATGATTTGAATCGTCGAGCTGCAGCCTATTAATAGCCTACGCCACGTGATCGTCGGCGATACGCTGCCGCGCCCTATGCATAAGTTAGACTATCGTTGGGCATAGGTTGTGAACGCCGACAACACGCTCAGCATTCGTTGATATAAGTTATCTATATGTTATCGAAACGTTCTGTGTACGTTACTAATACGTTATGCATACGTCCAACTCGTTATGAATACGTCCAAAACTGGAAGAAAAAAAACATCAATAGTTCAGCGTACGCCAGCGTTTTACATACATTTTGATACCTTGCCATACGCTGGCTAAAACGTCAAGGTGTGACAGGGCCCTTAGGAAGGGAACCCTCACAGTTCCACAACTCTGTCTTGATAAATATTCAAATTGAGTGTTTCAGTCCAAGATCAATGACTGAGCCAATACAATTGTCCAGACTGAATCAGATGACAGGACTCGTAGCAGCTCATTGAAGAAGCATACATACCTGGTAAGCTTGCTTATTACTTGGCAGCTTGCTTATCTCCTGAAGGACAAGCTCTTGCAGATTTTCCACTGCTTGATGATTTCTCATCTCAAGATGCTCCAGTGGCATGTCTGTACCATTGCTTTGGTGAAGGATTCACCGGTGAAGTTAGACTTACCAACTCATATCTTTTTTCTGACATAACGGACTTATCTACATTATACACATGCTTTAGATAAAGCGACTAAATCTCATTGAAGATACGCTCCGTGTTCAAGTAGACTAATACAACTCCAAACATGTTTACATTAAGCTATTCAGAAAAAAAAGCAAACAAATTCCATTTTCGGCTTGCTTCTCTGCAAGAAACAGATTTAAAAAGATAAAGCGCAACATGGTGGCTTCAAACACATGGATTTATCATTTTACAAGCTTGAACGATGTAGCAAACTTGGTGGGTGAATTAACATAGCAAGAGGGTACGTGGAATGGCCATGATTACAAACCTGGTTTCTTTGCTTTAGCTTTTGAAAGGTGTAGAAGGTGCCACGTCCTTGATGTTAGTTTCAAGGTGAAAGACTTTTGGATCAATGGCCGACAGGTATGAGGCTGTGAGTGGAGAAAGATGCATTTAAATTTTCGCCATTCCTGTATTGTTAACAATATGATGCATAATTCTCATTAGATGATGGTAATAAAGGTATTTTTCATATAAAACAGTAGATTTCTCGAAACCAACAACCAACACACACACACACACACACACACACACACACACACACACACACACACACACACCACACACACACCACCACACACACACACCACTTAGGAGACCAAATGTACATGTCGTCACATTCACATCGTACCAGTACAATGCCAAAAAAACGGAAACGGCTGTGTTGAAACCAACACCAGCTACAGAATTTCTTGTTTGGGTTATTCCAGGCACGGCGTTGACCCCCACACTGAACTGGGTTATAAACCATAAGACAAGGAACCAAAAAAAGGATACGAATGCCATGTGATATATGGCATATTTCGAACTCCACAGCTGGACGCACATCGAGCAACAGGTGAGGTTTTCTTTATCCAGCACTTCCTTGTAGTCCTGTTTGGTAAATAGGATAATTTGAGGTTGAAAAACAGTGAAATTTTAATGAGGATAAAAGGGCAAAAATAAACAGACCGTGTAGACCCAATAACAAATTGTAGTTAACAACTGTGATGATACGAGGAAGCTTACTTTTGCAATCATATTATCTTCATACCAGGGAGTCATTTCTTGACGTCGTGGTTGCGTTCTTGAAAATCGTGATGTTAAGCGAAGCTAATTTCCACATATAAATTAATGTAAATGCATGGCTTAGGTTCCAGGGAGAGTTTTTGTGCCCGATAAGACCATTGTAGACATGAAATACAGTACAATGATAAAATTATTTAAAACACTTTAATACAGCTGACTGGGTGAGGGTTGAGGGGCTGGCGTGCGTCTGAAGATCATCCACCCTCCTCTTGTTCCATATGCTTCTCTTGCTCCTCATTGCTGAGTTCCAACACAAAAAGCATCAAGAGTGGATTATTTTGCTTTCTTTTTATTTTCTGTGTAATTTCCTTATAACAACTTATGCCATCAGGAACTGCTCTGAACACCATTGAACTACTGTTAGGTGTAGGGTGAGATGTTTGGATCATCCTCACTGAAGATTTGCAAAGCAAAATCCACCCCGTTCAAGCCTTAGCAAGACACTTAGTGGATAACACATGATGTTGTTCTTCTTCACTGTCTTCTTCCTCCGATCCATTCAAAGCTTGAAGTTCTTCAGATCTTCGTTTGTCAATTATTCTCCATGAGATTCGAGAATCTCTATGAGGTCACTTTCCTCCACCTCATCGAATACAGCTTTCCTTGCCAACTTGACAATTTGTTGCTTGGGAGATGGGACTAGATCTTGCAAGCCCCTGAAATCACACACTACTTCTGGCCAAATTTTCTTCCAAACACCATTCATGCAGAACTCCGTAACTCTTTCCACGATTCGCCAGTGATATAAATGGCATTCAAAATGCTGAAGCGTTTCCTCCAAAAGTTGGTTTACAAACTTCTGGTCCTCTGCATTGGTGAATTTGACTAGTTGGTCAAGCATCCTGCATGTGTAGTATACGTTGAAAGTCTTGTTGAGACCTTGATCCATTAGCTGAATCATTGCTGTGATGTGATCAGTATCGTGTGATCAGTGATCAGTATCGTGATGATGTGATCAGTATTGATGTGATCAGTATCGTGATGAGAACAACCTTGACATCACGACTGAGATTGTTGAGATTGAGTGGATGACCGGGTGCGTTATTAATGAGCAATAAAATCTTGAAATCCACGTTTTCTTTTGCACAATATTTCTTCCATTCTGGATAGCCATACTGCTCAACCAATCAGAGAAGATTGCACCACTTATCCACACCTTATTATTGCCCTCCAATGGACCGGGAGATGCTGCTTTGAATATCCTTTGAAAGCGTGTGGGTTGAGGAAGTGATACATTGCAAGCGGTTTTGATCCTTGACCCAGACAGACAGCCGACGCTCCATCTTCTCATCGTGCTATTTTGTGATCGACTCATCTTCTTTGCACTTATGGGAGTTGCAGACATGGTACTTGCACACATCTTGTCAACGTTGGTCAGAATTGTCCTTCCTGTGGTCAGTATAAGGCTGAGCATCACATCAATGTCCACCACACGTTCACTCTGGTCAAAGCGATTCAAAACTTCCATGTTTGGTTCCCAAACTACTGATGCTTTTCCATGAATATATTGGGAGTAGAAACAACACCGTCACCTGGGTGATTTTGACTCATCTTGGGGATTAAAAACTGTAACATAAAGCATGTGAAGTGCAACGAGATTAAATACATCATGTTATTACAGTCTAACGACGTTATAACAAAGCACGCAATGACGTGAAGCAAAATGTGTCTTTAATTGGTTCACGGCGTAATGTTCAGCAAAACGATGTTAAAAGGGGGGTAACGTTAAGCGAGGGTCCCTGTATCTGAATTTGATTACCCTGGAATCGGATTCAACTGCAAAATGTCCCAGATGCCTCCTTGATCCAACCCTGGCAACACAGTACCAAAGTGTTTGAAGATATTAAACTTGGTGATAATAATGAAAAATAAGTTGATATCTGAACATCATACGACTAAACAATAGTGAATGCAATTTATGACAAAGCTTCAATTTTGCTGCTGAATGGCAGGGTCTTCCACTATTGAGTGAGAAATGCTTTAAAATGGCCCTTTAGGCTAATTGTCATGTTTACAGTCATGCCATCTTATTAATTATTAGGGCTTCTGTGACTACGAAGTCCTTTTCCCTTCCTTTCACCAATTACGATTCATTTTGTGTTTCATAAAACAAAGCACAGGTTTGTCGAAACAAGTATACGGTATTCGCCCGATGCACTTTAATCCTGAGGACAAGGAGATGAAATATACAAAATATACAATCTCTGATGAACACCACCTGTCTCACTTTGACTTAGGCTCACTGATGCAAGTATCGTGATGAGGCATCGAGCATTTAGAAATAACATTATCTATCCCTGTTTGTGGCATGATAGTACATTTATGTCAATAACTCTAAATTAAATTTTCAATGTTTGAGGACTTGATTTACCATTATACCATACCTGGACTCGATTCTCTCTTTCTTTGTTCAGTAGCATTAAATGTCTGCACTGCACATAAATAAACCGTGTCAATAACGCAGTACATGTCATCAATGTTTATAAACACAGCACTGTGTCAATTACTCATGGAATAGACATTTACATTAAAAAAATAGCACTAAGAAATGATAATAATGAACCAGAAGCTGCCTTTAGGATTGTATATTTGTGTGTGCTGCAAATTGGACGGTATTTTTATTTATCAGTGTATATTATAACATTTGAAAAACTATCATAAAATGCAAAACATATCTCTACAAATGACAGGACCTTGGATCCAGACAACCTGAGAACATGGATTAACAGGACATTCAAAAGCTTTACCTTCAGGTAAAGGTTTCCAATATCAAGCAGAACTGAACCAAATTATTAATGATATTTATTTGTAAAATTATTCATTAATATTTAAATAAAAATGAAAGAGCTCCTCTGTATCGATGGAGAGGTTTCTATCTCATCCTCTCCACTCTTCTGTAAATGGATCAAGTTGCATTGATGCTCTCATCCTCTAAAACTATGACTCTCTTTGGCTTCTCTTCTTTGTTCCACTGAAAAGCTTTCTCAGAAATGTTCCCTTGTGAAAGGTAGCTCATGTAACCCCTATTCATGAATGGAATGACAAGACTGATCCTCAACATGACAAACTTTCTACATATCAATATCAAGCTAATCTTACACAGTAATACCTCGCCATACGCTGTTTCTCAACATGCTTGTTTTCCTTTACGCTCCTTATACATTATGCTCAACCTCCCTAATCTGCTTATTGGCTTCAGATGTACACCAATGTGTTCCACACAGGTGTTCACAACAACCGGTCCGGACATGCTCCAGGCCATGACGCTTCCTTGACGGTTTGTAAGAGCTTTAATTATATTTCATTTTTAAAGGTTCAAAAAAAAATCATAGCTTATAGTAAATGATTGTAATGCGAGCGAATCCATATTTCACAAAATCGACACCCTCAGACCATAATTTTTTTTTTACAATGGTTGTGAACAATCTTTGGTACACCACGGGTGATGAGGGTGGTGTCGAGTTTCATCGGAATTGTGTGTAGTTTCTGAGAATAAAGCAAATACCTATTTTGGGGGGGGGCACCCCATTAGACCCCCTTTGGGCCCAATCCTTTTTTAATGCATGAACAAACTTGGTACATCCATGTGATGAACGTTGTGGTAACGTTTCATCAAATCATATGTGTAATTTCAAAGAAGAAGTTGAAAGTATTTGTGGACGGACAGAAGGACGGGCCACATCCATTAGCTCCCCAGAACTAAGCTCCAAGTGAGCTAAAAAAGAAGGTGCCTTTGGATTGTTTTCTTATTTTAACCAAATAAATGTTCAGGTAAACGTAAAGAGATGAGGAATGTGATAAAGAAAGTAATGAAAGCCATCGTCGGTGCCCAGTGAGCCAGATATTAATTCAAGAGAAAGCCAAATGTTTGTTTGAAGATTTAAAGAGAAAAAGGGTAAATGTCACAATCTGAAACATTCAATGCAAGTCGAGGATACTTTGAAAACTTTAACAGGAGATCAAACATGCACAACATTAAAAGTGACTGGCGCAGCTGCGAGCACGGATAACGAAACGGCGAAGCTTTTTCCTCATCTGAAGGTGACGAAGGTGAATATTCTCCTCATAAAGTTTTCAACGTTGACGAAACAGGCTATTTTGGAAACTAATGCCCACAAGGACTTTCATTTCAAAAGAGGGGAAAAAATGCAAGTCTAGATTGAAACCAGCAAACATAGACTTACACTCTACTTGGAGCGAATGCGGCGGGAGATTTCAAGTTGAAGCCACTCCTAGTGTATCGCTCAGACACAACCCAGGCTCTTAAAGGCATTTATGCATAAGTGCATAATGATGTACATAAGTGCATTATGCACTTATGAGAAGATGCATAAGTCAGCTTGCCAGTCATTTGGAGAGCAAATCAGAAAGCTTGGATGACCGTGACACTTTTTGAGGCCTGGTTCAAGAATCATTTCTGGTCCTGCTGTGGCTGAATGCTGCAAGAAAAATAATTTGGACAACAAAGCATTGCCGATTCATGATAATGATCGTGGCCACCCTCAAGTTTGGATGAGATCCACAGCAACATCAGAGTTGTTTTCATGCCTCCAACACAACATCGTTGATCCAACCTATGGATCAGGGATCATTGCCACTTTCAAAAGATTATACCTGAGACGTACTTTTCCCAGGCAGTCAAGGAAACCAAGCTGTTCACCTGGAGAAGGTGAACATTCTCCCACTCTTAAAGAGTTCTGGAAGGGGCACAACATATTAATGCAATAAAGCACATTCGACGAGTCTTGGAAGGAAGTTACGTCTGCAAACCTTAACGGTGTGTAGAGGAAACTGTGACCAGCAGTTGTGTTCTTCACTCCCAAGGAGAATTCAAGAGGAGGCGATTCAGATGTTATTGAAACGTTGTGAAAATGGGCAGGCAGTTGGATTCAAGAAACTTGAGGAGGATGGTGTTGAGAGATTGCTCGAATCCCATGGAGAGGAGCTTCCAATGAAGACTCAATGCACCTTGGATAGCAAATGCAGCTGGGACGCGTCAAAAAGTGCCACTGAAAGCTTTGTCGACCAAAAGGCTTTCGGAGATCTTCCAACACATCAATGCAGTGATAGACATCATGCAAGAGATGACCCAAATGTTGAAAGGGGCCTCAATGTTGCAAGGTCTTAAGTAAGGAATGCAGTGTTACAGGAAATTTGTGAAGAAGACAAAAAAGAGGCTACGAGGCAACTCTCCTTGATCAATTCTACAAGAAGACTCGTCAGCCGAAGCCTGAAGAGTGCTGATCAAGATCAGCAATTATAAGATCGACCTGACAGCTCTGTTCCTTGCCAGGATTCAGATTCAGATTTTGATTGGAAAAATATGTTCCAGTTGTCATGTGATTGTAAAAAAAAAAAATGTTGTTATTGTGAGGCAAACCCCCAATTAATTGCACTGTTAATTTTCATTTTACTGCACAGTACTGTACTGTATATACATTTAACTCCCGTCGGACATCAACAACCGCCTGGCACGTTCGGAGACAAACACCACCCGGACAGGTCTGGAGACAAACACTGTCCGGAATAAACAATGCACGGACATGTCCAGAGACCAAACTCTGTCCGGACACATCTGGAGACAAACAATGCCCGGAACAACATCCGGAGACAAACTCCATCTGGACACGTCCAGAGACAACACCACACAGAGATAAACAACGCCGAGAGAGAGGAGAGAGAGAGAGAGAGGAGAGAGAGAGAGGAGAGAGAGAAGAGAAGAGAGAGAGAGAGAGGAGAGACAGAGAACAGAGACAGAACAGAGACAGAGACAGAGACAGAGCAGAGACAGAGACGAGAACAGAGACAAGAAGAACCAGAGACAGAAAGAACAGAGAAACAAGGAGGAACAGAGACAGAGACAGAGACAGAGACAAGAGACAGCAGAGAGACGAGAGAGTGAGATTGTGATGATGAAGAAAGATGAAGAAGAAGAACGAATAAGAAGAGTAACAACGAAGAATGACACACATTACAATGCTACAATATGACACAAGAATCCTCTTCTGGTGTAGCATCATGATATCTTTTGACGTTGTTCCATCACAGTCCGCAACAAAAGTAAAATGTCAAAAGATGTCGTGATGTAATCCTTAGAGGATTGTGATGTCGCATTTGTGGCTATCGTAATGTGGTGTCATTCCGCACTTGTTTGTGTATTTTTGAGATTTCATCCCTGTTTTTCCATTTTATTTAAATATTTTATTATTTTTATGAATAAATTTGCTTATCTTATAATATCCTAGCTTCGTTTCTGTCTTTTCCTTCATTGGTCGCAGGCGTAGTCCACACATAGGTTAGCCGGAAGTTCTGCCCACTAATTCTCTCTTATTAGCCGGGGTGTACTGGCACAAGCTCCGCTGGCTGCACCTGATACGGTAAGTTAATAAAAATCGTAGAGGGAATGAAACTCATTTTATGCATTCAATTTCATAGAAGAAAGACTAACATGCGAAGCTTAAGTGTAACCCTGCCAGGATTGGCAGTACCAATCAGCATTCATGGTTTGCTAAAGCAACCCGCCAGCAACATGAAGTAATCTTGTCCTGGTGGCCCTCAGGACAGGTTGTTCGGTAGGACCCGAGTGCTTCCCCCTATCGGCGAGCCTCGAACCGATCCGCAACAATATTTTGAGACAGGGAAGTGCTCTCAGCCACTGCATGTTTTATCACTGGTGATAGAGCTGGAAAGCAGAAGGTGAAACTTGACAGGCAGTAGGGAAGATAGCTATAATGCACGATCGGAGCTTACTGTGGTGGGAGTGGGCCGAAATGCAGTTATGGGAGAACAGAGGCATATCTTGGTGAAAGATCAATGGGCTGAAGGAGAGATTATGGAGAAAGACTGGAGTGGATGTGCGTCCAGCTGTCAGAGACAAAGAAATGAATATGCGGTTAGGGGAGAAAGAAGAAGATGAAGATGATGCAGACAGGTATACACCAGGATAACGCATGCGGAAGAACGTCACCCGGCTTGGTCGCATGCGTGTGGGTGTATTCGCCTCGCGAATGCAGATAATGTTTTGTTTATTTGCGATTTTGTTTATCGAGATTTGTGTCAGGGGTTTTGGATTTTGTATTCCATAAAGGCTTGTATTGTGTTTGTAAGTGTTAGTGGGTTTTGATAGTTTGAGTTGAAAGTAGTAGGGGCGCTAAGTGGTTTAAATTTTCGTGTTAAGGCAAGTGTTTATGTTAGTTGGGGCCCGCCTTTTTTTGTCGTGTATACAAAATCTATAATATTGTGTGGTGGTGTGATATATATATATGTGTATATATTAACACACATAGTGGGTATATATATATACAGTACATAGGTACATATTATACATATAAAATATATATAGTAGTATATATATACCAGTATATATATGTATATATATTAAACATGAGTAGTGATGACGTAGCACTCCGCTGAATCCACATTGGACACAGTCCACACCAACAAGCGTCGCCTCCAATCACAGAGGCTTCGGCCCGTCGTGACTCTCTGTCAAGAGACAAGATTAATATGGTCATCATCAACCAATCATCAACGGAAACTCATGCTCATGAGACCAGATCGGAGAAAGTTCAATTCAATTCTCAACTCTCACTCTGCAGCTGGACCAGCCGCATCAGCTCACGGGCTCCTAACGCTGATCTGCTGTTGCACATTCTCTCTGTGCCCATCTTCAACCATATAATTTACAGTTTATGTCATCTTCCATCTGCTTGAAATCTGCCAACATCACTGCATTCTGGTAAAAAAGTGAAACAAACTACTTCCCTTAACTTAAACCCATCAGTTTACTTCAATCATCACCAAGATTCATGGAATCCATCATCGCAGTTGAATATGAAATCCTTCCTTTTCTCCTCGTCCTTCATCTCAGATCACCAATTTGTTTCAGACCAATCAGTCTCCCTTGGAATGCTGCTTCCACTCACCCAACAATGGATTGGAGACCCTCAATGTCCAGACGTGAGATCAGGCCCATCCTCTCTGGACATATCGTCTGCTTTGATGCGAGTCTGGCACCCTGCCTTGCTCTCATATGTCTGCCGATTGGAATCCAGGCCAACTCACACGAGCTTACTGACGTTAACTACTGTCATAAGCCAACGTGTGCACACATACGAATTCTTTCATCTCTCTCTCTCCCTGTCAAAGTTGGAGTGTGCCAAGGCAATGTTTGGGCCCAGTCACAATTCCTGATCTTCCATCATTGATCCTGACGAAAAATCCCTTAGTCTATTGCTGATGATTCCACCTTCTTGCCATTGACTATCCACTCATCCTGCAGAACAACAGGCTTACAGCGCTCTTCCTCTCTTCAGACCTTGAAAAAATCACAAAACTTGATCAAACCACTTGGAACATGTTTTTCCAATCATGACCAAATCAACTCCTGGTCTCACCATCAACCATCATCTTTCTGGGCAAACCACATTTCAAAGTTGGCTCGCCAAGCAACTGCTGACTGGACAATCTTCCATCATACAATATCCTTTCTTAGCCACATGAACTTCTATCCACTACAAGGTCTCTGTATTCATTCGCAGCTGCAATGGAGCACCTCTCTCCCACTCATGGCCTAGCTCCTTGCCTCACATCTTGCCCAGCTTGACACCATGGAAACTAACAGCCTTCAGATTATTGGAATCTCCAGCGTGAGCAAAGTCTATGGGCCTATCACTTCGCCATCGCAGAAAGGTCGTTGGTGTCCTGTCTTCTAACCGCTCCTTTCTGGTCTTTGCACCGCCTTGATCTTTCCTTGCTTTGTCCCCCCTCCCCAAGGTTTTTGGCAGGGCACATGGTCACAGACCACCAGCACCCCCTTCCTGTGCAAACTCCCAAATCCATGAATGCACTGCTCACTTCCACTCATTTGTTTCTCTTTTTTCCCCCTGTGCCCTAATTCCACATTCTCATTCAGACTGTCATTCTTCCTTCCTGGTCTTTAGAAAGCTGTTCACTACAATCTCAGATCATTCCTATCCAAAGCCATTGAATCTTTTTCTTCCATTGTTAATCCCCACCCTCACTCCAGTCTCCATCCTCCAAATTCCTAGTTATCCCTCCCTCAAAGTTTCCTCTTATCATCTTGTCGCACCCAACATCCTCTCCTGCTCATTCCTCCCCAACAAGCTGCCATTGTTTGTCAAGTCTTCTTTACATGCTTGGCCTGTACAGCTTTGCAGTTGATGTTTACCCGCCTCTCATGTTAATTGCTTCTTTTTTTGTGTGTCTGTTCCATTGCCTCCTATTTTTTGCATCTTTTGTTGAGTCCTGGTTTTTATCTGTTATGTCCTGGATCTGTTCAAGCGTACTCGCTCTTTTCACGAGCCTCCAACTATGTATAAAAATAAAACAAAAGATCTTCTCTCTCAAGTGAGGAAGGTTGGTGCACCCGATAACGCTTTCTCTTGGCTTTTCCATGAAGTGTTCAGGGGTTCTCCTGTTTCTAATTTGCAATGACCTCTCGCCTCTTATAGAAAACATCTCTATACAATCCATATAATTCCATGCTCTGTCAACAGATTCCACAAACCAGTGAGAGGCAGGTTGCAGCTGCTTCCTTGGTTTCTGATCTCGAGATATGACAAAAAAAACGTTCAACAGCCTGGCAATACGAACTTCATTTGTGGAAATCTCTGCATTCCAACTCCAATTCTTGGCAAGGATCACAGGAGATCAACCTTCGGTCTCTTCTGTGGTCAATCCTCTGGTGTAGTTAGTCTTTGGGAAGCTACTCGGCATGATAATAGGTGATGACATTTCATGCTTAATGGTGAACCTTTTTCTTTTTGGAGTAAAGTAACAATCAATCAGTAAATAAAGAGGATAATAATAACATGTCATGATATCATACTTTGACACGTTTATGTTTTCACCCTGTGTGTTTATTTGTCGTTTTGGCTGTCTGTCTGTGAGCAGGATATCTAAAAAAAGTTAGGGAAGGATTCCATTTCAGATGGAATGGTGGACAAGGTTGGGTTCATGAACAAGGACGAATTGATTCTTATTTGGTGAAGATCGCGGATTGATCTAGATCCGAGAATCTTTTAAGTAGATTCTTCATCGTTGAGTTTATAAGGCCAAAAACGAGATATCAGCTGAAAGCACGATATCTCAAAAGGTTTATGGAGGATTTTGGATGAACTAAGTTGAACAGGTTTTGGGTGTCTGCCAAGGAAGAACGATTCGTGTTGGTGAAGCAACAATTTTTCGCTTTTTTAAAAAAAGTTTGTGGACTGTTTTAGGTAACAATCATTATCTCATACCATGATCATACTTTATGGTGCCCGAACACACCCTATGCAAACCTTCCTCAATTTCAGTCAATCGGATGAAAATTGAGGATTTTAGAAAACTTGGCCCAAGTTCGGCCTACTGTCCTTATAGCGACCTTTTGGCCTATGTTTTACCCCAAACTTAGTAGGTGGTTGGATTCAGTAACCCTGATATGCAAATGCTCTTTCAACTTTCAAGTTAATTGGATTAAAATTGAGGATTTTAGAATTTGGGCCTATGTTGAGACCTTTTGGTCAATGTTTACGCTCAATTATAGGTCGTTCTTCCAAGCGACCTGTACATGAAATGCTCTTCAAATTCAGTCAATTCGGATGAAAATTGTTCAATTTTAGAAACAATTAAAAAATTTGGCCTATTGGGGTGAACCCTTATGCTTATGTGACCTTTGACCATGGTAACTCAAACTGTAATAGGTTGAATTCAATGACCTGAATGTGCAAATTCTGTTCAAATTTTCAAGTCAATCGGATGGAAATTTGAGTATTTAGAAACCTCGGCTCAATTGCCTGTTGGCCATATGTAGACCTTTTTGATCGCCAAATTTTTACGAAAACTTCAATGCGGGGCCGTGCAATGCTCGGTGCATAATCTCTGAAAATTTCAGAATTATTGGTTGAGCGGTTTGGTGCTGGAGGCGAGCGGAACAGACAAACAAACAAACAAACGGAGGTGCATCAACAAACGGCCAAAAAAAACAAATTTTTGCCCAAAATAACAATGGGCCTCTCTTTGGCGAGGGTAAAATACAAAGTGATATTTCAGCATAAAAAAACTGATGGACTTCCTCTTACTTTTGGCTATAAACATTTTTCCCACAAATGCTCTTAATTAAATTATACATGTCAAAATCTTCAAATTACAACAATTACGATAGCTCTTTGAATTTAAAGAGGAAACTCGTGAGGTCTGGTAACATCATGATAGAAGCAAAATTAGGACATACCTTGTCATTTGCTGTAGTCCCACGACCAGCTTTTCATAGTCAGGAATGGAGGAATAAAGGAGAGTCACGCACTAAGCTATGCAGTGCTTTGATGACCACCGGAGTCTCACAGTACGAAGCGCCCTGACAGGCCGTCAGAAGAGCAGGAGCCGTTCACTGTAGCTGGCTGAAAATACTTAAGGGAAAATAGGCTCACACATTATGACTGATATGCCGATTTATGGTGATACAACATTCAAAGCTACGAGACTCTTCAACTACCAATCCCTTCGCACTCCTACCCTGATCATTATAATATTTTTCCTCCTTCCTCTCCCTATTTTCTCATCTGCTACCGCCTTCTGCAACTAGTTGCTCTGGTCGAGTTTAAACAACAGACCAAATGTCATAACAGGCTTGGCAGATTATGAGACAGTGGAAGTACAAGGAATTTTGATGGAATTTTGTTAATGGGCCGGCATCCATGCTATAAAATGTCCTTGAGGAAGGCAATCATCCACCTGGGGGATGCAGCTAGATTTTTGCGTTAAACGTCACTCAGAAGTCAAAGCATCCAGGGGGCTTATTTTAAGAAGTATCATATTAATGCAGAATTAACCGCAGAATGGTAAAACTGTCCTCGTGTCAAGACCTTGATGATGTCTATCAGATTTATAAAGGTATTTTGTTTTATTTTAAAAGAAAAAAATTGGGGTCAAGGTCAGTGTCAAAGGTCACATCCCAATAGTCCAAGATCCAATTTAAGATCTTTCACTAAAAAACCTCTTGATACTTGAATTTTGTTTTTTCAAGTGACTCAATTTTCACTCATTTTTCCTTCAAATGTCAAGAATAAAATATATACAAAGAATTTGGGATGGTTTTTAATAAATTATTAATTTATTTAAACTTTCAAAACCAACTAATTTTGTATTTTCAAAATACGCACTTGTGTATTTTCAGAGCACCAGTGTATCTCAGCTTATAGAAGCACAAGCCGGTAAGGCGGACATGGGTAGTCCCTACGCAATAGAACCTGATGCGATGGGCCGTTCGATGGGGAATGACCCTGAGCTTAAGCACAAGAATTCATGGATTCTAGTCAAGGGTTTAATTCTGCAGATGGTTTTTTTTCCGTTAAAATACCTCCACATTTTAGGGGTTTTTCGGCCGTTGCCTTAGGCAACGAGGGGTCCAATACAACGGTTCTTTCTCACACATAACTAGGACGATATACAGAACCCTACGCATATTCCCAGTTTCATGTAAATTGACTCATAGTCTGAGATATAACGAACTTCGGTTTTTTTTTTATTGTTTTTCGACCAGGGCTCATTTCAAGTCTAATCGTTCTTCCGACGTTCATAGGATCCCGGCTGCAAATTTTTGACAATATGGCTGAATGCTCTGCCCACAGTCGCTCGTAGCCCGATTTTTTGAAAAAATAATTTTTTTATGCTTTTTTCAAAAAATTCAAAGTCCCGTTTACTAGGCAACGGTGGTGTCCATAGCAACGTTTCTTATTTGCAACACAACTAGTCATGTTGACCTACCAACACAAAGTTCATCGAAATCGGCCAGTGTTATTAACGGAGCCAACTGGAAGACGAACAGAAGGGAGCAGACAGACAGACAGGACAGACAAACATATCGATCGGAATACTGGATAATAAGGGTGAAGCAAATGTAAAAAAAAAAATTTTGGTGAAAATTTTTTTTTCGAGCGAGATGACTACCCATATTCCACAGTTTCAAATATCGAATAACTCTCAATCCAAGCAACATCTTAGGTCATTGGATTTGCGCATTATCTGCATCAGCATGCAACACTCATACATGCATATATGGCTTGCACCTGCATCCTCTCGCTGTGGCTGCATTTGGTTTACAATACACAGGAGTTTAGTTCGATCATGCCTTTGGGACGGCTGGCAATCTCGTCCAAACAACTTCAAGACCTTTCTGTCCTTTTTCAGTTGCAGATGCCAAACTTCCATTTCCACTCTGTCTGCCAGCAGCCATGTCTTTGCTTGTTGTTCGATCTTGCCAAAGTGAAGCTCTAGGACATCTTCTTGTTGGTGGAAGCCAACTCAACTCTTTCCTGCCTTAGCTGAAAGAGTGTACCTCATTCATTCCAACTTGGACTTTTCCAAGTCTTTCACGCACCATACGCTCACCCACAAATTTCTTCTCGACCTTGTTGTCACAATCCCAAACCAATACTTCCAGAATGGCATGATATTTTCTGGATCAAAAACCTTCCACGCAGACTTCTTGGAGAGACCCTGTGAAGGACGCAGCAGTATCAACACAAGAACCGGTGAAGGCATGGAATTCAAGAAATTGGTCCAAAGAACCGCCATTAAGTTCGGATGCTTATCCAAATGCCACCGGGAACATTTTCTTTTGTTTTGCCGTACTTTGCAACCATCCACGATTCCACATCCGGGCATCTAATGGCAGAGCAGTAGGAGAAGGACACAGTACACGCACATTACAAGTCACTGGTAATTGGCTTTTGGGGTAGGCAATCTTTGGCATGGAGTACAAGTTGCGTATCTGCTCTTCATGGATTGCAGACAGGTGTTGTGAGCAATCTCTTTTATTATGATTTTGCATTTAGGGATCTGGATGCCGACACGCAGTCATGACTTTGGTTGGTCTCCTGTAAGAGAGGAAAGTTTTCAAAAAGGTAGCTCATTGATAGAAAGTGGGCAAAGATCTTTATTTTCCCTGAAATGCCAGGAACCATCCCAGGACCTTGGGAGAAACTTCTGGTCTGAATAATCTTTCTAATTGGTCTTCATTTAGAATGCCTCTTGGATCGTGTTGAAATTTGATTGACTGGCTTCCCGAGATATCTGATGCGAAAAGTGACGTCCACGGTACGAGATCATTGATGCCAGATCTTGATGCTAACGAGTTCTCAGTCTAATAACATAATTTGACCTAGCATATGCCAATATTGTTTCCTCATTTTATCTGATGCCTCAACACTAATGCATCTTTTGCCACTGATTTGGAAAATATGCATTTCCTCCAGTCCAAAACAGGTAATGGGAGAAGCGAAGACGTGAAGTAATTTGGCTGGCTGTCCATCTTTCTTTTGTGTTTGTAGAAGATTTTGTTTTATTTTTCCTTGAGTGGTCTCAATTGCATAGAACGAATGTGGGAAGAATTAGCATGTTTTGTGGTCCATTGGATCTGTCTCAAGTGCAGAACTCCCAGTCTGCTCGAAAAGGCGAGAAATTTGCAAGAATCTCTTCAATTTTTATGCCTTTCAAATGCACACAATTCTAACTCTCTGTTTACGCCCTCGGAAGGAAGTCCAGTGTTTCTTTCTTAGAAACCTTAGCAAAGGATACAAAGTACGTAAGGATGTTGACAAATGGTCGGATTTTTCTTTTTAGGATGCAACTTGAATTGCTCATTTTTACAAAAACAATGCTTCAAACATTACCTGAAGCAAGTGCAGGTTATCATTAAAGTACAACCACCCTGTCAATAAAAATAAATAAATAATCTCCAGCACGTGACATCGCGGGGTGCCTCCTGCGCCTGGCATGCCGCCTTGCAGCACATGGAGACCTGAATTTGGGAGTTAGTGGTGCACAATAATGGGCATTGATTATTTATTAATTGGCACAATTAAAATAAATAAATCATAACCGTAAAATAATGTATTTTTAATCAGATTGGCTCATAGCGTACCGAAACGAACAATTGGCTATGGCTCGTAGATTTCATTCTGAATCTGGAAACTTTTTGAAAATTAAGTAAATTAATGCGAAAAAGTAATACAATTTATTGGATTATTCGCAAATCAAAAATACCCTTTAACAGGCCAATACTTGTTCACTGTCGTGTCCAGAATATCAGCTTCTAGCTCAAAGGTGCCTGGATATTGCCCAGATGAAGAAACAAAATAAGATAAGCCAATTAATAAATCGATAACAACGAGTAATTAATCAATTTATTGATTAATCAAAAAATAAAAATATTTGTTTTTTTTTGCCACAGCGTAGCACATCTTCAATTTATCAGCCAAATTTCCAGCTTCCTGTTCAAATTGTGGCTGAGATATCGCCTCAGAGCTGAAACAAACAACAAAAACAAACAAGAAAGAAAATGGAGTAAACCGAGTTAACTCCTTCCTTTCGGTACCGAGGCAATTACGGCATGCATCGCCTGGAATGGGAATTGTGGAAATGGCGGTGTACAACAAGAAAAGAAACAAGGTAGCCGGTACAGAAGTACATCTGCCATACCAAATAAATAATAAGCAATCTCCGGTGCGGCGATGCCGCCTGCAGCACATGGAGTCGGAATTGGGAGGGCAGTGTACATAATTGATTTACTTCCTTGCATAATTAAACTAGAGTGGCCACGGTAGAAGCGCATACCTCACACGTAATGCCTCATCCATGAGTCATATGGCCATAACATTTACGCAAATATCATGCCATACAACACTATATCATTTTGCCCATCTCTCAATGGTGAAAGAATACTATAAAAATTAATAATTCTCGTAACCAGATGCCCGGATCCGGATCTCAACCAAAATCTCAATCATTCTTCCTCGTTCAACACCCAACCCACTGTCCACCAAAGTTTCATTTCCAAATCGTGTCCCAAAGCAACTTTTTGGGGGAGACATCGTGCTATTATATTTTTGGCGCGAGTCCTCTCATATGGTGAATGAATACTTAAATTCCTAGGTAGTCGAATCCCCGGATCTGATCTTCCCAAACTCTAATCAGTTCCTCCTTGTCACACACTGGAACCTTTCACCACCAAATTTTATTCCAGATCCGGTCTTGTACAACTTTTTGAGATATCCTGGTCACAGAAGACAAACAACAAAACAAGAGTACGTCGGTGCAGTGCACGAGACTTGCAAAATCCTGAAATAATTTGCCCTCACGAATAATTGGTCGTTGAATTCAATGACGCCAAATATGCAACTACCTTCAAATTTCAGTTGAATCAGATGGAAATTTACCAATTTTTAGAAATTTGGCCTTTTGTTGACACTTTTGGCCTATGTTAATTGATTGACGAAAATAATTGATGGTTGAATTCAGTGACCTGAAATATAAATCCTCTTCAATTCAAGTCAATGGATAAAAATTGAGGAGTTTTGGAAATCCACCCTAGTTTAGACCCTTGGCCTATTGTTGACCTTTTAGTCCATGTTTAATCTTGAAAATAATTGGCTGGTTAATTCAGTGACCTGGAATATAAATCCTTTCAAATTTTAAAGTCAATCGGATAAAAATTGAGGATTTTTAGAAATCACAAAGTTGTTGACAATTGGGCCTATGTTGCCTTTTGACTCAAAAACAATAGGTTCTTCCTTATGACAAACCTCTAAACGCATGTGGTGAGTTTCTTGAAGAATCGGTTTAAAATTGGTGATACTTGTAGGTGACAGACAGACAGAGCCGACCGAACCGACGACAGACAGACGACAGAACGACAGACGACTGAATAAAAAAATCCGACTCATCAATGATTTGAAAATTCGATTTTGGCAATAACAACAGACAGAGAGGGGCGAAAACACAATTCTCCTTCACACCTTCGGTGGGTGAAGTAAAAGATCTTGTGAGGTTAAAACATTACAGATATATTCAGGCTTCTTTGGGGGCAGAAAGGTGAATGAACTTGGGGCAATTTGAATGTAGAAATTTACCCATGACCGTTTGACCCCGTAAATGACCGTAAACTGCAAAAATCCAGCATGGCATCCCCCAGGTGATGATGGTCACCATTCTACAGGAACATTTTAAGCATGGAATCTCACCATTAACAAAATATCCATCAATACTTTTTTTTTCGGTCCTCTTTTTGGCCCCTTGGCAAGGCAAACTATAAATAAGCTTTCTCATACAAATTTCATGGAAAGAACTGTCAGTAGTATTTCATGAAAAATACTCTCCTCTCGTGATATCCTTCAAACTTTTATATCTCCTCAATGTTGATGACTTTCAAAGCAGAGTGAGAGAAGACAATGGCTTCACGCACCATCGCCATTTCAACAAATGCCATTATTTTATACTTGTTTTATTTCTTTTAAAAAAAAAAGTACTCTTTCACTTTCTTATATTTCTTCATGAAGGATTACAGTTCATTCTGCAAGCAATCTTGAGCACCTCGAGTGCTTGGAGACTACCATAAACTCCAGGAACTACAAGCAAAGATAATGAAGTGTGGCAGTCAGAATTTTAATGTACGTATGGTATTCTAATCCTGGACTTCACGAAACACATGCAACTTGTTTTTGGCATGGGACACAAATTTTAAAGTAACACAAACCAGGTGTTTCAAGAAACAAGAAAAAGACAGAGAATTGTAGACCCCTTGCGGATTGTTTTTGTGGTGGTGTTTGTGTAGTTTTTGGTGTGGTTGTTTGTGTACTGGTGTGTTAATATTAACAAAGAGGACATAACGGAACTGCCGACTTTAAACGTGCTAGGAGTTGTGAGTGTTCAAAAGACAAGCGGTTTGAATGGTCACTTAACCCTGACCAACTTTTTTAAATTAATTATTCAACTGAATTTAGAATGGGATTGAATAAATCAATTCAATAAAATGGACGACATAAGGTACAGTCCTGCATTGGAGTATAGAAGAACAAAAAGCAAAGATGAAGTCATCCCCAGGAGAACTGGATTAGGAATTCGCATTTCAGCTGATTCTCTCTACACAAACCAACAGGCAAGGCCAAGAACCGTATTCAAAAAAGAAGAAAAAAAAAACAGGAGCAAAAATATATTCTGGTGCACAACCATGCATCTGATGGTTGGATTTTAAAATATATATTCCCCATCACTGGGCAAGTCATAATGTGAACTTCCATGTCATGATTAGGCAGTTCCGAAGAAAATTAATGATTGTTTTTTTTCAATCCAATAATGGCTGCACACATTGATTCAATATCTTAACAAACTTGTACAAGTACACGCAGGTTTTGGGGAACATTTGTGGTGAGTTAACATCACTGTTCAGCAGTCTGGGAAGAAGATTTTTATAGGTTTACAGCAAATCCATATGGCTGGCAAAGCTTGTGAACAATGATGTATATGTGTCGAATTTTCTTCCTCATGGATTAGGCTGGTCATTGTTAACAGTTTCACAATCCCTGATCTGTTAG
>CM068960.1:137332652-137349117 GCA_035128595.1 Eptatretus atami | reverse complement strand
AACTTTGGTACATCCATGGTGATGAACGTTGTGGTAACGTTTCATCAAAATCATATGTGTAATTTCAAAGAAGAAGTTGAAAGTATTTGTGGACGGTCAGAAGGACGGGCACACCATCCCATTAGCTCCCCAGAACTAAGCTCCAAGTGAGCTAAAAAAGAAGGTGCCTTTGGATTGTTTTCTTAATTTTAACAATAAAATAAATGTTCAGGTAAACGTAAAGAGATGAGGAATGTGATAAAGAAAGTAATGAAAGCCATCGTCGGTGCCCAGTGAGCCAGATATTAATTCAAGAGAAAGCCAAATGTTTGTTTGAAGATTTAAAGAGAAAAAGGGTAAATTGTCACAATCTGAAACATTCAATGCAAGTCGAGGATACTTTGAAAACTTTAACAGGAGATCAAACATGCACAACATTAAAGTGACTGGCGCAGCTGCGAGCACGGATAACGAAACGGCGAAGCTTTTTCCTCATCTGAAGGTGACGAAGGTGAATATTCTCCTCATAAAGTTTTCAACGTTGACGAAACAGGCTATTTTGGAAACTAATGCCCACAAGGACTTTCATTTCAAAAGAGGGGAAAAAATGCAAGTCTAGATTGAAACCAGCAAAACATAGACTTACACTCTTACTTGGAGCGAATGCGGCGGGAGATTTCAAGTTGAAGCCACTCCTAGTGTATCGCTCAGACACACCCAGGGCTCTTAAAGGCATTTATGCATAAGTGCATAAATGATGTACATAAGTGCATTATGCACTTTATGAGAAGATGCATGTCAGCTTTGCCAGTCATTTGGAGAGCAAATCAGAAAGCTTGGATGACCGTGACACTTTTTGAGGCCTGGTTCAAGAATCATTCTGGTCCTGCTGTGGCTGAATGCTGCAAGAAAAATAATTTGGACAACAAAGCATTGCCGATTCATGATAATGATCGTGGCCACCCTTCAAGTTTGGATGAGATCCACAGCAACATCAGAGTTGTTTTCATGCCTCCAAACACAACATCGTTGATCCAACCTATGGATCAGGGCATCATTGCCACTTTCAAAGATTATTACCTGAGACGTACTTTTTCCCAGGCAGTCAAGGAAACCAAGCTGTTCACCTGAGAAGGTGAACATTCTCCCACTCTTAAAGAGTTCTGGAAGGGGCACAACATATTTAATGCAATAAAGCACATCGACGAGTCTTGGAAGGAAGTTACGTCTGCAAACCTTAACGGTGTGTAGAGGAAACTGTGACCCAGTTGTGTTCTTCACTCCCAAGGGAGAATTCAAGAGGAGGCGATTCAAGATGTTATTGAAAACGTTGTGAAAATGGGCAGGCAGTTGGGATTCAAGAAACTTGAGGAGGATGGTGTTGAGAGATTGCTCGAATCCCATGGAGAGGAGCTCTCCAATGAAGACTCAATGCACCTTGGATAGCAAATGCAGCTGGGACCGTCAAAAAAGTGCCACTGAAAGCTTTGTCGACCAAAAGGCTTTCGGAGATCTTCCAACACATCAATGCAGTGATAGACATCATGCAAGAAGATGACCCAAATGTTGAAAGGGGCCTCAATGTTGCAAGAGTCTTAAGTAAGGGAATGCAGTGTTACAGGAAACTTTGTGAAGAAGACAAAAAAGAGGCTACGAGGCAACTCTCCCTTGATCAATTCTACAAGAAGACTCGTCAGCCGAAGCCTGAGAAGAGTGCTGATCAAGATCAGCAATTATAAGATCGACCTGACAGCTCTGTTCCTTGCCAGGATTCAGATTCAGATTTTGATTTGGAAAAATAATTGTTCCAGTTGTCATGTGATTTGTAAAAAAAAAAATGTTGTTATTGTGAGGCAAACCCCCAATTAAATTGCACTTGTTAATTTTCATTTTACTGCACAGTACTGTACTGTATATACATTTAAACTCCCGTCGGACATCAACACCGCCTGGACACGTTCGGAGACAAACACCACCCGGACAGGTCTGGAGACAAACACTGTCCGGAGATAAACAATGCACGGACATGTCCAGAGACAAACTCTGTCCGGACACATCTGGAGACAAACAATTAGCACCCGGACACATCCGGAGACAAACTCCATCTGGACACGTCCAGAGAACAACACCACACAGAGATAAACAACGCCGAGAGAGAGAGAGAGAGAGAGAGAGAGAAAGAGAGAGAGAGAGAGAGAGGAGAAGAGGAGAGAGAGAGAGAGAGGAGACAAGACAGAGACAGAGACAGAGAAGAAGAGACAGAGACAGGAGACAGAGACAGAGACAGAGACAGAGACAGAGACAGAGACAGACAGAGACAGAGACAGAGACAGAGACAGAGACAGAGACAGAGAACAGAGAAGAGAGAGAGTGAGATTGTGATGGATGAAGAAGAATGAAGAAGAAGAACGAATAAGAAGTAACAACGAAAAGATGACACCACATTACAATGCTACAATATGACACAAGAATCCTCTTCTGGTGTAGCATCATGATATCTTTTGACGTTGTTCCATCACAGTCCCGCAACAAAAGTAAAATGTCAAAAGATGTCGTGATGGTAATCCTTAAGAGGATTGTGATGTCGCATTGTGGCATCGTAATGTGGTGTCATTCCTACCTTGTTTGGTTATTTTTTGAGATTTCATCCCTGTTTTTCCATTTTATTTAAATATTTTTATTTATTTTTATGAATAAATTGCTTATCTTATAAATATACCTAGCTCGTTCTGTCTTTTCCTTCATTGGTCCAGCGTAGTCCACACATAGGTTAGCCGGGAAGTTCTGCCCCACTAATTCTCTCTTATTAGCCGGGGTGTACTTGGCAGCTCCGCTCGGCTGCACCTGATACGGTAAGTTAATACAAATACGTAGAGGGCATGAAACTCATTTTATGCATTCAATTCACTGGAAAACGATAACATGCGAAGTAGTGTAACCCTGCCAGGATTGGCAGTACCAATCAGCATTCATGGTTGCTAAGCAACCCGCCAGCACATGAAGTAATCTGTTCCTGGTGGCCTCAGGACAGGTTGTTCGGGAGGGACCCGAGTGCTTCCCCTCATGGCGAGCCTCGAACCCCGGATCCGCAACAATATTTTGAGGCAGGGAAGTGCTCTCAGCCCACTCATGTTTATCATGGTGATAGAGCTGGAAAGCAGGAAGGTGAACTTGACAGGCAGTAGGGGAGGATGCTATATGCGGACGATCTGACTACTGTGGTGGAGAGTGGGCGGAAAATGCAGGAGATACTTGGGGAGTGAAAGGAGGCATTTGGGAAGCATGGGCTGAAGAGGATTATGGAGAAGACTGAGGTGATGTGGGTCAGGCAGCAGAGAAAAGAAATGAATATCAGGTTAGGGGGAGAAGAAGAAGATGAAGTAGAATGCAGACAGTACACAAGGATACGCATGCGGAAGAAACGTCACTTCCGGTTGGTCGCATGCGGTTGTGTTAGCTCCTCGGCCAGATCAAGATAAATGTTTTTTGTGTGTTATTTTGCGTATTTTGTTATCGAGATTTGTGTCAGGGGTTTTGGATTTTGTATTCCATAAAGGTTGTCATTGTGTTTGTAAGTTTAGTGGGTATTTGTATTAGTTTATTGAAAGAAGTAGGGGCAGGCTAAGTGTTAAGTTTCGTGTTTAAGGCAAGTGTTTATGTTAGTTGGGGCCCTTTTTTTGTGTGTATACAAAAATCTATATATATATGTGTGTGTGTGTATATATATATGTGTATATATATATACACATATATATATACAGTACATAGGTACATATATATACATATAAATATATATATATATACAGTATATATACGGTATATATATAAACATGAGTAGTGTGACGAGCACTCCGCTGATCCACATTGGACACAGTCCACACCAAAGCGTCGCCTCCAATACAGAGGCTTCGGCCCGGTGACTCTGTCAAAGAGACAAAGATTATATGGTCATCATCAACCAAACATCAAACGGAACTCATGCTCATGAGAAGATGGAGAAAGTTCATTCAATTCTCAACTCTCACTCTGCAGCTGGACCAGCCGGCATCAGCTCACGGGTCCTAAAAAGCTGATCTGCTGTTGCACATTCTCTCTGTGCCCATTTCACCATATAATTTACCGTTATGTCATCTTCCATCTGCTTGGAAATCTGCCAACATCACTGCATTCTGTAAAAAGTGAAACAAACTACTTCCCTTAACTACAGACCCATCAGTTTACTTCCAATCATCACCAAGATCATGGAATCCATCATCGCAGTTGATATGAAATCCTTCCTTTTCTCCATCGTCATCATCTCAGATCACCAATTTGGTTTCAGACCAAGTCAGTCTCCCTTGGACATGCTGCTTCCACTCACCCAACAATGGATGGAGACCCTCAATGTCAGACGTGAGATCAGGGCCATCTCTCTGGACATATCTCATGCTTTTGATGCAGTCTGGCACCCTGCCTTGCTCTCCATACTGTCTGCCGATGGAATCCAAGGCCAACTCCACACGTAGCTTACTGACTTAATCTACTCTCATAGCCAACGTGTGGCACACAACGGAATTCTTTCATCTCCTCTCCCTGTCAAAGTTGGAGTGTGCCAAGGCAATGTTTTGGGCCCAGTCCAATTCCTGATCTTCATCATTGATCTCTGACTGAAAAATCCCCTTTATCTATTTGCTGATGATTCCACCTTCTGCCATGACATCCACTCATCCTTCAGACAGACAGGCTACAGCCTCTTCCCTCTCTTCAGACCTTGAGAAAAATCACAAACTTGTCAAACACTTGGAACATGTCTTTCAATCATGACAAATCAAACTCCTGGGTCTCACCATCAACCATCATCTTTCTTGGGCAAACCACATTTCAAAGTTGGCCTCCCAAAGCCAACTGCTGACTGGAGCATCTTCCATCATACAATATCCTTTCTTAGCACACATGAACTTCTATCCACCTACAAGGTCTCTGTATTCATTCGCAGCTCAATGGAGCACCTCTCTCCACTATGCCCTAGCTTCCTTGCCTCACATCTTGCCCAGCTTGACACCATGGAAACTAAAGCCTTCAAGATTATTGGAATCTCCCGCGATGAAGCCAGTCTATGGGCCTATCACTTCGCCATCGCAGAAAGGTCGTTGGTGTCTGTCTTCTACCGCCTCCTTTCTGGTCTTGCACCCTTGATCTTTCCTTGCTTTGTCCCCCCCCCCCCCAAGGTTTTGCAGGGCACACACAGACCACCAGCAACCCCTTCTGGTCAAACTCCCAAAATCCAGAAGCACTGCTCACTTCCACTCATTTGTTTCTCTTTTTTCCCCACCTGTGACCTAATTCCACATTCTCTTCAATGTCATTCTATCCTCCTGGTCTTTAAGAAAGCTGTTCACCACAATCTCAGATCATTCCCTATCCAAAGCCATGATCTTTTCTTCCATTGTTAACCCCCCCACCCCTCACTCCAGTCTCCCTCCTTCCAAATTCCTAGTTATCCTCTCAAAGTTTCCTTCTGTATCCATCTTGTCCACCCCAAACATCCTCTCCTGCCCTCATTCCTCCCCACACCCATTGTTTGTCCAAGTCTCTCTTTATCTTGGCCTTCAGCTTTGCAGTTGATGTTTACCCCCTCTCTGTATTGCTTCTTTTTTGTGTGTCTGTTCCATTTGCCTCCTATTTTGCATCTTTTGTTGAGTCCTGTTTTTATCTGTTATGTCCTGATCTGTTCAGCGTACTCGCTCTTTCACGAGCCTCAACTATGTATACAAAATAAAACAAAAGATCTTCTCTCTCAAGTGAGGAAGGTTGTGCACCCGATAACGCTTTCTCTTGCTTTTCCAGTGAAGTGTTCAGGGTCCTCTCCTGTTTCTAATTTGCAATGACCTCTCCGCCTCTTTAGAAAATTCTCTATACAACTCCATATAATTTCCATGCTCTGTCAAACAGTTCCACAAACCAGTGAGAGGCAGGTTGCAGCTGCTTCCTTGGTTTCTGATCTCGAGATATGACAAAAAAAAACGTTCAACAGCCTGCAATACGAACTTCATTTGTGGAAATCTCATTCCAACTCCATCTCTTGGCAAGGATCACAGAGATAACCCTTCGGTTCTCTTCTGTGGTCAATCTCTGGTGTAGGTTTAGTCTTTGAAGCTACTCAGCATGATAATCAGGTGATGACATTTCATGCTTTATGGTGCACCTTTTTCTTTTTGGAGTAAAAGTACAATCAATCAGTAAATAAAGAGGATAATAATAACATGTCATAATTATCATACTTTGACACGTTTATGTTTTCACCCCTGTGTGTTTATTTGTCGTTTTGGCTGTCTGTCTATGAGCAGGATATCTAAAAAAAAGTTAGGGAAGGATTCCATTTCAGATGGAATTTGGTGGACAGGTTGGGTGTATGACAAGGACGAATTGATTCTATTTTGGTGAAGATCCGGATCTGGATCTAGATCCGAGAATCTTTTAAGTGATTCTTCATCGTTGAGTTATAAGGCCAAAAACGATATCAGCTGAAAGCACGATATCTCAAAAGGTTATGGACGGATTTGGATGAAACTAAGTGAACAGGTTGGGTGTCTGCCAAGGAAGAACTGATTCGATGCTGGTGAAGATTCGGATTGGATGCAACAATTTTTCGCTTTTTAAAAAAGCTTTGTGGACTGTTTTAGGTAACAATCATTATCTCATACACATGATATACTTTATGTTGCCCCGAACACCACCATATATGCAAACCCTTCCTCAAATTTCAAGTCAATCGGATGAAAATTGAGGATTTTAGAAAACTTGGCCCAAGTCGGCCTACTGTCTTATAGCGACCTTTTGGCCTATGTTTACCTCAAACTTAGTAGGTGGTTGGATTCAGTGACCTGATATGCAAATGCTCTTCAAATTTCAAGTTAATTGGATTAAAATTGAGGATTTTAGAAATTTGGCCTATGTTGACCTTTTGGTCAATGTTGACCGCAAAATTAATAAGTCGTTGAGTTCAGCGACCTGACATGAAAATGCTCTTCAAATTTCTAGTCAATCGGATGAAAATTGTCAATTTTAGAAACAATTAAAAAATTTGGCCTATTTTGGGGTGACCTTATGGCCTATGTTGACCTTTTGACCTATGGTAACCTCAAACGTAATAGGTGGTTGAATTCAATGACCTGATGTGCAAATTCTGTTCAAATTTCAAGTCAATCGGATGAAATTTGAGGATTTTAGAAACCTCGGCTCAAATTGGCCTGTTGGCCTATGTAGACCTTTTTGATCGACCAAATTTTACGAAACTTCAATGCGGGGCCGTCGCATGCTCGGTTGCATTAATCTCTGAAAATTTCAGAATTATTGGTTGAGCGGTTTGTGCTGGAGGCGAGCGGACAGACAAACAAACAAACAAACGGAGGTGATCAACAAACGCAAAAAACAAATTTTTTGCCAAGTAACAAATGGAGCCTCTCCTTTGGCGAGGTAAAAATACAAAGTGATATTTCAGCATAAAAAAACTGATGGACTTCCTCTTACTTTGGCTATAAAACATTTTTCCCACAAATGCTCTTAATTAAATTATACATGTCAAAATCTTCAAATTACAACACATTACGATAGCCTCTTGACATTTTAAAGAGGAACTCGTGAGGCTCTGGTATACATCATGATAGAAGCAAAATTGGGACATACCTTGTCATTTGCTGTAGTCCCACACCAGCTTTCATAGTCAGGAAGTGGAGGAATTAAAGGAGAGTCACCACAAGCTATGCAGTGCTTTTGATGACCACGGAGTCTCACAGTACGAAAGCGCCCTGACAGGCCGTCAAAGAGCAGGAGCCGTTCACTGTAGCTGGCTGAAAATACTTAAGGGAAAATAGGCTCACACATTATGGACTGATATGCCGTATTTTATGTGATACACATTCAAGCTACGAGACTCTTCCACTACCAATCCCTTCCCACTCTACCTGATCAATTATAATCTTTTCCTCCCTTCCTCTCCCTTATTTTCTTCCAATTCTGCTACCCCTTCATGCAACCTAGTGCTCTGGTCGAGGTTTACAGACCAATGTCATACAGCTTGGCAAGTATGAGACAGTGGAAGACAAGGAATTTTGATGGATATTTTTGTTAATGGCCGGCATCCATGCTTAAATGTCCCTTGAGGAAGGCAATCATCACCTGGGGGATGCCACGCTAGATTTTTGCGTTAAACGTCACTCAGAAGTCAAGGTCATCCAGGGGCTTATTTTAGAAGTATCATATTAATGCAGAATTAACCGCAGAAATAGGCTTAAAACTGTCCTCTGTCAAAGACACTTGATGATGTCTATCAGATGTCTATAAAAGGTATTTGTTTATTTTAAAAGAAAAAAATTGGGGTCAAAGGTCAAGTGTCAAAGGTCACATCCCAATAGTCAAGATCAAATTTAAGATATTTCACTAAAAACTCTTGATTACTTGAATTTTGTTTTTCAAGTGACTCAATTTCACCATTTTCCTTCATGTCAAGAATAAAATATATACAAAGAATTTTGGATGGTTTTTATAAATTATTAATTTATTTAAACTTTTCAAACAATAATTTGTATTTTCAAAATAGCACTTGTGTTTCAGAGCACCAGTGTATACTCAGTTATATGAAGACAAGCCGGTAGGCGGACATGGTTAGTCGCCTACGCAATAGAACCTGATGCGATGGGCCCGTTCGATGGGAATGACCTGAGGATTAAGCAAAAAAATTCATGATTCTAGCTTCAAGGGTTAATGCTGCAGATGGTTTTTTTCGTTAAAATACCCCCACATTTAGGGTTTTTCGGCCGTTGCTAGCAACGGAGGGGTCCATAGCAACGGTTCTTTCTCACACATAACTAGGACATACCATGAACCTACCATACCAGTTTCATGTAATCTGACTCATAGTCTCTGAGATATAACGAACTTCGTTTTTTATTGTTTTCGACCAGGGCTCATTCAAAGTCTATCTTCTCCGACAGTTTTCATAGGATCCGGCTGCAATTTTTGACAATATGGCTGAATGCACTGCCACAGTCGCTCGTAGCCCGATTTTTGGAAAAATAATTTTTTTATGATTTTTCAAAAAATTCAAAGTCCCGTTACTAGGCAACGGTGGTGTCCATAGCAACGGTTCTCATTTGCACACAACTAGGTCATGGTATGAACCTACAACCAAGTTTCATCGAAATCGCCATTGTATTAACGGAGCACTGGACCGAACAGAGGGACAGACAGACAGACAGACAGACAAACATATCGACGGAAATACTGATAATAAGGGTAGAACAAATTTCAAAAAAATTTTGGTGAAAATTTTTTTTTTTCGACGAGATCGACTACCCAATTTTCCACAGTTCATCATCGAATAAACTCTCAATCCACAGCAACATCTTAGGTCATTGGATTTGCGCATTTATCTGCATCAATGCACACTCATACATGCATATATGGCTTGCACCTGCATCTCGCTGTGCTGCATTTGGTTTTACATCCACAGGATGTTAGTTCGATGCATGCCTTTGGGACGGCTGGCAATCTCGTCCAAACAACTTCAAGACCTTTCTGTCCTTCTTTCAGTTGCAGATCCAACTTCCATTTCCACTCTGTCTGCCAGCAGCCATGTCTTGCTTGGTTGTTCGAGCTTGCCAAGTGAAGCTCTAGGACATCTCTTGTTGGTGGAAGCCACTCCAACTCTTTCCTGGCCTTGCTGAATAGAGTGTACCTCAATTCATCCACACTTGGACTTTCCAAGTCTTCACCACCATACAGCTCACCCACAAATTCTTCTCGACCTGAGTTGTCACCATCCCAACCAATACCTTCCAGAATGGCATGATATTTCTGATAAACCTTCCAGCATGACTTCTTGGAGAACCCTGTGAAAGACGCAGCAGTATCACAACCGGTGAAGACATGGAATTCAAGCAAATTGTCCAAAAGAACCCCATCAAGTTTGGATGCTTATCAAATGCACCGGAAAACATTTTCTTTGTTTTGCCGTACTTGCAACCATCCACACTTCCACATCGAGGCATCCTATGGCAGAGCAGTAGGAGAAGGACATCAGTATCACGCCACATTACAAGTCACTGGTATTGGTTTTGGTAGGCATCTTTGGCATGGAGTACAAGTTGCGTATCTGCCTCTTCATGGATTGCAGACAGGTTTGTGACATCTCTTTTATTAGATCTTGCATTTACAGGATCTGGATGCCCTACACCAGTCATGACTTTGTGGTCTCCTGTAAGAGAGGAAGTCTTCCAAAGGTAGCTCATTAGATAGAAAGTGGGCAAGATCTTTATTATCCTGAAATACCAGGAACCAATCCCAGACTTGTGGGAGAAGAACTTCTGGTCCCTGAATAATCTTTCTAATTGGTCTTCATTTAGATGCCCTCTTGGATCGTGTTGAAGATTTGATTGACTGGCTTCTGAGATACTGATCAAAAGTGACGTCCACACGAGATCATTGATGCCAGATCATTGATGCTAAAGAGTCTCAGTCTCATAACATAATTTGACATAGCATATGCCAATATTGTTTCTCATATATCTGATACCTCAACACTATGCACCTTTTGCCGCTGATTGGCAAAATATGCATTTTCTCCAGTCAACAGGTATGGGAGACAGTCCCCGTGAAGTAATTGGCTGGCTGTCATCTTCTTTTGTGTTTGTAGAAGACTTCGTTTTATTTTCTTGAGTGTCTCAATATGCATAGAAGATGTGGAAGAACTTTACAATGTTTTGTGCCATTGGATTCTGTCTCAGAATCAGGAACAGTATCCAGTCTGTCGAAAAGCGAGAAATTTGCAAGATCTCTTTAATTTTCTCCTTTCAAATGCACACCTTCTAACTCTCTGTTTACCCACCTCGGAAGGAAGTTGCAGTGTTTCTTTCTTAGATTCTTCACAAAGGATACAAAGTACGTAAGATGTTGACAAATGGTCGGATTTTCTTTTTAGGACTGCAACTGAATTGACATCCATTTTTCGAAACAATGCTTCAAATATTACCTGAAGCAAGTACAGGCACATTCAAAGTACACCACCCCCATGTCAAATAAATAAATAAATAAATAAATCCTCCAGCACGTGACATCGCCGGGGTGCCTCCTGCGCCCGGCCATGCCGCCTTGCAGCACATGGAGACCGAATTGGGAGGTAGTGGTGCACAATAATGGATTGATTAATTTATTAATTGCACAATTAAAATAAATAAATCATAATCGTAAAATAATGTATTTCTTAATCAATTGGCTCATAGCGTACCGAAAGCAACAATTGGCTCATAGCTCGTAGAATTTCATCTGAATCTGGAACTTTTTGAAAATTAAGTAATTAATCGAAAAAGTAAACAATTTATTGATTAATCGCCAAATCAAAAAATACCTTTACAGCCAAATCATTGTTCATGTCGTGTCCAAATATCAGCTTCCTAGCTCAAAAGGTGCCTGAGATATTGCCAGATGAGAAACAAAATAAATAAGCAATTAATAAATCGTAAACAACGAAGTAATTAATCAATTAATTGATTAATCAAAAAATAAAAAATATTGTTTTTGCCAAAGCACATCTTCACATTTATCGCCAAATTTCAGCTTCCTAGTTCAAAGGGTGGCTGAGATATCGCCCAGACAAACAAACAAACAAGAAAGAAAATGGAATAAACCGAGTACTCCCTTCCTTCGGTACCAGGCAATGACGGCATGCATCGCCTGGATATGGAATTGGGAATGGGCGGTGTACAACAAGAAAGAAACAAGTAGCGGTACAAAGTACACCGCCCATACCAAATAAATAAATAACAATGCTCCGGTGCCCGGCGATGCCGCCTTGCAGCACATGGAGTCGGAATTGGGAGCAGTGTACAATAATTGATTGACTTCTTGCATAATTAAAACTAGAAGGGCACGGTAGAGCGCATACCTACACCACGTAATGCCTCATCCATGAGTACATATCGGGCCCAATACATTTACGAAATATCATGCCATACAACACTATATCATTTTTGGCCCATCTCTCAATGGTGAAGAATCACTATAAAAATTAAATAATTCTCGTAACCAGATCCGGATCCGGATCTTCACCAAAATCTCATCAATTCTTCCTCGTCACACACCCAACCCAACCTGTCCACCAAGTTTCATCCAAATCTGTCCACCACTTTTTGAGCCATCGTGCTATTTATCATTTTTGGCCCGATCTCTCAATGGTGAAGAATCACTTAAAATTCTAGTAGTCGAATCCGGATCCGGATCTTCACCAAACTCTAATCAGTTCCTCCTTGTCACACACTGAACCTATCCACCAAATTTCATCCAGATCCGTCTACAACTTTTTTGAGATATCCTGTACACAGACAGACAAACAAACAAAACAAGAAGACGTCGTGCAGTGCACGAGACTTGCAAAATCCATGAAACTAATTTGACCTCAAGAATAATTGGTCGTTGAATTCAATGACCAAATATGCAACTCCTTCAAATTTCAAGTGAATCAGATGAAAATTTACAATTTTAGAAATTTGGCCTTTGTTGACCTTTTGGCCTATGTTATTGATTGACCAAATAATTGGATGGTTGAATTCAGTGACCTGAAATATAAATCCTCTTCAGATTTCAAGTCAATTGATAAAAATTGAGGATTTTAGAAATACACCCTAGTTATTGACCTTGGGCCTATGTTGACCTTTTAGTCATGTTAATCTTGAAAATAATTGGCTGGTTGAATTCAGTGACCTGAAATATAAATCCTCTTCAAATTTCAAGTCAATCGGATAAAAATTGAGGATTTTAGAAATCCCACCAAGTTGTTGACATTGGGCCTATGTTGACCTTTTGACCTCAAAACAATAGGCTTCTTCCTTATGACAAACTCTACCATGTGGTGAAGTTTCTTGAAGATCGGTTTAAAATTGTGACTACTTGTAGGTGACAGACAGACAGACCGACCGACCGACCGAACAGACAGACAGACAGACTGACAGACAGACTGAATAACAAAATCGACTCATCATGTATTGAAAAATCTTCGATTTTGCAATAACAAACAGACAGAGAGGGGCGAAAACACAATCTCCTTCACCTTCGGTGGTGGAAGTAAAAAGATCTTGTGAGGTTAAAACATTACAGATATCATTCAGGCTTCTTTGGGGGCAGAAAGTGAATGACTTGCAAATTTGATGTAGAAATTTACCCATGACCTTTGACCCCTAAATGACCGTAAACGCAAAAATCCAGCATGGCATCCCCCCAGGTGATGATGGTCACATTCTAAGGAACATTTTAAGCATGGATCTCAACCATTAACAAAATATGCCATCAAAACTTTTTTTCGGCCTCTTTTTGGCCCTTGGCAGGCAAACTATAAATAAGCTTCTCTCATACAAATTTCATGGAAAGAACTGTCAGTAGCTATTTCATGAAAATACCTCTCCTCGATGATAATACCTTCAACATTTTATATCTCCTCAATGTTGATGACTTCAAAGCAGAAGTGATAAGACAATGCTTCACGCACCATCGACATTTCAATGACACGTTAGCCATTTTACAAATGCCATATATTTTAATACATTGTTTTATTCTTTTAAAAAAAAGTACTTTCACTTTCTTATATTTCTTCATGAAGGATACAGTTCATATCTGCAGCAATCTTGAGCACCTCGAGTGCTTGGAGACTACCCATAACTCCAGGAACTACAAGCAAAGATAAAATCTAGTGTGGCAGTCAGAATTTTATGTACGTATGGTATTCTAATCTGGGTACTTCACGAAAACACATGCACTTGTTTTTGCATGGACAAATTTTAAAGTAACACAAACCAGGTGTTCTCAAGAACAAGAAAAAGAGCAGAGAGATTGTAGACCCTTGCCAGGACTTGTTTTGTGTGGTGTTTGTGTAGTTTTGTGTGGTGTTTGTGTACTGGTGTGTTAAGTAATTAACAAGAGACATAACGCGAACTGCCACTTTATAACTGCTAGGAGTGATGACCGGGTTCAAAGACAAGCCGCTTTGAATGGACACCTAACCCTGACCCAACGTTTTTAAAATAATTATTCAACTGAATTTAGAATGGGATTGGATTAAATTAAATTCAAATCAAATGGAAGACCATATAGGTACAGTCCTGCATTGGAGTAATCAGAAGGAAGCAAAAAGCAAAGATGAAGTCATCACCAGGAACCTGGATAGGATTCGCATTTCAGCTGATTCTCCTCTACCAGCAAACCCAACCAGGCACAGCCAAGTGAACCTTATTCAAAAAAAGAAGAAAAAAAAATCAAAAAGAACCCAGAGCAAAAAAATAAATAATTCTGGCTGCCAGACCATGCATCCGATCGGGTTGGATTTTAAAATATATATATATATATATATATATATATATATATATATATATATATTCCCCATCACTACAAGATCATAAATGTGAACTTTCATGTCAATTGATTAAGCAGTTCCAGAGAAAATTAATGATTTAGTATTTTTATTCAATCCAATATGGCTGCCACACAATGTGACCTATCAATTATTCCTTAACAAACTTGTACAGTACACGTAAGGTTTGGGGAACATTTGTGTGAAGTTTACCCTCAATCTGCTCAGCAGCTCTGGAGAAGAAGATTTTTTATAGGTTTTACAGCAAATCCAATATGGCTGGCAAAGCATGTGACCAATGATGTCATATGTGTGAACCTTTTCTTCCTCATGGATAGGTGGTCATATGTGTAAAGTTTCACCTCGACCTGTTCAGCCACTTCAAGGAAACGATTTGCAAAGGTTTTTTTATTTTAAACAATTTGGCTGCCAAATCACGTGACCGATGAAGTCATCAATTTTTTTTTTCTGTGGACCATTTTATCCCGAGAAGACCCTAAAAAATTTTCATACTGATCAGATGTAGCGTTTGTTCTACATAAGCAATTATGACATCATGACAAGGGCACCTATGACATCATAAAAAAAATCCACATTCCCCGTGAGGAGTACTTGCCGTGTGCCAAGTTTCAATTTTTTCTCTTGGTGCGGTTTTAGAGATACAAAGGACAAGGTTTTTCTCGTTTTTGTAATAATGGCTGCATATGGTTTTTCTAATAACACCACGTGACCTATGACGTCATAATTATCATTAAAACATTCTACATTAGTAATCGCACCGATGGTGAAATTTTCTCTCAATCCGACAAGGGGTTGCAGAGAAAAACATGAAAAGTTCTGCGTGGAAAAAGACAGACAGAGCAGACAGACAGACAGACAGACAGACAGACAGACAGACAGACAGACAGACAAAGAACGGACCAATGCAATACTCTCTCCTTCAGCGAGGGTAAACAGGGGAAATACTCCTGGCGCTCAATTGGTAGGGCTGGATAAGAAAACCAGCGAACCACTGGTATGGCGTGGATAACCGCCAAAATATTTAAAGTAGAACAAAGTAAATACCTATGGATTTTTTCTTTTTAATGCATGAACAAACTTTGGTATATCACGGGTGATGAAGGTTGTGCTCATTTTCATCGGAATTGTGTGTGTTGTTTCTGAGAAGAAAAGAAATGCATATTTTGGGGTCAAACACACTCCCCCTATAAACTTCCGAAGACCCTGATTTTTTTTTTTAATGGCATGAACAAACTTTGGCACATCACAGGTGTTTGAAGATTGTGGTCAAGTTTCATCGAAATTTGTGGGCAGGTTTCAGAGATGAAAGCAAATACATATTTTAGGGGCAACCCCCCCCCTCGTGTTATTAAAACCCACTCTGTGGGAGTACCTCCTGTGCACCTGCCCTTCGCAGGGCAGCTCACCGGATGACGGGATTGGGGCAAAGCTTTGGGACCCCCAATCTTTGATGGTAGGAGGAAAACCACGGGGTAACCTTTCGGGTCAGATTTGGGGAAGTGTGTGTCGGGGTGGTGCTGAGGTGTCATCCACCAGACGGTGGTCTCCTTGGGTTAACCTGAGGCGATCTCTTCGGGTAGGTGCCTGGAATATCCTATGAGAGGATGATATATCCACTGAGAGAGAGGATGATCACCTGTCTCTGTTATCATCTGAGCTCAAGCGTTTGGACATCGGTATTGCAGCACTCTCTGAGGTTCGGAGACAGGATTGCGGCGAGATCATGGTGGGTGGTTACACCTACTTTTGCTCTGGTTGCTCTGATGGTTACCATGCTCAAGGAGTTGCTCTAGCTGTGTCCAATAAGCTGACTCCAATGATAATTGAAGGTAACCGGTCAATGAGCGTATTATGAGACAAAGGATTCGTCACTCCTTAGGTGTCATTTCCCAGGTCTCTGTACTGTATATGCTCCAACTCAGGCAAGTGATCTTACCAGGAAGGACGCATTCTGTCCACGTCAAGTCTGTGGTTGATCAGTGCCCCAGGCGAGCTACTCTTCTCATCTTGGGGGATTTCAATACATCAACTGGAACTGAAAGGGATGGTTATGAGACATGTGTTGGTTCCTATGGGTCTGGAACTGTGAAG